>BMAU01021395.1:0-609588 GCA_019973935.1 Trichonephila clavipes | reverse complement strand
TCAAATTAATTCTTGGTAATTATTGCTAGTATAGTATTGTAAAAGAGATATTAATATTGCTCATGAGTAGTGGCGCACACAAGGGGGAGGTCCTGGAGAACCGCACCCCCCCTAAAAGCCATGATTTTTTTCCCTATTGATTATAATTCTAAGTATATAGTACGAAAAATTTAATTAAGTATTTGTTATTAATGATTTATTGTATTAATTAATGCTAATTATTTATTCGATAATTAGTTTTTTACTGTATTTTGTTCTCGAAAATCGACAAAATCAAAAGGAACATGATACAAGAATGGTGAACTTTCAACCCCGGACCCCACCTTGAGAAACTCCTGTGTGTGCTACTGCTCATGAGTGCTTGTTAAAAATTGAAAAACTATATTGCCTAAAATAATTTTATGAATATCCTTATCCTAGATTCTCATTCATATATTCGTGTTTTTAATGCTTAAAGCTTTGCAATCGATATTTATTGATTTGAACTATAATATAAAACAATTAAAAAATAAGTTTTAAAAACACTCTTGAATCGGGACTTATGTATAGTTTTTTGTGTTTAGGCCATACGTATTAAAAATTGTATCAGATATAAAGAATAATTGTGTAATCGTAAGACATACTTAATTAGTTATTTGATGCAATTATTATTCTTTTCATTCTCATCTCTGAGTATAAAAAATAACGATTACATGGAAAATAAAAGTTATTACATGAAGATATAAAATTTATATTTAATTTGTTAAAATCCCCATATTATAATTTTTTCCCATCCATTTCAAACTTTTTTAGATCCAGGGGTAATTCTGTTTATTGCTCCGTTAACTGTGTTTGATTCCTTATTACCCTATTTCTCTTTCTGATTTTACTGATTTCTTCATACAACCAGTGGCGCACACAAGGGGTGTGTCCTAGGGGTCCGGACCCCTCCCAAAGCCTTTGATTATTTTTCCGATTGATTATAATTTTAAGTATATAGTACGTAAAATTTAATTATTTGTTATTAATGATGAATTTTATTAACTAATGTTAATTACTTATTCAATAATTAGTTTTTTATTGCTTTTGTTTCCGAAAATCGACAAAATCAAAAGGAGCATGATAAAAGAATGGTGGACTTGCCACCCTGGACACCCCCTACCCCTTGAAAATTTATGTATGCGCTACTGCATACAGCCCTGAATGGTTTAGCACGTGTCAAGAGAGTATTCATACCCACCGATTGAGCCCCAATGACCTAGAAAAATCTGAAACAAAAGAAGTAGCAATCGTCTGCGATTGCATACCCCCAAATTCGCATTTCCAGCCAATTCACCCAATTTCACATCCATTACTGCAGCGTCGCGATCTTTGGAATCGTCCCTGACATTCCGAATGACAGAATTCTCTACGAAGGGGCGTGACGAAAGACGATTTGATTTACGACTCTGACTCCTCCCCCTCGTTTACAGATATAGGAAGGGGGAATGGCAAACAGGGGGGCACGTGTCTATTCTTAACCTCGCATCCTCCCTACGCGTCAGTGATGAGATGATTGCTCATTAGAGGCAACTTGGAGGTTGCGGCGGTTTTAAAAGCAGACGATTGCTCCGTAATCCTCCCCCCTTTAAAGTAATTGAGACTCACTGTTCAGTGATATGTTTCGTAGGGATAAAAATATTAGTGCACTTTGTGGTGAAAGGAAACGCATAGAAGAATAGATAATTTTGTATTAATTAGTTTAAACCAGGGGTCGTCAAACTCTGACCTCATAGACCAGTAAATCCATAATTTAAATTCCGCGGACCACTAACAGGAATTTTTAAGAGTTGAATATATTTATTAAAAAATTGTGATCTAAGAACAAATAAAATATACCTAGTTAATAAAATGAAAAAATTAATTGTAATCAAATTATGAAAGCTTTATTAATAAACAATGATAAAATAAACAAAATAAGCAAAAACTGTAAAAACAAAATAATTAAAAAATGGTTTAAGTATATCAAACTTTTAGTATTATACAATCCTAGTGAGATGGATGCTCCTGCTTACTTGAAATAAGCTTATAGATATTTGGATCCAATGTTGTGTTACTGCAAGACGGAGAACTGCAGTTATTTCAAGCTGAGATCGGTATCGTGTTTTAATGGCCGTGACAGATGAAAAGGCCTTTTCGCATAAATAAGTTGTGGAGAATTGAATCAGAATTTTGATCGCCTGTTTTCTAACAAAAGGGTATTTCACTTTTTATGGAAAGCTAAAACTGTGATCTTAATAAGAATGAAGGAAAATTAAATTTGAGAGTTTCGTCGGATGATAGGTCGATAAGGCTTTCATTTTTAAAAAAAATGCATGCTTAAATTATTATCCTGAATTTTCGCTGCTAACGGATCTATTATCCTCATATTACCATTGCTGAGATCTTCATTCTTTGGGTAACAACGAGCAAAAGATTCTGTAAATGATATCAAGTGCTTTTTATAACTAGGATTACTACTTGCTGCTTAACAATGCAGCTACAGCAGTACGACTTATTTGCTGCGGCGTTATTCTATGAAGTAGCATTTTTATAACTTTCCATGTATTGTTATGAATTGAATTACGTTTCAATACATCTCAAAACTTTGTTTAACATGATGAATATAAGTATATTCCACATTTTTCTGGGGGGCAGCGAAGTTTTCTCACGGACCACCACTTTGGCAACCGCAAATTTAAACTATTTTATTTATCTGAAAATAATTAAGATTGCTTATTATACAGTGAACCGAAAACTTTAGGATGTAAATTTGAATGGTTGACGTTCCATACTTCAAAGGTGACTGACAACATTCGGAACTGTAATTTTGTAAAAACGTATAAATAAATAATGTTTTGATATTTAGTGTCAGTTGAATTAAAAGATACGTCAAAGGCGTAGCTATCACCGTAACACAGTGCTTCTCAAACTTTTAGTATTTTATTTGCGACCAAATTTTCAATAATAGTTTTCATCGCTCCCCCCTCCATACAATAACAATGCATTGAATTCATTAATACTATACTTAGACACTAAAGCTACAATATACGACTTTAATTATAAACCTTGCAAATTAACAAGATAAGTATTAAATTTTGTATATAATGTGATATATGACAAGTTCATGTGGTCACTGGTAATTATTAAACTTGTTCTTAGCTTGGTATTGGTATCAAATACTTTGTACAGTAATGGTATATTTATAAGTGTATTATGTTAGTATAAATTGTATTTTATGTCAGAATGTATTTTGTTTCTCTTTCTTTTAGTAAATTAATATATTGTTTTAAATATTTTTTGTTTTTGATTGAAGGATATGCTCCCCCCCCACCTAGCGTTAACTAGGGTTGGGAGCACGTTCCCCAGTTTAACCCTTTATCAACCGATGGTACTTATAAGTACCACTCTCACTTTAAAATTACATAGAATGACCATTTTTACGAATACTCTGACGATACTTAGCAGGAACATTCTTTTGAACCCACTCTTTAGGATATATGACAGCACGGGTTCTACGATGAGTATTTTAGCGGGAAAGGCGAATAGTTTTATAGCAGAAATTGCATTTTCAGCAGATTGCGAATATTGTGATTTTTGTTCCGAAAAAATAGTTACAAAAAATAGCCAAGATTTTGTGTGCACCATCCGCGAGCGTATAGTAATTTAGGAAGTGAGTGATTTGCTCTCGACAAGAGAGACTGTGTTTAGCTCCATCAGCGGGCGTAAGGAATGATCTCTCTGCAAATGTGTCAATCGGATCGCTAATGATTTCTACAAAAGTGTAAATATTGTACATAATTTTGTATGTCTGTGAACTGTCCTGTGTGTTTGGGAAATAAATCTACAAAAAAGACCAAATAAGTGTCATCACTTAGATGCTTGGGATGTTACAATACTATTAGAAGACTAAGGAAAAAAGAATGACACATTTTCAAAACATTCTCCTTTTGTAAAAAATTCTTCTATAATAATAATATTTTGTCTATATAAATCGAGCACTTTTTTTTATACTGGGGTTGAACTAAAGGTTTTGAAAAAATTACATTATTTTCAGAGTTACACTCAATCGGAGTAATAACGGGTGTTTTTTTGTTAAAATTTCTCTTCTCTGATATAAAAAATATGAATAAATCCACATCTAAGTGTATATTTCAAAAATTTTACTTCAACTCCGTTATAGAAAACCTAGCTATATACAGGCAAAATATTATTGTTATAGAATTATTTTTCTTAAAGGGAAAATGTTTTGAAAATGTTTCAGTTTATCTTCATTTTTTGCAAAGAATTGCTTTTAAATAACTTTATTGTCAAAGAATTCGTAAGCCTCCTTTATATGTAGTATATTCTAATTCACACACACAACCAGTGGTGCACACAAAGGGGATCCTGGGGGTCCAGACTCCCCCAAAGCCCTTGATTTTTTTCCCGATTGATATAGTACGAAAAATTTAATTAAGTATTTGTTATTAATGATTAATTTTATTAATTAATGCTAGTTATTTATTCAATAATTAGTTTTTTACTGTATTTTGTTCCCCAAAATCAACAAAATCAAAAAGAGCATGATACAAGAATAGTGAACTTTCAACCCCGGATCCCCCCTTGAAAAATTCCTGTGTGCATTACTGCACACACAACTGATATTCAATATATCAAAACAATATCTATTTATACGCTTTTTCAAAACCACAGCTTCAAATGTAGTCACCTTTTGTAAAATATAAATCTGTGGATGCAATAAACAATTATTATCTATAAGCTTGCAATTTTTTCCCCCTGCTTAAACCTGATTTGGTATTTATTTTGAGTAATAAACCCAATAGAGATTTGTGTAAGAGCAATAAATATTTCTTGTTAATTAAGCTGCTTATAACTGCTTTGTTTTATTTAATTGTTGTTATACACATTTACAGAAACTTAAAATATCCAAGCATTTTAAAACAATACACAGAACTTAGAATCTAAATTTATACGTACATAATTCGTGCCCGGATAGCTCAGTAATAAAAGCTTATGTTTGGGCAATCATTTTTTTTTTACACGGCTGGGTGGCGTAATTGGTTTGCGCTGGCCTTGTACCCCCAAGTTGTTTGCAGGTTCAATCTCGTCCTAAGTCGGTGGATTCTCCTAATGCAGAAAATCGACAACTTCCATGACGTATGATTATACGACATGCTAAAAATCTCTAGAATGCCGGTTTGACTTAATGCTCTCGGCACAATTAAATTCCTAGTACGATTTTGCATCGTCAGAGCTCAGGTGCCTCCCTCTGGGAGGAAACTGTGCGTCAAAAGTACACTTTGCAGTAATAAGTATCCACCAATATGGTGCAGAACTAAAAAGTGATACCCGGGGAATGTACTTGGTCTGCAAAGGTAAAATACCAATCCCCAGTCCCATTTAAAAGAGAGAAAAAGCATCTATAATCCATAAGCATGAGCAAGAATATTAATCCATAAATAAATTATACTGCAGATTCATAAAATCAACACAATGAATCTCTTCTAACCAGTGGCGCACACGGGAATTTTTCAAGGGGGTCCGAGGTCGAAAGTTCACCATTCTTGTATCATGCTCCTTTTGATTTTGTCGATTTTCGGGAACAAAACACAGTAAAAAACTAATTATTGAATAAATAATTAGCATTAATTAATAAAATTAATCATTAATAACAAATTATTAATTTAATTTTACGTACTATGAACTTAGAATTATAATAAATTGGAAGAAAATCAAGGGCTTTGGGGGTGGGGTCTGGACCCCCACCCCCTTGAGTGAGCCACTGCTTCTAACCATAATAAAATTGAGAATTATATCTTGCTAGCTATTTATCGGAATAGTACACGCGCAAGTACACTGTCATCAATTCATTTAAGATAATTCTTAGTCCGTAATTTTCGAATATTTTTATAGTCTTATACTTAATAAGCATTTTCAGAATAATAAATAATTTCCTAAATCTGATCCTTTTTTAAAGAAATTTGTAATCATATTAGGACTATTCGTAAAAAATTAGGCATACTTCTACCAGAAGTTAAATTTCCTTGTATTTTTTAACCACTAAATTCCATAAAAATCCTAAAAAAATTCGTACAGTTTCCAATAGCTTTAAAGCTTACATCACTATCTCTGGTACACTATTACAAATCGTTTACAAAATACTATGAATTGTGTCGGTTTCAAGGCTATTACAATAAAAAATTGAAAATTCATTAATTTTTTCAATATAATAGATGTTTGTTCCATTCATAGTTATGATTTTGAGAATTTATTTAATTCCATAGAAATTAGTGATAAAATTAAATTCTTTTAGAAAAATACAATGATTATATTCAAAATAATATTATAGAATTTCATAAAAATTCTTACTGAATTATTACTAAAGTAAAATTATACTAATTTTAATGGTAATCTATATTAACAAATACAGCACTCTACAAAGTAGACCTGCTTGCAACAGTTAAGCTAATTTTTATAAACTTTTTAAAAATACTAAGATTATTAATAATTATTTTTATATTTTAGATATATTGATTCAATTATATCTCTGTAAAAAAATCCCGAATATATTTCTAATATAGATTTTTATCATTATCATCTGAACCTAATTAAAACAAATAATAATCCCCTTACTAAAGATTACCTTTATAGAAATTAGAATATTACAAATAATGAAGTAAATAGTAATATTTTTAATTGGAAGCCTTTGCTTTTAATACACTGGCCTCAAAAAGTTAAGGTACAACATGTTTTTCGAAGCTCACCATAAAAAATGGCAGTAACAATAAAATGCATAGTTTACATGAATGATAATAACGAACTTTAAAAACATTAATGCAAAAACGATTGCTACCACTTTTATTTTATAGAAAAGAACGTATATTTATGAGTGAGAGAAAATATGCAAATATCAAGCTTTCGTACTTTTTGTGTGTAAGTTGTGTTGATTTTCAACAGTTGTTGGCAGTTTCGGTGACATTAGTCAATAGAGTTTAGAAAATGTCGCAGAGACGTCGTTTACCCAATTCGTTAAGGTGGCGGGCAGTTGGATGGATGGAAATGGGATTGTCGCAGGCTGATGCTGCTAGACGTCTCGATGTGTCTCGTAGTGTTATTCAGCGACTTTGGGAACAATACCAATCCGAAGATTCTGTGTCCAGAAGACCTGTTCCAGGCCGACCACGAGCTACAACACCTGCAGAAGACCGTTTTCTAGCTCTTTCGGCACGAAGGAGAAGAACCACTACTGTACCGCAGCTCGTTGCAGACCACTTTCAAGCATCAGGAAGAAGAATCTCCGCTACTACGGTGCGAAATCGTCTTCACAATGCAGGTCTGTATGCAAGAAGACCAGTTGTGTGCGTTCCCCTCAACGGACGACAGCGAAGGAACCGCTTATGCTGGGCAAGAGAACATGTTTCTTGGACGCAGCAACAATGGGCTTCTGTGCTGTTCACAGACGAGTCCAGATTTACAATGGAGAGTGATTCAGGGCGTCTACTGATCTGGAGGGAACAGCGCACTAGATACCATCAATCCAACACTGTTGAAAGACACAGTTATAGAGGTGGTGGAATCCTGGTTTGGGCAGGGATCTCGCTCGGTGGCCACACTGACCTGCATGTGTTCCATGGAGGAACCGTAACTGGTCTTAGATATCGGGATGAGATCCTTGATCCATATGTCCACCCATATGCTGCTGCTATTGGTAACGACTTCATTCTGATGGATGATAATGCACGACCTCACCGAGCTCGGATTGTTGAGGAGTATCTGGAGGATCACGGTTTGGAACGAATGGAATGGCCAGCTCGATCTCCAGACCTGAACTGATAGAACATCTTTGGGACTATCTTGTCAGAGAGGTTGCTGCTTTAAATCCTCCTCCAAGGTCGTTACATGAGCTGAAACAAGGCTTACTCTGTGTCTGGTCTTCGGTGTCCGACAACTTAATAAACAGCATGAGAAATCGATGCCGCCAATGCATTCAAGTTAGGGTTGGACACATTCCTTATTAGAACCCATTTTTGTATTGTTTTTATGCCATTTTACCACATAACACTGTGATGTGCTGTTTTCTCCAAGAATGGACTTTTCCGCAGAGATTGCTTTTTTTGTTATAAATCGTTTTTGTAATACACTTATACAAATTTCTATGACGCATTCAATAAAAAACTATTTAATGCACATATCCTCCAAATTTTTTGTTTCTACATTCATTCATTTGTAAATTAGACACAAAAACCCGGTTGTACCTTAACTTTTGAGGCCAGTGTATTATTAAAGTTTCTGTTTTGTTTGTTTGTTTTTTCGTTTTTTTTTTGGATTAGTGATAGTCATATTTCTTTCTATATAAACATAATTATTTACAACGTAACAATTTTTTAGTTAGTAAACACAGTTAAATAATTGATAATATTAAAAATTTATTAATAATATTTTTAGATTATGACTATCCTATTAAATTTCTCTATACATACGTACAGAGAAATTTAATAGTATAGTACAATATAATAATATATATATTAATTAATAATAATTAATAATAATATTATTAATAATTAATGTATATATTTTGATTTTTAAGGCTTTTTCCCGATTCTCCATATTCTTTTATTTTATCTCCGCTAAATGGTGTCAACAGTTATTTTATTTAGTAATTTTTAAATTCTTTAATCCTGTTACTTTTTGATTCTATAAATGTTTTACTTCCAATACAATTATTTAAATTTTTATGTGGTTTTTTAGTTAAATTAAAGTTTTTTTTAAAGTACTTTTAATAAATTTCATTAAATTCGTTCTTGTTCGAATGATTTGGTAGAATGTGATTAAAGTATTCACTTAAATATGTTGCTGTTCGGATTTTACATTCTTTTTAATCGTGTTATTCTTCTTTTGTAAGTCTGATTTTTTTCTTTCACATAGTATGTGGATTAATGCTATTAGTATCGGATTCAGGCTTAGAATTTTAGAAACTTATTTATTCTTCATTCACTATTTTCCCTTTCTTTCAGCCCCGTAATATAGGCAAATTTAGCGGAAGGTTGTGGGCTTTAAAACTATGTTTATACCTACAATCTGATTTCCTAAGTCTAAAAGATAAGACTTAATAATGTGTATCCTTATGTACATTAGTAAGTAAATATTTATATATGGTGCATGTGTATCATGCATTAATATATATGTGCAAATAAATTACACAGTCAAGTAAAATATTAATAAAATGTTTGCAATACTAATAAATGTTTTTACTTGTTGCAGTGATTTTAATAAATCATCATCAGCATTGGCATGACAGCCCATTGTAGGCCTGAGCCTTTCTCCGAAGTTTTCCCATTCTGCCCTTCTCCCAGCAATTGATATCCATCCTTTGAAAGCCGTAAATCATCATCAGCATTGGCATGACAGCCCATTGTAGGCCGCTTGGCTCCGATATTTTCCTTCTGAGGGAGAAGGTTCATCCACCCAGTCTTTCCATCCCCTTTTGGGCTTTCCCTTTGGTCTTCTATTATAGGGAGTTGCATTAAAATTGTTCAATTCTGTTCGTTCTAGACTCATTCCTACTATATGCCTGGCCCATCTCATTCTACTTAGTTTTATGGAAATAATATCATCACTATTAAAAATCTTATATCTTTCAGAATTATATCTTTTACTCCAACTGTTGCTATCGAGAACAGCCCAAAATATGATTCGCAGGGCCTTCATTTCAAAAGTCGCCAAGATCTTTTCTTTTTTTTCTCAAGGTCCATATCTCTGAAGCATGTCCAAACCGATTTAATTAGTACCTTATAAAGGGACGACTTAGGACACGGGACAACTGGGGCAGGGCCCAGGGTCTCGTCTCGTTCTCGACTTAACCTTAACAGGATCATAATTCAAATAATTACACGTCATATGTTATCTCCGGTTGTATTCTCCGAAATACTTGAAATTTTGGACGATATGTCAACTGGCTACATGAGATGACCGTCATCCACCTGCAGGCCTAGGCCTACCACCATAAGCCATCATTACTCATACATCAAAAGGTCGATCCAGTTTGTACAATTGCAAGACAACGAATGCTTTGTTCTGTCTACTTTTTAGAGTCGTATGGGGGGCCTACATTTGTGTAAGGGCCCAAGGCCTCAAGAAGTCTTAAGACGTCCCTGACCTTATACAATAGGATTTTTGACTTTCATTTTATTAAGTGAGACTTCAGTAATGATCTTAAACCAGTGCCGGTTTATCCATTGGGCACTTGGGACGGGCTCCCAGGGGCCCAGGTAAGCTGGACTTAACTAGGTTTTCTAGTTATAAAAATTTCGATCCTGAAGTGTCAAGGGGGCCTGTAGACCTTTTGCAGCCTGGAGCCGAAATGAACTTAAATCGGCACTATCTTAAACCAAAGAAGCAGTGATTAGCTGCAATAATTCTCTTTATAATTTTAGGATTCATGTCATTTTAAAAATTTATTTCTGATCCTAGATAGGTAAAATTTGTTATTCATTCAAATTTAAAGGAGCATATTTCAAACCAAATTTCAATATAAATGATAAAATTAATTACACCCTTGGAATTGTTGAAACATAGTGATGCTGTATATCAGATAAAGTTTTCTTTAACTTATTTTTTTTATCTATTATTATCATAAAAAGTAGTATTGGATAGAATGAAATTTTTTATAGGTACATTTTAGACATTGATAGTAAATATTTTGCGATGAAATCGATAAAATAGTGATAAAACAAATATAAGTTTCAGCTGTTGTTGTAATTTACGATAATATGGTAGAAGCAAACTTGCCGGTCAAGCCCGGATAGCTCAGTCGGTAGAGCGTTAGGCTTTTAACCTAACGGTCCAGTGTTCGGGCGAGTTTATTTTGTTTGAATGAGAAAAAATATGTCCTTACTTTCTCATGAATCATACTCTCAACAAATTTCAGATTACGATGTTACAAGAATTTAGTTACACGCAAAAGTTCGTTTCATTGTCATACTCTAAATTATATATATTTAGAATAATACATGAAGAAACTTAACATGCATGAAACTTTATTAATACACAACTCGTTATTTTAATTTACATTTTTAAATTTTCCCTCGAATTTGTATATAGAAAGTTTTAAATGAAATCTATTTCGGTTAAGTTGATAATAAAGTGAGAGATAGATGAATTTTATCACACACCTTTATATAGTACTAAAGTATTCTTTTACATAGATATACATATAAGAGTTATTTTAAAACTATTACGGTGTAATAACTAGTACTATGACCATATATATTTGGTCATCTGTGTAATAAAATAATATCAAAAATGTATCTTTTTTTTTTTCTTATTTTTTTGCGGTGATTAAAACTTTAAAATGTTTAACTTAACGTAAAATTAAATTAACGCGATATAAGATAGTTAATTTTATTACACTCATTTTATTTTTCTATCACACTATTTTATTATATACCTCTCATTTTATTTACTTTTTAAAATTCATATAGTATGACCCGTCCTGTATTACTTTTTTAATCCCCCCATTATAGGAATCTTTTCCTTTTATTACTTAATTTAACAATTTTTTGAAATTTAAAAAAAATAATAATAAATATAGTTTTACAAATTAATCAATACAGGCTACATGCTTACATTTGTATTAAATGCTAATACGTAAGATTATTTATTGTTCATGAAATTCATTTTTTTATGATATTCGAGATATTGTTTTTATGTATATATTTAAAAAACAGATTTTTAAAAATCTTTAGTATTTAGTTTGTTAAAACTACTCAAAATTCATAGATATAAAAAACGAAGAATAATATAAAAAAATACAACAAACTTTTTAAAGACAATTGTAATTACAATTGCTAAAATTGTCTTTTGTTGAATTAATTTGTACTTTTTTTATAAATCGTTTGGTAGGTACCATTATTTAATAACTGGAAACAGAGATAAAAAGAGAGATAATGCTCATAATTTTATTTTAAGAAAAATTAATAATTTGTTACGTAACCAGTGATAATACAAGTATTTGTTAATGTCACAACTTTCTAGATGGCGACACCAGACAAGGTACTTGTACGACTTCTGTCTGGTGGAGGAATGAAAACCACAGGAGAGTGAATCATCAGGCTGTTTGAGATATGGTATGCACCAACTCAAGGAAATCTCTCCCAATTTTGTATACATATACTCTGTACATACACTGCTGGACAATTGCTAAGGACGAATAACACTATCATCCATAGCAACCACAAAATGAAAGGAAGCAAAATGTGGAAAATTAGAATAAGTGCGGGGTATTAGTAAGAAGAATGAGTATGCAAATTTTTTCCACGTCTGTTCATCACGTGATAGCGTTCATAAGAGCTTTAAAGGTTTTGACGCGTGTGGACAGTTGTTGTTTCAAGTCAAAGTTTTACAGGAAAGATTTAATGGACGAACTTAAAATTTTTGGCATGTCTTCCCGACATCACATAGATGATTTTATGCGTGGCCGAATTATTGGAAAGATCGAAGAAGGGCGAAAAATAACAGATGTTGCCAGGGAGTTCGACATCGCTCACAGCGTTGTTTCACGGCTGTGGAAGTCATTTAAAACTACTGGAATGTGTAGTAGACGGCACGGGGGAGGTCGTGTTAGAAGTACGACGCCTGCAGAAGACAGATATATCGTCTTATCAGCAAAAAGGAACAGGCGCACCACAGCTCAGCAGGTGGCAAATCAGTTTCTTGCTGCCTCAGGAAAGCAGATCTCCCGAAAAACTGTTGCCAGACGTTTAGGGGAGGAGGACTATACGCACTCAGACCTGTTGTGTGTGTCCCATTGACCAGACAGCACCGTACTGCCCGTTTGCAATAGTGTCGTGAGCATCACAATCGGACTGAACAGGACTGGGCATACGTACTATTCTCAGATGAGAGTAGGTTCAGTCTGTCATCGGATTGTAGACGCCAACTGATCTGGCGCGAGAGTGGTACTGCTTATCGTCCAGAAAATATCCAGGAAAAGGACCGATATCCGACATGCAGTATCATGGTGTAGGCCAGCAACATGATCAATGGCCGCACGCGCCTGCATGTGGTTGCGAATGGGACTATGACGGGCCAACGATACATTGATGAAGTTCTACTTCCTCTTGTTCGTATTTTATGTGGTGCTGTCGGTGATAAATTTGTTTTTATGGACGACAACGCAACATGTCATCGAACACTCGCTGTTCAGGATTGTCTAGACCGCGAGGGTATTCAACGTCTCTTATGGCCAGCGCGTTCTCCAGATCTAAACCCCATTGAAAATGTGTGGGATGCTTTGGGGAGGCAAGTTACTGGTCGAAACTATCCTCCGACAAACAAGAACACCCTCATCCGTGCACTCACAGAGGAATGGGATAAATTGCCTCAACAGCTGGTGGATAATGTTGTGCAAAGTATGGTACGACGTGTGGAATGTTGCATCACACTCCACGGTGGACATATCCCGTACTGATACCTTTCTTTAATGTGCCTGCTGACTTTTAGATGCATTGTTCCATTTCTCCGTACGCAGATCAAATGAACATTTTTTTCTTTCAGATGTTTCACAGCTTTTGTACTTTCCAGAACAATAAATATTCCTTATTCTAATGTCTGAACAGTGTGGCAACTATATTTTATCCTACTAGGCCTCATGTCTCGCTTAATGTTATGCTGCATAGCAATTTGTGATCCGTCCTTAGCAATTGTCCAGCAGTGTATTACGGTATATAGTTTAGTAGTTAAATTATAACAGCCCAGAAATGGATCATTAGTACTTGTAAGTGACTTCTGACCCACCACAAAAGTCCCAGAAACAAATAATAAAATAACAATAGTTACTTATTTATTAATAATTAATCATTAATAAGAGCAATTATCTTCTATAAGCAAGGGAAAGTTTTACTTTCAAAATATCAGAAACTTAAACAACATTTCAAAATAACTATCTCTCTGCAAACAACTTCTATTTCCATTTCCTTAATAGTTAAGAAATTAATTTCGTCCATTAAAAAGTAATTGACAACTACAACGTACTGTGTTAGTTATTACTAAGAAATAACCAAGAAATCTGGATAAAATTCATTCTGCATATTGATCTACCTTTATGCACGTAATGATGCGAATTATAACTATTATTTTTGAGTTGTTTGTTTTCAGGAAGCGTAGATTAAATAAAGGGAAGATAGTATAAGTTTGCAATGTGATTATTTGAAACATTACAGAGCTCGGCAAATCTCCAATGGAATGAGGGCTGGTTTTGGAAAAGATACCCCATAAAAGGGCACAGTTATGAGGTCAAAAAGGAATTCTCCAACATGTCGACGATCCAAGAAGTGGAAGACTATCATGAACAATGCTGCCACATTGATACACATTCAGGAAGTGAACACAAAAATATTTGCTAATATTTACACTTAATATCTAAATTAAGACTCAAAATATTTTAAAATGTATAAAAAAATTTAAGTATTCAACATACTTAGGACCCTATATTCTAATGACTAAATTATAAAGATAGAGAAAATATAGATAGTATTTAATCGCTATTGCCAAAAAAGTACATTTCGTAATATAACTAAAATTGTAAATAATAGTATGTAATGAAATTGATATATTGTATAAATCGTTGAAGCGCTTTGGTTTACTAATCACGCTTAGTAAACAGGAAATTTTTTACTTAAAAGTGTAAAGTTTAAGCTTCATTTGGCATTAAGATACAAAGGCGTCTTACGGAAATCATTTTGTGTTAGAAAAAATGGTTCTTTTCAAACTCTTAGATATCTATAAAATCTTAAGGCACACTGTTTTTCACATAAATAAATAAAAATTCTTTAGCTTTTTTTTTTTATTTGAAAAAGGGTGTTCGAGTTTGAATTTTTATCTTTAAACACTAAACGAAAATGGCTTGTAAAAAGTTTAAGAACCCAAACAATTTTTTTAAAACTTAATATTAATTCATAAAGCTTTAGATAAAGATTTTTTAAAAATGTTCTTGAAAGTCCTACTTTTTTTCAAAAAATTAACGTATACATTGTTTATTCATTATGTAAGCATTATAATCTTAAATTTTAAACACGTATTACGCTTTAATCGCTTTCTAACAAAATAATTGCACTCACAAAACATTTAATTATACACTAGACAAAAATGTTATTTGTCCTTTTTTAAGAACAGCAAACGTTCTCAAGACACTAACAGCTTTTCTTCATGAATGCGGTTTTGAAACTTTAGATAATTTTTTAAAGCCTAAAATACAAAGACAACACTCCCCCCTCAATTAAAAGCACCATATTTAGACATTCAAAAATAGGAAATAATAATGGTAGAGAAGTATAAGTATGATATATTTAAATTATACTAGGTGCTAAGCTATTTGAAATTATTTTCCAATTATATTTGTTTTAAAAAAAAAACATTGAAGCAAAATGTAATACTGGAACAGCCCATAATACGATAAATTAATAGTTTTTGATGTCTTAGTAACCAGTAAATAATTATAATAATATTTTTTTAATTCAAGTTTAATTCAGCTAGCAATGAAAATAAATTTAGAATTGGAAATAATTCGACAATGCAGAAATTGACTTAAGATTACTTAATTAAAAATTACGATTACTTTTTAGATCTATTTTAAATTAGAATTTGGATTTTTAAACTGGACTTAAATCAAAAACGCAATATCTTTCTGTGTGACTTCAATATTACTTTCTTTTAAAATACTTGCGATAGCTGATATATTTCAAATTAAAAACATTAATTTATTGCAGTGGTTTTTACAATATTCTTAAGACTTAGAATGATTTGTCAAAAATATCCTCTTTAACTATGCAGAAGGCAATCTTTGATTGGAGAATTTATGTAGAAATAATTAAAATATGCCTATTATACATTTTCGATTATATCCATATATATATATTATTTCAAACAATTTTGATTTTTTTAAAGTGTTTAGAAAGAAATGAATTTAACTTTTATAATACAGAAAAAGTAAAAGAAAAAAATCAATTCCAGTATTAAATATACACAGCTTGTAAAATAAGAAAAAATTGATTTATATCCAAAATATATTTTGATATATAAGTTTTGTAATTTCGGATGAAAATTGCAGAAAAACTAAATATTTTAATAAATTTAAAAAGGCTAAAGTATTATCTTTTCATAGATAGATAAATACTAGAAAACATTGAATTCTTCACATTTTATTATGAAAAGCAATAAAAAGAAAATTGACATTATGCAAATGTATTTTCAAATGCAGTAGTTTTAAAATTGTTAATAATTTTTAAAAATGTTCAAAAGATATACAGTCAACACTTTTCTGTGTATTTTACTATTACTTCTAGATCAACAGATTTCTTCTCCCACATCATCCAAACTAAATTTCTACACCAATACATATAAAAAGTAACACGCCCGGACAGGGGCTCGAACCCTGGACCGTTAGGTTAAAAGCCTAACGCTCTACCGACTGAGCTATCCGGGCTCACTGGAGAATGGGGTTTCTACCACGAGTTTCAAGGTTAACAAACTCTCGTAACCTTGAATTTTATTTAGCGTGTAAATTTGTGTGTGTGCCCTATTTCAGTTTTCTGGAAGTTCTTTGAATTCTTCGGAAACATAGAATCAAGTTTAATAATCTTTCTACAACAAAATAATGCCAAAGTGCCAAATTTATGTTTATTAATTCTACAAGTTCTCAGATGAAAAACTCCCTAAAATTAAGGGGTAGGCAGAAATAATCCAGTATTATGTCAACAGAAACAAGGAATTTACTACTTCTGTATAGTGTCCCGCCTTCTTGAAAATAACAGCAATAAGAAAAGAAATCTTTAAAAATAACGTTGTCTTATTAAGAGTGAAGAAGTAATTGAAGAAGATTAATTGAAAATCTTAAGAGAAGAGGTACGTCAGTTAGATATTATGTCTAAATTTCTCGAGAACATTATACAACATTTGTGAACTTCAATACATTTAATGTACTGTCATTTAATACAATTATTATAATAATATCGAAATTTCGGGTACTTAATTTTACATTTGCGTCAACTAAATTTTTTTTAAGAAACTACATTTTTAAATAGCTGTGATGAGGCTTATATTTGTTTTAATTAGTGCAAGATTTTTATACAAACTAATAAACATGTGAAATTTTATTAATTATCTTTAAAATATATGAGAAGAAAATACTAAGTAAAAAAAATAACTATTTAATAATCTTTTTACTCGCATATCTTAATCAACAATTTCTCGGTTCAAGTTCAATCAAAGTTAGAACGTATAGCTTTATTTTTCTACATCAAATTATGCTATAAAATTTTTGATATAGCAAATTTAACTTACACCATTTTTGAGAAAGAAAAAGAAGAAAAAACTTAAGACAAACTTAAGTTTTCCATAAAGAACTTCTAACTCTAGGGATATCTTTATTTTCAGACAGCTGATTAAATCTTTTACCTAACTTTGTAGCTAGAATTTATCAGCATTAGCAATAAATTACAAATAATATTAGTTGAATCTGTCTTGAAGCTAAAAAAAATATTTTGTTTGAATTGCGGTCAATATGAGAACGATGAGAGATTTTTTTTTTTTTTTTACGTTTCTTTTAACCTACGTTTCTTTTTCTAAGTCCTCATACACCCAGTCTTTCCATCCCCTTTTGGGCTTTCCCTTTGGTCTTCTATTATAGGGAGTTGCATTAAAATTGTTCAATTCTGTTCGTTCTAGACTCATTCCTACTATATGCCTGGCCCATCTCATTCTACTTAGTTTTATGGAAATAATATCATCACTATTAAAAATCTTATATCTTTCAGAATTATATCTTTTACTCCAACTGTTGCTATCGAGAACAGCCCAAAATATGATTCGCAGGGCCTTCATTTCAAAAGTCGCCAAGATCTTTTCTTTTTTTTCTCAAGGTCCATATCTCTGAAGCATGTCCAAACCGATTTAATTAGTACCTTATAAAGGGACGACTTAGGACACGGGACAACTGGGGCAGGGCCCAGGGTCTCGTCTCGTTCTCGACTTAACCTTAACAGGATCATAATTCAAATAATTACACGTCATATGTTATCTCCGGTTGTATTCTCCGAAATACTTGAAATTTTGGACGATATGTCAACTGGCTACATGAGATGACCGTCATCCACCTGCAGGCCTAGGCCTACCACCATAAGCCATCATTACTCATACATCAAAAGGTCGATCCAGTTTGTACAATTGCAAGACAACGAATGCTTTGTTCTGTCTACTTTTTAGAGTCGTAAGGGGGGCCTATACATTTGTGTAAGGGCCCAAGGCCTCAAGAAGTCTTAAGACGTCCCTGACCTTATACAATAGGATTTTTGACTTTCATTTTATTAAGTGAGACTTCAGTAATGATCTTAAACCAGTGCCGGTTTATCCATTGGGCACTTGGGACGGGCTCCCAGGGGCCCAGGTAAGCTGGACTTAACTAGGTTTTCTAGTCATAAATTTCGATCCTCAAGTGTCAAGGGGGCCTGTAGACCTTTTGCAGCCTGGAGCCGAAATGAACTTAAATCGGCACTATCTTAAACCAAAGAAGCAGTGATTAGCTGCAATAATTCTCTTTATAATTTTAGGATTCATGTCATTTTAAAAATTTATTTCTGATCCTAGATAAGTCAAATTTATTATTGATTCAAATTTAAAGGAGCATATTTCAAACCAAATTTCAATATAAATGATAAAATTAATTACACCCATGGAATTGTTGAAACATAGTGATGCTGTATATCAGATAAAGTTTTCTTTAACTTATTTTTTTTATCTATTATTATCATAAAAAGTAGTATTGGATAGAATGAAATTTTTATAGGTACATTTTAGACATTGATAGTAAATATTTTGCGATGAAATCGATAAAATAGTGATAAAACAAATATAAGTTTCAGCTGTTGTTGTAATTTACGATAATATGGTAGAAGCAAACTTGCCGGTCAAGCCCGGATAGCTCAGTCGGTAGAGCGTTAGGCTTTTAACCTAACGGTCCAGTGTTCGGGCGAGTTTATTTTGTTTGAATGAGAAAAAATATGTCCTTACCTTCTCATGAATCATACTCTCAGCAAATTTCAGATTACGATATTACAAGAATTTAGTTACACGCAAAAAAAGTTCGTTTCATTGTCATACTCTAAATTATATATTTAGAATAATACATGAAGAAACTTAACATGCATGAAACTTTATTAATACACAACTCGTTATTTTAATTTACATTTTTAAATTTTCCCTCGAATTTGTATATAGAAAGTTTTAAATGAAATCTATTTCGGTTAAGTTGATAATAAAGTGAGAGATAGATGAATTTTATCACACACCTTTATATAGTACTAAAGTATTCTTTTACATAGATATACATATAAGAGTTATTTTAAAACTATTACGGTGTAATAACTAGTACTATGACCATATATATTTGGTCATCTGTGTAATAAAATAATATCAAAAATGTATCTTTTTTTTTTCTTATTTTTTTGCGGTGATTAAAACTTTAAAATGTTTAACTTAACGTAAAATTAAATTAACGCGATATAAGATAGTTAATTTTATTACACTCATTTTATTTTTCTATCACACTATTTTATTATATACCTCTCATTTTATTTACTTTTTAAAATTCATATAGTATGACCCGTCCTATATATTACTTTTTAATCCCTCCATTATAGGAATCTTTTCATTTTATTACTTAATTTAACAATTTTTTGAAATTTAAAAAAAATAATAATAAATATAGTTTTACAAATTAATCAATACAGGCTACATGCTTACATTTGTATTAAATGCTAATACGTAAGATTATTTATTGTTCATGAAATTCATTTTTTTATGATATTCGAGATATTGTTTTTATGTATATATTTAAAAAACAGATTTTTAAAAATCTTTAGTATTTAGTTTGTTAAAACTACTCAAAATTCATAGATATAAAAAACGAAGAATAATATAAAAAAATACAACAAACTTTTTAAAGACAATTGTAATTACAATTGCTAAAATTGTCTTTTGTTGAATTAATTTGTACTTTTTTTATAAATCGTTTGGTAGGTACCATTATTTAATAACTGGAAACAGAGATAATGCTCATAATTTTATTTTAAGAAAAATTAATAATTTGTTACGTAACCAGTGATAATACAAGTATTTGTTAATGTCACAACTTTCTAGATGGCGACACCAGACAAGGTACTTGTACGACTTCTGTCTGGTGGAGGAATGAAAACCACAGGAGAGTGAATCATCAGGCTGTTTGAGATATGGTATGCACCAACTCAAGGAAATCTCTCCCAATTTTGTATACATATACTCTGTACATACACTGCTGGACAATTGCTAAGGACGAATAACACTATCATGCATAGCAACCACAAAATGAAAGGAAGCAAAATGTGGAAAATTAGAATAAGTGCGGGATATTAGTAAGAAGAAGCATGAGTATGCAAATTTTTTCCACGTCTGTTCATCACGTGATAGCGTTCATAAGAGCTTTAAAGGTTTTGACGCGTGTGGACAGTTGTTGTTTCAAGTCAAAGTTTTACAGGAAAGATTTAATGGACGAACTTAAAATTTTTGGCATGTCTTCCCGACATCACATAGATGATTTTATGCGTGGCCGAATTATTGGAAAGATCGAAGAAGGGCGAAAAATAATAGATGTTGCCAGGGAGTTCGACATCGCTCACAGCGTTGTTTCACGGCTGTGGAAGTCATTTAAAACTACTGGAATGTGTAGTAGACGGCACGGGGGAGGTCGTGTTAGAAGTACGACGCCTGCAGAAGACAGATATATCGTCTTATCAGCAAAAAGGAACAGGCGCACCACAGCTCAGCAGGTGGCATATCAGTTTCTTGCTGCCTCAGGAAAGCAGATCTCCCGAAAAACTGTTGCCAGACGTTTAGGGGAGGAGGACTATACGCACGCAGACCTGTTGTGTGTGTCCCATTGACCAGATAGCACCGTACTGCCCGTTTGCAATAGTGTCGTGAGCATCACAATCGGACTGAACAGGACTGGGCATACGTACTATTCTCAGATGAGAGTAGGTTCAGTCTGTCATCGGATTGTAGACGCCAACTGATCTGGCGCGAAAGTGGTACTGCTTATCGTCCAGAAAATATCCAGGAAAAGGACCGATATCCGACATGCAGTATCATGATGTAGGCCAGCACCATGATCAATGGCCACACGCGCCTACATGTGGTTGCGAATGGGACTATGACGGGCCAACGATACATTGATGAAGTTCTACTTCCTCCTGTTCGTCTTTTCCGTGGTGCTGTCTCTGATAAATTTGTTTTTATGGACGACAACGCAACATGTCATCGAACACTCGCTGTTCAGGATTGTCTAGACCGCGAGGGTATTCAACGTCTCTTATGGCCAGCGCGTTCTCCAGATCTAAACCCCATTGAAAATGTGTGGGATGCTTTGGGGAGGCAAGTTACTGGTCGAAACTATCCTCCGACAAACAAGAACACCCTCATCCGTGCACTCACAGAGGAATGGGATAAATTGCCTCAACAGCTGGTGGATAATGTTGTGCAAAGTATGGTACGACGTGTGGAATGTTGCATCACACTCCACGGTGGACATATCCCGTACTGATACCTTTCTTTAATGTGCCTGCTGACTTTTAGATGCATTGTTCCATTTCTCCGTACGCAGATCAAATGAACATTTTTTTCTTTCAGATGTTTCACAGCTTTTGTACTTTCCAGAACAATAAATATTCGTTATTCTAATGTCTGAACAGTGTGGCAACTATATTTTATCCTACTAGGCCTCATGTCTCGCTTAATGTTATGCTGCATAGCAATTTGTGATCCGTCCTTAGCAATTGTCCAGCAGTGTATTACAGTATATAGTTTAGTAGTTAAATTATACAGCTCAGAAATGGATCATTAGTACTTGTAAGTGACTTCTGACCCACCACAAAAGTCCCAGAAACAAATAATAAAATAACAATAGTTACTTATTTATTAATAATTAATCATTAATAAGAGCAATTATCTTCTATAAGCAAGGGAAAGTTTTACTTTCAAAATATCAGAAACTTAAACAACATTTCAAAATAACTATCTCTCTGCAAACAACTTCTATTTCCATTTCCTTAATAGTTAAGAAATTAATTTCGTCCATTAAAAAGTAATTGACAACTACAACGTACTGTGTTAGTTATTACTAAGAAATAACCAAGAAATCTGGATAAAATTCATTCTGCATATTGATCTACCTTTATGCACGTAATGATGCGAATTATAACTATTATTTTTGAGTTGTTTGTTTTCAGGAAGCGTAGATTAAATAAAGGGAAGATAGTATAAGTTTGCAATGTGATTATTTGAAACATTACAGAGCTCGGCAAATCTCCAATGGAATGAGGGCTGGTTTTGGAAAAGATACCCCATAAAAGGGCACAGTTATGAGGTCAAAAAGGAATTCTCCAACATGTCGACGATCCAAGAAGTGGAAGACTATCATGAACAATGCTGCCACATTGATACACATTCAGGAAGTGAACACAAAAATATTTGCTAATATTTACACTTAATATCTAAATTAAGACTCAAAATATTTTAAAATGTATAAAAAAATTTAAGTATTCAACATACTTAGGACCCTATATTCTAATGACTAAATTATAAAGATAGAGAAAATATAGATAGTATTTAATCGCTATTGCCAAAAAAGTACATTTCGTAATATAACTAAAATTGTAAATAATAGTATGTAATGAAATTGATATATTGTATAAATCGTTGAAGCGCTTTGGTTTACTAATCACGCTTAGTAAACAGGAAATTTTTTACTTAAAAGTGTAAAGTTTAAGCTTCATTTGGCATTAAGATACAAAGGCGTCTTACGGAAATCATTTTGTGTTAGAAAAAATGGTTCTTTTCAAACTCTTAGATATCTATAAAATCTTAAGGCACACTGTTTTTCACATAAATAAATAAAAATTCTTTAGCTTTTTTTTTTTTATTTGAAAAAGGGTGTTCGAGTTTGAATTTTTATCTTTAAACACTAAACGAAAATGGCTTGTAAAAAGTTTAAGAACCCAAACAATTTTTTAAAACTTAATATTAATTCATAAAGCTTTAGATAAAGATTTTTTAAAAATGTTCTTGAAAGTCCTACTTTTTTTTCAAAAAATTAACGTATACATTGTTTATTCATTATGTAAGCATTATAATCTTAAATTTTAAACACGTATTACGCTTTAATCGCTTTCTAACAAAATAATTGCACTCACAAAACATTTAATTATACACTAGACAAAAATGTTATTTGTCCTTTTTTAAGAACAGCAAACGTTCTCAAGACACTAACAGCTTTTCTTCATGAATGCGGTTTTGAAACTTTAGATAATTTTTTAAAGCCTAAAATACAAAGACAACACTCCCCCCTCAATTAAAAGCACCATATTTAGACATTCAAAAATAGGAAATAATAATGGTAGAGAAGTATAAGTATGATATATTTAAATTATACTAGGTGCTAAGCTATTTGAAATTATTTTCCAATTATATTTGTTTTAAAAAAAAACATTGAAGCAAAATGTAATACTGGAACAGCCCATAATACGATAAATTAATAGTTTTTGATGTCTTAGTAACCAGTAAATAATTATAATAATATTTTTTTAATTCAAGTTTAATTCAGCTAGCAATGAAAATAAATTTAGAATTGGAAATAATTCGACAATGCAGAAATTGACTTAAGATTACTTAATTAAAAATTACGATTACTTTTTAGATCTATTTTAAATTAGAATTTGGATTTTTAAACTGGACTTAAATCAAAAACGCAATATCTTTCTGTGTGACTTCAATATTACTTTCTTTTAAAATACTTGCGATAGCTGATATATTTCAAATTAAAAACATTAATTTATTGCAGTGGTTTTTACAATATTCTTAAGACTTAGAATGATTTGTCAAAAATATCCTCTTTAACTATGCAGAAGGCAATCTTTGATTGGAGAATTTATGTAGAAATAATTAAAATATGCCTATTATACATTTTCGATTATATCCATATATATATATTATTTCAAACAATTTTGATTTTTTTAAAGTGTTTAGAAAGAAATGAATTTAACTTTTATAATACAGAAAAAGTAAAAGAAAAAAATCAATTCCAGTATTAAATATACACAGCTTGTAAAATAAGAAAAAAATTGATTTATATCCAAAATATATTTTGATATATAAGTTTTGTAATTTCGGATGAAAATTGCAGAAAAACTAAATATTTTAATAAATTTAAAAAGGCTAAAATATTATCTTTTCATAGATAGATAAATACTAGAAAACATTGAATTCTTCACATTTTATTATGAAAAGCAATAAAAAGAAAATTGACATTATGCAAATGTATTTTCAAATGCAGTAGTTTTAAAATTGTTAATAATTTTTAAAAATGTTCAAAAGATATACAGTCAACACTTTTCTGTGTATTTTACTATTACTTCTAGATCAACAGATTTCTTCTCCCACATCATCCAAACTAAATTTCTACACCAATACATATAAAAAGTAACACGCCCGGACAGGGGCTCGAACCCTGGACCGTTAGGTTAAAAGCCTAACGCTCTACCGACTGAGCTATCCGGGCTCACTGGAGAATGGGGTTTCTACCACGAGTTTCAAGGTTAACAAACTCTCGTAACCTTGAATTTTATTTAGCGTGTAAATTTGTGTGTGTGCCCTATTTCAGTTTTCTGGAAGTTCTTTGAATTCTTCGGAAACATAGAATCAAGTTTAATAATCTTTCTACAACAAAATAATGCCAAAGTGCCAAATTTATGTTTATTAATTCTACAAGTTCTCAGATGAAAAACTCCCTAAAATTAAGGGGTAGGCAGAAATAATCCAGTATTATGTCAACAGAAACAAGGAATTTACTACTTCTGTATAGTGTCCCGCCTTCTTGAAAATAACAGCAATAAGAAAAGAAATCTTTAAAAATAACGTTGTCTTATTAAGAGTGAAGAAGTAATTGAAGAAGATTAATTGAAAATCTTAAGAGAAGAGGTACGTCAGTTAGATATTATGTCTAAATTTCTCGAGAACATTATACAACATTTGTGAACTTCAATACATTTAATGTACTGTCATTTAATACAATTATTATAATAATATCGAAATTTCGGGTACTTAATTTTACATTTGCGTCAACTAAATTTTTTTTAAGAAACTACATTTTTAAATAGCTGTGATGAGGCTTATATTTGTTTTAATTAGTGCAAGATTTTTATACAAACTAATAAACATGTGAAATTTTATTAATTATCTTTAAAATATATGAGAAGAATATACTAAGTAAAAAAAATAACTATTTAATAATCTTTTTACTCGCATATCTTAAGCAACAATTTCTCGGTTCAAGTTCAATCAAAGTTAGAACGTATAGCTTTTTTTTTCTACATCAAATTATGCTATAAAATTTTTGATATATCAAATTTAACTTACACCATTTTTGAGAAAGAAAAAAAAGAAGAAAAAAAAATATTTTGTTTAAGACAAACTTAAGTTTTCCATAAAGAACTTCTAACTCTAGGGATATCTTTATTTTCAGACAGCTGATTAAATCTTTTACCTAACTTTGTAGCTAGAATTTATCAGCATTAGCAATAAATTACAAATAATATTAGTTGAATCTGTCTTGAAGCTAAAAAAAATATTTTGTTTGAATTGCGGTCAATATGAGAACGATGAGAGATTTTTTTTTTTTTTTTTTTTTTACGTTAAAATAAATTATAGTTTTAAAACAAACTAAAAAAAAATATGACACACTTTTATAGTGAATCGAACTAAAAAGTAAAAAAATATAAAAAATATATATATTACTTAAAAGTAACCTATACACACAAAATTTAATACTTATCTTGTTAATTTGTATGGCTTATAATTATGATCGTATTGTAGCTTTAGCGCCCCTCAAATGCATTATTATTGCATTCAATACATTATTATTTTTAGGGGGGGGCGCGATAAAAATTATGATTGAAAATTTGGTCGCCAGTAGTGAAAGTTTGAGAACCATTGGCCTACACGATGGTTAGACGAAGTTGAAAAGGACCTTAATCTGATGGAATCTACCGGTGGAATGCCAGGGTGACTCATAGGGCAGTGATGGCAAACCAATGACCCGTGCGTCAGGCAGTGACCCATAATTGCTAGGCAACCACTTGTTTGTTTATGTGGGTTTATTTAAAATTTCTAATTTGTGTGGATTATTTATATTCTATTTGTATTTTTTCATTGACACAAAAGAAATTTAAATGCTGTCTATGACCTTCAGTTTGATCATTACAGTTCCAAAGTTACGCAAATGTATATGAAAGTATGTAGTATTTGAAATAGAACAAAAGTGTTTACAAAATATCATATAAAGTGTATAATTTTACTCACACTTTGTTCGTTGAAAAATCGACAAACCAAAGTAAATAACCACATTTAAAACACTTTCTTCAGACGGAAGAAATGCACTTTTGTAAGGTTATGGTCACTTATGTTTGTAGAAAGAGACTTCCATAGCGCCCATTTTGACCCGTTAAGCCAATTTAATTTTAAAGCTGTTTTTAGTTTGAAAAATACTCAGTTAAAAATTTTTATACTTAACTCTGGAGCAAATGAGCATTAATGGCCAACGAGCTAGTACTAAAAAAATATGAAAAAAAATTTGACCCATGTCTCAAAAAGGGTCGCCATCCCTGTCATAGGGTCAACTGGAGGAGGATCATCGAGTGAATACTGGCCTGCAAAAGGCTCTTGAGCTTTTAAAGAAGAGTTTCCAACTAAAATCATTAATTATTTATCTCAAAAGAAGGATATTTATACAAATCTTCGAAAATACACCAATCAAATTTCATTATTCCACTCCGATAAGTTACAAAAAAAAAATGGAAACACTGATATTTCTATTGTTGTTGAAAATGAAACTTCGCTACTCAGTTCTCACTGAAAACATTTTTATAAGCTGATACCTAAAAATTAAAAACTTTGTTTTTCATAAGAATGTTCTGTATTAATCTTTTGAGAATTCAAACATGTTTTTATCCCCTTTCAGCACTTTATAATCAAATGGCATAAAAGTATCCAGAAAAAAAGCAACATATCCTTAATTCTAGCCTCCAAGTTTATGAATAATAAAGCGCCGTAGATTCGTATCAAAGGTTCCGCCGTCCAACAGCTACTTACACAAACAATTACAAAGATGGAAGTCATTCCATCAAAAAGTAACCCAATCACTTACCAATCAATCATTCTCGGTGGATAATTAATTTTTTTCACATCCTCCACACCACTGAACAAAAGGAGGGGACCGTTCGATAATTGTCTCTACCGCCTTCCTGCGTCGGTCCACCCCGGGGCGAAAGGAACCAGTTCCCACACACGCCGATGAAGGATAGTAGAGATGAGTACTAATTTACACTAAAAACTTCCGCTTTCAACGGAAAGATGAATCGAATTGATGAGCTTTTGACGGTCCTTTTCGGAATTTTTTTGGTGGATTTTTCCGACTTTCTTTTTCCCGTGATGGTACATATGGACGTTATGAAAATTTAATGGTAAGAAAAATTGATGTAAGGGCAGAAAATTATATCGTTGAATGTATTGAATAATGATATGCAATTACTTATTATTACACTGATTAAGGTAATTTCGATACCATATTTTAGATTTTAAAGCTAAATTTATAATTCAGTACAATTAGATAAATTATAGCATGGGGTTTAAGTTGTATTTTCTTACAAGCAATGGACTAAACTATTGTTAGTCACGTGATAAATACAATCACGTGATCTCCTTTGAATTCAGAACTGACATTAAACTTGTGTGTGTACTTGTTGCTCTACCTTTAAAATTTAAATAAAATTTCAGATTTGATAATTGGGTGTAAAGATTTTTTAAACATTACAACTCTTCAAAAAGTTTTTCAAAATTAAGAAAAATATTTATATTATACGTGTACTTTTAAATCAAGGGCATTTTATTTAGCTATTTGCATTATTATTGTTTACAAAGATATGCTTTTAAAAGAATCCGCAAAGAGCAAAAGTTGGCAACAGTGAAGCGCATGAACATACGTTTACATTTATCATTTGACTATGACATCACACAAATTTGTGAACTTATTGCCTGGAAACATGTGTTTGTAGTTATCATGTTGATATGACGTCACGTGAATTGCATTTAATTAATTCCTTGCTCCAGTTACATGAGTTTCATAGAAGCTCAATATTGCGAGGTCTAACGCCATTAGCCCTTCTGTTGCTCCTAAATGCGACGTCAATAAGCAATCAATCAATCAAACGCATGATATTCTACACGCCAATGATGGAAAAACTGTGGCCCTCCTAGATATTCTACCTGGTGCCACAAATTTTAAGAAACTAGTAAAGAATTTTCAAATTCAATATTTAAAAAAATGCTATAAGAGTATGTTTCACACACACATTTTTGTATATTCGAAAATTCTTAAGAAATTCAAGTACGTCTTTACACATGCAAAATATCGCTGTGGTAATTTACGTCGAAATTATTAAAAAAAATAATAAGATAAAAAGCCTAACATTACTAAAATATACTTATTTTCTTTAGTGTTTTATTAAAAAAGTGTGTATTTTTCATCTAGAGCTAGAAATGTAAGGCCACGACTTCATTCGTTGTGTTATTGTTAAATTATTTCCAAAGTATACTATTTCTTTCCATTTTTGTTGTATTTTATAATAAATTAGCTCCAGCCATAACATTAAATAATCATTTATAATAATCTCTTTATTCTGACGGTTTGCTTTAAACAGACTTACCTTAACCAGGTACAATTATCTAATATTAATCTACTCGTATGATATTAATGTATACATTCGAAGATTATCAGCGTAATTTATATCGTTATCGTGTATAATTAACAAGATTGTGTAATGAATACTTGTACTAATATTGAAAAACTATGCGATTTATAAATAATCCTATTTAGAAAAGGTACGTTTTTATTTCCTTCATAGTTCCATTTAAAGGTCAGTCC
Source organism: Trichonephila clavipes (assembly GCA_019973935.1). Classification (NCBI taxonomy): domain Eukaryota; kingdom Metazoa; phylum Arthropoda; class Arachnida; order Araneae; family Nephilidae; genus Trichonephila; species Trichonephila clavipes. The sequence goes on along the minus strand of BMAU01021395.1, from coordinate 580,529 downwards.
TTTCATACCCTCTTTTTAAGCTTTATAAGTAAAAAATATACAGAATAATTACACTATTCAATGTAACTTGGATGTGTTATTTAAAACTTACTTTTCACCAAGTCAAAATGCTTTTATAAAGAGTTAAGAGATGTTCATATTTATGTCCGCTTTTATTCAAAAACACGTAAAAATATAATTATGCAAAGAATTTACTTTTTAAAAAATTATGTTCTAGTACATTGTGTTGGAGAATTACGGATAAAAACCTTATTGAGAAATTCGAAAAAATTTTAAATCTACCGGGATTAGCTGAATTAAGTATGTATATAGTGTATTTATAGAAGACCTACTAAAATAAATGAAGTATATTAATTTAGTATTTTATTCATAACATGATTAAGATATAAATATTTTACTTATTTTAAATAAAATTAAAGAAAAAAACTATTGATATGAAAATAAAAATAAAATTCGGAAAATGTATTCCAAACGAGTATAAAAAGTGCTTGTTTTAAAATATTTTTTGAAACAATATAAAACGTTTTGTTTAATTATTTTTCTTTCAAAATAACAAACTGGTGTCTGTAATAACAACTTTTGTTTAAAGAATAGAAAAACAAACGCTGCGGCTACATAAGATAATAAGTTCTCATTTCTTTTATATAAGCAATTGTTGTGTATTGAACCAATTGTTCTTTCATTTGTAGAAATCTTTGTCGTTTTTAATTTTCTGCCTCATTATTGCTCAATAAATCAAAGATAAGCCCCTAAGTATTCATAGCTATATTGTCATAATCAGTGGCGGCGTTAGGCGTCGGCTACGTCGGCGACCGCCGACGGCCTCGCACTTGAGGGGGCCTCGAAAAGTTTTTAATTATTTAAAATTTAGCTATTCATTTTTATTTATTTTCATACAGTTGCGCGAGTAAAGAGAGTGATTAGTACTTTACGGGCATTATCCAGAATCGTCTGGCAACACTATGGAAACTAAACAACTTAGCAACATCGCAGTTGGTTAGTTTACTCCATTTTTCAAGATAAAGTTTATTGCTTTACATGTAGACTTTTTTTCACATTTGTAGACACAGGTGGTAAAAGAAGGATGTTGTGACTGGAAAGATTTGAGTCGGATATTGCAAAGACATGAACAAAGTCAAGGACACATGGAATGCATGATTAAATGGATGGAATTCTATAAAGGAATCAAACACGGAAAAACAATAGATAAGGATAACGAGAGATTGATTAAGGAATCGCAAAAGTACTGGTATAATTTGTTTGAAAGAATGATACAATAAACTACTTAGCCTCACACAATTTATCATTTAGAGCTCATCGAGAATCCCTTAAATTGAACGATAGCAGACACAGTGGCAATTTTATAGATTGATTTAAGTTGTTATCGAAATATGATCTGACCCTACGGGAACATATGCAACGTATTAATGAAAAGCAACTTACTCAATATTATCTGAGCCACGACATCCAAAATAAATTAATTGCATTAATGTCTAAATCAGTTATTGAAGAAATTATGCACAGAGTTAAACAACCAAAATACTACGCTTTCTTGCTCGATTGTACCAGGGAAGTCAGCCGCGTTGAACAAATGTCAATAATAATAAGATTTTGCAATTCCTCAACTGGAGCAATAGAGGAACATTTTGTTGGGTTTATTGCCTTCGCAGAAACAACGGGAGAATATAAAACAAATTCAATATTACAAGAACTGGAAAGAAATGGTCTAGATATCCAAAACTGTCGAGGACAGGGATATGATAATGGCGCCAATATGGTCGGTATTAATAAAGGTGTCAGAACAAGAATACTCAATATAAACCCAAGAGCATTCTCCATGCAGTGCGGATGCCACAGTTGGAATTTGCTTTTGATTGATGCAGCTAATTTTTCTGCAACAGCCAAAACGTTTTTTGGCTTCATCAATAAAATCTATGTGCTGTTTTCAAAGTCAAGTAAGCGTTGGGATATTGTAAAAACTAAATTAAAATTGACATTAAAACCTCTGTCTGAAACACGGTGGGAAAGTAGAATCGGAGCAGTAAATGCAATATTTTTGCAATTTGATGATATAAGCAAACTATGGCAATCGGTTCAAATCAACTGTGAAAGTCGCTATTGATACTTTACGGTCATTTTGCAGCTGGATTCAAGAATTCCGTAATACAAGATTTGACAATAGTGTTGCACAAGCTCGATTATTTGTAGAGAAAAGTTCTTTCGAAATTGAGTCTCAATTTAAAGAAAAAAGACAGCCAGGAAAAAACGAATGTTCGGTTGTGAACATATTGATGAACCTATTCAATCTTTTGAAATGCAGTACAGAGTTAACTTTTTTAACACAATGATTGATGCTATTATAGTCGACACCTAATGCCAATTTAAAGAGCTCAATGAATATTTTGAACAATTTGGTTTTATTTATGATATCAGTTATTTAAATTCTATATCAAAAGAAGACCTTCTCAAGTATTGTAATGTGATTTAGGTACAATACTTCGGGAAGGCGAAAACAGCGACATACAACCTTTCGAACTATATGAACTCCAACTTTTTTAAAAACGAATTCACTAGACTATCAACGATGCGAAACAACTCATTCAGTACATTTTAGAAAATAATTTGGAAGAAATATATCCAAATGTTTATATAACAATTAGAATCATGCTCACAGTTCCCGTCAGTACAGCTTCCGCTAAGAGAAGCTTCTCAAAGTTAAAATTGATTAAGACCTACTTGAGAAGCAAGATGAGCCAAGAGAGACTATCTGCGTTATCAGTTCTATCAATTGAAGCTGAAATAGCGGCTAGTGTTAGCTATGACATAATCCTGAAAAAGTGCAGTGAGGCCAAAACCGAAAAGTTCGTCTATTTTAATTTCTATTTGTGTAATTTTTGTCATCATTTGATTAGCAATAAATCTCGTTTACTCATACATTAGTTTAACTATAATTCGGCTTATGTAATTTAACGTTTTCTTGACTGGGAAAAAAGGAGGCCTCGCGAACCCTAATTTCGCCGACGTCCACGCGTGGTCTAGCGACGCCACTGGTCATAATATATAAAGAAATAAATCATTATTGAGACCAAATTTACCTGGCTTACAAATTCACTTGTTTTTGCATTAGTTCTATTGGAAAAATAACATTTCTTACGATAATGAGATTTAATAAATTATTCCTTTAAAAAGTACTAATAGCAGTAACAAAGATGCATGGAAAATATAAAATTAACAACAAACTTAAAAATATCAAAGTTAAATTCTTCTAAAATATAAGAATAAACAGGTTATTCTTAAAAAAAATTATGTGCATTCTTATTCTATCATTTATTTTTCGACAAGTTTAATTAACTACTTTTTTCAATTATTATTAAGAAGATACATTTTCAAAAACAACAAATTTTACCCTATATATTTTGGATTATTTTCTTAGAACTTTCTATAACATTTTTTTTATCTATTATTAGCATAAAACGTAGAATAGGATCGAATGAAATTTCAAACAATGCATTTTAATCATTAATAGTAAATATTTTATGATGAAAGCGATAAAGTACAATAAAAAAATATGTAATTTCAGCTGTTGTAACTTGCGATAATATGGTAGAAACACAGACGCTGGATAAGCCCGGATAGCTCAGTCGGTAGAGCGTTAGGCTTTTAACCTAACGGTCCAGGGTTCGAGTCCCTGTTCGGGCGCATTGTTTTGTTAGAATAAGAAAAAATATATTAAACAAATTTAACTACTCGCAGAAATTCGTTTTATTTTTATACTCTGAATTATTTATTTAGAATAATACATGACGAAACTTAACATGCATGAAACTTTATTAATATACAATTCGTTATTTTAATTTACATTTTTAAATTTTCACACGAATTTCTATAGAAAGTTTTTAAATGAATGTCTCTTGCGCGCGGTTAAGTCGATAATAAAGTGAGAGACAGATAAATTTTAGCACGCCTTTATAGTATTATAATATTTTTTTTTTACATATATGTGCATATAAACTATTTTAATACTAGTACGGAGTAATAACTAGTAATATGATTAATAACTTGTAACTATTACTAAACAACTTAATGACTATGATCACATATAAATTATATACGGTCATCTGTGTAATAAAAGAATAACAAAAATGTATCGTTTTTATTTTATTATTTTATTTATTTGATTATTTAATTTTTGCTGTGATTAAACTTTTAAAATGCTTAACTTCTGTATATTTTTATTTTAATATCTCGACTACACATGTTTTTGTTAACTCTTTTAATAAACTGAAGAGTAACAGAAGGGATAAATCTTTCGCCTTTATTTTTCGTGATTTTTTGAGAATTCTAAATGTTCGATAAAGTCCGATTTGGTAGATTATTTATTCCAATTTAATAATGGCAATTAATCTCTAAGAATTGCCAACACCTTAGCAGTTACGACCTTATCGAAAAATCAAATTATTTGTAAAATGAAATGTAATTAATGCTATAATGATTTTTTTCACTTCTGTAAGCTAACAACTAAAGTTTCATCATTAGAATTCATGTGCTGAAATGAAAAAAAGATAAGCTTTTGCAAAGTATTTTCTGCTTTGATACAGACATAAAAAAAATATTATATCACAATTACGTTTGAAAAAATATGCATTTGGTGACTGAAATTTCAAAAATTGTATTTAAAAATTCTGAAAAGTAGCAAAACAAGCACAAAAAATTAAGAATAGGAAGAAAGTTTAATATTAATCTAAAAGAAAATGAAAAACACTGAAATCTAAGCGAGGGATTTAGAGGCTTTAATAGAATAATGTTTTACGAATATTTTTATCCTGTCTTAAAATATCTTCCACCGCGGGATGTCGGGATCTCAAAAATATGTCAGAAAGATAAATTATGAAGCACTCGGGGCCAAAAAGTACTTGTCGTAGAAACTGAAATTTTTACTTGTAGATAACGAATGAACAATATACTATTTGTAACAAAATGTTAGCTTTTTTTTAAAAAAAAATAAAATTTTACATATGTGAAACTTTTATATAAAATTTCAAAGTAAATTTAAGTAAAAATAACAATGAAAGATTGATTTATATTTTTGTGAAAAAAAATTCACCAAGTTACTTAAATGGTTGATTAAAAAATAATTTTTAGAAATTCAAACAAACCGAGTTATATTAATTTATTGCTAATTTCAAGATTTTTTTTTCTGTGATGTATGTGTGTAGATTTTACTTAATATTTAAAAAATGAACCAAATAATAGCTTCAGATTATGAAGAAAAGAAATCGATCAATATTGTATTACTTAAAATATAATATAATAAAATATTATGAGTATTTTTAACATTACAGTAGATTAAATGTAGAGAATATTTAACGTAAAAATTTGGTATATAAATTTAGTTAGGAAAATGAATATCACATTAAAATAATATATGTGGCTCTCTACGTGGTAGGAAAGTCAGAATGGAATATTAATGTTGATATAATTTTCTATCCAAAAAAAATGTCCCAAATTTAGGTCCTATTTTTTACGATTACGTAAATACAGTCTTAAATCTATCGAAGTTCTAAGTTGTCATAATCAGTTGATTTGGATGAGGAAAGTGGGTACCTTTTCAGAAGTCGTCTTCGTCATTTGGTCATGACTCAAAATTATGCTACATATTGGCTGTGGTGACAGAATTTTTTATTAGGAAGGGGGAAAAGTAGAAACACACAGGTAACAGCAAAGCATTCAAAAAACAAAGTTGATCAGAAGCTCATAGAAGGGTTTGCAGCCCCGGGAGATCCCTATGTTTTTTCCAATCCCGAAATCCCGGGATTAAAATAGCTAATCCCGGGTTTTAATTTTTGTCCGAATTATATTTTAAAATTTTTTTATCATCACAATTTTCTAAAAATTTAATTCTTAGAACTTTTTTGTTGTTGTTAATGAAATATGTACGTACAATTTTTTTTCTTATTATTATTTTTTTTTTTTTTGCAATTATAAGTGTTATAAGTGAAAAAATATCTGCAGCTTTTTCATTTCTCGTACGGGAGAACTTCGTACAGATCTAAGTAGATCAATCCACATTCTGATTCAATAACTGGATCAATTTATACACAAAAACCATTTAGTGTAGCAGAACTAGATAAAGTTATCAAAGGGCACCATGCAGTCTATAGATTTGAGACACTCTCACATCAAAAATTCAAAAAGAAATGTCTATTTTTTGAAAATGGAGGGAGCCGTGGAGACTATCTGAAAAGAACATATTCCAATTTAATGACGATAACGCCTACTAGTATACAATCAGCACAAACATTTTCTTCGGCAGGACAATTTGTAACAAAAATAAGAAGCCGTGTGGGCGATAAAACGATGAACAAGATTTGTTTGTTAAAAACTTATTTACAAAAACAAAAGAAACGAAGAAATGTTTTTTTAGTTTCATTATGTACTATTTTTATTTGTTTTTTTATGATGGGAATTAAGGTTTTTTTATTTGTTTTAATACAGTTAATATTAAACCCAATTTTTAATTATATTTTCAGTTTTATTACGCAATTGCAACTATGCTAATGTGTCAGTATTTTTAAAAAATAGTCCAATCCTAATCCCGGTATCCCGAGATTAGGATAATGTAATCTCGAAATCCCGGGATTGAAAATAAACATCGGATTGCAAACCCTAGCTCATACTCCGCGAAAGATGACCCTTGAAAGAAATCATGTATTGTAGGATTCTACAAAACACAACTATACGACAAATCTGGAAATTTTAGTAATCAAAAATTGGACGAATAATAATCGGACAATGCGGTAATATTAAAAACGTGTCACTTTCAAAATTTTAGTTATGTGATTGCTTTTAATTTGGATGGCTACGTTGCCATAATAATGTAATATACACTGCCGGCCACCGTAAATGCAACACCCTGAAGGAAGCATGCAAATACATGGAATTTACAACATGCATTAGCGGAGGTGAGATATGCAAATGATTAGAATTTCAGCGCAGACACACATCACGCGCGCCTGTGGCGCTACCTCAAAGCGCTATTTAAGGCTTGGAGATTTCGACGATTTCAAGTTCGGCAATTGTGTTTTTCTTGTGGTTTTTTCAAAAAAACGATCAGTTATGTCTCGTAAAATAACAGCGATCATCTTTTGATCAAGTATCGAAGTTCGACAGAGGAAGGATAGTGGCCTACCGAGATTATGAATTATCTTTCAAGGAAATTGGTAGTCGTGTTGGACGAAACCAAACAACTGTAATGCGGATATGTGACCGTTGGATGCAGGAGGGTACGATGGACCGACGTGGTTGATCGCATCCACCTAAGTGCGCCACTTCACGTGAGGACAGGCAAATTGTGCGCATGGCAGTGACAGAACCCTCAGTCACATCACGAACCGTAACACAGCTCATTGAGTCTGTAACGCATCATTCAGTGTCTGCGCGTACCATTCAACGCCGTTTACAGCAGAGTGTTCTGTCCACAAGACGTCCATTGCTTGGTCTACCCTTGACGCAGAACCACAAACGTCTCCGCTGCCATTGGTGCGATTAAAGAAGGATGTGGGTGGCAGAATGGAATGAAGTTGTCTTCACTGACGAGTCACGCATCTGTCTGCAACACCACGATGGTCGGATTCGAGTCTGGAGACACCGTGGAGAGAGGATGCTGAACAGCTGCGTTATGCACCGCCACACTAGTCCTGCAACGGGTATTATGGTATGGCGCGGTATTGGATGTCATTGTCACACTCCTCTAGTACTCATTGCCGGTATTTTAAGAAGACTTGGTACCCCCAAAATCACAGACCTATCGTTTTTTTTTTATTTTCATTGAATCTTATTCTTTGCATTATTATCTTTCGATTGATATATCACTTGTGCATGTCGGAAAGTTGGAAGTTGAATAAAACTTCATTTGAAAACAAATTAAGCAATTCAACCACGCCCCCTTTTTAGAAAAAAAAGCTAAAAAAAGCATTTTGATAAAAAAAAATCTAATTTATAAAGAGAAATAATAACACTAAAAAAAGAATGTGTAATATATAAATCAGAATATTTCCGAGGCAATACATACAATCATTTTTTTTTTCTTTGTGAACTGTGTGCATGCAAAATTTCTAAATTAAGGCATTTTATATTAATATTTTTACAATTTCAGTTCTTATTCCTGATATATTTTTCATACAAATGTAATACTTTAATATTATAAGAAGAAAAACAGCTAAAGTACCTGTCGTGACAGAAAAAAAATTTTTAACGTTTTTCTTGAATTTTCTTGTGCAATTGGTACTCTCTAAAAGTTGATCATTTATAAAAATGTGTGGGTTGAAAAAATATGAAAATGCAATTATTTTAAAGAAAAACGTATAAGTAATATCTTAAAGTGGTATTTTAAGTTTAATTAAGCTTATAATAATTATTTTTTCAGAATTATAAACTTTAAAGTGGTTTTTCTCAGTTTGTGTTTTTCAAAACCTTAGTGCATTCAAAATGCTACTCCTTCGACAATTATTTACCAATCACTTCCATTTTTTTCCTGGGTGTTAAAAATAAAGCATGTAATAAAATTAGGGATCTGTTTTGCTATAAACTGAATACTTTTTTTAAAAAAAATAATAAAAGGTAAGACATGTTGGCTTTTTCGTTGATTTTTAGCCTGTATATCAACATTTTATTTTTTTTTCTCAAAAACGAATGAAGTTATTCTAAAATCGATCCGTAAAGTTGTTAAGAACATCCATAAGAATATTATAAGAAAATTTCAGGTCAAAAAATTAATTTTTACAAAAGGAGTAGGATTTTAAAATTTTCCCAATTTTCTTCAAAAAATTTAAATTCTTAAAATTGTGTGAATAATATATGTAAATTTTCATCTGGTATTATTTTCTTGAATAGAAACATTGTATAAAATGCTAAAATATAATTTTTAAATACGTAAATAAAGAAATTTGCTCAAAGGGTACCGAGTCCTCTTAAACAGCCAGCGCTACATCTCCGAGGTGTTGGAGCCAGTTGTCCTTCCTTGCCTTCAGGGCTTGGCCACAGCCATATTTCCACAGGATAATGCGTGATCACACGTGGCACGCATTATCCAAAGGTTCTTCGTCAATCACCAGATTGAATTGCTTCCCTGGCCGGCTCGCTCTCCGGATCTTTCGCCGATAGAAAACATGTGGTCCATGGTTGCTCAACGATTGACCCAGATTACATCCCCAGCTGCCACACCAGATCAACTTTGGCAACGTGTGGAAGCTGCTTGGTTTGCTGTACCCCAAGAACACATCCTAAGTCTCTTTGAATCATTGCCGAGGCGTGGGGCAGCGGTGATCTCCAACAATGGCGGCTACTCTGGCTACTGATTCTGGCAAGAACCACACTTCACAGACGTCTATAAATTTAATCATTTGTGATACTTGGTCAACATGTTATCTACAAAATAAATTTTGTTGTGCTATCTCTTGTCTTTCTTGGTGTTGCCTTTACGGTGGCCAGCAGTGTAAAAGGACGGAAATTATTATTATATCACTTTGTGTTTCAAGAAAGACAAAGACGCTACCTGGCAATTTTTGGTGGGCCAAATACATAATTTGCTTATGCTGTGTATCTTATTTTTAATAATATTGGTTGAGTTAATTTAAATTTGTCTTAGTGAAATGAAAGAATTGTATTCTTCACATATTTCTATAGGGATTTCTCTTTCTACAGAGGAATAAGAAACAAGATATAAAAAAAATAATATTAAATTATAGCTTTAAAATTTTTATACTAGGTACAGAAATCTTAAACTGAATTTTTGATAAGAAAAATAAATTCCGTGTATCCATGTTATTTTAATAAAGATAATTTTTAGAACAATTTTAAGATACCGTTAAAAAAATTTTCAATTACATATAATTAAAGTATTTTCTTTCAAATCAATGGAATTTGTTTACATCACTTACAGTACTCTTTTGTTTCTTTTTGCTGAAATTCAAACATATTTTATTTAGGAAAGATTAATTGGTAGCTAAAATTTGTTATGACGCAAAAAAAAAAAAAGATCAAGTAAATAAAACCGAGAAAATAAAAATTAAGAAAAATACAAAGAGTTTCTTAAATAGTTTCGAAAATTTAATCTAGTTATATAAATTTTAAAATACACAATCTCTCCTCAGTCTATTCCGAATTTACAGTTTTTCATCAGTAAATATATTAGTCTGTAAGCATTTGAAAGTGAATCTTGCAAAAAGTTTGAAATCTTAATTATATGCCATTTTTTTTACAGAACATATGCAGAACATCACATTTTTTTATTTAATTTATTATGGCACGCAATTTACACTGCAGATAAATTTCAAAATGATATTAAATGCATCACACTTAATTAATACATAAGCGCGTGAAAATATATCACACTTTTTCTGTTCTAAATATCACCTCTTGACGCAGAAAAAATTATATGCCAAACAAAATGTTTATTGTTTATATGAAACCAATACTTTATTATATCCAGCATAATCTAAACTTTATTTTTCTGTTGTCAGTGCTGCAATTAGGAACATTATCTTGTTTACTTTAAAATTCCTCAAAAAAGTTCAAAGTCTAAGAGCCGAATGAAAGCGGGTTCTTTATCCTAGCGTAGAATTTGATGAGAAGTTCTGAATATGATAAGCAGTTCTTAAGTCGATTAGCGGGTAATTACATTTCACAACATGATAAGCCTAATAATGCTTTCTCGACGAAATTTGTTACACTGATAAATGTTTCACCATGTGTAGTCAATCTTGGGCGACGAGAAGTTTGAAAATGCATCCTTACAAAACGAGGGGGAGGAGAAAAGTGGAAAGAGGAAAAAAATCGAATAAAAAATCGAATCCCGAACCCATTAGTTAAATGTCTGAGCTATTTAGTCGGCAAAATCTGCCGACTCTTGAAGCGTTCGAACAGCTGGACGAAATGCTAATTCAGATAAGTTAACTTTCACCGAATCTCCGGGCAATTCATCAAATTATGCACGGTGCAAATGGCAACGAGGAGGTTAGCCAATTACGATGCGAGCCAGAAAATTCTACGAATCCCTGCGATGCAAACTAAAATTAGACCGTTGCCAAAACGCAGCCTTAAACTTCGAGAGGAAAGATCCACCTTTCTCGTGTTACACCGAATCGTCTTCCTCTTAATGGGTCTCGGCATTACATGCTTGTTAAATATTCTATCGTTTGTCTCCCAGGAGTTCTAAAACTGTTTATCATCTTTCTGTGACATTCGATTCTTTTTTATTCTTTTGGTGGGGAAAAAAATGGTTTTCTAGTTTCATTTTCCTCGGCATCTGCTTGAAAAAGGAAGTGTCTTACCCCTGAAATAATGCTAGAACACTTATTCCTGCCGCGTTCTGGATGGTTGAAAAAGTGATGAATATGTTGTGTTCTGAAACAACTTTACGTTTGTGAGAAAATTAGGAACTCGTGGTTTCGTAGCATACAAGAGGGGGAAAGCGATATTCCATCATGTCAAGAACGAACTGAAATAAAATATATTCTTTTACAGAAATAGAACATTTTTTATTGTGGGAAGATTAGGGTTATTTTTTTAATTAAATAGAAGAGAAAATACTTACATGCAGTCATTTTTTTTAGTGGGAAAAAAAAACTCAACAACAGTATTAGAATTTTTGAAATGAAAACATTTTTTTATTGTATATTGTTTTTAGTATTAATTTATTTATTCAAATTGCTATCGAATTGTGAATCAATACCGATACAAAGCTCTATCAGAGTCACAAACAAATAAAAAAACTGTAATAAATGATGTATTATATATTTCAGAATCTATAGAATGTAATAAAAAATGTGAGTAAAATCATTTTTTCTTTGAAAAGAACTATTTTAAAGAGATAAAGTTTACATTTCAACAGATTTTCATGTCTTATTTTTTTATCACAAAAGCAGTAGAATAATTGAAGAAGTTCATTAAAAAACTCACGCAAATAATATACAAATAATTACAATATGCATACTAAAAAATAATCAACAATGCTCATGTTTAGCTACTAAGATTTTTAGCAAAGCTCAAAGCAAATACGTAATAAAAAATTTAACAAGCCAACTCAAAATACTTTAATTAAATACTGCTAGAATTATCACTGGCATGCGACATAGCTGTCCCACAGATCTAGTTCTTTTCGAAGCTGATATCATGCCCTTGGATCTGAGAAGAAAATTACTGCTTTTTCAAAAGTACTTTTGTAAACTTTACAGTTACGGAGATTATAACCGCACATCTGCATATCTCATAACCTGGACAAACAGACACAGACTAAAAAGAGACAGTCCTTTCTCTCGAATGCAAGCGATGGACCTATTAGATCAGGACATTGAAGAACATTTTTTGAAGAATGTATTTAACCCTCAGGAGGGATTGCCTAGAGTCCATTTTTTTAAACCAGAAATGGGAGCTCATACTTCCAAAAATCAAGATCCACCTGAATATTTTACGTCAATTAGCATTGGAGATTATTAACAAAATTCCAGCTACTGCAATGCAAATTTATACCGACGGTAGCAAAGACGAACAAACTCATGTGGCAGTGGCATCTTTATAAAGGCTCCTAATTGTTCTCATAATATCAAAATTAGGAATTCGGACTTTGTTCTGTTTTTAGATCCGAGTTAATTGCCATTGATGAAGCTCTCCGAATCATCAAGACGATGACATCTCCTGATGAAATATGGATATTATGTGATAGCCGAAGTGCTATCCAACACCTTAGCGACTGGACAAATGTTGGAGACAAAACATCGGTCTCAATTCTTAAAAATCTTAAAGAACTTTCCCAAACATGAGATTTAGTTCCAATGGATTCCATCTCACATTGGTCTCTTTGGCAATGACACAGCTGACCTTTTAGCCAAGGAAGGTGTCACTGAAAATTTAATGTCGAGAAGAACTTTGACTTTCTCGGAAATTTTTCTAAAACGAAATCTTTGATTCAAGAACTATGGAAGACTCCTCCGACTCACCCCTGGTATAATAGGTGCAGGCCCCAGGTGGTGCCCTTTCCATCAAGGCGGATAGAGTCGTCCAAACAACTATTAGTAGGCTTGCAAGTGGACACATTAGAGGCCTTTCCTAATTTGCCTTTGTACTAAATGCAATTTGGTACAGGCAACTCCAGATCATCTTTTTGTTTTGTGCAGGACTTGAAAGGGAGGACATCTATTCCAGTCCTCTTTTGGTGTACGATTTCCTGAGGACTCTTGGGCTCATGGACCTGGTCTCAGCCTGCGGCTAGACAGAGGAATTAGTCAACAACAACAACAACAATTTTTCTTGTATTCATAAGATGTGGTATTCTTCTTTGGTTAATTTTTTCCCACGAATGTCTTATATGTTAAAAATAAAATAAAATAAAATAAATCAATTTTAAAACTTATTGGTATTTGCACGCAATGAAAATGATAGTAAATTGATTTTATACTGACGCGATATTTTTAACTTACACTCAAAAAATGCAATCATTATTAGGTGACCAACCGTCCTCCTTTAGGGACTACAATCCTCCTTTTACAGGTTCTGTTCTTCCTCGAAAAGTGTCCTCCTTTTCATAGTTTTAACCCTTTATGTACCGCATTATGATTTACTGCAAATTTTTTCATGCAATATTTTTTTTTGGATAATTGCATTGAAAATTAAGGGATATACATAAATAAAATACTCTACTTTTGGAAATTTAATTCGTTAGAGCTAATTAATTAAATTTGTACTTTAAAGTACCGTCAGCACACAAAGGTCTCAAATATTCTGACAATACGAAAAGAATGAATGACTTTTTTAACTCAGTTTTAACTCTTAAAAATGCTAAATATCCACAGAGAATACTAATATTATACAGCACAAATATTTATTTTTAAAGATTATTAAATTTTTAAAATTTATTTACTTTTTTTACACATAAACTTAATTTGATGATATTCAAAGAAACAGTTTTTTTTTATTAATACACAGAAACTCATTACACGTTGTGCATTTTGAGTGAAGTTTCAACTGAATGTGTTTTTAAAACACTGCATCCTGGGATAAGAAATGCAGTATTTTCTTAACATGAGAGAACTACTACACTTTGACTTCAGCCCCTTGAACGTCATCCTAAGAATCTAACGAAAATTCTAGCAGATAATTTGCTGGGACTTCTTCATCAGAAAAATCAATTATTAGTACATCACTGATTTCAGATGGTAGATTCTATGACAAATCCAAAGCCTCTTGAAGACAGGGCTTCTTTTTTTTTACAGACTCTCTAAGAAAGGGAAATAATAATAAAAATAATATTAGCACCTTGAACATCTCAAACTACTGTTAAATCTCTGTTACACATAAAGGAATTAAAATGATATATAATTTTTTAAATAAAAATACATATTTCATTTAATTTTGTGGCAAAAAAATACAAGTTCGGATTAAAAGTTATAATTTTTTAAAAAACATTAAAATAAAATATATATATAAAAAGCAAAATAAAGGGTGTTTTTTTTTAGAGGTATAGAACTTTAAATTGCAATACAACAACGATGTATTATTCGATTGACATGAATTTTTTTTATTCGAAAGATAATCTTGTGGCGTTACATTTTAAATAGGATTTATCACATAGGACTGCCACGGCTGGCTCGGATGTAGTCAATCTGGACGTCCAGTTTTCGATGACTTTTTCCAACATTTGTGGCCGTATATCGGCAATAACACGGCGAATGTTGTCTTCCAAATGGTCAAGCGTTTGTGGTTTATCCGCATAGACTCATGACCTTACATAGCTCCACAGAAAATAGTCTAGCGGTGTTAAATCACAAGATCTTGGAGGCCAATTCACAGGTCCAAAACGTGAAATTAGGCGGTCACCAAACGTGTCTTTCAATAAATCGATTGTGGCACGAGCTGTGTGACATGTTGCACCGTCTTGTTGGAACCACAGCTCCTGGACATCATGATTGTTCCATTCAGGAATGAAAAAGTTAGTAATCATGGCTCTATATCGATCACCATTGACTGTAACGATGTGGCCTTCATCGTTTTTGAAGAAGTACGGACCAATGATTCCACCAGCCCATAAAGCGCACCAAACCGTCAGTTTTTCTGGATGTAACGGTGTTTCGACATACACTTGTGGATTAGCTTCACTCAAATGCGGCAGTTTTGTTTGTTGACGTAGCCATTCAACCAGAAGTGCGCTTCATCGCTAAACAAAATTCGCTTATGAAAATCGGGAGCAACGGCAATCTCGTTTTGGGCCCATTCGACGAATCTACGCCTTGCTTGATGATCGTTTTGGTGAATTGCCAAACCAAACTGAGAATAAATCACTTGACAGCTGTTAAATCGGTCGCCATCTTGGAAAGTAATGCCAACTTAAACTTCTATACCAGGAAAAAAACACTCTTTAAATCAGTTAAGCAAAAAGGAACGCTAAAAAAGGCGTAACTCTATTGCACTATAGTGATGACGCTTCAATAGAACAAAAATCAATAATAAGCTACACGGACGAAAAAAACTAAGTTCTTGCTCCAACACCCAGTGTGCTGTCGGTACTTACAAGTACCACAAAGTTATTCAACTGTAAAATTGATTGTATACACTGTTCACTTAAAATAAATATAGTCAAATCGTTTTCTAAGGTCTTCCTTAACATGTAAGAAAAAAATAAGACACCTTTTTTGATACTAACACTACCTTTTGATACTTTATGTTGTGATGCCCTGGAACTAATGCAGCAATTGAAAGAGTTTTTTTCTGTTGGTAATGATTTTTGTGAAGTGACTTGTGAGAAATCACACAAAATTGAGTGTTAATGTTTTAGCTACAGTGCTTACCGTAAAATTGAGTATGAAGGATATTTTTTGCCCAACTTTCCGATGTATTAAAAAAAATGTGTTAACAAAAAAAAGTTATTCAATGGAAAAATACTCGTTTAAGATTATAATTAAAAAGAATGTAAGCTTAATTAGCGTATATTTATTTGAATTAATAAAACGTTTCATATATTTAAGTTGTAATTTTTTCTTAAATTTTTCGTCATCCTTTTAATTGTAAAAAAAAATGGCCACCTTATCAATATGAATCATACACGCAAAAATGCAACAATTTAAGATCTTGTAAGCATTTGCTTTTTAAATGGGATTTGGATAGAAAGTAATTGTGACATATTTCTAAAATTTTTTTAAAGATAATTTTTAATTATTGTTAGTATCACAATGTTAATATTTATTGTTAAATATTCACGAAATATTAATACATTTTACTAATACAGCAGCGAAGAGAAATATGAACATTTAAGATCGTATATTAAAAAGTGATTAATTCTTATTGTGGTTTGTGCCATTTGAATAGCAGACACACCAAGCAGCTGTTATTTTAAAAATAAAATCAACTACAGACTAACCTCGAACTCAATTCAGCCATTTCAGCTGCTGTTTGAAGAGAATGTGAAATTTCAGCTGTCATTTGTTTTGAAAGTTATGACCATGATTAGAGAGAGAGAGAGTATTATGCAATGGAAATGTTTTGTTTAGTCTACTTTAGATAGAGTCTTACAATGCGTATGAAATCGATGATACAGGAATTTAATTTAATTTAAATTTATGTTTAATCATGTCATTTTATAAAAGTTTAACTGTCGCTTTAAATAGATGAATGCGACAATATTTTATAATTATAATTCAATATTTCAAATTTCTTGTAATCGAGAGTTTTGAAAAAAGAGTAATGTGTTTTATCCCTTTAAATGTTTAAATTCTCATTTTACTTAAGAATCTTATAGCCAGTGGTGCACACACAGGAATTTTTCAAGCGGGAGATCTAGGGTCGAAAGTCCACCATTCTCGTATCATGCTCCAAAACGCCACCCAACATGTTCTTTTGATTTTATCGATTTTCGGAAACAAAAAACAGTAAATAGTTAATTATTGAATAAATAATTAGCATTAATTTATAAAATTATAAATTAATAACAAGTACTTAATTTTAAAAAATTTTACGTACTATATACATACGATTATAATCAATCGAAAAAAAATCAAGGGCTTCTGGGGTGTGCGGACCCGGAGATCCGCCCCCTTTGTGTGCGCCACTGGTTATAGCAATAGAATATTCTGAGTATTTTATATAACATTTGTTTATTTTGATCTTTATAAAACTTCATTTATTCTTGTAATGTGGAAATATCAACCTTGAACACTTAATGTGCGTTATAAATTTAGTTAAACATAGAAAATTATTGTTCTCATAACATAGATCTTTTCCTTCTTTCTCCACAATTGAAAGCTTTTCATTGTTTTTAAACGTAAAAAGCCTTTCGTTCGAGAAGTTTTCATTTAAGAATGGGGTGTTCTACATACTAGTACATAAAAATCGAAAATTTTGCCATCAAATCAGAATTTTCTTATAGTGATTGAGAAAAGCTATATCTTATTAAATTAAAAAATACAAAGAGCAAAATAAAATGTATAAAAACTTCTAATCAGTCACAGTCAATTGAATGAAATATAGTTATTAGAAATGCCCACAAAGGTAAAAAAATATATCCCTGGAGTTTCAGAAAAAAAAATGTTTTAATTAATCATTCGATTTAGAGTTTCATTTTGTCTCCTTTCGCCTTTAAAATAACTAAAAATATAAATCACAAAAAAGAAAATAAAATTGCTGCTATTTTTAACAAACCACTGACTGAATTTTGTGAAAATATTTTAAGAATTAATACTTTTATCATTTAGCTCATACTTATACAGTTAAAATGCGTTTCTTTACAAAGGGGAGAGAGTACTTTTTTCATAAAAATTGAATTGCTTCTTATATGTTGATGTTTCAAATATTTAACAAAATTCCAAACTGTTTTTATAAACTTATATCTTATTTATTTAAGAAACTATTGCATCAAACTCAAACTCAGTGGCCCAACAGCCCATGAGGGCCAGGGTCTACTGTACCCATCCTAGTATACGTGACCATTGGGCATTGAGGTGCATAAGCAGATGTCCCGATCAGGTGGTCAGTCTGAAGCGAGACCACCAGTGTTTAAGTCCCCAAACTAGATTAGTACTCATTTATCGACCCACTGCAGCAGGGATGAAAGGTTGAGTCGATCTTGCCCAGCTCTGGAATAACTATTGCATCACGTGAAAGAATATTTGTGAAATTTTTAAAACATAAATTATACATATCCTCAAGTCGTGTTTTTAATTATAATAAAAACATATAATTACGTAAAAGACGTGTTCATTATTCAATTCCTACTATTAGCTCACACTCTCTCTATATTTATTTATTTATCTTCGTGGAATTTTCAATCGTTAATAAAATACATTTTAAAGCGCTCAATTGAGCTGAAATTTTATATACATGATTATTTTGGATAACAATACAGTAATTTAATTATAATTAATAAAAATTTTAATTAAAACTAATTATTTAAAGAACTACAAATACAGCTATGTTGGCATAGTTTTTGGCGACTTGTGTCAGAACTAGATAAAGTTTTTTTTCTCACATTTTAAAGCGCTCATTTGAGCTGAAATTTTCTATACACTATTGTTTTGGGTAAAAATACGATAATTTAATTATAATTAATTAGAATTTATTAACTGAAACTAATTATTTAATGAATTACAAATACAGTCACGTTGGTTTCATTTTTAGTGTGACTTGGGTCAAAACTTAAAAATATTTTTTTCTCACATTTTAAAGCATTCAGTTAAACTGAAATTTTATATACACGATTGTTTTGGATGACAAAACGATACTTTAATGATAATTCTTCTTTATAAGCGTAACAACCTGTTACAGGTCTTGGCTGCCTCCACAGCTCGCTTCCTCCAATTCCAACGATACGAGCAACTCTCTGCCAGTTTTTAATATTTAGAGTTTTTAAGTCATTTTCAACATCATCTATCCTCCTTGTTGGTGGTCTTCCTCTTGTTCGAGATCCCATAGGATTCTTAAATGTGTAAGCTCTGGTCTGGTTGTTTTCAGGGCTTCTCCAGATGTGGCCAAGCCATCTCAATCTATTACTTCGGATGACTTGAGTAACTTGAGGTTCTTTGTAAAGCCTATATAGCTCGAAATTATATCTAGTACGCCAACATCCTTGATCTTTAACAGGCCCAAATATAGTTCTCAGTGCTTTTCTTTCAAAAGTTTCCAGAGCTCGTATAGTCTCCAAAAACAGGTTCGCTAGTTAATGATAATTAATAGAAATTAACTACCACTTATTGTTGTGATTCTGTCATATGTACACTGGCCTCAAAAGTTAAGGTACAACATGTTTTTCGAAGCTCACCATAAAAAAATGGCAGTAACAATAAAATGCATAGTTTACATGAATGATACTAACGAACTTTAAAAACATTAATGCAAAAACGATTGCTACAACTTTTATTTTATAGAAAAGAACGTATATTTATGAGTGAGAGAAAAATATGCAAATATCAAGCTTTCGTTCTTTTGTGTGTAAGTTGTGTTGATTTTCAACAGTTGTTGGCAGTTTCGGTGACAATAGTCAATAGAGTTTAGAAAATGTCTCAGAGACGTCGTTTACCCAATTCGTTAAGGTGGCGGGCAGTTGGATGGATGGAAATGGGATTGTCGCAGACTGATGCTGCTAGACGTCTCAATGTGTTCAGCGACTTTGGGATCTATACCAATCCGAAGATTCTGTGTCCAGAAGACCTGTTCCAGGCCGATCACGAGCTACAACACCTGCAGAAGACCGTTTTCTAGCTCTTTCGGCACGAAGGAGAAGAACCACTACTGTGCCGCAGCTCGTTGCAGACCACTTTCAAGCATCAGGAAAAAAGAATCTCCGCTACTACGGTGCGAAATCGTCTTCACAATGCAGGTCTGTATGCAAGAAGACCAGTTGTGTGCGTTCCCCCTCAACGGACGACAGCGAAGGAACCGCTTATGCTGGGCAAGAGAACATGTTTCTTGGACGCAGCAACAATGGGCTTCTGTGCTGTTCACAGACGAGTCCAGATTTACAATGGAGAGTGATTCAGGGCGTCTACTGATCTGGAGGGAACAGCGCACTAGATACCATCAATCCAACACTGTTGAAAGACACAGTTATAGAGGTGGTGGAATCCTGGTTTGGGCAGGGATCTCGCTCGGTGGCCACACTGACCTGCATGTGTTCCATGGAGGAACCGTAACTGGTCTTAGATATCGGGATGAGATCCTTGATCCATATGTCCGCCCATATGCTGCTGCTATTGGTAACGACTTCATTCTGATGGATGATAATGCACGACCTCACCGAGCTCGGTTGTTGAGGAGTATCTGGAGGATCACGGTTTGGAACGAATGGAATGGCCAGCTCGATCTCCAGACCTGAATCCGATAGAACATCTTTGGGACTATCTTGGCAGAGAGGTTGCTGCTTTAAATCCTCCTCAAGGTCGTTACATGAGCTGAAACAAGGCTTACTCTGTGTCTGGTCTTCGCTTCCTATTCCGGTGTCCGACAACTTAATAAACAGCATGGGAAATCGATGCCGCCAATGCATTCAAGTTAGGGGTGGACACATTCCTTATTAGAACCCATTTTTGTATTGTTTTTATGCCATTTTACCACATAACACTGTGATGTGCTGTTTTCTCCAAGAATGGACTTTTCCGCAGAGATTGCTTTTTTGTTATAAATCGTTTTTGCAATACACTTATACAAATTTCTATGACGCATTCAATAAAAAACTATTTAAGGCACATATCCTCCAAATTTTTTGTTTCTACATTCATTCATTTATAAATTAGACACAAAAACCCGGTTGTACCTTAACTTTTGAGGCCAGTGTATATACATATTTATATTAATTGTAACAATTTAATAAAAAGTAGATAAAATAAAATTTTTCTTTGTTGATCTAAGTAGGAATTGACAATTTTTTTTATATTACTTGTTTTTTCTTTAATGCTTTTGAAAATCTTTAAATGTCACTATCTAACGGAAAAAACGTGGTATGCTGATATGTAGAATTACATAAAGTGATCTACTTTAAAATCCGGCGTATAACGCACACTTCTAACACAAAAAGTGGCCGCGGTAGTCGAGTGGTATAGGTATCGGATCGTGGCGGGCTTTGTGATGAGTTCGAGCCCAGTACCACTAAAGAACCGCCGTGTAGGGCAGCGATGCACATTAAATCTGTCGAGAGCTGAAACGTCCTCCCGTTGGTGTGGTGTGGTAGTTAGGAGAGGGGGATGCCAGCTCAAATGTCGTCCACGTCACTTGACCATGGTTCAAAATTACGTGGTCCGTCGCCAAAAGCCCTCGTGTAGCTAAACAGTGCGACGTTAATATATTCACTCACTCACTCTAACACAAAAAATAAGATCGAAATTTATGGGTGCGCGTTATACACCGGGTATAAAAATAATAGTTTTAAAAATAAAAAAGAGGTGCACATAAAAAATTAGACCATTAAATACATCAAATACTGCTTATTTAAGAGAAATAACATTCCTTATGAAGTTAAGAGTTGCAGCTTTAGAAGTATACTATTTTTTATTTTTAAAGCTTGGAATAATACCTGGAAAAAATTGCTTCAAAACATAAGAACATTTCAAGTCTTTTCGTAAAAAAAAAAAGGTGCACGTTATATATGGCTAATATACTTAACAATTAAAAATTCTAGCTTGTTAGTACAGCTGTGCGTTATACGCTGAATTTTATAGTAAAGAGTGTTTTTTTTTCCAGGTATAGAAGTTTAAGTTGGCATTACTTTCCAAGCTGGCGACCGATTTAACAGCTGTCAAGTGATTTATTCTCAGCTTGGTTTGGCAATTGATCATGAATAGACTCACGCCTGAACAACGCTTTTAGATTCGTCGAATGGGTCCAAAACGAGATTGCCGTTGTTCCCGATTTTCATAAGCGAATTTTGTTTAGCGATGAAGCGCCCTTCTGGTTGAATGGCTACGTTAACAAACAAAACTGCCGCATTTGGAGTGAAGCTAATCCACAAGTGTATGTCGAAACAGCGTTACATCCAGAAAAACTGACTATTTGGTGTGCTTTATGGGCTGGTGGAATCCTTCTTCAAAAACGATGAAGGCCACAAACGTTACAGTCAATGGTGATCGGTATAGAGCCATGATTACTAACTTTTTCATTCCTGAATTGAACAATCATGATGTCCAGGAGCTGTGGTTCCAACAAGACGGCGCAACATGTCACACAGCTCGTGCCACAATCGATTTATTGAAAGACACGTTTAGTGACAGCCTAATTTCACGTTTTGGACCTGTGAATTGGCCTCCAAGATCTTGTGATTTAACACCGCTAGACTATTTTCTGCGGGGCTATGTAAAGTCATTGGTCTATGCGGATAAGCCACAAACGCTTGACCATTTGGAAGACAACATTCGCCGTGTTATTGCCGATATACGGCCACAAATGTTGGAAAAAGTCATCGAAATTTGGACGTCCAGACTGGACTACATCCGAGCCAGCCGTGGCAGTCATATGCCAGAAATCATATTTAAAATGTAATGCCACAAGATTATCTTTCGAATAAAAAAATTCATGTTAATCGAATAATACATCGTTGTTTTTATTGTAATTTAAAGTTCTATACCTCTAAAAAAAACACCCTTTATATAAAAAGGAGTTAGGGAATCAGTAATTTTTTTGTCGGACTATGTTGCCGACCATGTTACTGTTGATTCTAGTTACGAATAATGAGTTATTCCAAAAATATTCTTCTTTTTTATTCTGAGACTGTGTGCAGATGTCTATGGAGGTTTTGGCAGTGGTCTGTACTACATCTGCTAATATCAAATAATTAAAGTTCACTTTCTTATAAGAGTCGTGGTAGTTGATCTTCAAGGAATTTCACGTCGAGCCATTGAAGACGACTGCAATGGCTCGGCAGCTTTGGGTGGGCCCTGGCCTTCTCCAGAAGTCTTCTCCAGGCAACTGTTTTCTAGTTTTTGACCTTTAAAATATTTAGGTCTTTTTCGACACAGTCAATCCATCTCAACGGGGGTCTGCCCCGAAGTCTATTTCCCATGGGTATTGCCAGAAAGATTTTCTTGCAGCAACGATCTTTATTCATTCTAGCCAGATGACCAGCCCATCTAAGTCTCTGTAATTTGACGAATTTTACAGTATCAGATTGTTTGTAAATTTTTTAGAGTTCCAAGTTAGATCTTCTTCTCCATGACCCATTCACTTGAAGATAGTAGATCTCCCATGATAAAATTAAGCTAAGTGATCGATAAAGTATCTTTGAGATAAATTTCTGTCTGTAATGAGTTAAATTGCTTCTGAATCTATTTTCGCGTTGTATCAGAGTCAAAATCTTCCGAAACGGAATACTTCGGGGATTTCGTCACAACATAGGTAAATTTCTTGATTAGCGGTTGTTTAATGAATTAAGCTTATTTTTTTTTTCAAAAATTTATTTTTTTATTAAATAGATTAATTTTATTATATAATTTCGGCATTAGTTGCACCTTTCTAAAAAATGTTTAAAAAGCCGTTTAATTCTTATAAACTTAATTGTACTTTCTTATAATTAATTGTAAAATTTTTAAAATTTTTCCGAGATGAATAATTAGGGTACAAATAATTTCGTGAGTAATTAATAATGAACTTAATAGAAAAGTAACGAAAAACACAAAGAATATATAGTTTCGAAAATAGGATACTCCAGTCTTGAAACAAAAATATTTAGTAATATTTCTTTATATCTGCAAAAAAAGAAAAAGATCTTTGACGCATGATACATTTGATTGTTTAATTAAAATACAAGACAGCAATTTCTCAACCTTATACACTTTTATATATAACTTGTTCTAATAATATTTAATAATATTTTTGTTATCTTGAAATTTTAATTAAAATTTTAATTCTCTGAATCTTTTAGATGGTAACAAGATTACATTTAAGAGAATTAAAGAACCATTTAGAATATCTCGAAAATCTCCATAAAATACTCATTTCTAGTATTTTTTTTTAAATAGGAGAATATTTTACTCTAAATTTTAAGAAAATTATGAGGTCTAATAAATAGTCCTGAGTGGGATCTTCATAGATTGAAAATAACAAATTAGTACCCAAACTATTAGGCTTAATTTAAGCTTTCGTTGAGTGTTCTTGTTCCATCTCTAATGCACCGCTATTTGTAAAAAATGCAACACCATGAAGGAATCAACAGAATTAAATGAAATTTAATGCACAAACGACTTGTAATAATACAAATAAATGACGAAATTTTCAAAGAAAAAAAAACAATATTAAGTGTCTTAAATCAGTATTTGGTGTAGCTACTCCGCGCTGCAATAACTGCTGCTATACGACGGGGCAAGGAGTCAAATAGATTTTGAATGTCTGCTTGTGAAAGAAAATTCCATACTGCTTGTATGCGCAGCAAAATTTCGTCTTTTGAAGCTGCTGGACGCGGATGACGAGCGAGACGCCGACCAACCAAATCTCACACGTGCTCAATAGATGACATATCCGGCGAATAAGTAGGCCAAGGAAGAAGTTGCATGTGTTAGGCTGAACAGAAGTCTCGAACAGTCTTTGCAACATATGGGAGTGCATTATCCTGCTGAAAGATAGCTCCAGGGATGCCTTAAAGGAAGGGAACGACTTCGGGTAGCAGAGCACTTCCCGGTCGCACCTGTTGATATTGAGATTACCCTCAATTCGTAGCAAACTGGATCGTCCATGATACGAAATCGCACCCCAAACCACAGCTCCGGGTATTAGGTCACAGTTGTCGTTCGATAACGCACCCTGGAAGGCAGCGTTCACCGGCATAGCGTCTAACACGAATGCGGGCATCATGTTCCCACAAATTGAAGCATGATTCATCTGAAAAGACAACTTGGTGCCAATCAACTTGCCAGGCTCTGTGCTCATAAGCCAATTGCAAACGCAGCCGTCGATGGTTTGCTGTGAGGGGAATCCTGTATAAAGGCAACACGCAATCCACGGTGCAGCAGACGTCAACGAAATGACGAAGCAGACATTAGTACACCTGTAGCAGTAGACCAACGTGCTGCAAACTGCCTGGAGGAAGCTGTACGGTCATTCTCACCGTCATGTGGAGCAGGTGTCGATCATCACGCTCTGACGTCACTTTCCGTCGTCCATCGCGAGTTTTTCGAGTTGTTCAGTGCTCGTCGGTCCGCTGCTTCCAAACTCGCATCACTGTCGTACTGTTCCACTGCAGACGAGCTTCAATTGCGTGATTGGAAAATCCTCCTTCTCGAAGGCCGATAATCCTCCCTCGTCCAAACTCCGTTAGTTGTTGGAATTTCTCCTTATTTCGTCGTAGAGGCATACTTAGGTCTCACGAAATGTTCGCCACCAACAAATAATCATTAACTATTTTCAACGTCCCGCTACAGCCCTCTATTTATACGCTTTCAGTATCAGTTCAGAGGCCGCTGCGTGGTGGCTTTGAAACTTTACTATTTTACGTAGCATCCTATAATTGATATTTTCTGCAAAGTAATTTAATTCTGTTGATTCCTTCATGGTGTTGCATTTTTTACAAACAGCAGTGTAGAAAAATGATTGTTGTCAACTAACATACTCTTTATAAATAACACACTAAAAATCATTGAAATAGATTTTTCTTAGTTATGTGAAGCAGAATATAATTATTTTTACTTACTTGCTTGTTTGTTTATTACTGTTGCCCTCTAAAGCAGTATGAAGCCTATTGGTGGAATGCTTAAAGGGACAGAGCTCACTCGGAAGAGTTTAGACAATGAACCAGTGCCGGGAAAAAAACTACCTCGCACTCAGTTTGTTTGTTTTTTCACCGGATAAACTAAATTTTAACAGGAATTGCTATCCAACAGTCCAGATTCAAAGTACATAGGCATGTAAAAATACATAGCAGATACGAAAATATATACATATATCAGTGCCGGGTTAAGCTCATTTCGGGCCCTGGGTGCAGAAGATCTACAGGCCCCCTTGGTACTGGCGGATCAAAGGAAAATCTGGTTAAATCCAGCTTATCCGGGACCCTGGGTGTCCACCCCAAGCGCCCAATGGATAAACCTGCACTGGTATATATATATATGCAGTGGCGCACACAAGGGGGGAGGGTTTTATGGGTCCGGACTCCCTAATGCCCTTGACTTTTTTTCCGATTGATTATAATTCTAAGTATATAGTACGTAAAATTTAATCAAGTATTTGTTATTAATGATTAATTCTATTTATTAATAATTATTATTTGTTCAGTAATTAGTTTTTTACTGTTTTTTGTTCCCCAAAATCGACAAAATCAAAAGGAGCACAATACAAGAATGGTAGACTTTCGACCCTGCCCCCCCCCCTCTTGAAAAATTCCTGTGTGCGCTACTGTATGTAAGTATACATTGAGTAAGAGAACAAAAATCGAAATATATATTCAAACTTCCTTGCAAAGGGACCATCAATACGAATATATAAGTACAAAATTGTGGATAAAATAACAAAAAAGGCCACTGATAACATCTTTGCAATTATAAACAACGGTCAATTGACGAAGTCGACGCAAGAGTTGCCTCCTACTCCCGAGGCAACGTGAGGACTTCAAACCTCATCATACTTACAGAGCATTAGGTCCTCTCTGCATGGTTGATCTTTAGTGGTGCCAGGATTATTTTACCTTGTAATTGAATCTGAAATTTTTAGCTAGAAAATTTTTTAATAACATGTGAATGTATATACAGATTTATGAAAGCGCGAATTTTTTAAGTAAAAAGTAATTTTAATATTTTTTATAATCAATATATTTTAAAGATTTTCCCCTTTTACAAAAAAAATTTTAATATTTTTTTAACATTTTTTTCCTCAAATTTTTATAAATGTATTCAAGTAATTTTGCTCATGAGTTTTTGTTTTTATCAGTGTTATATTTATGTTTCTCTCTACAGAAAATCTTCTCTCAGATACAATAAAAAATAATTCCTTTTTCTAATTTTCTAGTTTTTTAACAAATATTTTTCAAAACATATATTCCATGCATATATGTACACATATAATTACTAAACATATTATACAAAATATCAAGAAAAAATTTCTATCTTAGAACTGATGAAATTATGAACTTTCATTTCCAATCCCTTGAACAAGTTAATTCTACAATTTGTCATTCTAAGTGCAATCCGGCTCGCTTCTTCCACAAGTCAGTATTCAATTTGTATTCAGTTATTGGCTTACAGCAAAGTATACAAATTCTTCATAAGAAATTATCGTTATCAAGACCACCATAACATATGCCACCGAAAATCTCCTACTCCTCACACACATTTTCTTACTGTCCACCCCCATAAAAATAACTCCGCGCATCATTCCTAGTCCGTTTCCAGTAATGCATTTCACACCTGTGTGTCCTCCGGGTATAATTGTTTCTCCCTGTCGGCAAGGGAAAAGGTCAATTTATCTTCGTGGGGGGTTTCTCTGTCTCGACCACCGATAGCTAGGGGTCGGGAGGAAATGATGTCAGTTACGCCCACCCCTTTTGTTGTAGAACTTCCGCAAGTACTGGAAAAATCATGAGGGGGATCAAGTTGGATCTTGCATAAAATTTACTGCTAATGAAAATCTTTTTTTTTTTTCAAAAATCGCTTGAGTTGTTTAATCCAAGAATTATTTCTGCGTAACGAAAAAATTAACACCGACTTCTTTGCATAACGGTTTGGTAGCTTCTTACTGTCTTTTACTTTTCAGAAGGGCTATGTGCTTTACTTTTTATTTTTATGAAGTACATTTATGATAGTTGATATAATGATTATCTCACGCTTTCCCCTTAAGAATTACGTATGTATCTTCCCCCAGTGGCGGACACAGGAATTTTCCAAGAGAGAGCGGTGGGTTCAGGATCGAAAGTCCACCATTCTCGTATCATGCTTCAAGACACCACCCAACATATTCTTTTGATTTTGTTGATTTTCGGGAATAAAAAACAGCGCAAAATTAATTATTAAGTAAATAATTAACATAATTAATTATTAATAAGAAATATTTCATTAAATTTTACGTATTATATACGTAGGATTTTAATCAATCGAAAAAAAACAAGGGCTTTGGGGGGCGGACCCAGAAGACTTCCTCCCCCCTTCTGCGCGCAACTGTCTTCACCTTTTACGAAATCTACCTATGCGGAAAAGATGTTCTGCAATGCAGGGGTGGCCAACCCAAATGACCTCGCGGGCCACTTCGGAAGAGCTTTACAATCCCGCGGGCCGCATATAAAAATATATATCTTTATATTAATTTTGGATCCATTACAAACATTCGTTGAAGTGAAAATTTAAAGCAGACTGATACATTATTATTGTTTTCATTGTTTTTCATGTATACAAACATAGATACTATAATAATAATAATAATGCAATGATCAAACACTGATTGATTTATTTAATTAGTGAGATATCTGTTTCTCAACTCTTTCAATTCGTTTTTGCAAGTCGATCTTAATGCATGTGTATTTGCTTATCGTAATTGATGTTACAGATTTTCGTGCGTTGAGTTCGAGCACGATTTACGTTTCATAAATTTTAATTTAGAAAAGAAAGAGATTCGCAGTAACAGAAGCAACGTGATAAAATAGTAACAATTATGGGGTTTATTTTTTTGCAAAAAAAAAAAACCTAAACAAAAATATTGTACAAAATAGTCGAATTTTGTAAAATTGTAAAGAATCTCGTGTGGGTCGCAAAATTATTCAAGACAGGCCGCGGGTTGGATACTCCTGTTCTAGTGTATAGATGAAGAGAAAGTTAAATAAAAATTAATTTTCATGTTAAGTACTGCAACAGAGGGAATGAAAAAATTCTAGGTATTTGAGTTTTTTTTTTTTTATCTATGGTAAAAAGTCAAAGTAATTTTTATTAAAGAAAAACAGGTAATTTAGTCCTTTTTCTAACATTTATTGCGATGAGAGAACGCATTCCAAATAGCTATAAGGGGAAAATATCGGGACATTTAACGATTTCTTTAAAATTAGTTTCTTAAAAAACCTATACTGTCGAAATAGAAGTGCACAAAAATGCGGAAGACTGAAGTAAGCACGGATTCGACTGATTCGACGATACGGGAAAATGTTGCAATTTTCATTGTAATACTACTCATTTATCAATAATAACATTTTTTTGTTTTCTTATAAAATGAAAAAATAACTTTATTTTGAGTCTAAAATCATATTACCAAAATTAAGGTCTTGTCCGTTTTTCTGAAAATTTAACCCCTTTGTGGCCCGTGTTAAATTTTGAAATTAATTTTTTGAATTATTTTTCTCATTATCTCAGTGATTCTCAAAGTATGGGGTGTGCCCCACCAAGGGGGCCTGATAACTCTCGGAGGGGGGCACGAGCATATTAAAAAGTCGAAAACAAAAGATTATTTTAAAAAATTATTAATTTACTGAAAGTGTAAAGAAACAAAAAATGCATTCTGACATAATAAAAAATAAAATACACATTTACACTGATATAATACACTTATAAACATATCAGTACTGCACAATGTATTTCATAAATAATTTGACAATACTAAGTTGAAAACAAGTTCAGTAATTACAAGTAACCCCATGGGCTTCTCATATGTAAAATTATATGCAAAAATTAACACTGATCTTCATAATTTGTACAGTTTGTAATCAATCTTTTTGCTGCCAATAAAAGGTTACGCGATTCGCTCCCCAATTCAACTTTTTTTTCTCATAGGCGCGCGTATGGGATGTATAGAGGGAGGGGGGAGAAAGAAATAAATAAGCAAATCCTCTGAAATAAGTAAAATCTTTTCAAATACTGTCAAGATCCTTTTATTGCATTCCAAAGCCTTCGGAATTATTTTATGGATAGCAGTGCACAGAAAAGATCCTATGAAAAGACGTATATATACATCCGGGGCAATTAACGCTTTGGTTGAGCGTGACGCTTATATATGCCGATGTCACTGAAGAGCTTAAAGTCGTATTTTATCTTTAGAATCAAAGTATGTTATTGAATACAAAACATTGTTATTATGTGGATGGGGGCGCGATGAAAATTATGATTGAGTACGGGGTGCAAACATTGAAAGTTTGAGAAGCACTGCTTTATCATAAGCAGGTTTCGATTGATAACCCCCTCTATATAGTCGCGATCCACCCTAATGCCTAACAAAATAAGTGCGTGGATCATTTTATGTACGTGACAATCAAAAATTGTACTATAATAAAAAAAAAAGTATTCACACAACAGATTTACTAAAGTTTAAACACAAAACAGACATTTCTGTCTATAAACAGCTTTACATTGATTTCTGTTATTTTTCTGCCTCAAGTCATCAATGTCAATGTACGAAGTTCCACTGAATGGTCGAGGAAAACAATGGCATGGTTTGTGACTCAACCAATGGCATAATTCCAGCTTGTTGCATAAAGCAGAGGAATTCTGATCGAGATGACGATTCGGAATTTGGCAATCTAATTTGTTAGGAAGCATTGAACTCTAAAATTCGCATCAAAAATATACTCAAAGGAGTGAAAGATATCCTCTAACTTTTTATCCAGAACTGCCTTTATCTTTTGTCGAAGAAGAGGATATCTTATCAAATAAAAAAAAAAGTTGCAGCATTGATGTCGTGTATATATATTCAGATTCATCGAATTTTTAAGATAAGGAGAACGTTTGAATACACCACTCACTTTTGTTTTGACTAAAAAATATTTTTGCCTATTTTTGTGTTGAATACTTTTTTCATTTCGCTTCCTATATTTTTGGCACAAAAAAGTAAAAATATAATTTCACATTTAATACATGTATAAAGTGAAACATGGACATGTTAAATTTTTGTAAATTAAAAGGGCTAGATGTTATTATCACGCATAAATATTATTATTACTCTGCAGTGTCATGATTTCAAGTTTATTTAATTCTTGGATAGCGTGAGGGATCACACTACCCAAGAGACAGCTCAGTAAAATATTACTTTATTTACAAACTTGAGTAGAATTTTTCATCATTATTATGGTATCTATCCTTAGCTACCCTGTAGCCTTTTTCTGGAGAAAATATCAAGTCCAGATCGCAGTTCGCTAACCTTTCCGATCTCTGGTCTCGCTGCTACGCAGCCTATCGCAGGTCTCTCCCTCTTATCGCAGGAGCCCAATCGCTGATGTGGTTGTCCCTCAGCCTCTTTTGCTGGTCTCGCAGAAGTCCCCGGTCACCTCCCCCCCAAACTGTCTTTTTAACCCCCTCCCGAACACCTCTTTCACGCCTTCAATAATTTCTGAATAGCGAGGATCACGGATCGGCAAACGGGACTCTCTGTCTTGGTACCAACCGCTATTGGTTTTTCAGGAACAAAAGTCTTCCTCAACTGAAATCCTCCATCTCGCCGCACCTCGTAAACCATATGGAGGATCTGTAAATCGACTCGTCACTTCGACACTGAGAATACCTTCCTTGGCATTTCTTCCTCACAAAAGGCTAACACTCCTTTCCAAAAAGTTTATCGTGGCCACGTGAGGGAGTGAAAGAATGGTCAGCCGTCAAAACAGGTTAGTCCTTGCAAAAGATGGCTGTGAAGAAAACGCCATCTGGTGGATCTTTTCGCCTCTGGATGTTAGGGAAGAAAAAGGGGGACAACATCAAACAGTTCAGGAGTCGGCTCAATCTGTTTCGCATCAGGGCGTGAAAGAAGAATCTGTAGTTTATTTTGAAAGAAAAAACCCATTTGGTGATTCTGTTCCCCCTAGGCGTCAAAAATGAAAAGGGGATGGGTAGCAAACTGCCATCAATGTGACTACACTACAACACATTTATTACGATATCACAAATTTAATGCTGAAATATTTCTCCAATCGCGAAAACGATTCTGAATTTACGTTCCATTTATCAGGTATTAAAAGTGGCCACGGTACTCGTTGCTGGCATGTCGTGGGTTCGCATCTTGGGGCCACTGAAGACTCGTCACGCAGAGGGGGCTGATGAACGATAAATCTGTCGAGGCTCCAAGTCCTCCTTTTGGCGCGGTGTGGTAGTTTGTAGAGAAGGGTGCCAGAGCTTAGGGATCGTCCTTGTCACTTAAAGCTCAAAATTACGAGGTCGGTTGCCAATAGCTCTCGTGGTGCTTTATATAACTCTTTAACGTTGTATTTTAATATAACTCTCACTCGAGCATTACAAGAAAACAACTACAACTTTAATTTTCAATGCGTAAACATAGATTTATACGTTTTCAACGATTTATTTTTTCTGTCTGGATACGTGAATTGGGATGAAACTTGAGTAAATTAACTAAAAGTCACATTACACTGTTGATTTAAATTTAATGATAACTGATATTTAAACAAGCGCTTCACTTTATTTATTCAAGAAGTGCTTAATTCGATTTTAAAGACTGGATATATTTTTAAAAATGCAAGCTTTTTCAAGATTACATCGAATTTACATTAATTGTATTGAATCTTTCGTAAATATAAAAACTAGGTGATGTTATATCAGTAGAACAAATAACGTAATAGTATTTAAATGAAGAAATTTAGTTATTTTGATCCTTACAATATCAATTACTCAGGTATAGAGAGTACAGTGTAAGTACAAATATTTAAGTAAAGAATTGAGAAAAAAAATTTTTCCTTAGGAAATAAAAAGAATACGGATTTTAAGGTAAGCAACCCCCAAAATAGATAAAATTGTATCTATACTACCTTTCTCAATTCTAAATTAAGAAATATTAGTCATGCAATTGGAAACGCATTTATTTTTGCTACTTTTTTTCTTAAATTTAAATAATTACTCATATGATTGTAAACAGTTTCGCCATTGAATAAAAGAAAAAACGGGAGAAAAATTTTAGAATATTCTTTTTATACGTACATATTTCATATCAGATAATTTAGTTAATTTTATAACCAATAGATGGCAGCATGAGTCACATATTATTTGGAAATGCTCCAATGTTGGAATGGTATTAAAAACGTAAGGCAAAGTGATTTTCTTCCCAGTTTATTTCAAAAAAATGTCTGCTTTAAAGTCATAAAAAAAGAGCCCAGAGATCCTTTTAAGTCTACGAATCAAATTCATTTGAATATTCTAATTTATAAAATTTTTTTAACTTGATAAACTAACGAGATATTTTATGATAATTCGGACTTATTTCAAAATATTTTGAGTTTATATCATTCAAGATATCCATGAGAAAGGGGATGGGGGGCCTTACCGTTTTTTCTACATTTACTCTTTCACATTATGCAGTGAATGAAATTATCTATTTTTTTGTATATTGTAATGTATATACTATATAAGTAGTTATATGTTTTAATGTTCCAGTTTGCAAATAAATAAAATTTTTGTTAACATTTTATTAATTCCATTTTCTGCATTAATACACATAACAAAACATAGAATATCTCTAAAAATTTTAGTCATAAGTTTATTTTTAAAACAGATATTTATTTTGTTATGAACCAATAAATTATTTGTTCTTTAGACTAAACGGTTCTAAGCGGTTACTACCTCATAAATTTTGAAATCATTTATAAATCAATTATAAATTTTCTTTGTAAACATGGCTGTTTTCTTGATTTCAAAATGTTAAATAAATCTATAAAAAAACTACATTAAAAACTATAGAATATATTAAAATTCTTTATTTGTGTGTTAAATTGCGCTTTTAACTTAGGTCTTTTTTAAAAAAAAAAAATTCGTCAAAATATCTTTAGTCCTACAAATGCATGAAAAAATATTTAAAAAAATTGTGTTGAAAATATTATTATTTCATCCATTTTCTGAAAATTAAATACTTTATATCAGTGATCCGCAACCCCCGGTCCGAGGACCGGTACTGGTCCGTGGACTAAATAGTGCCAATCCGCTCAAGGAATATTAAATTATTTTCATTTTATATACTGTGGTGTATTTCTCTAGCGTTTATGTTAATTATTTTATACACCATGTTAAATAACTTAATATTAATTTCTTGGTGTAACTGTATTTTATTCTGAAGGCCCACTTAAATACAATTAAACTAAAATTATTAAATAAAAGCAATTTAAAATATAAAGAATCAACGTCCCATCCTTCAGTGGGCCGTGGTAAAATTACCAAACGTTGACAGGTCCGCTGCGATAGAAAGGTTGAGGAGCACTGCTTTATATTATTCAGTCTTAGTGTTAACCACTCAATGTTTATGAAATTGAAAATTTGACTATAAAAATATATTGTTGGTTATATCGGGTTCGTGGATTTTATGGTAGTAGTCCCAAAGAGCGAAACAGTATTTAATTTATTGTAGAAAAAAAATCCTTGAAAATTCAGGATAGCGTCGTAAAACTGAAACAATAAGTCTCAGAAGGTTCTCAACCATCTACAGCAGCGATACTCAACCCGAGGCCCGCGGGCTGCATGTGGCCCGGTCATGGCCCATTGCATTAAAAAATTTAATTATTTAAGAAGAATGCATTAAAAATTTAGTGATAAATTCTATCAATCACATGTATCTATTTTGCTATCGATGCCGTTCTGGTACGAATTGCGAGTTAACTTTTTTTTTTCTTTATGAAATTGTAATGGTTATATTGATAACAAATAACAGTGGAGTAGTGACCAATTTTCGAGTGAAACTAATTTTTAATTAACCCTCATATCTTCAAAGTGAAAGATATCTAAAGAATATATGCTGTTTCAAAACGATTGAGATCTTGACTATTTCGTAGAGAAAAACAAACATGGACCAATAACTTGTTTGGTTGGTCGTGAAAATGTTATACTTAAAAAATATATACCAATAAGTAAAAATCTTTTAATGGCTCTTTTTCTTGGGGATCTCTTTCAAGACAAAATAAATTGGATTTCTTAAGAAAATCTTTGCAACAGCAACAAAATATTCTATTTGTGATAATGTCACAAAATGTAGGGGTAACAAAAGCCTCAGATAAAAATTGTTACAAAATATATATTGATAAATATATGAAATTATTATGGATAAACATATGAATTGGTACAAATATTGTTAGAGAGTTTCTTAAATGTATCCGCTTAATTCCTTGATAAATTCAGTTATTTTTTCAGATATTTCTTTTCAGTAAAATCAAAAAGTATTTGTATAAATTTGGAACAAAAATGCACAAGCAAGTCTGAACTATTTTTAAACAAATAACACTTTGCTACCATCCTGTACTTGATAAATTATTATCTGAAGTGAAAATAAGTGAGGTTTTAGAAAAAAAAAATCAAAGTACATGGCAGCTTTGCTTTTATAACAGTAGAATGCAAACAAGGGGCTTGGAATCATTGATGAAAGGAAATCGAAATTATCCCAAAACTGGGGAGAAAATGCATAAAACCTATATTCTGTGAGTTTAGTAGAATTTTGATAGAGTTTAATATAGTTTAAAAATTAAATCCAAAATTATGAGTTTTAATATTTTGACCAATTTTCTGCATTTTAAATGTGCTTGATGTAATAGCATTTCCTCCCCCTCCCCTCAACTAATCCTCATGTTGCAGCCCGTGTGAAATAGTTATCACATGTACGAGTATGTGGCCCGGCGGAAAAAAGGTGGAGTACCCTTGTTCTACAGCGCTCAGACATAACTGTCAGTATCTAAAAATACAGGTACATAATGTTGAAGTTAATTCGCGCAAGCAACTTCTCGCTAGTGAACTGTTCAACGGCTGAAGCAATACTGACTGAGTTTCCGCAAGGGACTGCTGATTATAGTGCAAAGTGCTACCTTCACGCACTTTCACAAATTTTCCCCAGAAATATCCATATGGCCACCAACTAGCCAAAATGGTCGCCAAAAATGATACTAACTTGGTTTTATCGCCAAGTTTCCATTGAATCGCTATTACCATGTAATGGATAGCGTTGTAGCGTTGCTTACGAATATTACAATTTTTATCATAAAATAAATACAACAGAAAGTAATATTAATGTATTAAACATCCAGATATAAATTATGTACGCTATTTTAAGATGGAGTTAAGTATTAACCAAGCAATATTCGTAACAATATTTAATATTTCGTTATTTCATATAAATAAAAATTAATGTAAACAGGAATCAATACATAAATTTGGTTTATGCATGCATTAGAAAATGTGTAATGCATTATTCATTAATAAATTTATTTCGTTCACTTAAAACTACTTTACATATTCTCCTTTTTAAAAGAAATTTTATCAAGCAAGGTAACAAATTACTTTCCTTCATATTCTTGCATTTTTAAAACAATTCATGATATAAGCTAAAATTAATTTAAACGGAATTACTTAAAAAATTTTTTAGAATTACATATATCTTCTCTCCCCCCCCTTGTTTTAAAAGACGATTCCAATGATTCTGCCTCATTTATAATATTCTTAACTAAAATGATCTAGGAAATCTCTAAAACTTTTTATAACTTTTTTACATCAAATCTTAATAAGTAAGCTAAAAAGGAAACTTTATAGAATATATATATTTAAATGTTGTGAGAAATTTATTAGATATTTATACTGTTTGAGAAGGGAATTTTTAAAAAAAATTATGAATGAAGAATAAAGTAATAATAATTACACAAAAAGTTTAACAGCATTTTTAAAATGATTCAAATAAAAAATTAAAATAAGATAATTTTATTTAAAATACTTTGCTATGTTTTTATTTTAATGAAAATAAAGAAATTGTGCACACAAATATTTTATATTTTATTATAAAGTTATTAAAAGTCTAATTTTATTTACTAGGAGGAAAAATTTTGCAATAATTGGTTATTTTATTAAAAATTTCTAGAATTGTTCACACTTGACAAAATCGTTAAATAAAAATATAGAACTGACAAATAATTTGCATTCATCTGCTTGTTTTTTTGGATTGTTTTATAATATTTTTATTATTTTATTTTTCCTGTACATATCAGTAGTAACGATATAATAACGATAAAGCAACACAAAAAATAATACACACAAATGATTTGTCCTAAAAAATCGTTGCCAATAAATGCACTCTAAATTAGAAATTTAACCTCTTTACATACTCAAAAACTTCGTTAAATGTTGCGTTCATATCTTTTCAACTCTTGCGCCACTTTAATCGTTTGGCAAGTTTACTAAATGCCGATTTCAGAGAGAACATTATACGAAAACGTGTCAAATACGAATACGTTACGCTGAATGTTGATTTTTAAATCCTTCAGAACAGTTCTAGAGACAGGCTTTAAATGCTTCGTTCTCCACGCAATTTTTATGCATCTTTTCTTTCTGGTTTTTGGCAACGCTCGCGACGCCTATTGACAAAATACCTGACAAATTTAGATACGAGTTCTAAATTAGATGACTGTAAAGTATTAGCAACTGGAAGTATACTATTTACAGATGAGTTACGAAACATTGAAATACTTTAAATACTTGTCCCAGGTATTGCGATAACTGTTTATGGTGATTTGCAATTTAATACTTATTTGTTTGTTGTAATTAGTTTTTTTACAAATGAAATTTTTAATTTTCTTATGTTCTTCGTCTTTTCTACGTTGAATTTTGTGGAGCAAAATAATGTGATTTCTGTTTTTCTTTCTCTTAAATTTCTGATTAACAATTTCAAGAAATATGTTAAATTTTTTAAATATTTACTTTAATTTTAAATTGGATGTTTGCGTTAGGAAAATAACCCAAGGCTATTGAATCTGAATACTACTCCTCTTCCTTATTTTATATTTCAATCCTGTTAATTGCACAAAGCAAAAATATGAAGTAGTCGTAAACGCGTTTACTTTGAATACCACATAAAATATATAACCTGATATCAGCCCGGATAGCTCAGTCGGTAGAGCGTTAGGCTTTTAACCTAACGGTCCAGGGTTCGAGTCCCTGTTCGGGCGGTTAATTTTTTTAGTCTGTGCATTTCTGAAATCTATAATTGGGAATTAGAGGATGACTTTCTTGTTAGTTTTACAGCTTCGTGTTAATTAACAAGAACTTCAAAAAATGTATTCATCAATTTTTAATTATTCTTTCAAGAAACTTTATATTTCATCCGGTATTTAACACAGCAGAAATTACCGATTTAAAAGTTATAAGTTCTGCTAAAAAAAAAAAAAAAAAAAAAAAGTAATGTAAAAAAAAAAATTAAGTCAATTCCTACTTAGATCAACAAAGAAAATTTTTATTTTAGCTACTTTTTATTAAATAGTTACAATTAATATAAATATGTATATACATATGACAGATTCACAACATTAAGTGGTAATTAATTTTTATTAATTATCATTAAAGTATCGTATTTTCATCCAAAACAATCGCGTATATAAAATTTCAGTTCAACTGAATGCTTTAAAATGTGAGGAAAAAAACCTTTTCAAGTTTTGACACAAGTCGCCAAAAATTATGTCTACGTGGCTGTATTTGTAATTCTTTAAATAATTAGTTTTAATAAATTAATTTTTATTAAAAATTATTGTATTGTCATCCAAAATAATCATGTATATAAAATTTCAGCTTGATTGAGAGCTTTAAAATGTATTTTATTAACGATTGAAAATTCCACCAAGATAAATAAACAAATAAGTATATAGAGAGAGTGAGCTAATAGTAGGAATTGAAAAATAAATAAAAATATGAATCAATGAAGTAGTATAAATATGAAGCAATGTTATTTTTGAAAGTTTGAGGATGAAGGAAAACACAATATAGTACGATTTTCTAAAAAGTTGATTAGTTTACAATTTTTTTTTTTTCTATATAAACAAAAATCACTAACCCTGTGCAATATATTTGAATGATCGTAATAATTTCACAATTAAGGGGACTTGGCACCCTTTGAGCAAACTTCTTTATTTACGTATTTAAAAATTATATTTTAACATTTTATACAATGTTTCTATTCAAAAAAATGTTACAGATGAAAATTTTCATATATTATTCACACTATTTTAAAAATTTAAATTTTTTGAAGAAAATTGGGAAAATTTTAAAATCCTACTCCTTTTGTAAAAATTAATTTTTTGACCTGAAATTTTTTTATAATATTCTTGTGGATGTTCTTAATAACTTTAGGGATCGATTTTAGAATAACTTCATTCGTTTTCGAGAAAAAAAAATAAAATGTTGATATACAGGCTAAAAATCAACGAAAAAGCCAACATGTCTTACATTTTATTTTTTTTAAAAAAAAGTATTCAGTTTATTGCAAAACGGATCCCTAATTTTATTACATGCTTTATTTTTAACTCGCAAGAAAAAAATGGAAGTGATTGGTAAATAATTGTTGAAGGAGTAGCATTTTGAATGCACTAAGGTTTCGAAAAACACAAACTGAGAAAAACCACTTTAAAGTTTATAATTCTGAAAAAATAATTATTATAAGCTTAATTAAACTTAAAATACCACTTTAAGATATTACTTATACGTTTTTCTTTAAAATAATTGCATTTTCATATGTTTTCAACCCACACATTTTTATAAATGATCAACTTTTAGAGAGTACTAATTGCACAAGAAAACTCAAGAAAAACTTTAAAAAATTTTTTCTGTCACGACAGGCATTTTAGCTATTTTTCTTCTTATAATATTAAAGTATTACATTTGTATGAAAAATATATCAGGAATAAGAACTGAAATTGTGTGTGTAAAAATATTAATATAAAATGCCTTAATTTAAAAATTTTGCATGCACACAGTTCACAAAGAAAAAAAATGATTGTATGTATTGCCTCGGAAATATTCTGCTTTATATATTACACATTCTTTTTTAGTGTTATTATTTCTATTTATAAAATAGATTTTTTTTTTTATCATAACGCATTTTTTAGCTTTTTTTCTAAAAAGGGGTGTGGCTGAATTGCCTAATTTGTTTTCAAATGAAGTTTTATTCAACTTCTAACTTTCCGACATGCACAAGTGATATATCAATCGAAAGATAATAATGCAAAGAATAAGATTAAATGAAAATAATCCGAGTGCACACGGAGTACGTGCTTGTTAAATCAGTGGGTCCGTAGTCTTGTGGGCTTATTCACTAGCGCAGGAACTGGAGAATATTTCCCTCCCCTTCAGTTCACTTGCAGAAATTGTGGAGGTGGAGATAGAGGTCGTGTCGCCATCTATCGTCCCTTCGGGGAAGTTTCACTGAGCTTAAATCGCACTGTCACCTGTATGGTGCTCAAGGCCAACGACAGGCGTACCTCTTGCCCATGCCACGATGAATTTCGTGGGCCTCGTTCTGACTACGTCAGACAGGTGGCATTAGCCACAACAACAACAACAAATGAAAATAAAAAAAAAAACGATTGGTTTGTGATTTTTAGGGTACCAAGTCCTCTTAATAATGGTATTATTAGTAAACATTTAATGCGCTTAAAAACCCTTAGTAATCAAAATAAGTATGTTTGCTTTGAAGAAAAAATAAGAAAAATACACAATAAATACTCACAATTATTTATTTTTGACTTAAGTCAAAATAAAGAATTGGCATTAAAAAATTAACATAATTTTTACAAAAATTTTATAAAAATATTATAAAACTGAGAGTCTACCAAGAAAATTATTGAATCATTTATCTTAGAGATTCAAATTTAATTACTTCGTTACTTTATTGTAAAAAAAATTATTTAGAACTTGAATAAAAAAAAAGATGCATTTAAACTCTTAAAGGATTTGTTGATATTATTATTTTGAATTCTTAAATGGAGCAAATAATATTTTTTGTGCAAGGGGAATAAGAATGAAGTCAATCTTTTTCGAAATTTACAGAAAGCTAACTATTCTACTTTTTGATAGAAATTTCATTACAATTTATTTTTACGGTAATCGGAATTATATTAGTTTTATTCAATAAAAAAAAATTGTATTTCTTAAATTCTACATAGCGCTGTTTTAAAAGTTAAAGACAGTTAAACTTCTTTTTTGGATAAATCTGTTTTCATTTGAAAGTGTTTAAATTACGCATAGAAGGAAATTTGTCTGAATTTATTATTTATATATGCTAATACAAATTTGATTTAAGAATGGAAAACTAATTTGAAGATTTTTCTCTTACACAGCTTAATATAGCATTGCTCTAATACACATAAAGAATTCCTTACTCTTCTAAAATATAGAAGAGCGAAAAGC
Organism: Trichonephila clavipes; assembly: GCA_019973935.1. Taxonomy (NCBI): domain Eukaryota; kingdom Metazoa; phylum Arthropoda; class Arachnida; order Araneae; family Nephilidae; genus Trichonephila; species Trichonephila clavipes. The sequence goes on along the minus strand of BMAU01021395.1, from coordinate 539,475 downwards.
TAGTCATTCTGTAATCTTCTCAGAACACAATAACATTCGAAAGCGAGCAGCAATCTATCACGCGGAATGCAAAAAAGGAACACCCAAGTTAGTATTTACATGAGATATATTGAGTGCCGGCATCCTTTCTTCTATAGTTCAAAAGCAAAAAGTCATGTTTTGTTGACACCGTTTCTTTACATGCGTTGAGTCTCGAATGCCGAGTTTAGCTGTTCGAGTGAATGGCCGATCACGAACCACAAACGATTTTTTTCTCCCTTTTTTTTTTTTTCTTTTCACCTTCGAACTTTCTTTTCTCACATTCGCACTGGTGTTCAGTTCACAACGTCAAATAAATCGTATATAGAATGTATAATAAAATCTTTCCTATTAGAGCAAGGGTTTAGTTTATTTGAGGATTTGCAGGAACCCGGGACATTTTGTGTTTGATGCACCGCTAAAATTGCCAAATTCAGAATGAATTCTCTAGTTATTATTATTTTTTATTTTTCCGACACTTGGAGTTTAAATTCGGTCGGCATATTTGACATTTAAAAGGTTCAGCATTTAGTTTCAAGTAATGTATTTAAGAAATTTAGAATAAAAGTTTGTATGTTTTTGAAGCATTTATATTTTTCATATTGCTAGAAAAATAAAGCATTTTAAAGCTGTATTTCGTTAATCGAAGGTTATTTTTCATGTCGCGTCACAAATAAACGTTTGCTTAAAAAGAATTTCTGTAGAAAGAATACATTCTAAATGTATTCATCAAACTTACAATTTTTACACAAGAAAACTATTATTAAAAATTTTAGTCTGTTACATATTTTTTTAGAATCTGTAAACTTTTGATGAAGAACATCTAACTTCATTTCAAAAACTAACTACATTAAAATATGAAATCTTAAAATTCCACAACTAATTAAGTCCATTGTCTGTTTTTCTTCTTTTTTTTCCTGGTAAAAATGTTACATGCTGAATAAAAATGCGAGTACTGTCATCTTTGAAAAAATTTTCAAAGCCTGATTTCTGAAAGGAAACGCACGTGTGATTAATAGTAGCCTTTTATTCTTATAATCACTCGAATGACCACACAAAAAAATCAGCTGATTATAAATACCTCAAAAATTTATAAATACTTATTACATATCAAGTTCAACCAGCGTCGATTGTGCATTACAATTATTTTCTCCAACAGAAAAAAAGTATATTTAGAATAATTTCAAAAGATGTCAACTTAAGCAACATAACTTTATCAACAAACGATTATATATATATATATATATATCAGCAAATAAATTTAAAAAATTAGATAAATTAGAGTTATACATGAATTATATATTGAATTAAAGCATACGTATTAATATGGTATAGAATTTTTAACTTAAGTTATAAGCAATTTTTTTATAGCTACTGTATAATCCAAATAGTCGTTTAAAAATTAGTTCAAAATAAAAGTAATAAATTTAAGTAGAACTGAGAATATATATTTTACTATACGAAACAACACACGTATCTTTAGAAAATGTTCTTCGGATTCAAAATGTTTTTAAAAGTTTAGTAGTACTTATGCTGTGATAAAATAAATTTCAAAAAAGTGTGTGTGTTTTTACTACCTTTGCATAAATTAAAAATCTTTATTTAACTTAATATTCTTGAGATGAAAATCGTATTTCAAACAAATATTAGATATTGTTAAGTAATTTTAAATAACCAATGTGTTTGGGTAACAGTATACTAATCTTCTTCTAATGATTTTCTTGCGCTTATTTTAAAAATTTAATAAAATCCCCAATAATCAATAAAACATATGAAACTATTTAAGAGTTTATAAAAGCTTTTTTCCCTTCATATATAACGAGACGATAAAAAAAACCAAAAATATTTTTTAAAAGTCAATTGCTGTTGTCAAATTGTGATGCTAAATTATAATTTGAACAATGCTCCATAAAAGTAAAAATACACATAGAATGAGTCGCCCCAGTCACACACATTATATTTTTAGTAAATCATTTATAATTAACGGAATCAAAGAAAGTGTACCATAGCTATAACAAAGAGAATAATTCAATTATTAATTAATTATTTAATATTTGACCTTTAAATGTTCTAACATAGGGATAGGAAATATTTTTAGTAGTGAGTCAAAAAGAGAAATTTTTTTTTTTTTTTTTTTGGCAAACCAGTATAATTTATTATAAAACGTAATAAAGTCCAAAAAATAATATTTTCACAAGGTTCTGTAATTTTAATGCAATGAACGAAGCTGTGATCCCTATATATATATTTCTTGTTTTTCTATTTTTTTTTCAACTCAAATATAAAAGTAAACAAACATGTTTTGAAATTTTAAAACGTATTTACTAGGATGAAATTTTTTGTTCTTTTTTTTTCAGATACAAAAATTTTTTTCATTTATTTTATATAAACTCTTCACAATTACATTATACATATCCCAAAAAAGGAAAGCACTCTTTTTTCAAAATCTACGGTGGGTTGGATAATTGCCTCTAGGCGGGCTTTCTCTGTTCATCGCTGTTTTAGCCGACTAGTGTTTAACATTCAAATCGTCTTCTAACATAAAACAATGTAATATCTGTTCTAACTTTAGGGTGCTTGATTGATGTATATGAAGACTACATGATTGTGGGCCTGACATAACTGTCCTAACTATGGCCGCATGCCTCTCAAGTCTTAGAAACTTTCCCCCAAACCAGATCTGTTCATAAAAAAACGTTTTATTTTCTAAACTGCAATCAATCGTTGAAACTGTTATTGCGGTAAAGTTAAGTAATTCGAAACGCTTCAAGCACAAGACGCCCTAAACAGTCCTTATAATAAATGATGTCTCGACTTCAAGCGCCTGTTATTTAGTGTCACCACTGCAATATTGTGCAAAAAAAAAGCTGAAAAGAAATAAGGCGATTGCTAATAACCCTCGAGGTCCCCTTTCAGGGTGAGGACCACAGGGTCAAGCCGGCACAAGGCCGCCTTTGTGATGGTCCTCCCCCTTAAAAGACCATTTGCTAATCAACTGTCACTCAAAATCTCTGAACCACTGTGGCCTATGAGACTTCATTAGAGCCATCTGAGTAAAAAGAATGTATCAACATCTTTGGTTCTTTGGCTTCTAGGTTTTCAATCGGAGCCGACGTTTTGATTGTAATTAATTCTTTTATATTTCTCTGGAAAAAAACTATGAATTTATTAATTCTTCGCTCCTTTTTAAAAAAATTAAGTTGGTTATTTGGTGTAATGTATGTATGCATCAGCATGGTGATGAAAGTGCCTTATTAAAAATATGTGAAATAAACAAGCTTGAATGATGGAATAAAAGCAAAGAATAACACGTCTTCAGCATGAACTTTTTTTAAAAAAACGTTTTACATAAAGATCTATTTATCTTTTCGTGTCCACTAACTTTTAAAGAAGAACCAGTTCATAAAATTGAGCATTTCACACAGTCTAATACTGCAAATGAAAAGGTTTCTATGTATAAAAAAATAGCGCCAAACACTGTTTTTGATGACAAGAACATAAAATTATTATGTCATATTTAATGCTTTCCATGTGTGCTTTCCATATGTGGCTCAAAATTACTAGGTATTTTGCCATTAGTCCCCGTGTTGCTTTTGAGTTGAACGTTAGAAAAGTTCGGCAATAGAAAAGCAAAGTATTTGATTTACAAACTTTTTAAAAACTAGTATAGTTATTTGCTCCAACTCTAACTCATTCAGCTAGATTTGAAATCCTGACAGAAAATATACAATGAAACAAAAGTACTCCAGAATCATTAATTTAAGCTGTATCTGATTATGCACAGATTGTGTCTTCCTATTATTTAACACACTAAGAAAACAAAAATTAGTAATACATAGAAGAAAAACAAAACTCCTTCCATTATTATTATTTTTTTTAAAAAAAAAGAAAGGGATAAAAAACATTTAAAAAAAAACAAATCATACACACACTCACAAGATTCCATTTTTGGAAAACCTCATCGTTACAGAACGCTCTATGCCGGTCAGGTGGAAAAAGTGCAACAACATTATTGCTAACCATTTTTATTTTTTAATGAAAAATGCAAAATAGTTTATCAGTATAACTGAAATTTAAAAGCTTCACTATGTGCATTTATGAATATTGTGTAACTAAACCTGTAACTAATTTTTCCTTTGTAACTTATTAGCTACTCAATTATTCATCCCTTAATTTCATTATACTGTAAATAAAAGCTTCATATCAATTAAGGTATTTAATTACAGCTATTTTAGAAATAAAAACAATATAGAAATTTTTTAAAAGTATAGGTATACAGCTTATAAAGTATTTTCTTGAGTTACTACCCATCGTCCGTTATAACCCGTTGGTCACAGCTACAAGCTTTATAAATGGGACATTTACTCCAAATCCTGGTTCCATTAAAGACTGTAGAGTGGTATAAAATAATTCCTGTATATTAAACTCATTTTGGCTCAAAGTGTTCTATTGCACAGGGAAGAATCGGAGAATGAAGTTACTGTTAAGGTGACGTCTTCGTCACTTGATCTCGTGACTTAGAACTACAACATTTTTGACCGTGCCTTCTTATATAGCAAAATAGAACAACGTTCAGAGGAATCAAAATTAATACTTCATTATTCAATGTAGAACACCGGCTGAAGTAATATCATGGTTTAAAATTCCAAGGCTTATCACAACCAATTCTTTACAGCACACCAAAACAGCATTTGTAAAACAAAACAATCTCTCATTTCAAGATATTTAAAAGCCCAAGTTCTCTCTCTCTCTCTTGACAATTTCAACCTGGATAACGAACTCCTCAACTGTAATGTACACATGGATGATTAGTACCGGATTATTTTGAAAAGCATTTGATTTATGTACTATTGTACCTGCACATCTCAATGCACAATCACTCTTCAGATTGTACTTCTCTGATTTGGTTTGAAAACCATTGACTACTTGTGTTGTCTACGATTTCAGCTCAGAGTTTCATCTAAGAAGTAGATGATAACCTTAATAGCCTTACATCTGGCTGAGACTCAAATTGTAGACATAAGATAGCAGTGAAAGCATTAAACGATTAGCACTGCGTCTATTTGGAGAAAGTTCTTGTAGCTGTTACCTTGTTGCATTCTTTCTCAGTTTTCAGTCACAGTCGATTCAATTCGTGAAATAATGACACTACCTTCGTTTCCTGCTCTTGGAGCTAATTTAGTGAATACATAACTAGATCAAGCAACCTTTTGAAAAGGAATGAAATATAGTATTGCACACTACTGATTGAATGTTGTGAGATGTCTTAAATATAGTTTAAATAATGATGTCACGTAAACTTCCTATTGAAGAAAGAAGATTTCAAAGTACATCAGAAGATAAAAAAAGCAATTAAAAATTAAATTTGATTAATTAGTCCGATTAATTAATGGTTGGAAACAGTAAAGTCCCAATTACACATTTCCCATTTTAACAATAGTGCATTAAAAATTATAATCTTAAAATTAGAGTCTCAAAGACATAAGTTGATATTTTTCTTTTACACGTAGTAAAGAAAAAGCTGAACGCTAAATAAAATCTTAAAAATATTTATATTTTTATCTACTTAAAATTCATAAGCAGGAATTAAATATTCAAGACGATTCACCGATAAGTTATTCCTTGTCCCTCATTGGTACGCATTCTAATTTATCCATTCATTCATGAAGGACGTAACTTTTAATTTAAGATTCTATATATATTTCCTACATAAAATATTTATTTATATTTATTTTTACAAACAAATTCCGTTTAATAATTTAATTATTTATAAAAATTAAAATTTTATTAAAATTTTGATGCTTTGATTAAATAAATAGCGATCACTTGCGGAACCCATGTCAAAATTTTAGGGAATCCTAGGGTACCTCGGAACCCAGGTTAAAGACCTCTGCTTTATTGAATAAAGGTCTGGAGATTTTGAGCTGACCTTTCTATTCGCTCCAAACCACTATCCTCATGATAATAAAAATGAATTTATTACCAAGCCAACAACATATGGGTGGATATACCGGTGAAGGTATTCTCACACGTGTCAGAATCTCTTCTTGGAGCACATACATGTCAGTATTACCAATCAGAGAGATCCCTGTCCAAACCATGATTCCACCATCTCTGTAATTGTGTGTTTCAACAATATTAGAATGTCCTCACACACATCTGATGCGTTGCTTCATCCAGATTAGTATCTTCAATGAACTACTCTCTAACGCAATGGTTCTTAAAATTTCGACTCCCCCTTCCCCCCTATCCTTTATGTATCAGCGTAACATCGCGGACATTTAATATTCTTGATCAAAATACAAGTTCTAGTTGAGTTTTTATTTGGGACAATTTAGTGATCTACTCTAGTATAGCAAATCTTTCAATTTTTCCGCGATGTTTTTCAGTCTGTAAAAGAGGGAAATCTCAACGTTACATGAGGAACTCTACGGACCCCTATAAAGACACTGCGGACCCCCAGGGGTGCATGGTCCCCATTTTAAGAACCGCTGGTCTAAAGGTGAACATGGACTCTGTTTTTGAAGAACACAGAAGCCCATTGAACTCTCTCGTCCAGGAAACGTGTTTCCTTGCCTACCATAAACAGGCACACCTTTGTCATCCGCTCAGTATAAAACGCACAATCGGTCCTTATTCTTACAGACATGCATTCCGAAGATGTTTACACGCCGTAGCAGCTGATATTTTCTTGTTCCTGATGTGACAAAATAATCCACGACGAGCTGATGTACAGAGGTGCTTCTGCTCCTTCGAGCCGGAAGAGTTGGAAAACGTCACCCACTTCCTGTAGGTCAGTGTTTCTCAAACTGTGGGGCGCGCCCCCCTGGGGGCGATAACCTTACAAGGGGGGGCGAGCATATCGAAAATAAAAGATTTAAAAAAATAATTAATTTACTGGAGTGAATTAAAACAAAATACTTTCAGACATAATAAAAAATACACTTTTACTCTGATATAATTTATAGGCACGCGATATTAAGTCATCAAAAATAAAAACGTCTTCAATACCTAATTAGCTATCTTTGATCCTATAACCAAATAAAAAAACTTTTATTTGATTTGCTGTAATCCCGTGATGAGAGATTCTTTATTACGTTTTCTTTTTAATCCTAACAAACTGTTCTTTCAGTGAAAAAACAAATCCCAGACCCAGAATCGAAAAAATTTAGGAACATAAAAAATTCATCACTGTGATTATTTTTGAAATACTGCACATTATAGCTGTAATCTGTTTTTGTTGATAACCTGTTTGACCTAAGTTATTGGTACAGTTAGTTATGACCCCTCGCTTATGTTTGTTTATCATTTAGGGAAGTTGTAAGTAATGTATTTTTCTCTGTTGCGTTTTTTCCCATGTAAAGAAGTTTTATGATACATATAAACATATCTCAAACATATAAAGCATAACGAAAAAAGTTTTATACAATTGTTTTTAGCAGAGACATGCATATTATCATAATGAATACACTTTTTACCCGGAATTGGTCACGCGGGACACACAGAACACGATATCGTTAATCCTGACAAAACTGTTTATTTGTTACCGAAGAAAAATTGAAAAGTCCTTGAAAGTAGGTAAGTTTACTTTCTCTTAATTAAATTATTCGCTGAAATCGCGATTTGTATCGTGTACAATAAAATAATTATAAAGAAAAACAGAATTGGGGTGACTCAATAACCCCGCTCGAACTCATCGAGTGCACGCCTGCTCCCGGGTTAAAACATGTTGAAGTCTTTTCACTTTAAATATTAAAAATAATACAATTATTCTTCATCGGAATTTTATATTATTGTTCATTCTTTAACATCAATTATAAATGCTAATTCTGTGAGGCTTATAATTACAATTCACTTAAAACAATTGAAAATTTGAGCATTCATTTTACGTTTTTGTAAACTTTGTCACGCACTTGGCTTTACTCTCCTTACATTTCAGTTATTATACCGATAATGTTTTATTTTCTTATAAATGAACTCATGCAAAGAGTGGGCACTTCAGCCGGTATACATTAAATGTATCAGTGCTGCACAGAGTATTTTATAACTAATTAATTAATATTAAATTAAGAATAAGTTTAATAAGTATTAACGACTTCCATGGGCTTGTCTTGCAAAGCAAAGTTTTTATAAGGAATGCTTATGATTAGAAATTGACCCTCTAAGTTCTTTTTCTATATTTAGCTGATATGTATATTTTGTATTCTAAGCAGCAACCGCATTTTGCAATATGTTAAATTTAAAAATTAGAGAAAGGAAAAATAGCATAATAATTATTCTATTACTTAATTTTTTTTTTGCTTTAAAGTAACGTATGCAAAATTTAATTCTTATGTTATTAATTTGTATAGTTTATAATTAAGATCGCCTACTGTAGCTTTAGCGTCAAAGTGCATTATTATTGCATTCAGTACATTATTAATGTATAAGGGGGGCGCGCTAAAAATTGTGATTGAAAAGGGGGGCGCCAGTATTGAAAGTTTGATAAGCACTGCTGTAGGTTTTAAAATTATCTTCAGGAAGAGATTTGGAAAAGAAAGTATCTTTTTTTTCTTTCTTTTCTGTCTTTTATTTATTTATTTATTATTTTTTTCCCTTAAACTTTCTTTTTTGGCTCATTTGTCTATCACAAAAGATTGCATGTCCTTCAGTTGGAACACTTCTGTTTTAATACAAAAAGTCAAAAATTATTCAGCTCTCAAATGAAAATTTAAGAGAGAATATAATAATTATGGACATTGAGGACTAATAAATGCAAACGCGAATATTAGTAACACAATCAAGATTAATTAATAATAATTTGGATGTTGATAACTGAGAAAACCCCCCTTTCCAAAAGAAATTCCAAATTTGGAAACGGTTTTTCTAAAATTAGAGCAAAGATAGGCCTAATTTCTACACAGCTCGTGTTATATTTATTATTATTTATTTATTTTTATTCTCACAGGATAGTTGTTTATGAATCAAAATTCTGAAGACACCGGAATCGAATAAAGAACACATCTATCTTAGTCTTTACTATACATATTTTAATCCTCAGCAGACCTAATATTGTGAAATTCTACAAATTCTTTGATCCAATGTCTGGCAAACTCTTAATCCTTTCAACCTTAACGTGGATATACACTTCAGATTAGCACCAAATTAATTTGAAAAGCATTTGATTTATGTTCTACTGTGTCAGCACTTCTCGGTGCACAATAAATCTTCGAATCTCGTAGCAAACTGATTTGACTTGAGAACCATTAACTGTCAACCCTTTTAATTATGTGTTCCATTTGAGTAGCAAATGATAACCCGAATAGCATTTTCATCTGGCTGAAACTCAAATTCCTTGCACTGGATGGTAGTTAATGCACGTAAGCAATTTGCACAGCATCTATTTGGAGAAAGTTCTCACAGCTGTTCCCTCGACCCCAAAGTAAGTTTCTTTTCAGTTTTCAGTCACAGTTAATGTATATCAAGTAAAGTTTTCATTGCCTTTTCTTCTTGTTTTTGATTGTTGGTTTTGTTTTAATGACTGGAGGGCTATATTTCAACAAGATGCGCTCAAAACACACTTTAATTCTATAGTTACCAAGTAATACTACTCACTAAAAAGTAATTGATTAGTAAACACTGGTGTAGCTAAACCTGAGTGGGCTCTATATCAAAATTCATTGAGGAATCTTTTTTAAAAACTAAATAAAAAGGATTGCTTTAATAAAAACCTATTTGAAAGTATGAAAATATTGCACATGTTGGAGCCCTTATAGTTAAGGGGTCCTGTATCATTGATAGGGCTGATACAGCGGTAGCTACACCCCTGACTAGAAATGCGAATAGTCAATACAAATGCATATTTGTGATCGATAGATATTAAGAGAAGAAAATGTAGTCTCACACACACGGTAGTTGAATGGTCAACAATGTTGAATCAGTAATCGGAGATGTGTGTGTGTGTGTGTGTTTCAGACACGCGAGTGTCTGAAACTTGTTAAACTTTTCTTATAAATGGGATAATCCACGCTAAATCAGTCGAAAATCCTTTAGCTGGCGTGGAGAGCATATTGTCTAATTGATAATAATAGCGCACGCTTTAAAAAGCATCGTAAAATAATAATTATTGTTTGGTCATATATTAATTGAGTATAATAAAGATATTCTTTTTCAAACACAAAAGGACTGTAGGTAATATGAATCTTTGTAAGGAGAAGGGATTAAATATAGTAACTTGGTTCACCCCCTGGCGATTTTAAAACTGCGCCAAAGCGAGATATTTAAATTTGAAGCTGTAACTTGAAACGGATGCCGTCACGTTTAAAAATCAGTGAAGACACGGTTGCTGATCTAAAAGGGAAGCAAGACATGAAGTAGAAGTAAATGTGTCCAAAAGAAAATCACTCATTTTATTAAGAGCATGCAAATTGCCTTTTTTCTGATAACTCCAGTTAACTTTAAAGAACGAAACATAATCTTCATACCAATTTTAAACTTATAGCAAGCATTATATATTTTCTTTTTCCAAACATAATTAAAAATAAGTTTCCTTACTAAAATAAATGAAAAGCAATATACTGATTTTTTTTTTGTTTTCCTTTTTTTCTGATCAAAATTATAGTTAAATATAAAAAAGTCGAAAGGAAAAAACGTCTGTGTTTCTCTTTGCGGGAAAAAAGGCTAAATTTTATGTTGACTATAATAATGTTGCCAGAAATCTTAGTTGCCCTTTTGGTGAATGTACTAACGCGATTGACGCTAAATAAAAAAAAATTTTCGCTAAAGCTGTATTTAAACAGAATTTTAATCGACGCTTCGTATAAAAAGATCTGCAACTCTAAATAGTTATTATAAAATCTGAGTGATTTTCTTTCCAAAGCAATAAATAAATTTCCGTAACTCAATTTTTCTTTTATTTTGATGAATGTCCTGATTTTCTACAGGAAAAAAGCTTTTGCGTTCCTTTTCTGTAATCATTTTGGTATGGTGTGGAAGTTTGGAAATTGGGAGGCTAACTTAAGTGTCGTCCTCGTCACTTGACCGAGATTCAAAACCGCAAGGCCCGTCACCAATCACATTGCTTTAGAGCGAAACTTTAACAAACAGTTGGATCAAATTAAATCGTATTTATTTTCCTGAATAAAATGTAGAAATCTCTAAGTTAGATATCTTTCTATATATATAAAAAAGTTTTTCATGATGCTGTAATAAATTTTTGATATAGTGAAGATTAGGTGCAACAGATGGCACCAGAGTATGTTTTTTAAATAAATTTTATGATGCCTACGATTACTAAAGAACTACATAAGACAGGTAAATTAACATTTTATAATTTGAGCAATGAGTATAAACAGTTCAATAATTTGCAGGGAAATTAATAGGGTTTGGCATGAGGTCATGCTGACAAAGGGACCCCCTCCCTCCCTAGTATATTTTGAAAAATACTATATACGAAGATATAAACTTAAGAAGGATCTCGGATTCTAGGGTCAGGTGGGAGAAAGTGAGCCCATGGGGTAAAAGGGGGTCTATTGAAAAACACATGTTTTCTCTTTTTAAATAAAGATACAGTCGGACCTCTGTATAACGAAGTCGCTAAATCCCGGAAAAAGTTCGTTGCATGGAAAATACGCTATATAGAGCCTCATCTGTAAATTTTATTTATTAAGCACATAAAACAACACTATATATTTAAAAAAGTAATTATCCACAACTTTTGTAAATTAATATAAATATATTTATTTTATATATCTTACTTATAAAAAATAGATAAAGAACGAAAAAAAAAGAAAAGAAACTGCAAGAAAAGTTTCTTGACACCTTTATCCACTTCCTGAAGAATTAAAAAATTTTCTTTGATCCTCAAGTACTTACGTTTTGACATTTTTGAGCTACGAAAAACGAAGTTACCAGTATGATGGATCAACAATACAAATGAGTTCACGAGACTCCACTGAGGGTAAAAGGAGATATCGAAGATGTTTCCAGTGAACTGGACAATGGGGGTTAAAAGTTGCATTTCTTGGATTAAATACCCAGAATTCTATTGCTCTTCGGTGAGTGAGGCACAAAATAAGAGCAGTTAAAGATTTATGACTACCATAAAATATGTTAACAGGGAGAATAACTGGAAATTTTCAGAAATAATTTTAAAATAGAAGGAAAGAATTTGTTCGTTGCATAGAAAATGCACACCGCTTTTGAGAGGTTATTTTACGAAGAAAATCATGAAATGGTTCCAGGAAAAATTCACAATATAGAGGTTCGTTATATAGAGGTTCGACTGTATTTGGTTATTTCTTTTTCAGGGACATATATTGAGATTATAGTAAATATTCTCATTTTAGTTTCAGAAGTTGGTAACAAGTTTGATGTACATAAGGTTCTTAATATACTGATTGCAAATGGTATGTCAGTTTAGACTGCTGTGATGAACTTTTTTCTAAAATCAATATTAACTCACAAAAACTATTAATTTAAGTCCAGACTTGTAGAGCAATATCTAAGGAACAGATCTACATAAAAAGATAAGAATAAATTTTATAATTCTATTTATCATGAATTGTTTTTTTAGGTGGGGTAATTTGGGGGTATGGTTAGGCTTAGCTAAGTGTTCTATGATAGGGATATTTTTTACCTCTGTGTTAACTTAAGAAAAAGTCTAATGCTCTATATTTTATAATAAAATGACTAAAACAATTAATCTACTTAGTATTCTTTCACTAAGTAGTAATTTCAATCCTGAAAATATATATATTTTTTAATTTTACTGCCTAAATTAGTTTAGAAAGAGAGGAATGATGGAGAAAAAACTTGAATGTTATATAAATAGGTACTAATAACACTTTAAATTAATAAACATTAATTTTTACATTGCCTTTTGTTGTTCAAATATGCCAAGAAATTATATTAAGGAAGCCAGCATACGGTGAAGGGATTTGAAGGACCAGGACTTTATTCTCTGAACAGAAAGGCCATCCGTATACTCATTACAGAAAAGGGAAACAACCAAGAGCATAGTACAAGAACAATCCTTCAACAACCATTGCATCATCTGAAGCAGGGTGTCTCTCGACTCATCTTTAAAAGATTTAAAGAAGGCAATAATACAAACTCTCTCTCCTACCCCATCTGTCAATACAATTTTAGCCACTGAGAATTTAAAGAGAAAGCGAAAAAGAGTACAGAGCAAGACTGGTGAGGTTTTAACCAACGAAATGTTTTGGAAAGGTTGTCTGATGAAGAAAGCAACCGTAAGAACAAATTCAGTCAAGTAAATATAAAGAAGGATGTAAAAGATACAGAGAGCTTTAAAGAAGTAAAGCAAGGGTCATGGGTAGAGGTCAAGAAGTCAATCATGTAAATTCATTGGACAAATGATAGAAATTAATGAGTTTTATCACACAAAATATCTGACCAAGTCACCATTGGGGAGGGGGACTATTACACTTTTCCTGCTATTGATATTGAAGATTGTGTAGTGATATATAGTGTGAAGTGATCAGCGATATATACCGTGTACTATGTGAACCTAATTTTGATAACCGTTGGACATTATTTCTTTAATTAAATAATATGAAAAAAAAATTTTGTTTTGCCCATTTGTATCATTAAATATAATCAAGACACATTTATTTTAAAATATATTGATTATTTCAAAAAGAATATATATATATATACATATTTTTATTTAAATATACTCCAAATTTAGAACTACCCCCCCTCCCCATGAGGTAAACTGGAGGCATCAAAACATGCTTTTTCAAATGTATCACTGTGCGGAAACAATCTAACAAAATTAAGTGGCTATGCTTCATATTTAATCTATATGAATCCAGTGTATATAAAATGCATCAAAAGTTTCATTAAAATCAATTTAATAGTTTGATTTGGGGACCTTCTCTAAAAAAACTTGATTTTACCCCCACCTGACCCTATGACACATTGGATCGTTTGTTCGAATCTCAACTACTTCATGTTTCCAGAAAGAAAAAAGAAAATTTAATGCATAATGCATGGCTTGCGTGTTCTCACGAAATGAATTTGAGAAGTGCTGGCTCAGCTCATCCTGAGAGAGAGAGAGAGGGCCCTGTATCAAAATTCCTTGGGGACTCTTTATCGGAGCTCCTTAACATTTTAAAATTTTTTTGCTTTTCCATTTTCGGGCCCTTTAAGATTTTATTTTGGGGGAGGGGGCAGCGATATCATTGATGAAACAGATTCAGTGGTAGCTACGCCCCTATTGAGAAGTGTGCAACGTTGCGTTAAAAACCGTCTTCATCAATGAAAACAATACGGTTCCCCTGAGAGATAAAAATGTAGATTGTGTGGGAATAAAAGAAAATTTCATGAAATAAAAGAATCAAACTCTCTCTGAAAATTAAAAACTTATGTCTATTCTAAAAACGTATAGAATATCTTAAATTTCAGTGGAAAGAGGAAGAGAAGAGCAAATAACACATGCCCCTACATTATTGATTAATTATATATTAAAGTCGCACTAAAAAGCAACACAAGGACAAAAGCCAATCGACTGCCCAATTCTGACGAGGTTAATATGTCCCCCAATAAGTGAAGAGGACGGCACCTTAACTAGCAGTCCAGTTTTCCAAAATTCCACACCACGCTAACGTAGACTTATAGCCTCAACTCGGTGTATCAATAAAATTGCAATTTAATATTGATCAGTTAATTTGTGACTGTCTTTTAACTGGACTTTTGAAAAGTCCCTAAGAAAATAAACCAGAGTGCAAAACGATCATATCTACGTTTGATTACTCTTCAGCTTCGTTCGTCAGTAACTTTATTCGAAAGAGTATTTGTTTCCTTTGTCCATTAATTTTTTTAACTTTAATATTTCCATCAAGAAAAAATAAGAAATACGTGAAAGTAAACTCAATATTTAAAATTAAAAAATGTTAACAAATTTTTTGACTTTTTCTTTAGTTGCTTATGGCAGGCATCGGTAGCGTGGCCGAGTGGTCTAAGGCGCTGGTTTTAGGCACCAGTCTTTCGAGGCGTGGGTTCGAATCCCACCGCTGCCAAGTTGTTGTTTTTATACTTCAGTTATACTACAACAGAGAAAAGTAATTATTTTTTGCGGAAGTACAAATTAATGTAAGTTAAGATAAGTTGTGCACAGTTAATTATAATTTGAATAAAAATGGGAGCATTTTTGATGCAATTGATAGGGAACATAGCAGTAAAAAATTGTTCAATATATTCCATTTTAATTGAAAATTAATAAATTAAAACTATTATTTACCTTTAAAAAGATTATTTCATTTTTTTTTCTCTTTTATATTTGTTGGTTAATTTCATGATTCAAAAAAGCTGCAAAATTATTCTAAAAAGCCCTAGAATAACTGACAATAAATTTATAAATAAATTATTGTTCCAGTTTTCTTTATTTTATTTATTTCAACGCATAGTTTAAAGTTGAAACCATTTTGATTCAATAATTTTACCTTCCAAGAAGACAATTACTTATGTTAATAAATAACTTCAAAATAATTTTTCCATTAATTTTAAAATTTTGACATTTATGAAAATCACTCCAGTTTTTAAACATATTTTTATTTTTAGACTCTGTTTATTTTTACTCTTCAATTTTTTTTAAATGTAAAAATAAGGTTTGATAAATAAAACAAAAAATTTAATTTTCAAAAAAATTTTGTCATCCCATTTCCAATACAAATAAAGCTTCCTACTTGTTGCTCCTAGCGACATCTAGTGACTAAATTGATATGTTCATAAATTTAAAAGAAATGCAGTGAGAAAGGTTAACCCAGTCTTTTTGTAAAATGTACAGCATTTAAAAAAAGAATACATTAAATGCAGATAGATCAAGAAAAATTACGTAAATCCTCATTACGTAATTATAAAAAAATTAAATAAGAGGGTTAATAGAAAGTTAAATTTACGGAAAAGATATTTCACTTGAGTTTGGCAATTTTTTTTTCTTTCTCTTTTTTTGAAAAATTTTCCATGTTCTGCTGTATTATAAAGACGAAAAAAAATTTACTATTAATTGTTTGAATGTTATAAAAAGTAAATTCACATTTTTAGTGAAGATACTTACACTCAGCAAAAAAATAATTTATACTCAAATTTTGATACCAGTGTATTTCTGCAATATAGCCTTTTAGATACTTATTATAAATAATCATTATTAGAAAAATCAACTGAAACTGTTGTATTCATGGACAAAAAAAAATAAGTATTTGATAAACACAAACTTAAAAATATGAAGATGATTTAAAAAGTATTTTATTAACGATTGAAAATTTGAACAAGAGATATAAATAAATATATATAGGGAGAGTGTGAACTAATAGTAGGAATTGTGAAAAAGAAACTGTACTTTGACGAGTTAAGAGTACAAAAGAAAAAGCTTTTATTACTGTATTCATTCACACAGTTCCAACTATTATAGTTCACTCTCTCTATGTATAAATCTTGTACAAAATTTTCAATCGCTTATAAAATACTTTTTATTCACCCACTCAAGTTCAAACACATTTTTTTAAACTTGCAGTGGATGACACTTGATGTTAATACAGTTTTTTTTAAATATTAATTCATCAATTAAATTTGATTAACTAAAATAAAATTTTTCTTGGTTCGCCAAAGTAGGAGTTGACTTAAAAAAATTATATTACTTGTTTTTTTTTATCATTTTCTCCTATTTCAGATCTCTCTCTCAGCTGTCTTCATCAAATGTAAAATATCCCGAACTAAACACGGAGCCTATTTATAGACAGGAAAAATACTTAATTTTCATGAAAATTTTTGCAGTTATAACTCATACATCTGTTTATAAAATAACGTTTTTAAGATTTCAAAATATTCAGGAACTAACTAAATTTTCATTTTTACATGTAAAAGGACAGCTCCTTTAGCATTACGGAATAGGAGAAAAAAAAGGCAAAACACATTTTCAATCAGAAAAATAGATCAATTGAGAAAAAGGCAGAATGATAAAATATGCTATTTTCTATAGGATAACGAAGCCAAAATTTAATACTGATGCTGGAGTATTTTTAAATTGGAAAAATATTCCACAAATGAAGGTCCTATTCATTAACATTACGCGAAGCCAGCCTTGTCGACTTAGAATTATTATATTAAACAATGGGAAATTTTGTCTTCTGTAACCACGTACTTAAATATTCTATAGACACTGATTTCATTTACCTGGTATAATTCCGGGGAAAAAACAACTAATAATATATATAAAAGAAGTCTCTGAATTTTTTTTCCCTTGTCACAAAATTCTAGAGTTAATTTTTTTGTTTCTTGGAAAACGGAAATTCTTAATTTAGAAAGACATATTTGAAGTCACAATTTTTCATTTAGTACCTCTGGTCTTTTTTGTATATATATATGTAAGGATAATTAAATTAGATTAAAAATTAAATTCCCTATCTAGCACTTGACTCATCTTTCTCAGTTCCCATCTTCAAGTATCAAACTAATCACCCATTTATTTCTTCCGAACATATGGCCTAGCCAATAAACATGTCTAATTCTAGATCGTTAGATTTAATAGTCAACATATGTCAGCATTAACTTGCAAGCACACTCTTCAAAGCAGCGATACTTACCATATGTTTTTTAAGTGTTATCCACTTGAAACCACCACCATGGCGTGCTTTTTCCTCCCTGCTCACAGTGTCAGACCAGATGTACAAATGAAAGAATAAAGTTCGTCTTTTCACTTTTATAACTTTAATCTGATTCTGTCTTAAAAATCATGACATATATATATTCTTTCCTTCTTTTCCTTTGAATAAAATATTCCATCATACTTTTAATGCCGTATACGATAATTTTTTAATTACATACAATATATTTATAATAATAAATCCACCTTTTAAATTAGCCTATAAATACTCCTTTTTAAAGAAATATATAATCAATATTATTAAAAATCTTTTATTTGAAAAAAATATGTATTAGTTTTTCTTTCATTAAAGCAGTTTATCATAACATTAAGAATTTAGGTCATTAGTTATGTGATATGGTACTGGGGGAATATGGAAAGTTATTCTGAAAATATTTTATATAATCACTAGAATTTTACAAAATTGAGTAGAGAAATAAATGTTTTTTTCGAAAAAAAAAGAGAGTGTGTGCTTTTATGACCACACGGTAGAAGTGATAGTTTCAAATTGTGTAATGTTATTTCAGGGATTAGTTAAGTAAATAAAAAAGAAGGGAATATTAGTATTGTCATATAAAATTATTTATTCATATGTCTGTACTCATAAAGTAATATTTTTTGCGAAATATGCAATCATATTTGTGAATTAATTATATTCTACGAAGGAAACAATAGGTTTACGGTGTCTGAAATAGGTTATAACAATGGTGCACACAAGGGGAGGGTCCTGGGTGTCCGGACCTCCCCTAAAGCCCTCGATTTTTTTCCCAATTGATTATAATTCTAAGTATATAGTATGAAAAGATTAATTAAATATTTTTATTAATGATTAATTTTATAAATTAATGATAATTATTTATTCAATAATTAGTTTTTACTTTTTTTTGTTCCCGGAAATCGACAAAATCAAAAGGAGCATGATACAAAAATGGTGAACTTTCGACTCCGGATCCCCCACCCCTTGAAAATTCCTGTGTGCACTACTGGGTTATAAATATACTTTAGATTCAAAATTATTTAAAGATCTCAAAAAACTCGGTCAAGTGTTGTTCCATGCTTTCATTTGGATCATTTGACATAATTAAATTGAATTTTGATTTTTTAAAATATCTACTAAAGGCTTTGATTTGTCTTTTGAAAAATCTACATTAAAATCCCCACTTAAAATAATAGGCAATTTGTTCAGAAGAGTTGATTTGGCTTCAGTGTAGGCAACTAAATTTTTTGTGAATGAATTCGATAATTTTCTCTACACTTTGATTTGGGGAAATATAAATAGTAACCATTAGAATTATTTGTCCATTTTCTGCTCTACATTTCGCTCCACAGATTTCTCTGATACATGACTCATTATACACAAATGATTCAGTAATATTGTTACCATTATTATGCTTGGCTTTTTAAACTTGGCTCAAGTTCACTCTCCATTAAAACGCGCCTAAAGAAGTTATCACTTCAAAAATCAACTGGTAATTTTTGTTTAAAAAGTTTTTACAGAAAAATATTTTAAAACAATGTTACTTCATTTTTGCATTGTTCTTAAGAATACAGTAAAAGAGAAAGGTTTATACTATTTAGATTTTGTGACTGCGACAAATTTTAAATGACAATGACTAATTTCTCACTTCGATTTAAGTGTTAATAAAAGTATATACCTTTACATACGATTGTTTAAAAGCAAATATTTTATTAAAGGCCCACATTAGTAACACTTTTAATAAATAAATCAAATAATGCATTTAATTAATACATTAATAAATATGATAATAAAAGTGAATACTTTTTATATTTCTCTAAAAACAAATGTTTTATTAAATAAATTATTAATGCATTTAATTATTAGATTATTAAATGTGATAATAAAAGTGAATACTTTTTACAATTATTTTCTAAAAACAAATGTTTTATTAAATGCATTGGCATCTACTCAACATATTTGAAATATAATGCAATAATAATGAAATAAAATTATTACAATATAATTCTAAAAGTATCCAGTTTTAGTGACTAAAATGCATTATTTTCATACGTTAAGTATATAGGTACATATACCTCAAAACAATTTTTAGTTGTGTAAGGTTGAAAAAGATTTAGTTATCTCCAGAATTTTCAAAGACTGTTTTTACATAAGACGGATTTTTTTCTATATTTATAGTAGCCTTTAGTTGGTGTGTGGAACATATTGGCGTTAATTGTTAAAATATCACACAAATTTTATGGAAGGACTAGCTGCATGGCCTGGCGTTGCATAGGCTTCCTCTACTTTTATTAATTTTACCTTCCCTTCTCAATATCAGTACTTTCAAGGCAAACAGAAGTGTCATGGAAGACATAATAGTACAAGAGAATGTATTAATATACTCATGACGATATATACCAAAAATCTTGAACCATTTCTTCGTTAACAAATAATTTAAACCAAAAATAACGGACCCCCGAATTTGAGGACAGCATATCTTTCAACCCTCTATAATGCAAAAATTTCAAAATTGTATGTGAAACCATTTGCCTGTACATTAAATATTATATATAAAACACAGTTTCCAGAGTGAGAGGCAAGGACCCTATTCCACATGTCACTCCACAGTATGCAAAATAAGTGTTTACATAAAAAATGTTTTAATAGTTGATTATGTATACACTTATATTGCATTATTAATACCTACATTTACAAATTTTCAAGGGTACCAGCACATCTCACACTTTCAAAAAGAAATTCATTTTTCGATTGTGGTTTTAAGAAATAGTGCAGATTTTTCAGAATCAAAAAATGCTAACACTTATATATGTGCATTGACAAAAGTGTCTATTTTATTTTTTTAACATTAAAAATTACCTTTTTTTAAAAAAAACAAATTAAAGATTATAAGTTTTTTTAAATATTTTTTTAAGATAATTATGCAGTTATTTCATTAAAAAAACTGGTTAATTATGTTTTATTTAATTTTTTTTTACACTTAAAACTACCTTTTTTTAACAACAAAAAATTAAAAGATTATCAGTCTTATGATGTTTTCCATAGATTAATATGCAGCTATTTCATTTTAAAAAAAGGGTAAATAATGTTTTGATCATTATCTTACACAAAATACTTTTCATAAACATTAATAAAGAAAAAGTCTCATTTTTATAAACATAACAGAAATCCTTGTTTTAAAAACAAAGGCAAAAAAGTGATAAACCATCAATCTAAATAGAAGAATATTCACATCATATCTAAATGCATTAAAATAAATATAAAAGTTATATTTATGTATTATTTCATGCAAAGATAGCATACACGAATGATATTTACATGTAACTAAAAAATACAAAAATATATAATAGATTGATTATTCATTTTTAAAACAGTATTTCAGAAAGCATAAACTTTTATCACTCAGCCTTGTTCTAAGCTTTGTGACGAACAATACGGCAGCAGAAAATGCTCTCTCGGCTTCAACTGACGTTTGATGAATTGTTTTCACTGCCTCACATAGTTTTATATTGTTAAATATTAACTATTGTATTTAAGATATTTTATTTATATAACCGATTTCTTGTTTATGGAATTGCTATATTATTGTTACACACACACACACACACACACACACACACACATATATATATCCATATAAGAATCTCCCACGAAAGTTAGGTTTAGAAAAATAATAAATAAAAAAAATTGCAAGATTGCTTATTCCATTCTTCAAATTGCTGATTCAATTAAATAGCTCATAATAAAGACAAGTATCCAAATTTAAAAAAAAAACAGTTTTAAGCATTAGTATTTATGTTATCCACATAAATCAAGATCTTGGAACTTCGATCAGATAGTGCTGATTGGTTACGAAATGCGGTTGCTTTAAAATCCAATACTTCTTGTTAATGAAGCTCGATACAAAGATAGACAGGAATTGATTTGGACAGATACTCCTTTCCACACGACTATCTGGAAGAATTCTCACCAATCCAACGTAAGTGTTAATCTTTCTTTCCCGTATTACACTCCTACCCCACAGTAGGGGTAACGAACATTCCTTCGTCCAGGAATTTCGGGGTGAAAGATCGCAAATTGCCACAGTAGGGTCAGCTAATGATGTCCGAGATTGAAATCTACAGTCAAGTCAAAAATAGCTACCTCATAGATAATTGAAGCCCCGTGCGATTCCCAGGAAATCCCGGGATCTAAGTATAATTCCCGGTAAATGTAGAAATTTTATGAACCCTAGAGTGGAAGTAGGAATAGGGGTGAGTGAATATAAACGTCGCACTATTCAGCTACACGAGGGCTTTTCGCGACGGACCACGTAATTTTGAACCATGGTCAAGGGACGCGGATGACACCTAAGCAGGCACCCCCTCTCCTAACTACCACACCGGAGTAGAGGATGCGAGCTCAGGTGTCGCTCTTGTCACTTGACAATGGTTCGAAATTACGAGGTCCGTTGACAAAAGTCATCGTGTAGCTGAGTAGAATAACGTTAATATTCACTCACTCACTGAACTAATAATATGCACCTTGATTACGATGGTAGAAATACATTTTTTAAATTTTACTATTGTAAGCTTTTCTTACTTCTTTTGTGTAGTTTTTCACTATCCATCAATTGACTTTCGTAGCTATGCAGAAAGAGCCCTTTTTTAAAGTCCAAAAAAAAAAAAAAAAAAAAATACTAGTCTGACGGTGCCACACAAGAAGATTTTGCTGGAATATGTGAAGTAATTGTTTACTTTATAACAGTTTTATTTTATTTATCTATTGATTTTGTAGAAGTATAACCATTGATTTTGTAGTGTGAATGGTCGCTTTGTCTCTCTCTCTCTATGTGTGTGTGTGAGAGAGAATTAAAAACCAGGATTTTCCCTTTTCTTAAAGAAGAGGGAAGCAAAATTATCATTTAGTACATAACTTATTTTTTAACACTTTTCCCTACTCTTTCTACTTTTAACTTTCCTTTGGGAGAAAAAATTTTTACTTACATATAAGTCTATATTAACGCTTTCTTTATAGATTCTCAAAACCTATTTTTCACACACACACACAAGCCATTCTCTCCCTTTTTTCAATTGGAGTAATACGTAAATAGATCTTTTCAGTTACAATCACACAAATATTTTCATGCTTCGTGTATAGTACTTTTAAATATTTTTAATTTTATTAAATTAAATTTTTTTAATAAATATTTATTCAAAATCTTTTTAAAAATATACGAACACCATCTGCAGATATAGAACCTTCTAGGGCCTTATTATTTGTCAAATCTTTAGATTTTTGCCTCATCATTATTTTTACATTACAGCCCTTACAGCCCTTGTTGATAGAACAAAATCATAACATATACTTAAAAATAATATACTGAAATATACAGTATACTATAACCTCAATTAACTTGGCATTTAATTTAAATAATAAAAGTTCAATGTCTCATGCTCTTTTTTTCAATCTAAACTATTCAGAGAATTTTCAAAATTATAAATTACTCAAATTACATATTTAATCTCTTGTATATAAAATTCTATGCACACAAGTATATTGTTGCCTGAGTAGAATTTAGAACAAATTTAAAATTAAAATAAAAAAAAATCCCTGTTGTTAAATTTAAGTTTTCAAAACGATTCCTGTTATTTTAATATAATTAGCCTTAAAAAAGGATATTCTAAAATAATTTGTTTAAAAATATTTTTATACAAAATCACAGTGAAAAATAATAAAAAAACCCCTTTAAAATTACTTGATTGTTTTGTCATTATTATTTTTATTTTGAACCGTACGTTTTCATAAAATACGTAAATAAATTTCATTGTGTTCAAAGCATCTTAAATCAAGACTTAAAGAAAAATCTTTTTTTTCTTTCAGTCTTTACCTTCAATTACTTTATCTAACTCTTCATCAATCTTACCAAACACCTTACTTTTTCTTTCTTTTTTTTTACAACCTTTTATTTTTCAAACTCAGTTTTCATGTTACCTGTATCCTTTCTGTGGATGCTGTGTGAATCTGAACTAGAAAATCCAATTTCCTTTTCCTTAACCTATTCTCTTTTCTGCCCAATACCTACTATTTTGCATCATTGCATAATTTTTTTTAAAAAAAACGTATTGTTCTTATAACTTATCACCTTAAGAAAACCTTCCGCATCAATTCGTAACTGTTTAGCTAAAAAATATGTAATGCAGCCAAAAAATGTGTTCGCGTGTACATTCCAGTAGTATTTAAATAAACAATTCGGTATTTATGTCAGACGATGAGATTTTATGAGATTACCCCATTGAAACACGTGAAAATTTTGCACATCTAATGCAGTATTTGGAATTTTCCAGAAAGGAAAAAAAAAAAATTCCTTTTTTTTTTTACCGTTTTGTGTATCGTAATTTTCTTGATAATAATTATGTTTCTTTTTAAATTATTAAACAGGGGGAAAAATAACACTTTTACGTTATCATATTCGATAAAAAAAAAATTATTTTCATGGATAGGTAAAAAAATTTATAAAACTATTCCTCATTACAATAATATAGGGACAATTATATTTTTAAGTGTTCACATAATTCATAATATATATTTCATTATTAATTTCATAATTTAATATTTCATAAAACAAAATGTATCGATTCACTACAATTGTGATTTAATACTTCCTCTAAATCTTGGATGAAAAATAAACACAGCGTTTCTTGGAACACGAAAAAAAACCCCTATCATATATATATAGTGAAAGTTTCTTAATTAAAAGAGAAAAAAAAAGACAAAAATTATCAACTTGGCAGCGGTGGGATTCGAACCCACGCCTCGAAAGACTGGTGCCTAAAACCAGCGCCTTAGACCACTCGGCCACGCTACCTCGACTTCATAAGAGATTCTGACGCTTTTAACCACATTTTCAAAGAAAAGATACTTATTATTTTTAGAGAATAATGCATTCACATTCAATAAAATACATGATTGTTTTGATTTCTTATTTTTGAGAGAAAATAACAGTTAAATGTGAAACTGAGATTTTATTTTTGGCTGTCTCTGTTTTGCAATGTCATTATTCTTTCAAATCTAATTGATTCTTTAAAAACCCTACGTAATATTTTGAGGATGTTTTATAGTGGTTTTTAATGAAGTATAAATTTACACATAGCTCTCCTAAAACCCTGTTATTGTAAATAATTATTTTACGTCATTTAAAAAAAAAGTAAGTTGTGGTGCCATCTATTTGTTTTAAATTAAAATATACGTTTGTTTTATTTTCGGAGAATGTTTCACAAAAAAAAAAATATTCCATTTTACATTTCTTAAATGATAAATTCTATAATCCTGTAGCATCCATAAGGGTGGGATTAGGAGGTTCAAACTCCTCCCGTAGATTGATATATTTTTAATTTTTATCGTAACGATTATGCGTTTATGATAAATCGATGCTTTTGCCAACGTTTTTCTTATTTTTCTTTATTTTTTTTAAATTTAACCCCTTCAACAAGAGTAGCTAGAAGTACGTCACGGGTACAATTGCATTAAAATGTATGCTGAAATTTATTTTATAAAAATGTAATTAAAAGTTTACTCTTAAGTGAGAGAAAAATAGCAAATATATAATAAAGGACTTGCGCGCATACTACTAGAACAACAAGTTAGACGGTGAAAGCGCACTTTTCTTTTCTCTTTTTATTAAATTAAAAATAATTTTAAATTTTAAATTCTAAATATTGATTTAAACATATATATATATATATATATATATATATATATATATATATATATATATATATATATATATATATATATTTTTAGTATTCATTAACTGGAAACTTATTCTCAGTGAAAGGAATGGAAAACTCAGAGTTACTATTCTAATTATATTATTACAATTTACAGTTTTGATTTAACATAGCTCTTGCATTTGTCATTTTTACAGCCTAGGGAAGCATATGAATTAAAATAAAATAAATACATAAAATAAAAATCAAGATATACCCAGAAACAATTAGAAAGTTATGAATTTTGTTTCGTAAAATTCAAAAATTACGAAAAATGGTAAGGTTTACATTGTTATAAAAATTCTATTCTTTCATAAATATCTGATAACTACTTAATTTTAGTGAACATTTTTTGTGTTCCATTTCCTCATATTAATTTTCATGGATTTGCTTGTAAAATTAATTTGTTTACATTAGTACTTTACTGCATCAACAGATGGCGTAAGGTCAAACTTGCTAGAATTCTGTCTTTTGAATAATGTTGTGTGTTACGAAATAATACCATACGTGTAACGGGAAATTCCCCTTGATTGTTAATCATTCACCTTAAGTTAGATAATGATAGGGCGAAGATTTATTTTCGTTTTCCATTGTGTGTTGTGTGTGAAATTTGTTCTCTATCTATTTCCTTCATCTTAATTCCATTATGTGTGTGCGCTTTCTCATGTGTGAAAAGTAAAGTTCAACAAGTTAATTTTCAATGAAATAAGATAAACGAAATCAAGAAAGCGATAAACGGGTTTCACATAATGCATAGAATAAATATATTTAAAGCCCTTTATATTTTTGTAAAAATTACAAAAAAGTTTAAAAGTATAAATTTAATACAAATTTTTTTTTTTTCAAACCTGGCATAATATTTATTTTTTTAGCTTTGTTTCACTTTTTTTAAAGAATATATTATTTGTTTCTAACATTTTTGTAAAAATTACTATAAATTTAAATGTATCGATTTAATTCCGAAAAAAAACTTGAACCTGACAAAAAAAAAAAAAAAATTCAAAATTGTTCTTTTTACAAAAACAACCGAATATATATTTATTTTTTCTAGAGAATTTGATCAACGGTAAAAAAAACTGATTTTTTTACATATAATCAAACATTAGATTACCATCTATTATTAATACAGGTGTTATATAAAATAAGTATTAGTAACTAATTGTAAGCAAACGTTAAGTATTAACAATAATTTAATCGAAATAGTAAAATTAATTTTAATATACCATAGTTATTTCAATTTAGGAATAATTTTAAAATAAAAAAAACAATAATTCAGAGTGAACGTTTCAAAGAAAAAAAATCTACAAACATAAGAAAATGACTCTTTTAAAAAGTTTTCTAATCTAATTATGAGAATACAGGCACATTCCATAAAACTCTCTGCATTCCTATGACATGGTTTTTCTTTAACTTTCAGAGTGATTTTAGAAATAAGTGTTACATTTGTAAGTTATATATATATATTTAATGAACGAAGCTCTCTCTCTCTCACAAATTTTACAAAGAAAACTCCACACGATGAGATTTTTAAAACTATTTCAATAAAAAAAATGTTTTTTTTCGTAAACTGTTGAGTAAAATATTTTAGATAATATTGAAAAAATATGCAATAAAATATCGTTCGTTAAAAAAGGAAAACAAGGCCTTCATTGTTTGGCTATTACAAGTAACTATGAAGGAAACATTATATAATGTTAATTTGTTCTATTTGTGATTGATTATTGTTTATAAAACATATCTATTTTAATTTTTTTTAAATGTTATCCTTCTTGTACTAGTTTTTTAAAGAAATCCTCTTTTTAGCACTCTAATAATAATGTAATATGAAAGATAATTTATCTTCTAGTTTTGAAAATCAAATTAAGGCAAGTTTACATGACAAGATCATCTAGATTTAAAAAAAGACATCACAACTACACGTGCTGTTTAAATAACGAAAAAGTGAAATAAACGATTTTGTTACCAATAAAACCAGATGCTCACGTAAATACCAAAATGAATAAAAATAACAGAAAACGAAATAGAAAGAAAAAAATAGTACTATTTTATAAGTACATGTAAAATAATTTAAAAATATTAAGACAAATAGGTCTAATTAACATTAATTCAAAATAGGTCTTTCGAATTAATGCTTTTGCAGAACAATACAACATACTATTATCAATGTATCTCATTACTTTTAGGGAGAATCGAACTCAACTTAGTGTCTCATTCATAGCTTTCACATCACATGATGACCAATGGGTTTTAACATAAATAAAACTCCATTATTACGAGCACTAGTCTTAAAAAGAACCAGATTTGTTTGCTTATGAAATTTTTCCTGGATTTCCTATTTTTGCTCGATTTAACGACCCCTTTTGTTTTCTAATTTCGAATCGAGATAGAATATCGAAGAGGACTCTTGAACCGACGCCTCACTCACTCACCTCATCCAAAGCCACGCCAACGGTAGGACTTCTTCGCTACAGATTTACCGAGTGTCAATCCTTCTAATACCCTGTTAGGAGGTACCATAATTTTAAATTTTATTCAAGTGAAGAGGATGACATGAGGCTGATTTTTCTCTTTCCTATCTTTTGACCGCCTTACAGTTTGAATAGGGATATTTTATGGCATAGGCAGAGACGTCTTTAGACTTCTTAAGGTCCTGGGTCCCTACACAAATGTAAGCTTCATTTATGACCCTTAAAAGTAAATAGTACATAGCATACGTTGTTAAATACTCGTACAAACAATAACCCGAAATAAATAAATGTGCATGATTTACAATCGCACATGCCAGCTCTACGGACAGCCGCCTTTTGACTGAATGAGTAATAATGGTGGATGGTGGTAGTCCTAGGCCTGTACGTGGATGACGGCAGGGGCGGCTCTAGGGCCGGACCCCTGCCTGGGGCGGCAAATTTTAAGGGCGGCATTTGGATCTAATTTAAAAAACTTTATTATTATTTTTTTTTGTTGTTGTTGTTACAGAAAATTTGATATACTTTCTGTAATGTTATTGGGTGGGAATTTGGTATTTCCTTTAACGTATCTTATTTTTTATATTTTGAACACTATATATTTAATGACAGTTTTCTTTTATGTTGAAACTTGAAGAGTTCGAGAAGGGAGTATATATCAAAGCATGAAATTTAATATGTTTACGCATCTTTCACGAGTAACTTTCTCTCCATCTCGGAGTGAGGTCACAACGGACATTCCTTTCACTGTTACGATATCCGGTTTCAGCTATCCAAAAGGGGACAAGAGTAATAAGAGGTTTTGGTAGATAGAGAGCTAGCTACATGAGATGTTTTTAGTTTAGTCTCGAGTGTAGTTACTATAAGTTAAAACAAACGCTTGTGATCCCCACCATAAGTAGACTATATTTCGAAGAAATAGACGATTCCTTTTATTTCATTTCACTCGTTTGAAATAATAACAAGTAGTTATGTCCTTAATTTTGAATTTTTTAAGACTATATATATATATAAAGAGAAAGTGCAATGGAGAGAGGGGTGGCGCTTTCCATTTTTGTCCGGGGCGGCAGAACTTCTGGAGTCGGCCCTGATAACGGTCATCACATGTATATATCACATGATATCGTTTGAATTTTCTAGTGTTTTGAAGAATACAACCGAAAGTAACATTTGACCGTTGAGATTATTCGAATTATGATCTTATTAAAGCTGAGTCGAGAACGAGACGAGGCCCACATTGCAGCCGAGGCCCTGGGCCCAAGTCCTCGTTGCCAATGAGACACGACCCGAATACCTTTAATAGTCAAAAGTTATTACCGAACATATTCTCCGAAAAACTTGGATGTTCGAACTAAATGCAAACTGGGTGTAGTGGCAGGACTGCATTGTTATGGCATGCTCGTCGTCCTTGTCTAAGCATAAGCCTACCACCACGCACCATCATTACTTATTTAATATCGAAAAGCGGTAGTCCGTCGAATCGGTTTGTGTCTAAGTTTGTGAGATAATGAGTTACGTAAATTTGTTTGTTACGAATTTCCATTTGTACTAGTACTTGATAACACATATGCTGTGCAGTCTACATAAAAGGGTCGCAGGCAGTAGCGCACGCAGGAATTTTTCAAGGGGGTGGGGGTCCGGGGTCGAAAATTCACCATTCTTGTATCATGCTCCCTTTGATTTTGTCGATTTTCGGGAACAAAACACAGTAAAAAAACTAATTATTGAATAAATAAAAAGCATTAATTAATAAAATAAATCATTAATAACAAATACTTAATTAAATTTTATGCACTATATACTTAGAATTATAATCAATCGGAAAAAAATCAAGGGCTTTGGGGGGGAGGGTTCGGACCCTCAGGACCCCCTTGTGTACGCCACTGGCCGCAGGTGAGGCTACTTTTGTATAGGAGCCAAAGGCCTCAAGAAGACCCAAGGCGTTACTGTTTTTGAATTCAGCACAGTCCATCATTCTGCAGGATGGTCTTTGGCAGTGGCGGGCGTAACGTAACCCTTCCCCCGCATCGAGAGGGGGAGCAGAATTCTAGGGATCCAAACCCTGACTGACGCCAAGTGCGTATTTCGGCTTGGGGCCCAAAAACTGACTTTGTAGGGGCCCCCTAATATTCGCCGTTACGTCACTAATCTTAAGTTTAACCAGGGCTAGAATCTGTGATTCAAATTACCGCAATAATGACTACTTGTCTAGTGTAATTTTGGTAGAATCCGAGGTCGATTTCGATTGAAATTCCATCGACAGTTATGACTGTTTCTAAAGTACATCTTTTATTCAACAGTATATAAATAAATTTTAGAACCACATTTTTCAAGAAGCAATCATCTTTAATTAAGTACCATCAATCAATTTGTTTTATCACAATTTTAAAATTTCATTATACCTTAATAGTAATTTATATAATGATGGCTCTTTAAAAATCTACAGAGCACGTCAGTTGATTTAAAAAGCTATAAAAAATCAGCATCATTTCGTTCAAACGGAGCTGTGCTGATAACATCCAGGAATTTCATATCAGAAAATAGATCTGTGCATTAAGGCGTTTTGTAGTCTATATTTATCCAGAATTTTAATTTTCTTATTAATCGTGACCTTGACAACGGCCTGCTTAATGCTGTAAGTCACAGATTCGTTCGTGAGTAAAGGGGGAAAATAACAGTTGAATTAAAAACAAGTTTTGACACACACAGCGGTTAGTCAAATTGTGATAAGAATTACCAAAGAAAGATTTTCCAAATGACTGACCTAAAGGCCTTGAAAGTCTAAAATTTGTCCTTAGAAAGACCTCTAAAATTTACTTTAAATACGAAACGTCTGTTACTAAGGAGAAATAAACGTAAAAAATTAGGAAATATACTTTTTTTTTCTTTTGAGCTTCAAAAGGAATGAAGAATTCTCTTAATTTAATTAACTCCTTTCGTATATACGGAAGACAATGCAGTCATATTCAGTAAAATTATCATAGAAAGTAATAATTTGAAAAGTCCTATTTGAATAGTATGATCTCCTTTTGTAGACCGGATGCTATTTCAATTTTTCTATGAAAATTGTAGGATATTAACTACATACATTTTCGAATATATCCCAAATTAGACAAACAAAATTATTGGCATTAGTTTCGTTGTCAAAAAGTTGGTTCTTTTTACTGTATCTACGCTTTTACCGTATGTGGAGTAACAATATGAATAAATCTCAACATGGTGATAAACTATTTCTACTATAATACTTAAAAAGAGAGTGATTTTTTAAGATTTTGTGCTAAATTATTTTAACGAATAATACCGTCACCTGTATAGTGCTCAAAGCTACGGTTATCGACAGGCCCTTTGCGCGATGAATTTCGTGGGCCTCGATCTGACACCGTGTCAGGCAGGTGGCATTAGCAATAACAACAATATATTTTAACGTTGTCTTTTTATTCGTTTATTAAGTATCCTCAACATAAGAAAAACGATGATGTAGCTCTAGAATCTGAATAACAAATACAATTGTTCTTCTAAAGTAAATACTAGGCATGGAGTCAATAGTTGGGTGGTATGTTTCCCTTTCCTTATCAAACCACCCTTCCATATGTATGGGATGAATTGATTCAATTCCAATAATCAAATAAATTTCTTGGATATACATTAATTATCTGCATATATTATTTTTCTTTGAAACTGAATATCTCAGAATTGGTGTATTTAACTAGAGTCTATTTATTATTATTTGTTATCTTACTGTTTCACCATCAAAACAGGGGAATATAAGCCTTGCAAACAATACTGCCTAAATTTCTTAATCTATGTTCGAAATTATTGAGATTCTCTTGATAATCTCAAAGATAATTATTTTTATGATTAGAAAGCCGTGTATTTTCTACTTCGCTGTTAGTGTTTTCAAGTAAAAAAAAATCCACGAATCTATTAAGAATGTTCCAAGAATTTTCAAGCAAGTCTTTTGAATAGTACATTATAGGAATAATTATGTAATTAAAGTATTTTCCTATATAAGGCCATTCACCATTTTGTATTTAATTATTTTATTTTTTGGTTTGACTATATTTATTGTTATTATTTTATTTTTTTTTTTGGTTAAAATAACGTATATGGAAAGGGTTCTTAAAATTGTGGTCTGCGGATCCCGGGGGGTTCTCAAGGCCTTTCTAGGGGGTCTGCGAATGTCTCTCATTTAATGTTAAGTTTGCCCTTTTTTTATAAACTTTGAAAGATCTCTTTAAAAAATTGAAAGCTGTTTCATACTAGACTAGAACACCTAATTGCTTTCAATGAAAAAAAAACTCTACGAAACATGTGTTTCGATCAAGAATATTATTAACAAAAGTAGTCTTAGGATTATTGAGGAATCTTAACTCAGCTATGAGTTGGGAGTCAGGAGACGGAGTGTTCAAAATCTTAGGGGTCCGCGATGTCAGACTGATATATAAAGGGGGCCTTCGAAAGTTCAAGAATCGCTGATACTGGGTATAAGCGATTTTGGCACTTTTTAGGAATTTTTTTTATAAGTTTCCAAGCTTTTTGTTAAGAAATGCAAAAAATTAATACTGATAGAGTTAATTAAAAAATGGTCTGCCGCAATAAAATCGTCACCTAGATCCAAAAAATTATGAGATTTATCATATATACTCTTTTCTATATTACAACCTTTTTTTCTTCTTTTTTTTCCCGAAGGTTTTCTTTAGATAGTGTTCTCGTGCTTCAGGGAATATATGTACTGTAGTCTAAGAACCGCTGGCTTACATTTTTCATACATAACAGAACATGTTTCCTAAATCGAAGCGATATCCTTTTTAATTTGGACAAGCATTATTCAGCATTAATTCATTGAAATCAGTTGTGAAAAGTGCATATAAAAACAAAAAAAGTTATAATTCAGGATATATCATTACATATAATATGTATATATCAATATTCCACAATACATATAAAGAGTGTTTTTTTCAGGTATAGAAGTTTAAGTTGGCATTACTTTCCAAGATGGCGACCGATTTAACAGCTGTCAAGTGATTTATTCTCAGTTTGGTTTGGCAATTCATCAAAACGATCATCAAACAAGGCGTAGATTCGTCGAATGGGCCCAAAACGAGATTGCTGTTGTTCCCGATTTTCATAAGCGAATTTTGTTTAGCGATGAAGCGCCCTTCTGGTTGAATGGCTACGTCAACAAACAAAACTGCCGCATTTGGAGTGAAGCTAATCCACAAGTGTATGTCGAAACACCGTTACATCCAGAAAAACTGACTGTTTTGGTGCGCTTTATGGGCTGGTGGAATCCTTCTTCAAAAACGATGAAGGCCACAACGGTACAGTCAATGGTGATCAGTATAGAGCCATGATTACTAACTTTTTCATTCCTGAATGGAACAATCATGATGTCTAGGAGCTGTGGTTCCAACAAGACGGCGCAACATGTCACACAGCTCGTGCCACAATCGGTTTATTGAAAGACACGTTTAGTGACCGCCTAATTTCACGTTTTGGACCTGTGAATTGGCCTCCAAGATCTTGTGATTTAACACCTCTAGACTATTTTCTGTGGGGCTATGTTAAGTCAGTGGTCTATGCGGATAAGCCACAAACGCTTGACCATTTGGAAGACAACATTCGCCGTGTTATTGCCGATATACGGCGACAAATGTTGGAAAAAGTCATCGAAAATTGGACGTCCAGATTGGACTACATCCGAGCCAGCCGTGGCAGTCCTATGCCAGAAATCATATTTAAAATGTAATGACACAAGATTATCTTTCGAATAAAAAAATTCATGTCAATCGAATAATACTTCGTTGTTTCATTGCAATTTAAAGTTCTATACCTCTAAAAAAACACCCTTTATATATGTGTTAACTTTTTTATAAATTTATACTACTTTTACCTATTTCTTGTTTCTGGACATAAATCGAATAGGTTGTAGGTCGAAGAGTGCATTTTATTTTAAGATTATGTGAATATTTCAACTTTGGAATGAAACATTTGCTTATCATTGTGATAAGGTATTCGTCCTGAAAAAAAGATTAAAAATACAACAAAGATAAACTTTTGTTTCCTGTTAGTCAAATTTTTAACTATTGCTTCGATAAAGCATTGCGCATTTTCACGAGTTATTGAAGTAGCAAACATTTGTATATTTGTCAATAATCAAACGTGACTTGTTGATAGTGACAATGTTGTTTATACTGTATTATTAGAGGACTTCTTTTAAAATTACTATTCTAGCTCTTAGTAAGATACTTTTCTTAAAAATTATTTGAAAAATGTGTGAGCAATTTTATATATTAATGCCTTAATGGTGTTGAACTTAAGGACATAATGTTGGTTTCAAAGAAAAGGAATATATTATATATAATTTACGACATCGTTGTCGATGGAAGCTGCAATTGGATTATCATAAAACAAAAGTACTTTCCCGATAAAAACAAAAATGAAACGAAATGAAACATATTTAGATAGTTCTCGAAACTATTTGGATATTGCATAATTTAAACATTATCTTAAACTTTGTGTAAGTTAATTCTGAATTATTTTATCACAAATCCAAGCTCATGCACATAATACATTAAACTAAATAAGTATAATTTTTTTCCCTTTTTCTTATACATTATAAATAACATTTTATTAAATAAACGTTGTAATGGGTTCTATTCGCGATTCTTGCGAAGCCTAAGAAGTTAGAGAAGTTAATACAGTAGATCCCCAAAAACTCGGCACTCGATAACCCGCCTGTCCCGATATTTCGGGCTCACCCTTCCAGAAAAAAAAAAACCTGGAGGAGTTCCTGGACAGGCAGAAGCCGATGAAAATGATGCCGAACAGTGATTCCAGAACGATACCGAGCTAGACATTATGTCCGATGCAAAAGTTATTGCTGCTGTCACAATTAATGAAAACAATGCTGGAAATTGATGAGAAAGTTAACGTTGTGGACACCGTACAAACTCCTAAACTATCACATAGTGAAAGACTAAAGGCTCTCAGACGCCCTACAGTGTTTGAGCATGGTGCTGTGGTAATGGACGTCTTCGTGATGAAGCTGCAAAACACTGAGTACAGTATGGCAGACAACAGGACATTACGCATCTTTTTGAAAAAAGTAGCCAGAGTTTCCGCAAAGTTGGCTACTTAATTTTCATTATAGACAGATTTATGCGTTCATGAAGTATTTTTCTGACGTATGTCAGATCAGACAAATTACTGTGTACTCTGTATTCATTAATTTTCCTTTTAGTGTAGTAAATGCTCTATGCCATCATAAAGGACATACTTTTCCATTGTTTAAGGATAATTAAGGAGTTCAATTACTATATATAGTTCAGTACAATATTTTCTGAGGAAAAATCGCTTCCTATTCTTTTTTTAATTCCATTCTCGATAACGCGGCATTCTCACGAACTCGACTACCCATCGATCAACATTAGACTGTGAGTTTTCGGGACTCTTCTGTTGTAGATATTGTCGTAATTCAAGTTGAAAAGGATCCGATGGCTATTCTAGGATAAGCATTATTGTTGAGGATCTACCGTTGATAAGTGTATTTGGTTTCTGGATAATTAGATTATGGTATTTAAGCTGACACGCTCCCATAGCTTAGCTCGAATTTAGATTGTGATTAGATAATCATAATAAAATGCATATTTTAAGATAATTTTATCCTTTGGGGTAACCCTCACACTTCAGCGGGCGAGATTTCGCACCAATGTGAATAAATAAATATATGCAAATCAAAATAATAAGAGAAGGAACTCTGTCAATAACGAATATTCGAAATAAATAAATGTAATGTATTTATTCATGTTTATAATTTCGATTTGTTTTATGAAATTAAATTCTACATTTTTTCTTTTAATTTTCAGAAGCTGTAGGATTTCTTAGCGACTTTTTCGGTAATATTTTTTGACTAGTATCCACTACAATACCCTCTGGTTTAGATCGCATGTTTGACAACCAGCGACATACTAGTCAAATTCTGGGTTCCATTTCTAATTCTACCAAATACCATCCAGAGTAACAACATTTTTGTTCATAGTTAAATCTAAAGAAGTGTGTAAGTTCTCGGGGTATCAAGGTCTTTTTATCGTAATTCTGTATTTCTACAGAAATTCCTATGTAGATCTAAAGCTAAAAAATAAATTAAAATCGATTAAATATTTCTTTACTTGATGCTAGAAGTGATAAAAACTATCTGAATAAAACATAATGATATAAACAAATTATTTAATACAATAAATAATTGTAGTATTTTTAATCTGAATGTGAATATGAGTGAGTGAAATGCTATAACATTTTAAAGGGATACAGAATACCAAATGCTTAGCTCAATTTTTGCTCATTCTTGAAATTTTTTAAGAATGTTTTAAATGTGTTTATATCATACACAAGAACAATTTCTAAAATTCTAATTTTTTTGAATTTATATTTTTGGCCATCCTTTCATGTATGCTTTAGGTGGTTTTGTTATTTTAAATTTAAAGTAACATTTTTATAAAAAATTATATATATATATTTGTATTTAAACGTAGAATAAAAATTAAAAGGTTAAAAGGAAAGGTTAAAATCTATACAATTTGAAAGTGTAAAAACCTCAAATTGTCAAAAAAAGTAAGATTTTAGCTTTCCAACACCCCTTAAAAATTAAATTCCTTCCAATGTTTCTATTTATTTTAAAATGTAAACCGTCATTGTAAAATATTATGGCTCTCAAGTAAAATTCAAATTGTAAGGAACATTTTGAATACAAACATCAAATTGAAACAACTTTTTGTATTATCTCAGACATAATCGACATAAAAATTACACAAATGCTCTAGTTTGATAATCCATCCAATGCACCCAATGAAAAAAGGTATATAAATCTCTTGTGTGTGTGAGTGGTTTCTGAAGAATACCACAATCTAATACCTGTACTTTTACAGTTAATTCCTGTAAATATCAGCCACAAATTGTAAAAAGATCTTTGAATATAGCTACTATTTTTACAACAAAGAAATTGGACACAAAAAAATCATTTTATAAACACTCATGAGATTTACAGTACAACAAAATAATCAACTGAAATATAAAGAATAAAATAAATACCCTTGTGAGACGTCGTGAAGGGTTGCGTTAACAGTCACACAGATAAGAGCAAAAAGACATTTTATTTCTGGATTGAATAATTAATAATTATAATTTCGATATTAAAATATTAAAGAACACAGCTTTTCACTGTGGAAAAGTTCTTGTTCAAAGTTCATTTCAGGCATGTCCAACCGTTCCGCCGCTGACTCCAAAATCCATAGTTCACTATTCGAGTAAGTTCTTCAGCCGTCCAAATTCATCCGTAGGTCCTTAAGTGAGACTGCGTCCGCATCAATACCGAGTCAACCCTTTTAAACTCCCGTTGCGGGTCGCTTTCACACCTCCCATTGACGGGTGCCACATATTTGCACCCGACTCTCCCGACCGTTATTCCACTCCAATGGTTTGTGAAAGCAATCAGCTGGGTCATTTTAACTCTACTCGGAAACGGACTTGTGTCCAACATCTGGAGGCCATAACTCATCCTGTCATATTTTCACTGAGTGTGCGCTTTTGACTAGCCTTGATGTCAGTACTCTCTATTCACGTCGGCTGCGTCCATATGTGCTAAGGGACCCCAAAACAAAGGGACTATAACTCGTAGCTTCTTTCCTATTGAGCTTTTGGACTAACAGTCGTATGTCATTCGGGAAAGGAGAAAGGATGTGGCGACTTCAAAGACATTCTCCGAGACAGCTCGCACGTGTTATGCCCCCAGCGTAAAGGAAGAACAACCGGTACCTTTTAGGGAGACATAATATCCCATTTCGACAAATGACCTACATACGTCAATCTTGACATGTATAGATGGGGAACTGTGCTGTTGGGCCTGGGTTCGTATCCCGAAGAAAACATGGATGTTTGTAATTGTATTGTGCCTTCACGGCATAAGGGTACTTTAAATAGCCGTCGAGCTGCAAGTCCTCTCGTAAGGTTGGAGAAAGAGGAAGAGAGGTGGAAGGCCCCTGACCACCCCCAGGGTGTTCTCCCTCAAAATTTGGGTGAAACCGAGCTAAATCGTTCTGTCACCTGTATGGTGCTCAAAGCTACGGTTAACGACAGGCGTCACTTTGCCCTTTGCCATGATGAATTTCGTGGGTCTTGATCAAGCCTTTGACGACCAGGGGGCATTAGTAACAACAACATCATAAAGAATGTGCCATCTACAATTTAAACGATTGCCAACTACAGTCAAATTTCCATATTACGAATTTTTCTGCGTAGCATACTTTTTCGTGGAACCGAGAATATTTCAAGATTTTCTTCGTAAAATAACCTCCCAATAGCGAAGTGCATTTCCTAAATAACGAACTTTTCTCTTGTGATTCGATTTTTCTTCTCTCTATTTTTAAAGTAGTTCTCGACATTTAGAATTATTCTGTCTTTTAACACATTTTATGGTGGTCATAAATCTTGGTTTTTTTAAGCGCCTAACTCGCCGAGAGCAATAGAATTGTGGACATTTCATCCCAGAAGTACAACCTTTAACCCCCATTGTCCTGTTCACTGGAAACATCTTCGATATCCCCGTTCACCCTCAGTGGAGTTTTCTCGTGCTCCCGTGTCCTTTAACTTATCTCCGTTCATTTGTAGTGTTGATCAGCTGGTAACTTCGTTTCTGGTAGGTCGAAAATGTCACAAGGTAAGTGCTTGAGCATCTAAGAAAATTTTTTAGAACTTTTTAGGAAGTGGATAAAGGTGTGAAGAAACTTTCTTTGCAGTTTTTCTTTCTTTTTTTTGATAGGTAAGATACATGAAATAAATATATATTAAGTTTCAAAAAGATGTGAATAATTACTAGTTTAAATATGGAGTGTTTTTGAATTTAAAATATTTTTAATATGGTTTATCAAGAAAATTGAAAGATGAGAGAGAGAGAATCTCTGTATAGCGAATTCGTTCATATTACGAACTTTTTTTTTCGGGATTTAACGACTTCATTATATACAGGTTGAACTGTATATTATAAATAATAAAGCCAAATTAAAGTTACAGACAAAACAGAAATAATAGTCTCCTCCTTTATGCTTTTAAAAAGGCTTTGCAAAGAAGATGAAAGGAATCACACACATAAAATTTTAACAATATATTAGTTACATTTTTTATTGATTTTTCCGAAATGTTGATCCTGTAACACAGCGATACTCAGACTGCGGCTCGCGGGCTGCATGTGGCCCACCGGACCTTTCTGAGCGGCCAGTCATGCTACGTTTCACTAAAAAATTTAAGTATTTAAGATCAATGTATTAAAAATTTAGTGAGATATTCTATCAATCAAGCAATCCCATATAACGATTTTGTTATCGATGTGGTGCTGGTAGGAATTGCGGGATAATTTTTTTCTTATGAAATTGTGTAACGGTTAGTGTTAACAAATAACAATAAAATAGCGATTATTTTATACGTGAATCTAATCTTTCATTAACCCCCTGCCTTCCAAGCGAAAAATATCTAAAGAACATTTATGATTTCAAGACGATTGGGATCTTGACTGTTTCGAAGAAAAAACAAACATGGATCAACAACTTGTTTAATTTGTCCTGAAAATTCTATATTTAAAATATATAATTTTGCTTATCACTATGCCACTATGCACAAATCTTTTAATGGCTCCTTTTTTTTAGCAATAAAATATTTGGGGGTAGGGGACTTGGGATCATTGATGAAAGGAAATCGAAATTATCCCACAACAGGGTAAAAAATGCATTAAACCTTTTTTCTTCTTCTGTGAGTTGAGTTTGAGGGAGTTTAATATAGTTTTAAAATAAAATCCAAAAAACTATTAATATTTTGATCAATTTCTGCATTTTAATGTCTTTCATCTTATTGCGTCCCCCCTCCTCGTCTCTCGTTAATCTTCCCCTTTGCGGCCCGCGAGAAATAGTTATCATATGTACGCGGCCCGCGTGAAATAGTTATATGTATGGGGCTCGCGTGAAATAGTTATCATATGTATGCGGCCCGCGAGAAATAGTTATCATATGTATGCGGCTCGCGAGAAATAGTTACCATATGTATGCGGCTCGCGAGAAATAGTTACATGTATGCGGCTCGCGAGAAATAGTTATATGTATGCGGCTCGCGAGAAATAGTTATCATATGTATGCGGCTCACGAGAAATAGTTATCATATGTATGCGGCTCACGAGAAATAGTTATTATATGTATGCGGCTCGCGAGAAATAGTTATATGTATGCGGCTCGCGAGAAATAGTTATATGTATGCGGCTCGCGAGAAATAGTTATCATATACATGCGGCCCGCGAGAAATAGTTATCATATACATGCGGCCCGCGAGAAATAGTTATCATATGCGGTCCACGAGAAATAGTTATCATATGTATGCGGCCCGCGATAAATAGTTATATGTATGCGGCTCGCGAGAAATAGTTATCATATACATGCGGCCCGCGAGAAATAGTTATATGTATGCGGTCCACGAGAAATAGTTATCATATGTATGCGGCACGCGTGAAATAGTTGACGTATGTGTGAAGCCCGGCTGAAAAAAGGTTGAGTACCGCTAATATATATATATATATATATAATAGGTAAAAAGTCTAGTCTTCAAAAATTTAAGTATATATATATATCACGTAACATAATTACGATGTGTGAGATCATCATGAAACAAGATAGATAGAAAATAACTGCGATTTTTCTAAAGATAAACTTCAAGAGTTCCTTCTGTTTAATTTCCTTATTATCTTCATGTTTTCGTTCTAATTTTATTGTAATTTATACAAATTAAGTAATTTTTTAAATGTATTATGCATCATTTTATTAATAAATGCGAAATATATAATAATAAATGTTATTTATACAAGTTTTATCTCGCAATGACTAGGTATGAATAAAAATGTCCAATTTAAAAATTTGAAGATGTAATAATCCGTTAACCAGTTTTTCATTTATCGTGCTTGAATAATAATTCCTGTAGCGCATTAAATGCAATAAGACCTTTAAGTCCTTTCATGAAATGAGGTGAAAGTTAAGAAAGGAAAAATAACAGCTCAAATTATACAACCTACTATTCGGTCATGATTTAAAACTGCGAATTACGTATTTAAGGGCCTTGGCGTTGCCTCTAGTACCATAATTTTACTCTAATCATTCAAAAAAATTGTAAATTATCTTAAAATAATTAGTAATTTTTTCTCTAATTTTACAAAACTTTTCCCCCCTCTACTAAAGAGTGTTTTTTTTCCAGGTATAGAAGTTTAAGTTGGCATTACTTTCCAAGATGGCGACTGATTTAACAGCTGTCAAGTGATTTATTCTCAGTTTGGTTTGGCAATTTATCAAAACGATCATCACGCAAGGCGTAGATTCGTCGAATGGGCCCAAAACGAGATTGCCGTTGTTCCCGATTTTCATAAGCGAATTTTGTTTAGCGATGAAGCGCACTTCTGGTTGAATGGCTACGTCAACAAACAAAACTGCCGCATTTGGAGTGAAGCTAATCCACAAGTGTATGTCGAAACACCGTTACATCCAGAAAAACTGACTGTTTGGTGCGCTTTATGGGCTGGTGGAATAATTGGTCCGTACTTCTTCAAAAACGATGAAGGCCACAACGGTACAGTCAATGGTGATCGGTATAGAGCCATGATTACTAACTTTTTCATTCCTGAATG
The DNA here is from genome assembly GCA_019973935.1 of Trichonephila clavipes. Lineage (NCBI taxonomy): Eukaryota > Metazoa > Arthropoda > Arachnida > Araneae > Nephilidae > Trichonephila > Trichonephila clavipes. Next base: position 497,915 of record BMAU01021395.1, on the reverse strand, counting down.
GAACAATCATGATGTCCAGGAGCTGTGGTTCCAACAAGACGTCGCAACATGTCACACAGCTCGTGCCACAATCGATTTATTGAAAGACACGTTTGGTGACCGCCTAATTTCACGTTTTGGACCTGTGAATTGGCCTCCAAGATCTTGTGATTTAACACCGCTAGACTATTTTCTGTGGGGCTATGTAAAGTCATTGGTCTATGCGGATAAGCCACAAACGCTTGACCATTTGAAAGACAACATTCGCCGTGTTATTGCCGATATACGGCCACAAATGTTGGAAAAAGTCATTGAAATTTGGACGTCCAGATTGGACTACATCCGAGCCAGCCGTGGCAGTCCTATGCCAGAAATCATATTTAAAATGTAATGCCACAAGATTATCTTTCGAATAAAAAAAATTCATGTCAATCGAATAATACATCGTTGTTTTATTGCAATTTAAAGTTCTATACCTCTAAAAAAACACCCTTTATTTTTGTAATATTTGTGGTCGCGGTAGCTGAGTGGTCATGGTCGCGAACTCGTATAAAGCGTTTTCGAGACGTGGATTCGATTCCTAAGGCCTCTGAAGACTCGCCGTGTAGATTGGCTAATGTGCATTCAATCTGCCTAGGCTCAGAGTGCCCACGCGGCATGGTGTGGAAATTAGGACAGGAGAATACCACCTCTGGTGTCGTCCTTTTTACTTGACAAATTGTAAGGTCTGTCTCACCAACAGGTTTTTCAAATTTTATTAATCTCTTTGTAGCAGTGGAATAACGTGTTAATTTTATCTTGACTAACACCTTCTACTTTCGTCTTGGACGATTTAACTCATATAAATCACATAGTAAATAATTAATAGGTTAGTGCTTTCTCCTTTACTGAAGTTCACGTCGCACTCTAAAGGAGGCAAGGAGTATTGGCGACGAGCCCCGAAATTTTGAACCACCATGGTCACGTGACGAGGTTGGCACCTCGTTCTTCTAACTTTCGCATCATGCCAACGTATGGACTTTAAGCCTCGACAAATTTAAGAGGAAATGGTACGATTTACACAAAATTTTTTAATTTAATGATTTTCATAATTTTTTTGGTAGCCTCCTATGTGTACGTATGATGTTAACCAGATTTTGTGCTCAAAATTTCATGAAAAGCTAACCATTTAATTTCTTAAGAAAAAAACTTGAAACTTTTGAAGTGATTTTAAAACGCTAATCCTCCTACAAAAATTGAAGTACATATATGAAATAGGATTTACAAGTACGTCAAACTATGTATAACAAAAGTTGGTATGGGTTTTCCGATAACATGATTATAGTATTCGTGCAATACTTCTTTTTATGAATGCTTATTGAAAATTCCTTAAAAAAATTGTAAATTCTAGATTCAATTATTTTAAAAAAAATAAATATTGCTCTGATTCAAAAATGCATACCTACTTTTATTCCATGTACTATTAGCAACAAGTGAAAAAAAATTTCCAAGTATTAGGCAAAATAGAAAAAAAAACCCTTAACATTTTTAATGAAAACAAACTAGTTATTTTATCTTTCCGAGATAATCCAGTTTAAAGTTTTGATATACCATTGGGAGGTGAATAAAAACAATCGTAAAAGTTATCACAAGTCTGCGTTTTTTAAACTTAGAGCTTTCAAATTTTGTGAGTTTGCAGAAAAAATATATAAAATAATTTAGGCTAAAAAAAATAAATTAGATTTGGTTTTTTGACTCATTTTTGTCAATTGAATCATATTGTGTCCTCTTAACGTGCATCAGCCCCTGTATACGATGAGTGTTCAAGGCATCAGGACTGGTTAACACTGGCCACGAGTTCGCAACCGTAATCAACTGCGCCCTTCTTTTATTGATATTCATCAGATGTAGAATATTAATGGTAGAACTTTTCAAATTTCAGCAAAATTCAAGAAAATCTAATTGAGAAACAGTGAAAATAGAGAGAGAGAGAGAGATTTTTTCCTTTTGCTACATTTGCAATGACATAAATATTTTCATTTAATGGGAGACGAAAGATAAAACGAATCTGTATTATTGAGTTAAAATTATTTACAATGAGTTATATATGTGTGTGTGTATTCGTCTTCTAAACAAAAAGTTTAATTATCTTTAAATTTGCGATGCTACGACTTATGCACACCAATATAGTTAGCGCAAAAGTTTTTTTGGAGCATTTTTAGTAAATCTCAAATATCTTAAGGCTGTCTTCGGTTAATGTTAAAGAATAGGACCAGAATTTGGAACATCTTTTCAGATATAAAAGAAATGAAACACATTAATATATCATATTCTAGCTTCGCTATCCTTTAGAGAGGAGAATTTTTTTACTATACTTCCCGTTTTTAACCGAGTTTATTCATTTTTTCTGGTATAAAATGTGTTTAGTGCTTTTCTCCCATACCTTAATGTTAACGGGCTTTCACGTATTATAACAAAAAAGAAAGTATTCATGGAATATTTTGGCATTTTTAAAAACACTATATTATTAACAAAGGTATGAGTTATAATATTACAAATTTCCATGGAAATTGAGGCATTTTTTTCTGTCTGAAAATGTGCTTCGCGTTTAGTTCAAGCTCCCGTACTTTTACCGAAGACAGCCTTATACCCAATGTGCAGTTCTTCAAAGGTTACTCTAAAGTGACCATCCTAGGTATGAGCCCGTGCACCACGAGCGGGCGGCCGCAGACAACAAATCTAGTTCTATCATTCAAGCAAAGTTTCTTACAAACTTTTCAAAATAAAACAAGTTGAATAGATATGCTGACTTTTAAATAGTTATTGAAAAATTAAGATAAGTCTTGATTTCCCGATAACACAGCATAGTTCAAGAAAAATGGGATGTTAGCACACAGCAGGGGTGAAGCTACCGCCGTATCATCCACATCAATAATACGGGACCCTCAAACTAGAGGGGCCCCAACATGCGTAACTACAGTCTCACTAACAGGGCTCCGATATTTAAAAAAGGGGCCCCGAAGGAATTTTGATGCAGGGCCCTCCCAGAGCTTGCTTCGCCAGTAGTACACAGTGTGTTGGACCATAGACCATTCAGAGTACCAGGACATGCTCGAAAGAGTAAAATGCCAAAATTAAGACTCAATGTTTAAAAATTACCGATAGAGCTTAGACTTTTTTGTGACCTTATAATAAAGATACTTTAATCATTCTATAGAAATATAAAAATAATTTTTTAGTTAAAAAAATTTTTTTTTCTGTTTCATATAAGTTGGACATAATTTTTTTGAGATCTCATAATACATACTTACATTTAGGTACCATTTTTTAAAAAGTATCTCTTAAATATGTTAAATATTTCTTGCACGTATATAAAACATTACACAAAATATAGTGAATCTATTTTTTTAGTAAAATATTAGTATAGTTTATTTAAAAAAATTATAAAAGTTTGTTATTTTGAAAATTTCTATTCCCCCCCTTTTATACATAAAACTATTTTTTTAAAAACTATGTATTATTTAGATTTAAAAAAATGGGTTCACTATATGCACAAATATCTTGTGTAGAAATATGAATAATTTGGAACCCTATTGTGTGCAATAGTTTTTTTTTAAAGTGTATCTAAAGGCAAAAAATTACTTTTCGTCGGAAATGTGAAAAAACTAATTAGTTATAAACGTTTGTTTACATTTTTGTCAATTTCTTTTTTAAGGTTATTTTATCAACGAACATATGAGAGTTATACATTTGTAGATTCGGAAAAATATGCACTATTTTTTAATACTAAAATTGAAAAATAGATTTTTTGAATGTGTACGATGTCCTGGTATCCTTAACGTTTACTGTTTATACACATCCTTTATTTGGTAGCTAAATTCGTGGCATATATATACTCAGGAACATTGAAAATAGCGACCCAAGAAGAAAGCATCGAATTGAGATGAAATTTAATACACATAATGACACAGATGAGAGATTCACTTGATCTCAAAAACAAGAAAATTAAACGAATACAGGGTGTGCAACGACACAAATACTGGGCAACTTCAATAGCGCTTCGGACCACCTCCAGCTGCAATACATGCCGCCACACGGTCCGGCATTGAGTTGACTAGACACCTTATGTTGTCCTGAGGCAGGTGGGCCCACAAATCTTGAACAGCCAACTCTAAATCATGTTCAGAGTGACATGATGGCATCTGCCATTTTAGCTGATCCCACGCGTGCTATACCAGGGACAAATTGGGGGAGCGGGCCGGCCATGGAAGAGTCTGAAAATGACGTAGGAAGTCCAGAGCAACTCTTGCTGCATGCGGACGAGCATTATCTTGCTGGAAAATTGCCCCTGGGTGACCATTTAGGAAAGGTCCTACATGGGGACGAAACATATCATCAACGTAACGTTGGCCCGTTAAGGTTCCACGCATCACTATTAAAGTGGACCGGCTATCATAGGCTATGGCCCCCCAGACCATTACACCAGCTGTGCAGGCACTGTGACGTAGAACAGTGTGGGGGGAATTGTACCGCTCACCAGGGCGCCTCCACACCCGTACACGGTAATCATCTGTCCCCAAAACTAACCAAGATTCATCACTAAACACAAACTTTTGCCAATCTGTGACATTCCACATTGATCTGGCTTGGCACCACTGTAGACGCAGTTGCCGAAATTCCGGTGTTAAAGGGAGTGCACGGAAGGGACGCTTGAACTTAAGATTTGCTTCTGCAAGGTGTCTGGAAATTGTTTGTGGAACAATTGCTACGCCTACGTCTGCTCGTATCGTTGAACGAATCACTGTGGGGTCCACAAGTGTTTGCCGCATGATCCTTCGATCCTCTCTCCTCGTGGTCTTCCTGGTCGCTCCAGATTCGGTTTTCCGCGCGTGGGTACCTTCTCGTGTCCACTGCTCACAACAATTTCTAACGGCACACTCCGAACGATCCACCTGACTAGCAACACGGCGCGTCGAACAGCTTGCAGCTTTCATCCCGATGATCAGGCCTCTCTGAAACTCGCTTAACTGTGAGAAATGTCTTCTAACACGTTTACCTGGCACGTTTCGCTTACCAAAGTATTCCTACAATCGGCGGATAATCGTCACGTTTATGAATCTTTTGTCGCTGGGCATATGGCTCGCGGAGCGATCCTCTATCCCATATCATAGAAGTTAATGGCGCCTGGGAGAGTTAATGTCCTTGATGAGGTGAAATAGCCTGGCTTTCGTTGAGCCGTAGGAGAGAGGTGTGGCTTATTGAAAGTCGAAGTTGGAAAAAGTTCAACCTGAAGTAGCTGAGTGGGTTTCTTGCGATTTGACGATGGTGAAAAGTGAACTGGCATTTGATTGGCTGCCCTGATGTTAATGTAAGAATAATTGAATGGGAAGGTAGCCTGTGTGGGTGAGTGGTATATTAAAATTAGGTAATTAAAATTAATAAAAAGAAAAACATTTGAAAAATAAGAATAAAGAATTTAGCAGGTCATTTGCCAACAGGCAAATGAGGTTATTTAATGTTAGGTTGGATTATAGGAGTCAAGGAGAATTCTCCTTGGTCTTTTGGTATTGTCATGAGGATTGTAACTTTCAAGATTAAGAATGTGGTATTTATTAGTTAGAGGTAAGGAATCAAAAAATTTTGTGGCAAGTTTCTTAATGTAGTTTTTAAAAGTCGGGAGTTTCAGTGCTTTGTATATATCGGAATTTTTCATATACATATTCGCATGAACAATCATGCGAATGGTTTTATTTTGACAAATTTCTAGCGTTTTTAAATTGCTTTTAGCAGCATATCCCCACACAGGACTACCGTAACTAAAAATGGGCCGCAGGACGGCAGTGTAAAGAAGTACCTTATTTTCCATAGTCAGTGTTGAATTCAGGCAAATTAGAGGGTAAATTAATCTTAGAGCGTTCCGGAATTTATTTCGCGTATGTAAAATGTGTTATTTCCATGTGAGTTTACTATCAAGCAAGAGTCCTAAGTAAATTGTGTTTTGAGACCATTGGAGTGGTGTGGAATATAGTGTTGGTGGTATTGCAGTTTTCCTTATGAATCTTCGAATTTGCGCTGGCTTATATAGCACCCTCTTCCTGATTGTAGCGCCACCTCGGCGTGTATGAGCATGCGTATTGGCACAAAACTTGGATCATTTGCATATCCCATTACGCTGTACTTATTTGTAAAGTTTCGCGATTGTACTTAGCTTTCTTCTTGGGTCGCTATTTTCAATGTTCCTGAGTGTATTTATTTATATATATATGTCATGATTTTAAAGACAGAATCAGAATAAGGTTTAAAAAAAAGAGATCTTTATTCCATCGTGTCTACATCAGTTCTGATGCTAAGAGCAGGGAGTAAAAAACACGCCATGGTGGGGGTTTCACGTGAATAACACGTGAAAAACATCTGGTAAGTGTCGCTGCTTTGAAGATGGTGCTTGCAAGTTAATGCTGACATATGTTGACTATTAAATCTAACGATCTAGAATTAGACATGTTTATTGGCTAGGCCATATGTTCGGAAGACATAAATGGGCGATTAGTTTGATACTTGAATATGAGAACGGAGAAATATATAGTCAAGTGCTAGATAGGGAATTTAATTTTTAATCTAATTTAATTATCCTTACATTTGCCCCCCAATTTTAAAAGGGAGTCATGGCGTGGTTTTTTCTCTTTACAAACTTAATCAATTTTCAACAAACACAAAACAATACATAGTTATTTAGAAAGACATATTAAACACAGTAGAAATTTTTAAGCAAAAGTAATACTAAAATCAAAAAGCAATACAATAAACGAGAGAAAAACTGTAACAACAAACACATTAAGGACACTTCCAACATATTAATTGATAAACATGACTTTCCATACATATAAATGAAGATTAGCTTGTTCAAATCTATTCGACATCTAGAATAAGAGCTCACGTTTCCTCCTATTCCTTAATAATAATAGATTCGTATTATACCTGGTAGATATTTCACAAAAAATTATGTTGGAAAATAATATATCAAACAATAAGATAGTAAATATAAAAATACATGGAATCATACAAATGTTAAAATAATAATTTTGTATAAAAATCTACTCTGGCGCCATTGATACACTAAATTTTGCATATATGAAATATATTTTTAAAAAGATAAAAAAATATAGACACTAATAAAATGAAATTATTAATAATATGAAAACGGTGTATAACACACAACTCATATGCACTATTCAACACAATAAACAATATTTTATTTCATATACGTTATAAAACATAAAAATTATAAGAATATAGGAATAAAAGAATACAAGAATATAAGAGCACTTTTTTATTATTTTTGAGTCGGAAAAGTGGACTCACTTCAATACTAACTTTTAGTATGTATGAAAATTTTCTCAATATTCACTGTAACTTAACAATATCGCATACAATATTTTGAATCTTTCCGTAACCTTCTAAAAATTCATTTCATAGACAAAAATTCTTGATTTTCTCTTACATCACACATTCACTAATATAAACTGTATCACCTTACTTAATTTTGAACACATCTCTCTGAGAAATCTGCGTCATCAACTCACAGATGTTCAGGGATGCTGATAAGAAACAATGAGAGGTGTACATCAAACTAAACAAGTTTGTCCTCTTAATGTTTCGAGACATATACAAAATTATAATGATTGTATTCTCCCTTATCCACTGTATAATATCCAAAAATAAGCTTCAAGTTATTAAATTAATTTCAATTTTAGATAAGGAAAAATTTCGAGAAATAGTGAATCCTGATATATGGCCAGTATATCAAAACACACAGTTTCAAAATAAAAAAATTAAATGACATGCAATAAGATTACTGCTGAATAAAATAATTAACAAAACAATTGAATTCAATGGAGAAAAAAAAAAAGAATACAACTTGACTTTACTTTTGTTTCTTATAACAATCAATCTCTCTAGTATTAGTTCTCTCATTAGTCATTTTTCTAAAAACTTAATTTATATCTTTCACTTTAAAACACCAATTTCTATCATAACTTTTAACTCATTCGACATCTTAAGATAAAATTATGAGAAGTATATTAAAATTTCTCAAAATTTTGTATGACTAAACCTATATACTTTGTTTTCTCAATTAAAATATAAAGAAAATATCTCATTTATAACACAACTATATTATAAAAATTAAATACTATATATCATATATTATTCTTTTTCGTAAAGTTCTGTTCAGCAAAACTCAGTTCTTCAATGTTACTAAAATTGGAAATATACAATTTAACTGACCTCCACTTTGCAACGGCTGAAACATTTGGTGAACGGCAATCCAGATGTTGTTGTCACTTTATTTCACTAGTAAAATTTTATTCATTTATTTTTTCTTTCATGTTGATACTTCACTATTTCACAGTATTACCGTGCAGACTTTCCGGCGAAGAAGATTTTTTTCTTTTCTTTATTTTTCTCTGGTGGAAAAGAGTGATGTCTTTTATCACGGAGTTTGGGGGATTCAGGCTTCTCTTTTTGTTTTGTTTCTTTTTTTGTCATTCGAAAGTTGGTTCTTTCATGGCAAACTTGCTGGTCTCTTCAGCAACGGTAGAAATAACGTTCGGCGGTAAACACTGCATTCTTCTCGGGGTTTAAGAGCGATGTTCTTCCAGGGAATAATAGTGCGTTGTTTTTTTTTCGTATCATTTTTTATTCCGGCAATCCGACGTCTTCAGCATAGGGGCATACGGTGCAGTCGGAAGTTCCATCAAATTCTCCATATCAGTTATTATGGTCGCTGGCTTTAGTTTTTATATTAAAATTATTTTATAAAAAAGATTAGTTTTTTACGTTAAGATTTGAAATCCATTCGCAGACCAAGATCCTGCCGGCTTTAATTCTGTCATGATTTTAAAGACAGATTTAGATTAAGGTTTAAAAAAAAAGAGATCTTTATTCCATCGTGTCTACATCAGTTCTGATGCTAAGAGCAGGGAGTAAAAAACACGCCATGGTGGGGTTTCACGTGAATAACACGTGAAAAACATCTGGTAAGTGTCGCTGCTTTGAAGATGGTGCTTGCAAGTTAATGCTGACATATGTTGACTATTAAATCTAACGATCTAGAATTAGACATGTTTATTGGCTAGGCCATATGTTCGGAAGACATAAATGGGCGATTAGTTTGATACTTGAATATGAGAACGGAGAAATATATAGTCAAGTGCTAGATAGGGAATTTAATTTTTAATCTAATTTAATTATCCTTACATATATATATATATATATATATATATATATATATATATATATATATATATATATACATATTTAATTATTTATATCTCTTGTTCAAATGATCAATCATTAACAAAATATTTCGTATTCATTCATTCAAGTTCAAATACATTTTTCTAAATTTGTAGTGGATGGCACTTGATGTTAATACAGTTTTTTAAAATATTGAAACATTGATTAAATTAAAAAATGAATAATTAGTAACAAACAAAAATAATAGTCCAACACCATATATAAAAAGGAAAACCAGTCGGTGTGTCCCTGTAGCGCAGTGCATAGCACTTAGTACTTTTAATCCAAAGATCGTGGATTCGAATCCCACCCATGAGGGTCTAATATCTGAGAATGTGATTTCTTTTTTACTAAACTATTTTATTAGAACTATAAAATTTAATTAATGAATTAACAGCAATAAATAAAAATAAAGTCCAACACCATATATAGAAAGAAAATAGAATATTGCAAGGGAAATCGCGTTCTATTTTGCCACTTAATATTGTGATTCTGTCATATGCATATGCGTATTTATATTAATTGCAATTATTTATATAATAAAAAGTAACTAAAATAAAATTTTCTTTGTTGACCTAAGTAGAAAATGACTTTAAAAATATTTTTTTATATTACTTGTTTGCTTATAAGCGGTGGAATACGCACTGTGGATATCTCAAAAATGATTTTGCGAAAGATGCTTTAAGAAAATATCTAATATGATTAATATTACTTAAGACATTGGAGTGTTTAAATTCGCTATGCATTTGGGGAAATTAAAAGTTTTCAATTGAATAACAGCCTAACGATTAAGAAAAACAAAATAAAGGAAACAAGTGATTTTTTTGTGTCTACTTGCATTTTTATTAATGTTTTACTTTCACTCGTTACAGGTAGATGAGTTTCTAATGACTACGTTAAATATTAAACAAAATATGAAAAATTCTCTAGAGGGACGGCACATTAGGTCTATGTATGCGGGCGGTTGATATTCTAGGATCGCTCCTGTAACAAAAGTTACAGGAGAAATCCTAGGATATCGGTGCCGTTAAGATGTGTTAAGGCTATCTTCGGCTAATGTTAAAGAATAGGGGCCGAATTTAGAATATTTTTTCAGATATAAAAGTACACAAACATTAATATTATATTCTGGCTTCACTATCCTGTGGAGAATCCCTTATTTTATCATATTATTCCTTTTTATCCGAGTTGACACATTTTTTCTTTTATAAAATGTGTTTTGCATTTTTTTCCCTATACCGCAATGCTAAATGAGCTATCCCTTCACATGTTAAAAGGAAAAACTAATTATTTATGAAATATTTTGAAATTTTAAAAACACTATATCATATAAACAAATGCATGAGTTACAATGTTACACATTTTTATAAAAATTGATGCATTTCTTCTGTCCGAAAATGTGCTCCGCGTCAAGTTCACGCTCTCGTACATGTGGCTTAATTTTAGATGTTAAGAAAGTTAAGATGTGTAAAATTTAAGATATCGATCACGTATCCCTGTTTAGATGTGTTAATTTTTTCAGGTCACATAAGATTAAATTTTAAAGTCATTATGCACACAATTTAGAAATTCTAAGAAAATAAATGTTCTATAATTTAGAAAATTAGAATAATACATTTTAATCAGATGTTATTAATGTACGCGCTAGAGGATGTAAATGAGAAAATAAAAGCCTAAAACGGAAGACAGGAAACAAGAAATGGAATCACTCAAAACGGTAAACTGACTCAGACTACAGTGGTCAATCACGCAACTGCACATGATAGATTCGCAGAAGGGTGCCGAATATTCTGAGGTAAAATGAGTCACAATTGCGAGAACAAATTCAGAACTTAATGCTTGTTGTAGAACGGGATAAATAAAAAGAGAATAATAATATTTGATGTTAATATATTAATAAATGTAATGAAATTTATATATGATGTAAATGTAGTATTAATAAGTAATTATAGATCGTAAATATTCATTTTTCTTCAATATTTCTGTTTATTTTGTAATTTATATATTCAATTCCTACTAATAATTCCCATTCTCTCTATATATATTTATTTGTATATATATATATCTTGTTCAAATTTTCAATCGTTCATAAAATACATTTTATTTATCCACTCAAGTTCAAATACATTTTTTAAAACTTGTAGTGGATTACACTTAATGTTAATGTAGTTTTTTCAAATATTAATTCATTAATCAATGAATAAATAGTAACAAACAAAAATAAAATAGTCCAACAGCATATATAGAAAGAAAATCGCTCGTTGTGTCCCTGTAGCGCAATGAACTTCGAATCCCACCTGGGATGGCCTAATTTCTGAGAATGTGATTTCTTTTTGCTATACTATTTTATTGGAATAATTAAATTTAATTGATGAATAAATAGTAACGAACAAAAATAATAGTCCAACACCCTGTGTAGAAAAGAAAATGGAAAATAGCAAGTAAAATCGCTTTTTGTTTTGTCATTTAATGTTATGATTCTGTCATATGTGTATACATATTTATGTTAATTGTAACTATTTAATAAAAAACAGCTAAATTTAAAGTTTTCTTTGTTGACCTAAGTAGGAATTGACTTAATTTTTTTATATTGCTTGTTTTTTGGTAATTAAAATTGATTGGAAAACCTCAGTAAGAAATTTTTTCTCGCTTGTTATTTGATAATGGAGATTTGAGATGCACAAAATAATTCATTTAAAAGGACCTTAGTTTTTTTTATTAGGGGTAATCTATTAATTCAATTGTTGAAATCTTATTTTTTACAGTTATAGGGGAAAAATATTGCAATTGGATTAAATTCAACATATAACTTAAATTTCAAGAAAAATGATAAAACTGAATCCCATATTTATTGAAACAGCTCTAATATTTGTTAAATGACTTTTTTATTAATTTTTTCCTCAAAAATAAGAAAAATGGGAATTATTGAAGATGAATATATTGAGAAAAAGGGGAAATACGTGTCGATTAAACTGTTGAGAATTATTTTAAGAATGTTTAATTTTCAAGTGAAAACATTTGACGGAAAAATTTTAAAATATTGAAAATTTCGGCTGTTTTGAAAAAAGTTTAAAAACAGATAAAGAACGAAAAGAAAAATGAGAGACAGTGCATGAAATATTTAAGCAAAAAGAAACGAAAGAAATTCTTTTTTTTTTGTAAGTTTAAAAATATACTTTTCCCCCTTGCATGTTGGAAGGAAAAAATATACATCTAAGCTTTACTTATTCGAATAGAACAATATTCCCGGTCATTTTTCCTCCTCTCACATTGACGCAAATAAAGTTATACTAGAGTTCTATTCGAAAGACGAAAATAAAATACTTTTATAAAATCCATTCCATTTCAGCAGCATGAACTACATCTTTCCTCCAAGTTTTCTCTTTTAGGTTGAATCGTTTGGCCTTTTGTGACGTATTCAGAGCGAGTCGAATGGAGAAATTACGTACTTTAAAAACTACAACTGTGACTCACACAATCGCGCACTAATGCAATATCCGGATACACCCAGGGTCAAATTCTCGATCTCAAGTCTAGAATGCAGAGAAGTTATAGCTTTACATCAAACGATCGAGCAACTTAGTAATGTTTTTTCAGTTATTTGAAATAAAAATAATGAATTTGGAATTGTTTTTGTCGTTTTACTTTTTTTTAATAAAGAGAAATGGACAATTTATTTATGTTTACAAGTAAAATATCGAAAGCCAAATAAGCAAAAGAAAAAGAGAAATAACTTTTTTGTGAAAGGTATTATATAACTCAAATTTCACGTCGAGTCACCTGCACCAATTTACTCGTATATTTGTTTGAAAAAAAATCTAATAGTTTACAATTGTTATTTACACTCATTTTGTTGAAACTTTTATAATTAACGCAAGTGTATTTATATACTTATACAGTGGGCCACAAAAGTATTCGCACACTTGAAATTTCTTATAAAATTTAATGTTTTCGACTAATAAAAATTAATATAATGTAATTGTAATTTTTTTATGATATCTGCAACTTGTTCTTATTGTAATGACATAATTGATTTTTTTAAAATAGTATAACTACTTTTTCAAAAATTAATTATCAAAAAGCTACTAAAAAATTACGCCACAAAAGTCTTCGTACACTTAACAAAAATCTCAACTTAGCTTTAAATATTGTATTTCTTTCTTAATTTAGTACTTAGTGTCTTTTAGTGTCCACAACAACTTTTAAGCGTCTTGGTATAGATTTAATCAGTTTTTTTGTAATTTCTGTATCGATTTTCCACCATTCTTCTGTGATTATTGTTTTTACTTCACATTATGCGTTTATGCATCATGTTTTCTTTTTTATATCAAAATCTCACCAAATATCTTCTACTGGGCTAAATAAAGTGATTGAGGAAGTGTTTTCATAATTTGGGGACAGTTATAGAGACACCAGTGGTGTACATGAGAGCATCATTATCCTGTTAAAAATGAAGTCGTTTCCAACATCCAAATTTTGGGCGGATAATTTAAAATTTCTCTTTAAAATATTTAAATAGAGCTCATGATTTACAATATCAACAAAAAATACCAAATTACCTAATTCTGTGGCCGATTTACACCCCTACGCAAAATACTTCTACTTCCATGTTTTATTGATCCAACTAGATTCTTGGAATTAAGTTTCAGAAAATTCAAAATTGACAGCAAATTGATTGAGATGGTAGACAATTCAACATTTTTGGTTCCGATGAGCCTATAATAGCTTGTAAATGAAAAAATAAGGAGTTTAATCCCATGAATTTATGTGGAACAAGAACTCCTTCACTTCCTTGCTTAAGTATGGAAGTGAAGGTGATCTAGCGTGGGGGTGTAAATTGGCCTCAGAATTAGGTAATTTGGTATTTTTTCATGGTATTAGGAATCATGAGCTCTATTTAATTATTTTAAAGAGAAATTTTAAATTATCCACCCAAAATTTGGATATAGGAGACGACTTCAATTTTTAACAGGATAATGACGCCAAGAGCACTGCTCTGAATGTACTCCGCTGGTGTCTCTATAAATGTCCCCAAATTTTGAAACACCTGTTCAATCACTTTATTTAGCCCAGTAGAACATATTTGGAGAGAATTTAATTTAAAAAAAAGAAAACGTGGCATATAAACACATAATGTGAAGTAAAAACAATAATCATAGTAGAATGGTGGAAAATCGATGCAGAAATAACAAAAAACTGATTAATCTATTCCAAGACGCTTAAAAGTTGTTGTGGACACTAAAAGATATCCTACTAAGTACTGTGAATTAAGAAAGAAATACAATGTTTAAAGCTAAGTTGAGATTTTTTTGTTAAGTGTACGAAGACTTTTGTGGCGTAATTTTTAGTAGCTTTTTAATAATTAATTTTAAAAAAATAGTTATACTATTTTTAAAAAATCAATTATGTCATTCATTAAGAATAAGTAGCAGATATAAAAAAATCACAATTACAATATATTAATTTTTATTAGCCGAAAACATTAAATTTTATAAGAAATAGCAAGTGTATGAACACTTTTGTGGCCCACTGTATATATATTAGGTTGGGGAAAAAGAAATTCATTATTTTTTCGGTAGATGTCTGTAGTGTCGATATCTCGTGAAGTATCGATCAAACAATTTCAAATTCATGCTCGTTGTCAAAATGACATTTCCCACTAAAAAAATTATTTTGCTTTTTTTTGTTTGGTGCATTTTGTTGTGAGTTACAGGGTGTTGAAAATGGAAGTCAACAAAGAGAAAATTCTGTTCATTTTACAGTTTTTCTTTGGTAAAGACGAAAATACAAGCCAGAGGGCTGAAATTGCGAATGGTGTATATGGTGCCGATACTGTAACAGCTAATTACGTGCAATTTTGGTTTCGTCGATTCCGTTCAGGTATTTTTGAAGTTAAAGATACACTTCGCACAGGCAGGCCCGTCGTCGAAAATATCGATAAAATCACATAAATAATCGTTGACCGCCATGTTAGTAGTCGTAGCGTCACCCAGCAGCTAAAGATTGACCATAAAACAGTTTTAAACCATTTGTGCAAAGTTGGATTCAAAAAGAAGCTCCGTGTTTGGGGGCCACACCAATTAACAGCAAAAACATGACGGATCGAATTTCCCTCTGCGAAGCCTTGGCCAAACGAAATGAAATCGACCCATTTCTTAAACGGATGGTGACTGGGGATGAGAAATGGGTCGCATACTACAATATTGTACGAAAACGATCGTGGTCAAATTGCGGTGAAGCAGCTCAAACTGTGGCCAAACCAGGACTAATGGTTAGGAAGGTTCTACTGTGTTTTTGATGGGACTGGAAAGGAATCATTTATTAGGAGTTGCTTCCACATGACCAAACACTAAGTTTGGATCTTTACTGCTAACAACTGGACCGTTTGAAGCTAGCAATTGACCAGAAATAGCCAGAATTGGCCAACAGAAGAGGTGTGGTGTTCCATCAAGACAACGTCAGGCCCCACACTTCTGTAGTGACTCGCCAGAAACCCTGGGAGCTTGGTTTGGAAGTTTTAATGCATCCACCATATAGTCCGGACCTGGCACCAAGCGATTACCACCTTTTTCTGGCATTGCAAAAACAACAAAACGGTGCATATTTGATCCAAATCGGACAATCGGAAGCATGTTAAATAAAGTCTTGATTTTCATGCAAAAATAATGGATTTCTTTTCCCCCAACCTAATATATCACTTGTTTTTATATAAAAATGCATTGACGTCTTTATTTTTGTGTGGGGGTTGCGGCAGCCTAGTAGCCAAGGTAACGGACTCGAGGCTAGTACCTTTAAATAAATCACTTTAATTTTGAAAAAATATAAACCAAAAATTATTCATCTCCTACACCTTTTAAAATGTTTTAATAATAGTTGTAATTTATCCTTTTCTTGCACTTAATTTCAAAACTTTCGAAGTATCAAAAAGAGGATCAAATTTCAGAAACTTTAAATTAGCTATTTCTTACAAGAGTTCAGTAAGCCAAAAGACAATACTTTCATTCAACATCTGTAATGATTCAAGAATTTATATGCATTTTATTTTTATGAAACCTATACAGAGTAAATCAAAACTTTAAAATTTC
The DNA here is from genome assembly GCA_019973935.1 of Trichonephila clavipes. Classification (NCBI taxonomy): domain Eukaryota; kingdom Metazoa; phylum Arthropoda; class Arachnida; order Araneae; family Nephilidae; genus Trichonephila; species Trichonephila clavipes. The sequence goes on along the minus strand of BMAU01021395.1, from coordinate 481,578 downwards.
CTTAATTGTGTGACTCTTGATACAACTGATTGAAGTCTCTTTGAAATAACTAAAAAAAATGTTAAGTATTTACAACTCTTGACTTTAAGAATAAATATCCACTTTCAATCATTAACCTTTTCCTTCAATTTCACACAAATTTTTTAGTTGAATAAGCTCTTGAATAGCATATTAAGATGAAATATTTCCATCCACATTGAGAAAAGGCAAGATAAAAAAAAACCGAATAGAAAAAGGAAACTACTATCGTATTCTCAACTCCAGGAGAGTAACCATTTTGCGTCCATCCTCTGTAAATACAATTTGAATGAGTGAATTTTAACGTCGCACTGTTTATCTACACGAGGGTTTTTGGCAACGGACCTCGTACTTTTGAACCATGGTCAAGTGACGAGGACGACACCTGAGCTAGCACCTCCCTCTCCTAACTACCACACCACACCAACGGGAGGACGTTTGAACTCTCGACAGATTTAACTTGCATCGCTCCCCCACACAGTGGGTCTTCAGTGGTGCTGGGCTAGAACTCATGACACGCCAGCCACGAATCCGTTACCTTGACCACAAGGCTACCGCGGCCCATAAATATAATTTGAGAAAAGAGAGACATAAAATCCCTACTATATCTCAGCTAGGAAATTACAATAGAGGTATTTTAATCCGATGTTAAAGTTAGGGGGAATATTAGTTATTTTTAGGGATGGATTTAGGGAAACATTTAGTGTCAGACGGTCGTTGTAAAAGACACATGTAAACTATTTAGATTTTATTTTTCTAGGAATCTCTAAAAATCTGTCATAACATAGGGTTTAATTCTTTTATGCCGGAAATGAAATGAAACAATGCTTAGAAAAATGGTACTCGCAATTAAGTATTAAAAAAATTATAAAATTAGAATTTAAATTAATATTAAAGGAGATAACACAATGCACACTGACATATAAAAATAATCGGTAATAATTTACGAAATTGCTGTAATTTTAACTTAATGTTAAGTAATAAGAAAGAATATACCAAAATAGCACAAATCAAAGTAGTTAAAGCAATACCTTATGTACATACACTCATGGACAAAAAAATTAGCGCACCAAGAAGGAATCGTCAATGAAACAAAATTTTACATACGTAATGGCTACTTTGATAAAAGTAAATGATTAGAAAATCAAAGAAAAAGGATAATTTATTTCAGAGAAGAAGGCAAAAGAATGGAGGATTTAATACCCTGTTTAATCTCCTCTAGCGCAAATGCACGATGCAATATGATCGGGCATTGAGGTATACAAGTTCTATATGATGTCTTGAGAAATTTCGCTTCATATCTGCTGTAACCTTGCCTCTAGTTCGTTCAAACTCGTAGGATGCCCAACTCGCCGTACCAAATGATCCCAGACATGCTTGATTGGAGACAAATCTGGGGATCAGGCAGGCCAAGGAAGGGTAGCAACAGTGCGGAGAAAGTCTTGTGACACCCTTACCTTGTGACGCCGAGCATTATCTTGTTGAAAAATGTCCCTTGGGAGTCGTTGCAGGATGTCATGGACATACCGCTAGGCTGTCATGGTGCCACAGATCAATACTAGGGGTGACCGTGTTTTGTAGGGAATGGTACCCCATACCATCACAGCAGCTGTGGAAGTGGTGTGTCGCTGTAAAGCAAAGGCAGGATTGAGGCGTTCACCACGGGGTCTCGACACACGAACACGATTGTCATCACTGCTGAGGTTGAATCTGGGTTCGTCTCTAAAGACGACCTGGCTCCATTCTGCTGCAGTCCAGTTTCCTCGTGCGTGGCACCACTCCAAATGGAGGGGTCGATGGGTAGGCGTCAGGGACAGCACACGTAATGGGCGCCACGATCCCCAATGTACTTTAGCCAGGCACCTACGAATGGTTCTAGAAGACACAGATGCCCCTAGTGATGGTGCTACCTGCACCTGGATGACGACCGATGAAACAGTTGTACGCGTGCATTTCTTACGATGTGGCGGTCTCCTTGACGACTGGTCTGTCTGTCGAGGGCGTCCTGAACCTGGTCTTCGTGTAAATAACATCTCTTGGATCCACTGGTCCCAACACCTCTTCACAACACAATCAGAGTGGCCTAATTGACGAGCTACTCGCCTAGCTAACCACCCAGCTTCCATCATGCCGATGATTCTCTCCCTCTCAAACTGCGACAGCTGTTCATATTGTCTTCGAAAACGGCGTAATGGCATGTCTACCTCAGCTCTTCCTTTGTGTAACTGATTCAGCACACTCAAACAAGCTTTGGTTACATGTTTTATACTCCACGGAGAACGACGTTAAATGCCCTCTACTGGCTATACCTTATGCGCAATCACGCTGCATTTCTAATTATTTGCATATCTCCCCGACATGTACCTTCATGCCAAGTTTCGTTACGATCCCACAATTATTTTTTGGTAAGCTAATTTTTTTGTCCATGAGTATATATGTAATCCATAATTGTATATACAAGTAGTTATACACTCCATTCACGACAGTAAGAAATATTAGCCACAGTAGTACAATAGCAAACTGTTGGCCTTAGGAACCAAGATTGTAGGTTTAAAAAAGTTTTGTGATTAGCCAACCTTCACCTGTAATCTTAAAGTAGTCGCACACACAACAGCAATACCGAATATATATATATATATACATATATATATATATATATATATATATATATATATATATATATATATATATATATATATATATATAAATATATTATATATATATATATATATTATATATATATATATATATATATATATATATATATATATTTTAAATATATAAAAACAATCACAATTATCAATTTAAAAATTGAAATATATGAATTCCAAAATACTAAAACACTTCAGAATATCAATGGCGAATATAAAAGATAATGTTCCATCATTTTCAAACAAAATTAAAAATTATAAAATAAAATAAAAATTTATAAAATATCCAAGTGCAATCTCGGACTTAGGACCGATAAGTGGGGTTAAACTAGTTTGATGGCGCCAACCTTCCCCTATTGCAACTTGGTAATTTAATTGAAAAATTTTCAAATTTCAGAAAAAAATTAAAAAGTTAAAATTAAATCATTATACTTGAAAAATAAAACTATTCGCCATCACATTCCGAAAGATATTGCAATATTAAAATTTAAAAACAATTTAGTACATAATATAAGTGAACCCTCAAACTTCCAAGATGATGCACACATCTTTAAAATAGTTGTAAAGGTAGAAAAAATAAATTCCTGATCCGAAAGTTCAAATCAAAAATATTTGAGATCCGAAAGTTCAAATAAAAATTATCTAAAAATCATAAAGTTCAAGTTAAAAAATCCGAAAGTTCAAGTTAAAAAATCCGAAAGTTCAAGTTAAAAATCCGAAAGTTCAAGTTAAAAAATCCGAAAGTTCAAGTTAAAAAATCCGAAAGTTCAAGTTAAAAAATCCGAAAGTTCAAGTTAAAAATCCGAAAGTTCAAGTTAAAAAATCCGAAAGTTCAAGTTAAAAAATCCGAAAGTTCAAGTTAAAAAATCCGAAAGTTCAAGTTAAAAAAATCCGAAAGTTCAAGTTAAAAAAATCCGAAAGTTCAAGTTAAAAAATCCGAAAGTTCAAGTTAAAAATCCGAAAGTTCAAGTTAAAAAATCCGAAAGTTCAAGTTAAAAAATCCGAAAGTTCAAGTTAAAAAATCCGAAAGTTCAAGTTAAAAAATCTGAAAGTTCAAACTAAAAATTTCTAAAACCGAATGTTCACATTAAAAACACAGTATATTCACAAATGAATAAAGTAAATCATTAAAAATACAGTATATTCACAAATGAATAGAGTAAATCTTTAAAGACTCACCAAACAGTATCCCATCAAGAATATGATCCATTTCTTATTGCACGACATTTCATTTTTAATATATCAAATGCACATATTTTGTTCATAACATCCAACCATGTCAATCCAATCGATTCTTGATCCAACACCAGAGTATGACCACTTGTCATCAGATGCAAACCATATCACATGCAAAAGACTTGCTTGATTGATTGGTCATAAATGTCTGATTGGACATAAATGTTTAACTGGTAATAAATAATTTTAAAGTGTATATATAGTCGTGTAAATATTGTTTTAATTGTGTGTGTATTAAAATGTATATTAAAATGTAATCTGTGTGTGGAATGTATATTAAAATGTAACATGTGTGTGGAATGCACAAATTCTTCACAGCTGGACCACTAACAAGCTGACTTTGTGGACCTAATGTTGTGTGGTGGATTTGTGCATTTACGAGTTTAAAAATATTTTTAAGAAATATTTCTGATCTATATATTTTCTCAGGAAATTGATGGGATAATCATTTTGTATGCACATTAATATAAATTTCTGGATATTTTTGAATCTATCAATATTGTGCGTTGTTAAATTATTATTTCTCAACAGAAAATTTAAAATTATATTTCTAAATACAGATATATGAAGACAACTATTGAAGTTTGGTATCTTTATGACATTGAATTTAAATGCTTCCTTTTTATCATATATATTGCTATATAATTTGTTGTCAATAATAGTTAAATCCAAATCCAAAAATTCAACTTTGTTTGAGTTAAAAATTCGTCTGTATTAATTTTAGGTATTCCGGATAAAAATTAATGTTAGGTTTAAATTCTCTATCATGACCTATAATAATTAAATCATCTATGTATCTTAACAAGATGCAAGGGGGTTCCTTTCTTCGAACTATTTCATAATGGTGTAAATACAGGTTAGCGAGACTATTACTAGCCGGGCCACCCTGAGGCAATCCTTTGATTTGTTTATAAAGTTTGTTCTCAAAAATAATGAAGTTCTCCTGTATAACAAAACGAATAAGTGTATTGAACTTTTCAGAACTAATGTAATTATTCAAATCATATTTCTCATATGCAACTGAAAGTACCTGAATTATATCTTCTATTTTAATGGAGTTAAATAAATCCTCGAAAACGAACCCATACACAGAAAATACCTCTTGTTGATCAACTTTCTTTATTACATCATGGCTGTTTTTATAATAGAAGTATCCTTAAATTTGTCTATTGTATCTTGTAATATGGTCTGTAAAATTCTTCCCGATTTTGATATATAAGTATTGAACCCATTTGTTACACTGCGGAATTTGATTGGATTCTTATGAAATTTAGGAGTCAGAAATATATGGGGATATATAATTTTATTGCTAGAAATATTTAATTGTTTACCAAATGCAAATAATCTGTTGTTAATTTCTTTCATACTAAATTTACTTACATCATATGCATTACTATTTTGTATATGATCATTTATTAATTTACTATAATAATATTTACATATAATTGCATAATTTCCTGGTACTTTATCTACATAAACGATCAGAAAGTGTTTATGTAAGTTTTCTATTGGTCCCTTAATTTTTCTATAACAATCTTCATTTTTTTGTTCTAAAATTAAAATTCATTAAGTCCTTGAGGACATGAAAACCATATTCTTTAAAAGCCTGAGTAGGTAAATTAATACATATATATATATATATATATATATATATATATATATATATATATATATATATATATATATATATATATATATATATATATATATGTGTGTGTGTGTGTAATTCATAATAATGTATACAAATAGTTATGAACCTAAGTACAACCAGTCAAGACAGTAAGAAATTTTAGCCAAGTATATATTCACACATACTTATTTATTAGCGTATTATTTATATAAATGTATACATACTTTTTAAAGTAATTAAATAAACAAAACTCAAACTCATTGGCGCAACAGCCCCTGACGGCCAGGGCCTACTGTGCCCATCCCAGTATATGTGACCATTGGGCGCTGAGGTGCATGAGCAGATGTCCCGATTAAGCAGTCAGTCTGAAGCGAGACCCCAGTGTTTAAGTCCCCAAGCAAGCTTGGTACTCATTTATCGACCCGCTGCAGTAGGGATGAAAGGCTGAGTCGACCTTGTCCTGCCTGGGAATAGAACCCAGACATGTGGTGTGGAAGCGTGATACGATGCCATTCGGCCACTGGGCCAAAATTATATAAATGCAAGGGATTAAAATTTAAAGGAAAAAAACCTAAACATTTTTTTACAAAAATAAAAGCAAATAATAACTTAAAAACAGATTAAGTTGATCGTAATGAACAAGGACTTGACATAGTTTTTTAATTTCTATCTCAGTCAAAAGAAAAATGTTTAAAATTAAATATTCTAAAAAAGTACAACTAAGACAAATGTTAAGCTTCCTTATTTCTCATTGTTTTCATGAAGAATGTTCAAATATTTTTCCTCAATTATTTTAACAGCAACAATTATTATAACTTACTTGTCCTGACAAATAAGAATAATTAGTTTCTCTTTGGACCAAATAGGAAAAACCAGATTCACTGAGATATCAATTAAAGGAAAACCAGGCAAAATTGTAAGAATAATGGAATGAATAAGCAACAAGGTTTCACATTCTTATTGTTTTATAAAGATATATTGAATTATATATTCATTGCAAAATGCCATCATTATGCATATAAATAAAAATAGGAAAATTTTAAATATTTAACAATGACAATTCATGATATCCAAAATAATATTGTGTTGCACTTTATTTTTTGTTGTATTTTATTTGATATTTAAAACTCTACGTAAGGAAAGTGCAAATGAAAGCGGTCATATATTTAGTTTTTTCCTGTTGTTTTTCAAATTCAAATTGCTTTTAAATTATTCACAAGGAAACATCTTCTTGGTGTGTTATTATTACTGGGATTTAAATAGTTTTTTTAAATATATAAATAAAAAATATTTGTAGTAAGATGAATTTTTAAACGTTTTTATGCGAATATTTATTTGACATATCGTATTCGAGTTTACGAAAAAAATATTACACGAGTTAAACTTGTTGATAGAAAATTTTTTGTATTTCTTTAAATATTAATGTTTTTGAATGTCTCCATTTTTTTCAATTGTTTACCTAATGTTATACAATGAACTATTAATAGTGACTTCTCCGTAATTCTGAGTGAATCTGATAACGAGCTGATACCACTCTTTCTTAAGTGCTACATGCAGCCAAACGAGAACTTTATAGTGTTGTCATATTCAATGTTATTAAGTGTGTTTTCCCTACCCTTCTCACTTTTCATACGATTCTCTTTTGAGTTGCTCAATATTATATCTATCTGGAAAATTATTTTATTTATAAACATTTGAGAAAAAAAAACCCGATTTAATAGAGTTATTCTATTTGAAGAAAATTATATTTTAGTTTTTTTAAAAAATTTTTAATTGATTTTGCGTCTTTCTTTTTTTTTACATACCGTATTTACTCAAATCTAAGCCCAAATTCTCAAAATGTTTTTGTGAAAAAATGTTGTCATCGATTCTAAGTCACACCTCCAATTTTCTACACATTTTTGAGAAAAAATAATAAAAATTGTCTAACCCTTTAAAGAGTTCACTACACATTCTCTTTGAAAAATTAACAAAATAACTTCAAAAATGACTATTAGACATGATGATGATCATAAATATACAAGGAAAAAAAAATTTAGCATTTTTCAATTTTGAGAAATTTACGGTTTCACAGTGAAACCAGTGAACAGTAACGGTCCATTTTTCCAACTCAAACTAACCAATCCAAAAGATTATTTAGAAAAGAAACTGTTATTTTAAGGTATATCCAACTATGCTCGGAGCCGGGATTTCAAAAAAGCGCATAAATGGATAATTTTCATGATATTTAGTGTCACTTAGATTAGAATATATGCATACAATTTTTTTAGGACATTTTGACAAAAAAATGTATTTAAATACATTATTTTGGGAAAAAATTAACTTAGAATAATCTTTTTTCAAAATGTTCTCCCTTTATAAAAAATGCTTCTAAAATAATAATATTTTGCTTATATAAAGTAAAGATTTCTCCAGAGAGTCTGAAAAAGGATTTTTGAAAAATTCACGACCCATTACAACCCATTGAAATAATTATCAGCTGTTTTTTCTTAAAATTGCTCCCCTCTGTTGTCCTAAAATATGTATAAACCCACTTCTAAGCTATATACACTCAGGAACATTGAAAACAGCGACCCAAGAAGGAAGCTAAGTACAATCGCGAAACTTTGCAAATAAGTACAGCGTAATGTGATATGCAAATGATCCAAGTTATGTACCAATACACATGCTCATACACGACGAGGTGGCGCTACAATCAGGAAGAGGGTGCTATATAAGCCAGCGCCAATTCGAAGATTCATAAACGTGACGATTATCCGCCGATTGTAGAAAGACTTTGGTAAGCGAAAAATGCCAGGTAAACGTTCTAGAAGACATTTCTCACAGTTAAGCGAGTTTGAGAGAAGCCTGATCATCGGGATGAAAACTGCAGGCTGGTCGACGCGCCGTGTTTCTGGCCAGGTGGATCGTTCGGGATTGTGCCGTTAGAAATCGTTGGGAGCAGTGGACACAAGAAGGTACCCACGCGCGGAAACCGGGTCTGGAGTGACCAGGAAGACCACGAGGAGAGAGGATCGAAGGATCATGCGGCAAACACTTGTGGACCCCACAGTGACTCGTTCAGCGATACGAGCAGACGTAGGCGTAGCAATTGTTCTACAAACAATTTCCAGACACCTTGCAGAAGCAAGTCTTAAGTTCAAGCGCCCTTTCCGTGCACTCCCTTTAAGGCTGTTTTCGGTCAATGTTAAAGGATAGGGATGAAACGGCAAAGACATTTGTGGGCAGGAAAAAGCTCCAATGATAATAAAATTTTTTATGGATATAAAGAAAATAATTGTTTAAAGGATAGTGTTTTTTGAATTTTGATTTTTTGAAAAATTACACAGTTTTTAGCATTTTTTGCAAAATGAAATTTGACTTTTCTATGTTAAAGTATAGGAGGTGGAAACGCAAAAGACATTTTAACAGAAAAAAACATTTTTTTTAGAGTAGAATTAAATAGTATATAAGAAAGCAAGCTTCCCTCTTTGGACTAGTGTAGCCAGAATTAAGTTTTATGTTTTTCTTAATTAACTTTTTTTAAATTTTAAGTTCATTCTGAATTATTTTTGGCGTAGTTAGGACTATCTCAAACAGATGGCACCACCATCGTTTGAAAAGCGAATTTATTCTTGGCTACGAATACTTATTTTTGGCGATATCTTTCTGAAATATAGTCGCCAGCTGAAATTATGGTAACTTGCAAATTGTTACAAATAGTGGACAATGGAAAAGATTTATGATGTACAGAGAGATTTAACATCTCAAATCTGACGAACTTTCGATTTAGGAAAGTTTTAAATATTTTCTGCATGTGTGCTTTAAAAAAAATCGTTTATAATTATACAGCTTAGATTTTTTTTTTTTTGTCTGTTATTGAAGGAATGTCTGTAAGAATATTTAAATTCTGCGAAATGACTTAACGAAGAATGAAAGTATACTTACTTTATACTTGATCGAAAGTTGTGAATTAACTCTAAAGAACACAAATTACTACTCCTTGCTCACAAATTAAAATTTTAATCTAATTATTGTAATGCAATTATTATTATTATATTATTATTTTCTTTTTAACTAACAAAATTTTTTCCCATCGATTTTATATTTGACGTAAAACTTACCATAAACCATTGGAACAATTATTAACACAAAATATTGTTTTCTAATTTAATTAACAGAAACTTATTTTTTCAATTAATTATGTTCAGATTCTAAGCCGCACCCCAAATTCTCAGCACATTTTTGTGAAAAAAAATAGTGTAAAATATATTATCGATATATGATATATTTACGGAATGAAAAGTGCCTGCGATACCCTAGTGGTCAAGGTAACGTACTCGTGGCTGGCGTGTCATGAGTTCGAGCCTAGTACCGCTGAAGTTCTGTCGTGTAGGGGAGTGATGAACGTTAAATCTGAGAGCTAAAACGTCCTCTCATTGGTGTGGTAGTTAGGAGATGGGAGGTGCAAGCTCAGGTGTCGTCCTCGTCACTTGACTATGGTTCAAAGTTACGAGGTCCGTCACCAAAAGCCCTCGTGTAGCTGATCAATATGACATTTATATTCAATCACTAACTAAAGGAAATAAAAAAAAATAATAAAGGCGAATTAATAAAAAGTGAATAATTAATTTACTTTACCAGCATTAAAAACTTTTTTCAGTCTTCGAATCTAAGCTGCACCAGAATTTTTGTAGCCTAAGTATCGGGAAAAAAGTGCGGCTTAGATTCGAATAAATTCGAAGAAAAATTCAGTGTAATGAATGTTCGCTACATGTCTAAAGACATGTGCCAGTACAGATATACGATAATTTAATGGAAAACCATCTTTCACAAAATTAAAAGTACAAAATATCTATGATTTAGAGAGCGAAACTAGGGGGCAAGCATCTTCTGAACGATGGAGATATGAGAGATCGTCGAGACTCTCATCTTTTTTCAAAGAAATTGCTTGCAGGAAAAAATCTACTCCGTGTTCGAAGCTTGTGATGCTCATTGTGTATGGTAGAGACTTATGCAATGCAGCAATGAAATATGGATTGGCAAACGAAGAGATCGCTCGGAAGCAGTATGAGAGGGAATATTCAACTGAAGTAAATATATGTGGCTTATTTGTGGACAAAGATAAACCCTTTTTGTGTGCTTCACCCGATGGATTGGTTGGTGATGATGGACTCATAGAAATTAAATGCCCTTATTCTGCGAGATTTGAATCAAATCTGCTGGAATTTTTAATTACAAAAAAAAAAAAAAATAGTCTAGGTTTCAAATTTTCCAATGAAAGGGGAATCTATTTACCATTAAATCATAAATTTTACTTTCAAATACAAGGTCAGTTATTTATTACACAACGGAAATGGTGTGATCTGTATTTATGGTGCAAAAAAGGATTCGTTAACTCTGCGTATAGAGGCAAACGAAGAGTTTTGGAAAGGAATTATTCCAAAACTATAGAAAAGTTTTATTTTAAATGTGTTCTTCCTGAAATTCTTGATGGAAGAGCACCACGAAATATGCCTTTGAGGGAGCCGTTATATGTAGAGGAATCTAGTAGAAGCAAAAAACAGAAAATGATTGATATAGGTTAGGAAATGAAACCTATATATTATCGAATGATAATTTGATTAACGTCAAGCTTTGAAGCTTCACTGGGACTATCGCCGACCTCGTCATTTCGATCAAGTGACGAGGACGAAATCAGAGCTGGAACCGCAATCTCCCAAAATTTCCACCATTAGCAACATATAGTATCATCTACTTCAAACATCTGCTTTGAGGTTCAGCCTTCTACATAGCGGACGGCCGCGGTAGCCGAGTGGTATAGGTATCGGACCGTGGCTTGCCTTGCCACGAGTTCGAGCCCAATACCATTAAAGACCCGCCGTGTAGGGCAGCGATGCACGTTAAATCTGTCGAGAGCTGAAACGTCCTCCCGTTGGTGTGGTGTGGGAGTTAGGAGAGGGGGGTGCCAGCTCAGGTGTCGTCCACGTCACTTGACCATGGTTCAAAATTACGTGGTCCATCGCCAAAAGCCCTCGTGTAGCTGAACAGTGCGACGTTAATATTCAATCATTCAATCAATCAATTCTACATAGCGGATCTTCAGCAGGGACACCAGAATTCAAACGGACGATGCAATACCACGTCGATCACGAGTTCGTAACCATGAACTCTTGCCTACTGTGACCTATATCTTCTCGAACAGGATACCGTAAAAACTGTCCGTGATATATATTTTTATAATTAAGTATATTTTTTACTTAGCCATTTATTTGGATTCCTACATAGAATGAAACTATTATTTTGTTACCAAATATGCCCAAAAATTAAACAATAATGCAATTTTCTTTGATTTAAATATAATGTTAACTTCCAAATTGAAAAATTGTTATTGACATATATTCATTAAATAAACATAAATTTCTTAGAAAAAATAAAAGCAATGTTTATATATTATATGCTTGATTAATTGTGCTTGATAATTAATTGCCAGCCTATTTTCTCTCCCTTATAATGATATTTTAATCGTTCTCTAAAGTTACAAAAGTAATTTTAATTTCAAAATATCTCTTTCTTTCTTCCTTTTTTTTTTTTTTTTTTTTTGGTGAAAATGAAATAATTTTTTAATGCTTATTTTCATTTACGTACCATTTCTTATAAAAAATATTTTTTAAATTTAAAAATTATTTTACAAACATACGTAAAATAATGGTCAAAACCATAATTAACCAGTTTTTTAATGAAATAGCTGCATACTATCTTAGAAAAATATCAAAATTGATAACCTCTTTAACCTTTTAACATTTAAAACTACTTTTTAAAGAAAACTCTATTCAAAATTGTTTCCCTTAAACCTTTAATAATGTAATACAGGTGTAAGTGTATACCTAATTGGAAATTTCTGAAACATTTTTTTTTTTTTTTTGTACATAAGAACTTTATTTTGTAATACTTTTAGAAACATTTATTATTCCATTATAAAAGAATATTAAATCGTTTTTCTTTATATGTAGTGCCTACTAGATTGTGAATATTCCATTGTTTACTGTACCGGGACCAACAAAACAAATTTATTCACGTTAATACATTGTTTTTGCACAACAAAATCGTTTTGTAATGGAAAATGAACTTTTTTTTTATTTGTGGATAAAAACACCTATAATCAAGGAGAGCGAACAACTTATTGACATTTTAAAAGACATTTGACGGTAAAATCTATATTAAAACAAGAACAGCTCCTAAAATTTAGATTGCAAAATACATAGGATTTTTTCCATAGTTAGAAACGAATAAAGCATTCATAACAAATTATCAGAATCCATGAGTCGAAAAAGTAAGAAAGCCATTTTTGATCTCTCATGGTCAAGATTCAACACTATTTTACTCCCCCCCCCCCCAAAAAAAAGAACAAGTATTTCGTTTCACAGTCGTAAAGACTGTGGCCCTCTTCCCCCTGCAGAGAAAGGGGAGGATTCTATTGAAGGAAGTGCGCTACACACACACAGAGAGATTTTTTTTTTTTTTTTTTTTTTTGCCTTTTTCAAAATCAACCAAAAGCGGAGAGCAGAGTGCACGCGATCTTCTCTTTCAAACAATTAAATCTCACCAGCAATGACATCCAATAATTCACAAAATAGCTGTAAATTTATGTTTCGAGATATCTTTCCGATTTTTTCGAAATTTCGCAATTGTCCATAGTTCTGGAGATCTTCGTATAATAAGGACCATTATAAATTTATCATCTTCCATCCTCTCAAAAATTGACACATTTGTTGAGTAATTCAGAGTACCACTGAGAATTGTACCTCTCGTGAAATAGGTTGCCAACCCCAGTTCTATTGTATAAAAGTAAAATTGTATCATACTGTTTGTTCATTAAAACGTGAAATTTAATTTTTCATTGCTTTAAATCCACCTATTCTTCCTTTAAAAATCATTTGTTCAGGAAAAATTAAATAGTTTCGTTCTGTACATCATTTATCTAGAGAAATGATCGACAAACTGTGTTCCACGAGTCCCAATAAAAAAAAATGGGAAAGAAAAATTACAAATATGTATGCAAAATGGATTTATGTTCTCATGAAATTCGTTTAGCCACAATTATCTAAAGATCATAGACTAAAATTAAAAAATTTTATTTAAACATAATTTGAAATTTTTTTAAACTTTTATTGTAATATAATAAATGAATTTTAAAACTTTATTTTATGCAGTAGATTGTGAATATACTATTGTTTGCTATCCCGAGTTCCACGAAGTAATTTTATACTAGTTAGTACAATGTTTTGAAACCTTTTTTACATTCGTGGGGGGAAAAACACCTATAATGAAGAAGATAAAAAAAAAATTTATCGACATATGAACAGATTCGATGCTAAAATTTAAATTTAAGCTAGAAGACCTATATCTTAGGTTACCAATTCATGCTATATACGCAGAATTTCTCACACAGCTATGAACATTTTCATGTCATTCACAAAAATGTATTTAGAAAGTGAAAAATATTTTTAACGCGATTGGCAACAAAAACAAAATACAAAAACGAATTGAACACGGAATATGAAATGCTACTGCAGATAATTTCAAAAAGCTTATACGTCGATAGTTTGTGTAAAAAATTGTGAACACATATCTCAGTTACTAAGTATAATGCATGCGTAGGTGACATTTGGATCACAAATTTATATTATCAATGAGTAAATAACATTAAAATTACATCATAAAAGTTTTTAATAAAAAATAAAATATTTTTTTAAAATTGTCTTTACATATAATATCAAAATATGTTTATCTATATACTTTAAATATTATTTTAAGATATATTCCCTTCAGCGAAGAAGGGGTTTCCTCGAAAACATGTTACAGTTCTAAGGGGTCCAAGAGTTGAAAAAGTTTGATGATTGATCAATGTCCAGACATGAGAAGTCTTTCATGGTCAAGATTCACTCTGCTGCTTTAAGCCCCTCGCCCGAAAAAGAAAAAAAAAGAGCTAACATTTATTTTACTAGTTTGACGACCATCACCCTCACTTAGCCCCCCCGCGTGTTCCCTTTCGCTGAAGGGGAGAATTTCATTGAAAAGGTTACCCGAGAGAGAAATTTATTGCCCATCTTGGGAATCTTAACACAAATATTTGTGCCAAAAATTTCGCAATAGCCAACGCCATCTAGATGTCATGTAAGGTGTTAAACTAATGGCCCGCCATCACCTTAACACCGGAATTTCGGCAACTGCGTCTACAGTGGTGCCAAGCGAAATCAATGAGGAATGTCACAGATTGGCAAAAGTTTGTGTTTAGTGATGAATCTCGGTTTGTTTTAAGGACAGATGATAACCGTGTACGGGTGTGGAAGCGCCCTGGTGAGCGGTACAATTCCCCCCACACTGTTCTACGTCATAGTGCCTGCACAGCTGGTGTAATGGTCTGGGGGCCATAGCCTATGATAGCCGGTTCACTTTAATTGTGATGCGTGGAACCTTAACGGGCCTACGTTACGTTGATCATATTCTTCGACCCCATGTAGGACCTTTCCTAAATGGTCACCCAGGGGCAATTTTCCAGAAAGATAATGCTCGTCCGCATGCAGCAAGAGTTGCTCTAGACTTCCTACGTCATTTTCAGACTCTTCCATGGCCTGCCCGCTCCCCCAATTTGTCCCTTGTACAGCACGTGAGGGATCAGCTAAAACGGCAGATGCCATCGTGTCACTCTGTACATGATTTAGAGTTGGCTGTTCAAGATTTGTGGGCCCATCTGCCTCAGAACAACATAAGGTGTCTAATCAACTCAATGCCGGACCGAGTGGCGGGATGTATTGCAGCTGGATGTGGTCGAACGCGCTATTGAAGTTGCCCAGTATTTGTGTCGTTGCACACCCTGTATTCATTTAATTGTCTTGTTTTTGAGATCAAGTGAATCTCTCATCTGTGTCATTATGTGTATTAAATTTCATTTTAATCCGATGCTTTCTTCTTGGGTCGCTATTTTCAATGTTCCTGAGTGTATTTCAAAAATTCTAGTTAGCCTCTGTAGATAGGTCTAAGCTATATACAGGCAAAATTCTATTATAATAGAAGACTTTTTCACTAAAGGAAAATATTTTGAAAATGTGTCATTCTATGTTCATTTTTTCTCAAAATATTGTACTTAAATGATTTTTTATTGTAATACTATCCTTAAAACAATTTTATATACATTTTCTAACTAAGTGACACTAAATATCATAAATATTATCCATTTATACGCTTTTGCAAAATCACGTTTCCGAACGTAATCAGATACCTTAAGGCCGCAAAACTTTTATATTTTAGCAGAATTAATTAAAGAAAAATAATTTTATAAGTTTTTAATTATTTTTAAAATTTTTCTGCACTTTTATTATTTTAATACAAATTTGGATAGAAAATTACGTATATTTTGCATTACATACTAAAAATAATATATACATACATATAACTGTTAGATAGCTTGATACACACTCACAGCACAGATTAATCACTAAACGAAGTTAATTGCAAAGTATTATAATTAAAAACGTTATATAGGTAAAAAATTTAAAAAAGATATAATTTCCAGTCCTTGTGAAATTTTTCAAAACATGTCACATTTTCATTAATTTTGCTATCATACATAATCCGTCATCACAGTTAGAGCACATCCATCTCGTTCTGTGAGGTTTCGCTCTGATACTGCAATAAGCACATCTTCTGGATTTACATTTGGTTGGAATGTGGCCAATATTTCTAAGTCTGTCCTTTTCAGAAACTATGTTTCCTGAACTTTAGTTTCACGGGTCCAAAATAAGAATTAGACGCAAACCATTTTTCAGGAAATTTTTGATGTCCTATGAACAAAAGGTCTGTTATTAAATCTAACCGAAAACTTTTCAAGTTGTTATAGTATGGGGTTTTCTCACCTTGCATCAGAGACCAAAGAATGTATGAATTGACGATTGTCATATAAAAAAAAAATTAAAAAATATACGGTACCACCATTTTTTTTTGTCTATTTCGTACACGGGTTTAAGTTGGTCAAAATGGTCTATGTAACCCATATTCTTATTGTAGTCCATAACTGCTTTCGGGCATGCTATTTAAATTTTTTTTCCATCTTTTTCTTTCCGTTCAATTTCACAAGATTTTGTGGCTTCATCTAATGTTGTAAGAATATGTACTATTCTCTTGTGCTTCCACTTGATGCAAGCTATGTCATCATTGCTAACACTTCAGTCAAAGTCTCCTCGTTTCATTTTTTGTCCTCTAATAAATTTTTTGGTAAGTTCTTTCTGGAGATGTTCACTGTACCGCATACTGTGATATTTTGAGTCTCTAGATGTTTTAAAAAATCGTAAGAAGTGAAATAATTAACAAAAAATACACATGGTTTTTACCCAATAGTTTTTGATTCAAGTTTCTTATAACACGTTCTCCCAGATTTCTTTCAATTTCTTCGGTTTTTCCTGTGTAAATTTGAAATTCACATGCAAATCCACTTGAATCACATCTCATCCAAACTTTGTAGCCTCTTTTGATGGGTTTCTTTGGCATATATTGTTTCAAGGATGATCGTCCTTTGAACTTGATCATACTTCCATTAATTTCCTGTTTTTGTCCGGGTTTGAAAACTTTGAAAAACATTTCTGATAAATGATCAAGGAGTGGGCGTACTTTTTACAGTTTATCAAAATGATTTTCTGATTTCTTGGACATCAAGTTGTTATCATTCAAATTAATGTTCCCTAAAATCCAAATGAATTTTCTCACTGGCATCAATCCTGAAACAAAGGCCTCGTGTAAAATTTTATTTGTTGATCAAAAATCTCTGTAACTGGGCAATCGTTTTATCCCCATCACTATATATTTATAGCTAAAAAACATACTATATCCTATACAGTAACAGGAGTGAACGCATTGCCTTTTTGCGTAGCATATAAATTCGTTTGGTATACAATTGTTTCTATAAAACTGATAGAAAATAACGCCAAAAAAAAATTGAAATCTATGAAGGATCTTGAAGGGATGTTATTTCATCTGAGGGCCCACTTTGTTCAGTAAAAGGGATATTTCGGATCTTTAGAGACGCTTTATTTTTCCAAGTAGCTTAAAATATACGGGATGGTCCTGGCACACTTATGTCAGCTTTTTCCTCATCAATATCGGTATTTTAACTTGAAGATGACTTTGCAGTCATAACATCCTCTGTTTCACTGAGCGATGACTCATCGGATTCAATATCAGAAGATAAGTTGTGAAATACTTTCAGAGCTTCTGGAATGGTTAATCCTTTTCTTGGCATTTAAAAAAATTTAACAGAAATTACACGAAGAAGTACTTTAAATATCTTATCACCAACATTAAAAAAGACAAGAAAACGCTAGATTGATATTTCTGTCTTCTCTGAGAATAGCCCAAATACAAAATGCCTAAGGAAAATTTGTTTCTGAGCTCACAGCCCTAAAATATTGTAACGTCAGCTCATTAGCAGAACTCACTCCATCTATACATGTCAAGATTGACGTATGGAGGGTTACTTGACCAAATACACCATTGTGTCTCCATAAAAGGCACCCGTGGTGTGTCCCTTACGCTGGGGACAACACACGTGCGAACTGTCTTAGAGAATGTTTTTGAATTAGCTACTGTTTTCTTACTTCGCGACTTACAGATACCTGTTTGTTCAAACAATATATAGGAAGGAAATCACAAGTTATAACCCCTTTGTGTTGGGTTCCCCCCTATCCTATTGACATAGCCAATTTGAATAGAAATGAACTGGTGTCAATGATCCGCTCCTGGAAATTACCACCTCTTACTGGAGTTGGGTTTCGGAATGAAACCACAGATTTTAATTTCATTTTTCTACTCTTCTGTTTACTTATCAAAATGACTGAAAGTTGTAATTAATAATTAGAAAGAAGTATAGTAAAACCTCATGCTAGAATTTAAAATAACTATTATTTTAATATTTTTTAAAGCTAATGGAATTTATCAAAGTTAAAGAGAAGTCAATATTTTTCTATTTAAAAGGTCTCAATCGTTAAATATAGCCGTAATGTTGTCATCTATTGATAGGGAAAAGAACAAAAATTTAAAAACAATACTTACTGGGATAAAAAAAAATTTAAATTATATTTTTTAAAAAATGTTTAATGTGTGGTTTCGGTGTGAAACCAAGCATCCTGTTTCGAGAATGATTCGTCACTCCCATTGTCACAGCTGACTTCGGAATCGGGGCCGGCGTCCACGCTTTCCCACACGGTATCGTCTTCCATGCCATCCAATGTATTTGTTATGCAATTTTTTTTTTAAAAAAAGATGTATTATAGAACAATATATATAAGAATTATGAAAGGTTGTTGGACATTTAATAGCAAAAATTATATAATTTTGTTTGCGCCATCGACGTATATTTGTTTCAACCCTGTCAAATTTTCAGTAGCTGCTGCTCTCTTACTGTCTTTTTTCTGCGTATAAAACTGCCACCCTTTTCATACTTGTCTTCTAGTGAACTCGTCTCGATGCTATTACCGATATCTTTGATGTTTAGGTGACTGAAAGAAAGTGTGCACAAAAAAAATTCTAAACACGAGCAGACAACGATGTTTAGAACAGACTAAACACTGTAGATAAACTGTGGAGTGGAATAAGTTACCATTGCAAGTAGTCAGAGAGAATGGATGGTTGCATTTTTCTTTTTAAAAGTGGTGAAAACTCAATTTTCTCCGCCAAAAATAAGAAGTTTTATCTTCGATTTTAAGCTGCACCTAATTTTCAGCAACATTAACACTGGAAAAATAGTGTGGCTTAAACTCGAGTTAATACGGCTTGCTGTTATTCATCAGCTTTACTAGGTATTTTAAGACGTTGTATGATTATATATAGTTTTCAAGTAACTGATATCTAAACCTCAGCATTCAAACAGCATTCCTTTTTACAGCTCTCCACTCGATTTAAGAAGGGCAGGACTTTAACTTCTAAAATGGAAGTATGTTGATCTTTGATGTCTTTGTAACTCCCTCCCCATTCGTCCTGGGAATCGATTTCCGTAAAACCCGTTCTTAGTGGACGTCAAACCAACAAAAGAAACATGCTTGTCAATTTTAAGTTTGTAGATCTAATAGTTTAAAAACGAGAACGCTCGTTGATAATGCCTCCCTCCTTGCGCTTTATAACTCAATTTCCGCAAAACTCATTTTTAGCGGATCTCTACTCAACAAAACAAACATTCCTGCTAAATTTCAAATCTAAAGGTTTGATGATTTAAAAATAGGAATTTGTTTTACTTGTTACGCCCACGCATCTTTACCCCACCCCTTTTTGGAATCGACTTCCACAAAACATGTTAAATCTGTTGAAGCTCAAAGTTATCCTGTTGACATGATGTAGAAGTTTGCGGATTGGGGTACCAGAGATCAAGTGTTATTCTCATAACTTAACCCAAGGGGGCCACTCTTTTGGCTCAAGCGGAAGATACCAGCGGGACGCACCTTTTTAAGAATGATTGTGTGGTGACCCCCCGGGTCTCACCGTGAACACCAAGATTAATCTGAGGCAAAGAACCACTAACAGCCATTTTGAATAATAATAATATTTATTTATTATTATAATTTTCTCAAAAAAATCTCTGATAACATATAATAATATTATGTTACGTCTCTTAAAGGGATTTGCCTTTATATTAAATTAAATTACTAATAATGCAATTAATTAATAATTAAGCTCAAGCTCAAGTAAGGTTTACCGAAATAGGAGATCCAAGAAATACACGTACTCGAATTCTTAACTTTCATTAACTTTAACTAAGTTGCTTAAACTGACGCTTATTTTAAGCGTACGTAAATTATATTTACCGCTGGTTTATATCAGCTTTCTGGTACGTCTAGCAGCACGACGTCTTAACGAATCTAATCTCCTTGAATCTTCTAAAAATATATTTAAAGTTGCTGGCTCAATAGCCTTCCATCAACTCTCTTGCTATCTCGCAACGCTCGACTTAAATATCTTATCTAATTTAAATATCCCGTTCATCTTTTTGGAGTTGATTGGAAATAAACGCGAATTTATATTCCCCAAAAAGACACCTAAGAAGATTAGTGGAAAGGTTCCGTACAGATTCGTCAAAATTGTGTCTTAGAAAAGGTATAAATTTTACCATATAATAATCAATAAATTTAAGTTAAATAAAGTAGTGGCAATTTTACTTTATTTACTTATTGTATTAATTTCATATCATTTACAGGTGCTAGAAATTTTAATTTTTGAATCAGTTTGATGAGATAAATGTACCTTATAATGCTTTTCTACATTTTTTGAAGTGATAACTTCTTTAGGCACGTTTTGCTGGAGAGTGAACTTGAATAATGCGCATTAAAAAGCCAAGCATTCCTACGCTCGGGTTTGTAACGCTCATAACAATGATAGCAATACTACTGAATGGTAACGATACTACTCCTAACAATACTACTGAATCATTTGGGTTTAATGAGTCATGTATCGGAGAAATTTGTGTAGCGAAATGTAGAGCAGAAATGGACAAATAATTCTAATGGTTACTATTTATATCTCACCAAATCAAAGTGTAAGAAAATTATCGAATTCATTCACAAAAAATTTAGTTGCCTACACTGAAGCCAGATCAACTCTTCTGAACAAATTGCCAATATATTTAAGTGGGGATTTTAATGTAGATTTTTCAAAAGACAAATCAAATTCTTTAGTAGATAATTTAGTATCAAAATTCAATTTAATTATGTCAAATGATCCAAATGAAAGTATGGAACAGCGTTTGACCAAGTTTTTTTTATATATTTAAATAATTTTGAATCTAAAGTATTTATAACCTATTTCAGCTACCATAAACTCTTATTATTTCCTTCTTAGAATCAATTCATTCACAAATATGATTGTATATTTCGCAAAAAATATTACTTTATGAGTGCAGACATATGAATAAATAATTTTATATGACAATACTAATATATCCCCTTGTTTTTTATTCATCTAACTAATCCCTGAAATAACATTACAAAATTTGAAGTTATCACTTCTATCGTGTAGTCAAAAGCACACATACTCTTTTTTTTTAAAAAAAAAAATAAGGAGTGAGATGGCTTATTGAAGTTCTTAAGCCTGCAAGTTAATGTCAAACATCTTTCACCTATCTTGTTGATCTCTATGGAAGAAAACACTTGTTTAAAAATTTATGTTGGCCCAAATTTATGTAACATCTGTCTGTTTGGTTTTCTCACTGTCTTGGCGGACAGCAAAAAAAGGAGAAGAGCCTCTTAACGGGCTGCTAGTTGCCCACCCCTGATTAGCCATGGCTCAAAATTACTGTTGCCATTAGCCTCTAATGAAAGAATTTCACTTATTCTCCTCATCTAAAAACTCTAAAAAAATTTGATTGCACTCTCTCATAATAAGTCCTTCCGTTCACTCTAAATTAAAATTATGTATTAGAATTGCTTCTGCAATCCGTGATCATATCCTTTACATAAAATCTCTTTTGGCTGTAGTTGCATTAAGCTTATCCAAAAAGGTGGGGGGGGGGGATTCTAAAAGGAATCGCCTGCCTTCCAGTATAGTGGTTCATTTATATAAAGTAAAAGGAAAAATAAAGTGAGTTAATAGAAAGGGGTGGTGTCATTTAAATAAATGTATTATCTGAGTTTTTTTTGGTTTTGTGTTTGTTTTGTCTTTTTTTATTTCATTTTTTTCTGTCCTTGAGTTTGTACTAACTGTACATCTGTATTGGAGACATTCGTTACATATGTTGCTTTTAAACAGATTTTTTTTTCTTCCTCTCAAACTTTTTTTTATAAAAGTTTTGTGTACTTTTTTATACTAGTGTAATTTGAAACTGAGTAACCGCAGCATTAATAAATTTCCTAATATTTGCCTATGCTACGGAACTGTATTTTTGAGCTTGCCTGTAAGTTTTGTAAATTTGCCTTTGCACACTTCTCCATTATAAAATTTCAACAATAAGAGTTAGTTCAATAAAGGACAAGTGCGGGGATGGTTGTTTCCCGAGGGAACGATTAACAGTTCTACACATCCTCTCGTCTTGTCATAAGGTTGCTAAGATTAAATATTAATATATAACTATTCATTTCTATTTGTTTAGCCGTAAAATAAATTTAAAAACCCTCATAAATACATAAAAATGCGTAGTTTTTTTAATCAACTTGTCAATTCAATTTGGATTAATGAGTTGCTTTGTCAGGCATTTGCTTTTCATTTGTTCAAATATACTTTATGTGAGAAAGCACAGTAATATATTATTACACAACACAATCAACTGAAATAAGTAATAACAATAAGATTACAGTCTACGAAGGTCTATTATCGGCGCGAATTCATCTGACAGTTCTTTTTTTTTCTGTACGTTCCCGCTCATGTAATTCTTTTCAGTAAACGTTCTATTTTCACATTCTGTATGAAAATGCAAATAAGGTTATAATTAAACACGACAATCATCAATTTTAAAATGGGGGGGATGGTTCCCTTAGACGTGAAAGAGTTAAATGTGACAGTAATGGGGGACTGAAAGTCCAATACATACGATTGCAAAAAGATTTTCCCGTATAAAAATAAGTCATAAAAGAAGAAAATAACCTTCAAAATTACGTGTTATCCATACAAAACGAAAATGTTGTAGATAAATAGACATATTCAATTATTTACTGTTACACAGGTAGGAGTAATGAAGGAGTTGATCAGAATTCTTTCCGAAGAACTTTGCCTGAGAAAAAAAATTTATTATCCTTACTTGACACGCATTAAATATCCAAGGTCGTGTCTGAAAAGGACATATACCCATGTGCAATGATATAAGGAGTGTTTTTTTTCCAGGTATAGAAGTTTAAGTTGGCATTACTTTCCAAGATGGCGACCGATTTAACAGCTGTCAAGTGATTTATTCTCAGTTTGGTTTGGCAATTCATCAAAACGATCATCAAGCAAGGCGTAGATTCGTCGAATGGGCCCAAAACGAGATTGCCGTTGTTCCCGATTTTCATAAGCGAATTTTTTTTAGCGATGAAGCGCCCTTCTGGTTGAATGGCTACGTCAACAAACAAAACTGCCGCATTTGGAGTGAAGCTAATCCACAAGTGTATGTCGAAACACCGTTACATCCAGAAAAACTGACTGTTTGGTGCGCTTTATGGGCTGGTGGAATCATTGGTCCGTACTTCTTCAAAAACGATGAAGGCCACAACGGTACAGTCAATGGTGATCGGTATAGAGCCATGATTACTAACTTTTTCATTCCTGAATTGAACAATCATGATGTCCAGGAGCTGTGGTTCCAACAAGACGGCGCAACATGTCACACAGCTCGTGCCACAATCGATTTATTGAAAGACATGTTTGGTGACCGCCTAATTTCACGTTTTGGACCTGTGAATTGGCCTCCAAGATCTTGTGATTTAACACCGCTAGACTATTTTCTGCGGGGCTATGTAAAGTCATTGGTCTATGCGGATAAGCCACAAACGCTTGACCATTTGAAAGACAACATTCGCCGTGTTATTGCCGATATACGGCCACAATTGCGGGAAAAAGTCATCTAAATTTGGACGTCCAGATTGGACTACATCCGAGCCAGCCGTGGCAGTCATATGCCAGAAATCATACTTAAAATGTAATACCACAAGATTATCTTTCGAATAAAAAAATTCATGTCAATCGAATATTGCATCGTTGTTTTATTGCAATTTAAAGTTTTATGCCTCTAAAAAAACACCCTTTACATCTTTATTATGAAGTGATGACCAGTATACTTTTGCTATTCATCACAATTACCGATTATAATATATTCAAAACTTTGTAATATACTTTTAGAGTTGTGGAAGCGCTGAAAAAACAATAAAGTTACTTAAAGCTACGGTTCTTCAAACTTCTTTTTATTAAAATTATGTAAATTTTTAAAGAACTTTTATGAAGCCTCATGATTTACCCTGAAATAAAAAAAAACAATAATTTAAGAATTAAAATTTAAATCTATACGAATTTCATTTGTGATCTGTATTGAATGTTGCGATTCTGCTTGAAATAACATTAACCACTTGCCAGTTTTGAACGTACACCGTACGTTCACTAGTTTTTTCCAATTCTTGATTTGCCCGTACGTCGTACGTTCAGATTTATTTCTCCGATTTCTTTTCTGCTTTGCCCATATTTTTATCTCTCTAGTAATTCTAAAGTATAATTGAAGAATTTGTCAATGGATGGCGATAGTTGCCCACTGTATTGAGTTGAAAAACCAGTTTTAAGTGGTTTGTGAGTGGTTTTGGGATGGAATATTAGATAGGCGGGAAAATTTATTCACATCATTAGCTAGCGTTTTTGTGAGCGTGATTCTGAAAGACTTTTTGCACTGTATTAGACTAATATTGGAATTTATATCCTGCAATAATGGATGAATCGGAAATAATTCCGATTAATGATTATGATTCGGATCTTGAATCTGAAACAGATTTTAAAATATGTATAAATGATTCGGGAAGTATTGACAGTTTCTCAGACGATTTTGACTTTGATATTAGTGACGATGAAAACGATGACCTTAGCCAAGCAAGAAACTTTTATGAAATCTATTGTAATAATCTTTCTGCCCCTCCTCCGAGATTTGCATTCACTAATACGCCTGAAATTCATTTAGATTTTGATGCAAGCTCTGGTAAAATGCAATATTATGAAGCATTGATAGATAATAATTTGATTGATTTGATTGTTCACGAAACAAATCATTATGCTGAACAAACTATTGGGAGCAGCATTCCTCGCAAGCACTCCAGAAGTAAAAAATGGGAGCCAACATCAAAAGAAGAAATGCCTGTTTTTATAGCTCTAATTATTCTTCAAGGCATCGTCAAAAAACCAACAAATGAACAATATTGGAGCAAAAGACATTCCATATCGACTCCCTTTTTCTCCAAAGTCATGCCCTATCGGCGTTTCAATCTAATTTACCGTTTCTTGCATTTTTCCGATAATGAAACATTTGTTACTGAAACACATGAGTGCCCCAAATTATCAAAAATTTGGCCAGTACTAAAATATTTGACCATTCGTTTCAAGGAAGTAGTTACACCCGATAGAGATGTTACTATTGATGAAAGTCTGATGTTATTCAAAGGAAGGCTTGGTTGGAAACAATATATGCCTCTGAAACGGTCACGATTTGGAATAAAAAGTTATATGCTGTGTGAATCCAAATCAGGGTATGTGTGGTCATTGATTATATACACTGTAAAAGGTACTCTATTTGATGAAAAATACAAGCATATGTGTATGTCTTCACAATTTGTAATGACTCTCATGGAACCCCTCCTAAATAAGGGACATTGTCTCACCACAGATAATTTTTATTCCTCTCCGGAATTGGCAGATATTCTCATTCAAAGTTTGACTGATATGTACGGCACACTAAAACCCAGAAGAAAGGATGTTCCTAAAGAACTGCTATCTAAAAGAATTGACAAAGGTCAAATGATTGCCTATCAAAGAGGTAAAGTTTGCGTTATGAAATGGATGGACAAGAAGGCAGTGTGCCTTATTTCAACAATACATAATCCTGAAGTGGTTCAAGTACAGAGTCATAAAAATGAGATAAGAAGAAAACCAAAAGCAGTATGGAATATAACAACACAATGGGTGGTGTAGATCGATTGGACAAACATCTTACAAATTACCCTTTGATAAAAAAGGGGGAAGAAGTATTACAAAAACATTCTTTCATCTATTGGACATATGTTTGTGCATAAGTTTTGTGTTGTACAAAAAAAAATGGTGGAAAAGACTCTCATTTGCAGTTTAGAATGGACATTGTTGATTGCCTGATAGAAAGATATGGAGAAGTGTCAGGAAAGAAAGGCCGTCCTGGCACTTCAACCCAATCCAATGAGATTGACTGAAAGGCACTTCTTGGAAGTAATTGCACCAAGTGAAAAGAAGCTGAGACCTGCAAGAAAGTGCTATGTTTGTTCGCTGAAGAAAAATGACAACAGAAAAAGAATTAGAAAAGAAACACGATACTTTTGCCCGGACTGTGATGTTGGACTGTGCTTGACACCTTGTTTCAAACTGTATCATACCAAATTGGATTTGTAATCATAAAGAACTGTTACAATAAAGGAAATATATACTGGTAAGTTTGAAAATGTTTTTAATTATTTTTCATTTTTTACATATACCTGTAAAGTGCGCTTTCTCGTGCATCGTTAGTGCTCGAAAAAAGCAATAATTTGGGAATAACCTATGAACATTTAAAAGCACTCTAAATAGTTCATTTTCGTAATTACAACGATTTTACTTGTAATTATCGTTTTATAAAAAAGAAAAATATTATTAACTGCAATAAAAAAAATTGACATTTTTTTGAACGATTTTGGAAAATAAATGAAACTGTTAAGTGGTTAAAGGCTTGCCAGTTAAGTACTTAAAGTATATAATTCGGTATCAATTAAAAATGTATAAGAAATTTCTATATTTGCTATTAACCCCCGAAGCAGTCAATTTTTTCCCCAAAAATTTTTCAAAAAAGGGCACATTTTTTTTATTGCATATAGCTAAGCATAATATAGGGTGTTTTTTTTAGAGGTATAGAACTTTAAATTGCTATAAAACAACAATGTATTATTCGATTGACATGAAGTTTTTTTTATTCGAAAGATAATCTTGTGGCATTACATTTTAAATATGATTTCTGGCATATGACTGCCACGGCTGGCTCGGATGTAGTCCAATCTGGACGTCCAAATTTCAATGACTTTTTCCAACATTTGTGGCCGTATATCGGCAATAACACGGCGAATGTTGTCTTTCAAATGGTCAAGCGTTTGTGGCTTATCCGCATAGACCAATGACTTTACATAGCCCCACAGAAAATAGTCTAGCGGTGTTAAATCACAAGATCTTGGAGGCCAATTCACAGGTCCAAAACGTGAAATTAGGCGGTCACCAAACATGTCTTTCAATAAATCGATTGTGGCACGAGCTGTGTGACATGTTGCGCCGTCTTGTTGGAACCACAGCTCCTGGACATCATGATTGTTCAATTCAGGAATGAAAAAGTTAGTAATCATGGCTCTATACCGATCACCATTGACTGTACCGTTGTGGCCTTCATCGTTTTTGAAGAAGTACGGACCAATGATTCCACCAGCCCATAAAGCGCACCAAACAGTCAGTTTTTCTGGATGTAACGGTGTTTCGACATACACTTGTGGATTAGCTTCACTCCAAATGCGGCAGTTTTGTTTGTTGACGTAGCCATTCAACCAGAAGGGCGCTTCATCGCTAAAAAAAATTCGCTTATGAAAATCGGGAACAACGGCAATCTCGTTTTGGGCCCATTCGACGAATCTAAAAGCGTTGTTCAGGCGTGAGTCTATTCATGATGAATTGCCAAACCAAACTGAGAATAAATCACTTGACAGCTGTTAAATCGGTCGCCATCTTGGAAATTAATGCCAACTTAAACTTCTATACCTGGAAAAAAACACTCTTTAATTAAAAAAATGTGAAAATGGAGGAAATTTTTTTAAATTTTCAATTTTAAAGTTTTTACACAATTTTTTTTTATTTTATTATTGTGGAGCACACACACAGAATCCCCTAAATGTTTGCTTTTTATAAGTACATTCTGCTCGCTACGAAGAATGTTTCACACATTTTAAAAGAGCTTCTCTCACACAAAAAAATTTCACGTTCGCAACTCTTTTTCAAACAGTTGAGGATTTTGTGTGTGGGGGCATATATATGCACACACAATTCGAAGCATGGTGTAATAAGTCTTCTATTGCATTCAGGACAGATGTGATATCGGCTGGATTATTTTTCCATTTTCGTTTCTTCTCAACCAACAAATTGCACACTGCTTTGCAATCCCTGTTCTTTATCGAAAATTTTGAAGAACTTAAATTCTTTCCTTCAATAAAAAATTTCCGTCTTCACCATAAAGAAAATCCCGGATGAGAAGTATTTCAACACAATTGTATAAACAGTATCTTTGAAAAGCACTAGCATTAATAATCTCACTGTAAGAATTAGAATTATGTGCAAATCAAAGATTGAAAGTAAAAAAATATCCGTGCCCGTACCGTGTTCGGGTAAACCGGTTAAGGCATCAAAACACATATTAAATTCTTGCTTCAGCATGTTTATCAACTCTTTAATTTTTTTTTTACTTTGAAATCACGTATTTCTACCGCCATAATGTGAATGAGAAATTAAATTATATATTATTATTCCAAAATATTCCTTAAAATGATGACCAGAGGCAGAGTAATAGCGTATCGCACTTTCACACCTCAAGTCCGAGAGTCTATCCTCGGGCGGGGAAAGGTCGACTCAGCCTCTCATCCCTTCAGTGGGTCGATAAATGAGTACCAAGATTGTATGAGGACTAAACACTTGAGGTTTCGCTTCAGACTGACCACCTGATAGGGATATCTGTTCATGCACTTCAACGCGCAAAGGACATGTATACTGAGATGGGCACAATAGGCTTATCCATGGGCTCTTGCGCCACTGAGTTTAGTTTAGTTTATTTCTTAAAATACTATGGAAAACCACAATCGGTTAAATGTTTTTCCATGTTTCTATGTTTTTTATTTCAATTTTTTAACACTGTAGGAATACTAATTTCTTAAAAAAATTAGAGCCCTCAGTTGAAAGAAATGTTTGATATAGAAGTTTTTTTTGAGTAACTTGTTCTAAAATTACATCCTTTTTTTAAAAATTTTGCAAAATAAAATACATTGAATACAAACCGATTCACATTGTAACACATCGAAAATCTACTGTTATCAAATTTGTGTTGCCAATCCAAAAAATAAAATTTAGAAAGAACATTTTTTTGCGACGATTTTTTTCCGAAAACAAATACAATTCCACCACAAAGAGTTAAAAAAAAGCGAATAAATACAACCATAAATAAATATATTTACAGTAAAATGTGCTAAAATCCCCCCCAAAACTGCTCAAAATGTTAATTTTCTCAAAGTTTTTTTTAACACGTCTGATGACGTCATATCTTCATTTGGTTGAAAAATCACTAAAACATTTAATTTTAAAAAAATCTAAAGTGAATTTTGAAAAAAAACTCTGGCATTCTAGGAGACTACCTCGTGGGACCGTACCTTCTGCCCAGTTCTTTGGATGGTAGGACATATCTGATCTTCTTGCATCGAATCCTGCCCGAACTTCTTGATGCAGCACATGTTCCCCTGTCGTTGCGCCGCTGCACATGTGGTACCAGTCTAACGGGACACCTCCACATTACGAAATTCACGACAGCAGTGGACAGGTCGTGATGGCCCAGTACACTGGCCTGTCAGATCACCAGACCTACTATGCATGGGCTTCTGTTGTTGTTTCCAGTCCCCTTGGAGCAGGAAAGCCTACACCAAGTCCATTTGACCTTTCCGCGTAATAGTCTCACATACCAGGCCTTGCTCTTCATACAACTGTCGCAGGACAATGCCCCAGCAGTCCAGAAGATGAGCAGGAGAAGCAAGGAGAGAGCAGGGACAGGTAAAGAAAGACTTAACCCCCAGCACAAAAGTCATACTACGCTGGTGACCGCTTCTAAGGCGCGCCAAGGCCGTCTGATGAGCCCTGGAACTCCTGCACTGTATAGATAGGCCAGGGATCTTAGCTGCGTACCAGTGGTGAGCAGGAGGGTTTCGCCAAGTCAAATTCATTTTATTTCTTTGGAAGGAATGAATTTCTGCATGGGTTAAGACAGTGGAACTGGGGTTAGGGAGATCACATCCCCTACCAGCTAGCTCATCAGCAGCTTCATTCTCAGGCACACCCCCATGTGATGAAATCCACTGGAGACATACTTGTTTCCTCTGACCAAGCCTAACTAATTTGGATAAAATATCTAGACCAGTACTGTCCATAATTTTGGCCAATTTTTCAAATATTGATAGAGCTTCTGCTGTCTGTCAGATCCAGATACTGTCCTTATAAGAGTTGATAGCATGATCGAGAGCACCATTAATAGCAATGAGTTCCGATCTAAAGACGGAACAGTGGTCAGGATTCCTGATGCTGATTTTAAAGCTGATTTGGAAAAAGCTTTAGATGCCCTATTGGTATAGGCAAAACTTACGGCCTCCACACATTGCCAAAGTTGATTTTATGTAGCAGCACGTTGTGCATACCAAAGCAATGGTTCTTCAGTCATTAACCAGATATGTTCGACAGACGAAGACTATATATATCGTGAACCTATAAAATCAAAAATCATTCGAGACTGTAAGATGCATTGGTTGATCAAACAATCAGCAAATATTCCTGTCCGCGATTTAACAGCACAGCCGTGTTGTGTGGGTACCCGGTCTGGTTCATTGTGAGTTGTCTACGGTCTACATATGCGTGCTGTTAGTATCAACCCCTTACGCTTCATCATTCAACAAAACAGAACATGAGAATTACTGGTCTAACACACTTTTTGGAGAAGCCATTGCTCCAAACGCAAAACATCGTAGCTGTTTTACTCTTGCAGTACTTTGAACTTTTCGAAGAAGGAAAGGATGTAAGCCTTAGCTATAAAACATGCCGCACAATTGATGCGGATGCTCTTATTGCAGTTTCAAACGCACGTACACTTGTCAGTGGTGTAGCGTGGGGGTGCAGAGGGGGCCATGGCCCCGGGTGGCATACGAAAAGGGGCAACGGCAAGCACCGCGATATTTATAAATTTAAAAATATTTCAAATTCCAAATCGCGCCCGCGCGATGAAACTGACGAAAACGAGTGAAAGCTTTAATACACACACAGATGTAGGAAGTTTATTAGTTGCTATGCAATCGCATTCGTTTTTATTTATTCATTTCACAAATTTATGATGCACACGAGCAAACATTTATTGATTTAGCATTCGCCTCATATGAAATCTTCCCGATGTAGCCTTTACAGTAGCATATCCATTTCCATTAACTAAGCCATAAATAAAGTGAATATCGTTTAATTCGGTGTTAGTGAAACGATTCATATTCACCTCGCTCAATCGGCGGCTACAATGAGAAACCTGCATGACCTTGAGAGCTCGCTTAAAGTGCCTCCAATCAATTTAAGATTCTGTTCTCCTTGTAATTTTGATTCCTATTTATGTTTTCTACCTTCCCTCCAAGTTTGTACAAGGACTTCAGAAACACCCTGTATTAAAGAGAAAGAAAGTGCAATTCAATTACTTCTTGATGATTTAGTGAAGAAAATACTAGATACTTAAATAAAGTACTATATAAAAATGTGCTATAATATTTGTTATTCAAAATAAATAACCTAAAAAAATTTCTGAAGGAATTTTTATCCATTTTATTCTATTTTAACAACACGCTTTATAAGTTTCGCTTGTATGTAACGGAATCTTTGAACTCGATTTTTACCCACTTTAAAAAGTCAAATTAATTTGAAATTTTGCACACTTGTCAAGGACCGATGACAATACAATAATTTCATGATTTTGTTCCATTGTCCTAAACAGGATAGTCAGGAGACAGGATAATCCAGATTTGGCGACTAAAAGATTAAGAGTAACCGTAAAAAAGCGAAACCTTTTTTTTTTTGTCAGCAATTTCTTATCATAATATAATCAATTGCCCAGTCTTTCTGAAAATGAAAATAAAAAAGAGACTCGTGCATGTGAAAAAATTATAATTTGTTCTAACTTAGGGATGGGCAAACTTTTTCGGTCGCGGGTTAAAAATTTTTAAAAAAGTGTATAAATAAATGATAGTTAAAAAAAAAAACTTAAATACATACTTTTACTATACATCGAACAAGAAAATGAAAAATAAATTATAGTTTTAAAAAAACTAAAAACACGCTTTTTATGGTAAATGAACTAAAAAGTAAAAAAAAAAAAAACTTTGGTAGCGGATCACCCTGAATATGTATAAGTATGACTTCACCACTGTTGAAAAATTTTAAAAAAACTATTTGAGAAGTTGGAGACTAGATGCCTAACATACCCAAAATTCCAAGGAAAACTTTCTTGAACTTAATCCAGAATCACATTATAACTACAAAACTTGAATGAGTATTAGTTGAATTACACTAAAATATACACTATGACACACCAGGTTACTATAGTTTTACTTAATAATTAAAACATTACGGAGATATGGACATTTTATTATTAATCACTATTTTTGTTAGATTATTACTTAAGTATCCAAAATTTAATGTTACTAAGAGATAATTGTTTGCAGTCAAAGTGAACAGCAATTTTTAATGAACACTTGTTTGAATACTTAATTATTAAAATATGTAAAAAGAATTTATCCTTTTTTTCCTTAACATTATAGAGCATGATATATTTACCGTGTTTCCCCGAAAGTAAGGTGATCATAAATTTTTGTTGCAGAACACTCATTAAGGCTTATTTTCAAGAGATATTTTATTTTCCATGCATGGTATGTTCAAGGATCACGTTTATTTACATATCCATGCACAAAAATTTAGATTTATTTAAGGTATCCGACTACGTTCGGAACCGTGATTTGCAAAAGTGCATAAATGGATAATTTCCATGATATTTAGTGTCACATATTAGAATATATGCATAAAATTGTTTTAAGGACATTTTGACAAAATTTTTTTATTTAAATATAATATTTTGGCAAAAAATTAACTTAGAATAATCTTTTTTCCAAATGTTCTCCTTTTGTGAAAAGTGCTTCTATTACAATAATATTTTGCCTGTATATAGCTCAGACCTCTGTACAGAGGTCCAACTAGAATTTTTGAAATATATAGCTTAGAAGTGGGTTTATTCATATTTTACAACAGAGGGGAGAAATTTTAAGAAAAAAACGCCAATAATTATTTCAATTGGTGGTAACTCTGAAAATAATGTGAATTTTTCAAAAATTCTAGTTGAGCCTATGTAGAGAGGTCTGAGCTATATACAGTCAAAATATTATTATAATAGAAGCCTTTTTCACAAAAGGAGAACATTTGGAAAAAAGATTATTCTAAGGTAATTTTTTGCCAAAATATTATATTTAAATAAAATTTTTTTGTCAAAATGTCCTTAAAAATTTTTATGCATATATTCTAATCTGTGACACTAAATATCATGAAAATTATCCATTTATGCACTTTTTTAAAATCACGGTTCCGAACGTAGTCGGATACCTTAAATACAGCCATGTCTTCGTTTTCTAAATCATTGGCAAGAAACTCATCACAATTAAGAAACATGATGCTATGAATTTTCTTGGCGATTAGTCTAACTATTTTTCTATTGCTACGGCGATTACTTAAATCATTCCTGCAAACGAGCAACATTTTGTTTATCTTCTTGTTGGCAATACATTAAAATTAATACAAAGAAAATTAATTGCAAAAGGAGAGAGAGAACAAAAAAAAAGGGGATTCATCCATGGCGACCCCCAAGAAAATTTGGTATTAATTATATTTCTATATATTTCTTTTTTATGTAGGCTTTCATCAAAATTATTGAAACAGAAAAAAAGATTCGCATCGTAAGTACTTACCTTTACAGCTGCAGTGACTCAAGTAACGCCCAACCCCCGCACGATCGTGCGGGTAACGAAATCCCGAGCCCTAGAAGCCACATTAATAGAGGAAAATTAATATTTTTCTATTTTACAATTATTTAAACATTAATACAAAAATATGTATTTAAGCAATTAGAAATATATTGATTATTACCTTTTAATGACAGTAAAAAGAAGACGTGTTTTCGTTGTATTTGAAAACCAAGTTAGATTTCCCAGCTGAAAGTAAAGCATGGGCTACAATCACTATCTGTTGATAAAAAATTATACTTTACACCTTCTACAAACACGCTCAATCGTTGGATTCGGGATTTTTTCACATACGACTATTTCAGAAGCAAAAATGTATAAGAATGTCTAACCGCACGATCGTGCGGGTTGGGTCTTAAAGGGATAACACAATATGTGCAACACAAGCGAGGGTCTGACCTAATGGCGTATATAGGGAAGGGGTATATTCTTAAAAAAACGTAATTGAAAGCACCGAAGAGGAAACTCTATGGTAAAAATTTGTTGGTCCATGGGGGTTAAGGTTTGTCCCCCCCATCCCACACCCTGTGTGTGCCACTGGTCAGACCAACACTCACATTTCTTTTGGTCCCTATCAAGGTTTTAATACTCCTGGACATGTATGCAGTAAATTGTTTTGCACATTCTTTTATCTGGAGATTGTAATGCCATAAAATTATTATGTTTTTTATCAGTTGCTGTTTAATTGTCATTGTTACTTTACCAATTTCATGCTTTGTCATTTTCCATAAATTTTCGAATTAATTACGTTAATTATTTGGGCAGAAAAAAGCTATGCCCCTAATTGTTTTCTAAAAATGTTGTTACACTGTTTACAAGCAGCTAAATCATGCATAAAACCAAATCTTCTCCATTTGGGAGTCATTTTCGACGAAGGGGCATCAAGTGAATTCGCAATACTTCTTTGCATAGGTATGGCTTCATGGTTCCTTGCATCGTGTGAAAGCAACCAGCTCCCTTGTAACTGATTACAGATCATACTATAACTCTGATGGGAGGCTTTACCTTTTTAATAATGCAATCAGTGTGAAATTTTTCCCAGGTGTCACCGAGAAATAATATTTTTATTTCCCAGAATTTCAAAGATGAACTGGTCTACGAAGCACGCCTTTTAATAGTTAAATTGTTAATAGTTAAATTTAAATAGTTAAATTGTTAACGCTAGAAAAAAAGTACAAAACAAATAAAAGTATCTATGTTCTCCCTCTTAAGGTATCCAACGACGTTCGGAACCGTGATTTTTCAAAAGCGTATAAATGGATAATATTTATAATATTTAGTGTCACTTAGATTAGAAAATGTATATAAAATTGTTTTAAGAATAGTATTACAATAAAAAATTATTTAAGTACAATATTTTGACAAAAAATTAACATAGAATGACCCATTTTCAAATATTCTCCTTTTGTGAAAAATTCTTCTATTATAATAATATTTTGCCTGTATATAGCTCATACCTCTGTACAGAGGCTCAACTAGAATTTTTGAACTATATAACTTAGAAGTGGGTACATCTATGTCTTACGACAACAGAGGGGAGAAATTTTAAGAAAAAAACGCCGATAATTATTTCAATTGGTTGTAACTCTGAAAATAATGTGAATTTTTCAAAAATTCTGGTTGAGCCTCTGTAGAGAGGTCTGAGCTATATACAGTCAAAATATTATTATAATAGAACCATTTTTCATAAAAATTATTTGTGTTTGTCTTCAATGTAAGAAAAATATGGGCTTAAAGCATATGACTGTAGTCTACTCTGAATGTTTGAAAAATGAATAAAATATTTGTTTTCTGCTTTCTACTATCCTTGAGATCAATTTCAAAGTAAATTTTTTACTGGTATATACGTTTTACTTGTGCTTTTTGAAACAAATATAAAAATAAGTATTTTAAAATGAAAATTTTGTAGGTTTAGTTTAAATTAATGTTAATCTCATTTGTAGGCAATAAATTTAATAATTTTATTTGTATAATACAAAAAACATCTTTTACTTTATAAATATGTATCATATTTGACTTAATTTTATTTTCATAATTAATTACACGTGTTAAAAGTTTGGGATGTTCTCTACACCCCGCGAGTGACTGCGGGTTAAATAAATTCTTTTTGTCAAAAGGTTTTTTAAACAGTTTTATGCAAGTATTCTAACCTGAGTGACACTAAATATCATGAAAATTATCCATTTATGCGCTTTTTTAAAATCACGGTTC
Source organism: Trichonephila clavipes (assembly GCA_019973935.1). Taxonomy (NCBI): domain Eukaryota; kingdom Metazoa; phylum Arthropoda; class Arachnida; order Araneae; family Nephilidae; genus Trichonephila; species Trichonephila clavipes. The sequence goes on along the minus strand of BMAU01021395.1, from coordinate 445,276 downwards.
CGAACGTAGTCGGATACCTTAATAACTTACTATATCATAGTCCTCAATCGTCATGTGGGAATATTCACGATTCTAAGCAAGTAGCTTTTCTTTCATTGACTCAGTAAGTTTCGATAAAAATGATTCCCTGGCAATTTTTTTTGCAAGCCATCTTTGGACGGTTCTTCAGAAAATAGCAAGTCACAGGTTTTAAACCTATTGGGGTAGTCTTGTAATGCTCTTTTTTAAACGACTATTCTTATTTATTCTGGCAGAATGACACAATGTTATCTTTTTCAGCCACGATTCCCTTTTTGTTTGGAAGAAAGTATTCCATTTTTATCCAGATTATTCTTTATTTTGTTAACAACTTATTTGGAAAAACCTGAAATATCTGTTATCTTTCTTTGGTAAAGATTTGTTAGCAAGAGAGGCGTTATCATACTGGATTCTTTTAAATGGAGTAATATTGGTACCTCGATCCATAACCGTAGACCAATAAAATTAGAGAAAAATAAAAATCGCTTTTCGTAATGGAAGATTGACTGATTATTGCAATCGCACCTTGATGCGAGCCTTGCAAGTAGAAACTGCAGAATGGTTGAAGGGAAATTCCACGACAAGGTAATCTCTGTGGACTTCAAATATTGATGCCGAAGTCAAAAACATTATTTCAAATAAATCGGCTCCCAACACTAAAAATAAATAAATATTTTCATAAAATAAATTAATTTAGATAAAAAATAAAGTCTTGCAAATTTGAACCACATACGAATTCATCAAATGTATTTAAATGGTCAAATTATGAAAATATATTAATGCTCATATTTATTTGGCTAATATTTTAACTAACAATTTTCTTCTAAAATTCTCTCCTGCATTTTTTATCGTTTACGGTTGCTTTCAGATAGACTGGTATACACTTTTCTTAAAATTAATTTATACATCTTTATTACTTGTTTCCAGTTATAGAAATAATTCTACTTTCAAATTAATTTTAAATTTTACTTTTTTATTACTTTACATACTTCAAAGAAGATTACTGTCTTTTACAACAGATTGTGTGGTTTTATATTTTTAAATAATAATCTTAGTTCTTATTAAAAAAATTAAACCCTATTCTCTTTTTATCTTTGCCTAATAATATAAGAAAATAAAGGAGAAGGTTATATAAAGCGCTTTAGAACAATGTTTAGGTAACAGTCTTAAGGCCTTGTCACACGTATACATATTTGAAGCAATTTGTCTTTCCAACAATCCTTTGGAGTGACTTCCACCCATTTTCCATATAGCAACGGCTTCGAACAACTTTTCCTAGTGAGCTGAAATAAATGCTTGAAATTAAAATTGCTCGGAATTCCAGCCAATAGTTCTTCGTCTCCCTACGACAGGGATGTTTTAAGGCATGAGCCAACTAGGTCCGGGAGTCTCTCCCAATGGTAATATCGTTTCATTCTCTGTCTTAATAAGTCATGATCCAGATAATTTTAATGGTCAGATATTAACCCTGTATATATTCTCTAAGAAACAGTAATTTTCAAACTATATGCCAACTGGTAAAAGTGGCAAGACTGTATTATTATGTGATGACCGTTGTCATGTCTAGGTCTAGGTATAATACCACAAACAATAATTCAACTCATTTAGTCGAAATGTGGTCATCAGTCAAGCGGATTTGTGCCTAAGTTTTTGAGTTTTGAGATTGTGTGCACTTTTATTTGTTTCAAATTATCGTTTGAACATGTGACAATGCATGCCATATATTGTCTACTTTTAAAGATCTCAGACAGGGCCTACTTTTGCATTGAAGCCCATAGTCACAAAAGGTTTTAAGATGTCTTTGTCATAAACAAGATCACTGTCTCGGCTTCATCAAACGCATCAGAAATAGCGTATAACATTTTAATGGCGTGTAATATTTTAAACAGAATGGCGTTCCATTTCTGTTTACGACCGCGCAATAAAAGAAATAATATTGGATTTAAGCTCATTTCGGGCCCTGGGCGCAGAAGATTTACAGGCCCCCTTGGCATTGGAGGATCGAATTTTATATAACCTGAAAATCTGATTAAGTCCAGTTTATCCGGGCGCTTCCAGAACCTTTTGGGCCCCTGGGCGCCTGCCCCAAGCCCCCAATGGATAAACCGGCACTGGGATGTTCGTTTTCCGAAGCAGAAAAATAGGCGAGTAATTTTTCAATATAAAGACAGGGTGCGACTGACGTCAGAGTATACTGTTTTGCTTACGGCAACCCTTCACCCTCACAGATACTCGAAAATTTTTACGAAACTGTAGTTTGAGACTTGCGTGTGTGAAAGGGCCTTTAGTCTTAAACCTTAGATTCTCTTGCTTCATTACTAGTTGCTGTAATATTATTATTTGCCGCTATTCTACTTTGAGATGTATTATCTTACTATATACCGACATATTGTTTAACATTAAATTGAATCATCGCAACTTAGAATATTTATGTATATATATATATATCATGTTTTGGAGAAATTCTTGGATTGACAGGAGAAATGCAACGGGCAGCCGTTTGTCCTATTATATTTCATTTCAATATTCAGTAAAGAAGTCTGCACTCCAAGCCATGACATAAACGAGAGCTCTTTCAGCATTGATCAGCAGTGAGTGAGTCTTTAGTACACGTATCTTCTTTTAGTCCGACGAAAGTAGAAGTCAAAGCTCCTATGCGGGAGGTGGGTTGAGTTGTCCTGGTAGGAAGTTTACCCCAACTGACACTTGAGGGGCTGGGGATTCATTACATATACATAATAAGCACAAAATAGAAATAAAAAAGAATTATTTCGGCTGTGTGTTTTTTCCACTGTGTGACGTGACTACGGTAGCTCGAGAAGTCAGGGTTTCGAGACCAAGTGTTGCTGAAGACCCTCCATATAGAGGGGCTGATGCACATTAAATATGTTGAGTTTAAAGTGTTCCCATTCGTATGATGTGGAAGTTTGCAGAGGCGATGGTAGCTATAGTGTCGTCTTCGTCACTTGTTCGTGGTTCAAAATCATCACCGATAGCCCTCTTGCTGCTTCAGAATGTGTCGTAAAATTTGAAACAAATACACTCCTTAACTTAATTTGGTATCCTGACTTTATTCTTTCCAAAACTTCATTCATCTTTGAAATATTCACAGCAGTTTCAAAAAGTACATTAACTTTCAAACAGTCTTTTTTCTTATCAAGGAAATTTACAGTCTCTACTTTATTGAACTCAATTTTTAAAGAAAAATTCTGTGGCTATTTAATTTTTTCAATAAGGAATATTTTATTTGTTTAAACTTATTTGCAACCCTTTTATCAATGCCAACTCTTATGAATATATATATTTTTGCTAATCGTGTGTGTATTTCAAAAAGTAATTAACAATTTTAGTGATGCGGATTGAAGATTCTACTCGATTATATTGCAAATGCAATTGTTTGCTTAGATGTAATATTTACATATTATAAATGCATAAAATGTTCTGATATGTAATCGCTGATCAGATACGGATATAAGAAACACGTAGATTTTCAAGTTCCTAGGAAAGGAAAGATAAAGCAAGCACTTATAAATTCACTTTATCTACATAAATTAAAGAGTGAAAAGGGCTTTTTTGTTTCATTGCTTTCATTTACTGCGAATGATTCCATGGCAGAAATGTAAAAAGAAACCTGCTTAGAAAGTCTTAGATAAGGAAAATGTACGAAGCTATTTTTACCCGCGATCGTGTGTGTGATCCAGTGACAAGTAAAAAAACTTCCACTACGACTACATAGAGTAGGGGAATGGGGGAAATCAAAGTAATCATGAAAACAAGAAACTGAGCTTCGCACGGGGCAATTATATTCTAAGGGAATAACAAATGAATTTCGAAAGAATCTGATCAAACTATCGGATAACTATGGATTTTTGTTTTACATAAATTTATGTAACATTCTTACTATGGTATCAACTATTCCAGTCGCTGGAACATTTTCTCTTAGCAATCCAAATGAAGATTCGAAGGAAAGAATATTGTTTACCCTTCAAGTTGCGGTGAAACAGGTAAGAAAAATTATTTAAAAAGTAATAAAAATATTTTTATAAATGTCATGCACACGAAAAATTGCTTGGTTTAAATTCGGTCATTTTTAATGTGTTTGTGAAAGTGCACTTTTATCTTATTTTGAACTTCGATAACTACGCATGCAAACTTTGCTTATAATTTTCTTAATTGTCTTGCACATCATATTATTTTAAAGATTTCATCTAAATGTCGGCAGATATATCACCTTCTCCTCCAAATGTATTAATAATTTCACTGAAATCTTAATATTCAAGTGTTATTTTATTTCTCGAAGTATTAATCGTAAAGTAATGGAATTTAAATACTTATGTTTATATCTGTTAAATTGAATTTAATTCATTATTATGGAAAAATTTTTTCATTAATATTGACAAGCTTATTTTCATCAAATTAAATTTTTTGTGGTACTTTTATTTTTTTAAATATTAATTGTAATTCATTCTATTGGAAAATTATGTTTTTGGCATTTTTAGAATGCACCTCTTATGAAAAATGAATATTTGATTTTGTGTTGGTAAAAATAAATATGGTTAAATTAACATTTGCTTGTGAAACATATACTAAAATCCATTCTAGATACTCGTTTTCTAATTATTGGTTTCTTGACAAATAAATTTATTAAAAATATTAAATTGTATAAATATTCAGTTTCCTCCTTATTCTTACTGTTATTAAATTCATTTGATTTTAATATCATTCTAGCACATAATTAGAGCAGATTTTTATAAAATTTACTTTTCTCATTATTTTTTTTTTTCATAAATTTGTTATATTTTCTTCATTAATAATAAAAACAGCTGCCTTTTACACTAATTTGTAGATGAGAAATTTATGATTAATCAAAAGAGCATGTTATTATTACTTTGATCACTCTTCAGAAATGGTTTTCTTCTTTTAAGGGGTTACAGAGTATGATTCAATTGACAAAAATTGATAAAAAAATCAAATCTAATTTTTTTTTTACCTTTAAATTATTTTTTATAAATTTTTCTATAATATTACAAAATTTGAAAGCTGTTAGTTTAAAAAATACTGAGTTATGATAACTATAATGTTTTTTATTATTCACATATGTATCGAATAATGTTACTTTCTAGAAATGGGTTCAGCTGTAGTCTCTTATCATAACTGTTAGTGTGAAATGTTTGAAAGATGTTTGTGAAAGAATCTAAATCAGTTATTTATAGTGCTTAGCATGCATATAATTTTGATCACTATCCTAATAACATAAAAGTATCAATGTATGCTCAACAGTTTTCATTCTTGGTGGTAAAAAATCATTAAACATGCATAAGAAAGGATGTAATATACAGTAAAAAGCGCATAATTAGAGTAAGAAAGATGACATGCTAAAATTTTCATTCATTCTTAAAATTTTTTTAACTGATTCCTACAATATATACATTTAATAGTATATAATTTTTATAAAACATAAGTTAAATTAATAAACCAAATCTTTTTAAAAGTTATAACATTTCAAATAGCTTAACTAAATATTTCAAATCTAAATGCACATTAATGAAAAATTATCAGAGCAAAACTTTGAAAGCAAGGATTTGAAACTAAAGTACAGCAGATGGTCATTCAGTGCAACATATCATCACTTGACCAAGATTCGAAAATACAGATCTGATCCTGTTGTCAATAGCCCTTGTATAGCTGTGAACCATAATTAATACAAAGAAACTGGGATTTTTATTAAGATAGAGGCCTCTGCAATAGAATATTTGGTTATCATTTGTTTCATGTACGTATAGCTAATGGTTGAAATACATGGCTTCAGATAGGACAAATTGGTAAGTTCAAAGAAAAAGCAGAATAGACAGAATCATGTGTATTATAAAAATAAATATATGTAAACAGTTTTCAAATTTATTCCATTTTTAATGTGTACATAAATTTTTATGTATTGAACTTCTTCTGGAAATAAAAGTTCATTCATTTCGCTTATAGAATTTTTAAAAAGGTGTAATTTGTGTAATGCATTCTAATGTGAATGTAACAACCTTTGTCATTTTGATAATTTTGTTTACATATTCATTGATATTAAGACTGTGTGATTTGAATTGTATTTAACTGATACTGATTAAGTTTAATTCCCGAAATGTTCATGTTAATATTAAAACTTATCTTAAAAAAAAGCTTTAGTACTTTCATGAATTTTTTTCTTACTATAAATTATAATTTTAAAATTATGTATAGGATGCTCTTGGGCAAAATAAATTTTTTGGTGAATCCTGTTATAGGGGTTGCAAAGCTTTCGTATGTATTGATAGTAATCTGAAATAAGCATTATGTCAAAATAAGATGCATTCTAACTATGTAAAATACAACTTTTAATATTTTTTAAATAAAATTATTGTATTTTAATACATTTTTAAAAATTATATAGAATAAGTGATATTTAAATGTAAAAAAATATAAGCTGTTGATATTTTAGAATTGTAATTTTTTCAAAGGAGACAAATCTTTCTAAAAACATCAAAGAAAATACAAAACTATTCCTTAGGGGCAATATTTATTTCTTCTGTATTTATTACCATGGAACCATTTTTTAAAATCGGAATATTTTCTTTTGCTTGGAAGACTGCTCCAAGACATTTTACATTTTGGGAACTTTACATTTGAATTATATCTTTAAATGAAATGAATACTCATGTGTGTCAGTATTAAAAGAAAATTGTTAAGTTAATTTTTAATATTGTTAATCGAGTCATATGTATGTGTCGCCATATTCTGAATTGTGTTCAAATTTGAGTTTTTTATGCATGTAACTATACATAGGGTTAAAATATCTTCTCAACTTTTCATCAAAATTTAATTTTCTCTGTTTTAACAATGCAATACAATCAAAAATCAATCAAATTTGATTTTTTTTATCCACTATTATATATAATTTCCTATAAAAATATTTAAAAACCCCAGAGTTATGATGAATTTTATGTTTTGGTTTTATTCTTATCCTAATTGCAAATAAGAACTTTAAATTGATTTATCTCTTCTTTCCAAGCCAGTTACTGGCCATTGTTGTCTGTCAGTTTATACCATCTTGATCTATTCGATGCTACATTCTTGCATCGGTTAACTCCCAAGTCCTTCAACCACTTTTCTCTTTTATCCATTCACCGGTTGAATCCTAGGAGGACCCACTTTTGGTCGCCAAATTTTTCTGTCGCCAAATTTTGAGCGATAAAGGTTACAATATGGTAACCCTTCCATTTCACCTAAAAAATGGCAACCCTAAAAAAGTACAACGTTTTTCGCCTTTTCCGAAAAAACGTCATTTTGACATTTGACTTCGTTTGAGAAGGTTTGCTCTCCACCGGTTGTTAAGAATGGCGTGTGAAAGGAAATTGAAAGTGAGGCTACGACAGGTTTCTTTGTGCTCCTAGGTACAAAGGGGAAGAAAGAGACATTAGAATGGTGTATGAAAGCTAATTTAATTGCTTCGTTATGAATGTCCGAGGTTTAAAAAATATGCGTTTGTAAGAACGAAAGGAACGGTTGACGGCTACGAATGGCGTTGCCGCAACCAGTCGAAAGATAATCGCCACGACGTTGTTCGGAGTGTGAGAAAGGGCACTTGGTTTAGCGAAAGCAAACTTGCTATAATAATTATCTTGCGTTTGACCAGATATTGGTTTGGCAAGAGCATGAATGCGTTCGTGGTGAATGACTTGAAAGTTAATAAGAATAGGTAACAAGTTGGTGGATGACAATTTTCATGAATTCCTTGCATCCATCGCAAGGGTATATCCACCAACGGAACATGACGAAATGCAAGCGTAAGGTAAGTGCCTTTTAAAAATTTTTAAAATGATTAATTTCATGTATTCCTTCAATTTTATATTTGCGAAACGCCCCTTTCGTCCTTTTTTAAAAATGTAAATCATGTTGTACACACTGGTTTTAGAATGTTTTTTTTAAAATGAATTTCATTGCTTTCTCCGTATTTTTCTTTATATAATGATTAATTTAATGTATTTATTCGTTTTCATCTTTGCGAAATGCCCATTTCATCCCCCGCTGACGCATGCGCTTCCCAAGAGTTTTTCGTCATTGACGCCTTTTTGAAAACCTTCAATTTGGCGCTTTTTGGCGAAAATTTTTTGGCGCCAAAAACAGCAGTGGGTTATCCTAGGATTTTACCCCATTCACCTTGTTCTTGGTTTTTCTTTTTCCCTCTGGAGTTTGAAATGTTATTTTCTTAACAGGATTTTCATTGCTATATTGAAATACATGTCCCAACCACCTTATTTAGGAAGCCTTGATCACTTTGGCTATGTTGGGTTATATGTATTTTGATAGAAGTTCAAGATGGTATTGTATTCTCCAGATTCCATTTTCTCAACTCCACCAAAAATTTTTCGTAAGATTTTTTTCGCAAAAGTGATTAGTTTCTCTTCGTCTTTCTTAATTCCACCATTCAATGCCATATAAAACAATTGGTTGTACTAGAGTCTTGTATATCTGTACTTTTGTTTTGCTTATGTATTTAGTTTTAAACTGGTTTCGCAATCTGTAATAACATCTGTTAACCATCTTGATTCTGTTTTTGATTAAAATTTTTATGTCATTATTATTTAAAATTGTGCCTAAGTATTTCAATTGAGTCACTTGTTCAAACTCATATTCACTTTTAGCAGTTGTAGATTTGAGATTCTGTTTATTATTGTCATGAATTTTAATTTTTCTTCTAAATCAAATTTCGTGTATCTTTGTTAATTATTGTTGGAAGAATGGCATTTTAAAATCACTTGATATATTTTTGTGTTTTTCTTTAAAAAATTAAATGGTTTGAATTTTGAAGTATTTTGAGCCTCAAAACTGTTTAACGTAATATGTATACATAAAAGACAGTTAAAAGAAATCAAAGATTCTTGCTAAATTATTCCACATCCCCTCAACAAGGAAATGTATGCTTTTTTTTATTTATTCTATTTTTTATGTTAATACAATAATTTTTTAAGAATTTCTAATTAGTGTAAATATATTTTTAGATTCACCATTGCAGTTGCCTACGTAGTGAAGGTGATGGATTGACTCTTGATGTGAAAGAAGTCAGGCAGCTATGTGAAAGTCTTGACAAGACCCTTTTTCATGGGTGAGCAATTCATTGTATCAGTATATGTTTTGAATAATAATGTACGTCAGAGTAAAAAGCTAGACAAATCTTGGAATTTTTCCATGTTTAAAGAACATCATTAATATATCAGGAAATTAAAACATGTCAAAAATTTCCTTGATTTCATCCTTGTCTGAAGTAAAAATTTTGCTTTATTAATGTATTTCTATATTTTTTTAGTATTTTAAATCAAATGTAACATAGCATCACTTGTTTTGAGTCAAGCTTTTATTAAAAGTTTTCATTCTTTTGAAATGTTATTTAAATACAATCTGTCATTAGTGGATTCATCATCAGGATTCTTGCTATTGTTATTTCTTTAGATTAAGAAAATACAATTTATTGTTTTAGGCCATTCTTTTCAATGCATTTTTATTTAAATCTTGGAAATAGATTTTTTTAAACATTTCTAAAACTAAATCCCAATAGATTTCCTTTAATTTTTGAATCATTATCAATCAAAATCACTAGCAGTTTTACTTTGCTACCTCATTTAGTAATACATATTAAAATAAGTTGAAACATAATTTACTTTAAAAAAAAGAGAAAGTTAAGCATTTTAATGTGTATAAAATTATTTTTCACTCATGATTTGTAAATTTTTTTTTGAAGCAATGTACTAAAATACTCCAGAATGATTAAATACTTAAATTCTGATCAACATTTTTTATAAAATATATTACAATGTGGTAAAATAATTTGAAAATAATGTAATAGTTTTAAAATAGCATTGAACTGATGTAATATTTAATTGCACAGTAGATCTAATAACTTTGAGTAATTATATAATTCGGAAAATTATTTGAAACTTCACTAACTTGTGAAGTAATTAAATTTGATACTTATGTATTAGCCTTTCATCTAGCAAAGATTTGAAGGATTTGCATGAAAATTTTGTGAAGATTTTGCCCAACTTATAAACAAGGTTATTGTGTTTGAGCTTGCATAGGAACGATTTTTCATTAATGGTTAATGAATATTGGAGTATTTGACAGTGGTTTTTAATTTGGTGAAAATTGTCAACTTGCATATATGTAAGTACTATAAATTCAACCAATCATATTAAAAAACTGAAAACGGCAACAACAAAAAAAAACATAGAAAAATCTCTTTGCATATACTTGTTTATATTAATATTTTTTTCTTTTTTATCTGCTATAATATATTATCTCCTTCAGTTAAAAATTCCTTATCTAAGAACATGTACTATTTTTTGCTTATTACATTTCTTTGCAGAATTTAAAGATAAAATTTAAACATAAGTTATGTTATTCAATAATTTACAATTTAGAAATAGATTTGTAATTATTAAGATAATAAAATTGATTTAATGTTATACTTATTTGTTTTATTTTTATTTCATCTTTTGATATTGTATTATTTTTAGTTTCTTTGTTGTCTTCAAAGTTTTTTTAGTCAAGATTTTCTGATTCATTTGTATTTTTATGTATATTTTATTTAGCTTAAAATGCTGTGAAAAGGGTTACTGGGCTTTTGTGAAAGAATTTACGCACAGTTCTACTATAAAATATTTAGAAAAGCTTAAAAATGCAAAAACAGAAATCCAGTGTGGAAGAGCATGGTTGAGCTTGGCTCTAAATGAATCTAGTTTAGAGAGCTATTTTCGATCTTTCATTCAAAATGTACAGGTTTTGAAAAAGCACTATCAATCTTTGGCTTTATTATGTGATCAAGAAGTAAGTAGATTTTCAATTGTAAGTAATTGATATAAGTACCTGTTTACTCAATTTTTATTTATTTTTTTAAATATTACTTTATATAGTTTTATATTAAGTTTTATATAGTTTAATTTTGGTTCTTTGTTGTGTTTGTATTTCATAATATTTCTGGTAAGTTGTGAATGCAAAGTGTATAAGCATAGAAATAAACATAAAAACCAAACTTGATAATGTAAAATTTTTCTTGTGTTTCTTAATGAGTTTATAAAAATGTTGTAATAATAAAATTATACAATAATTTATTATTGAATATATCATTTTTTTATGAATTTTTATTCCTATTATGTTGTAATTTTGATGTGGTTGATTTTTTAAAAATTTGCATTTTATGGCCTCAACATTAAAATAATTTATTATATTTTTTTATCTGTTACTGATATATAAGATAAATCTGAGATAAAATAGTCCTGAAATAATTATAGCTCTATATTTAATATTTGACTGATTTTATGTATATTTTTAAAATACAAATTGGATATTTTTATTTAGTTTAAGAAAAATAATTTTTTGTTAACTTTTAACATTTCAAATTTTATTTTCCCTCTTTTTTTGCTTCATTTCTAGATATAAAAATGTCAATCTCAAATTTTTTGATTTAATTTGTTTTTTACTTTTTCACATTAAGTTTTATTTGTATTGGTCTACATCAACTTTTAAATGGTCTCAAGGCTTTCAATTTTTTTCCAAGCCTTTTGCACTTTAAAACTGAATACTGTGAAATATAATACACTATGAAAAGTATGAATCAGATGAAATCTTAGCCTAGTATTTAAGATAATTGGCTTCAGTTTATATCTGACTGTATGATAAATTAAGCTGAATGTGAAATTTTTAAGAAAAAAAAAAGTTTTATGCAATTTAAGGTGGTTTACCCGTGTGACAGCCTGTTTTTTAAGCATTTTTAGATAATTGTTTTTGACGACCAGTAAAAAGATAAAACTTTAAGATTTTTTTCATTTATTTATATGTATTTTAAGAGTATGTATATGTGTTTTACCAAAAATATCCAATACAATGTGAGTTATAGCGCTCTGAACACACCCACCTCGAAAAAATAGACGCTTACTTCCTTCCAGATTGTGGTTGATTGGCTTATCTGAAATAAAAAAAATTAATGATGTTTTAATCTATAAACTTAAATGCACAGAATGGACTACACTCAATTGAAAATATATCAAAAATTGGATTTTTGGTAGACCTCTGAAAAAAAAGTTTCGAATTTCTTGGTTTTTTTTTTTTTGTTATAAAAGGTAGAAATATTTTGAGTTTTGGAATAATCATATAATCCGTTTGGTGCAGATATATGTGCTGAGTAAACCCTATAAATTTTAAGTTAATTGGTCAAACCGTTCTTGAGATATGATGGAGGAAAGTTTAAAAAACACTGTTTTAAGAAAAATGTGTTTAAAGTTTTAAGTGATTAAAACAATGAGAATCTTAACTTACCCTCAATCGATGATATTTAATAATAATCGGCGATAATAAGATATTTCCTTTTAAACCTCTACAAACTTGTTTATACTTGTATGAATGCATATTTGCATAGAAGTGTCAATGGTATCAAGTCGACTGTACACAATAGGCTCAGCCTTCGGTTGCCAACTCAGCGCTCTGAATAGCTGCTCTTCTAACACTTGTTTCTTTACAATGACTCCGAATTTTAAAAAATCACTTTACCACTGTATTCTAGACATGTTAAGGAAGCAATTTATAGGAAAAAAAGTGTTTTTTTTTTTTACTTTTTGAACCCATAACATGGGTGAACCCCCTTAATAGAAGCATGGCTTTTGTTTTCAAGAATTTTGCTGGTTGCTTCCACCATAATTTTTTAAAAATGTTTTTAAGTTTTAAAAAGTATTTTATAATTTATAAAATTATTGTTTATTTTGCTTTAATTTTAAAAGTAAGTTATGTGTAAAATGGGTAAAATTTTTAAAAATGGCTTTAAATTTTAACTGGTTAAATTTTTTTTGATGCATGAAATACACTTGTTTTTGATTAATTCGGCTCCTTGTAGTTTATTAATTGAATGTTTGTTCTAATTTTAATTATTGTTTTTGTATGAATTTGAAGCTATAATCTGGGCTTTTAACATCTTAATTTATTAAAATAGTTTTTTTTTCATTCATTATTTATTGTTTTATTACCTTTCACTTTCTTGGTGATTCTTTTTCTTGTTTATATACACATTTGTGTAAAGTGTTTTTTATATATTTATTATAGGAATTCTTGCAAATATTCAGTAAAAGTGTATGCAACTAAAAGTTAAACAAATTACATAACTAAAGCATTCATTGTAATTCAATGTTCTTGATAATTTTTTAGATGTTTTAAATTTGTATTTGTAATCAATTTATTTTTTGTTTGTAATTTTTCCCTTTAGTATTTAATGTTTAGAAAAATACCTTTCAGAATAATTGTGATGTATATTATAGTTAATTCCGAAACATCACGTAAAATTGTCATTTTGAATAAATTGTTTGAATTTTTAATTAATATTAAATTAATTAGCTTATTTTTTAAATATGATTTATTTGTTTTGTAGAGGATGCAGCTAGTTTTGATGTTGATGGCTGGCCTTGAAAATGTACCAGTAAGCTTAAATCCAGTAAGTTTATTGTGTTTTATTACTTTGTTTATTATTTTTTTTATTTAATATGATTATAATTAAATTTTTTTCCCTTGCAGGAAACAATGAAATATGGGAATGGATTGTCCTTTTTTGAAAGTTCTTCATATACTCAAAATCTCAACATTTTTGAAAATCCTGAAGTAAGTATATTACTTTAGTCAACTATATTTATATATAATTATATATATGTATACTGTCCATTGGTTGAGTGGTAGCGTTTCGCGCTTCCGTGTTACAGGTCCGGGCTCCATTCCTGGGTTGGGCAAGGTCGACTCAACCTTTCATCCCTACTGCAGTGGGTGAATAAATGAGTACCGGGCTTGTGCTTGGGGATTTAAACACTGGGGGTCTCACTTCAGACTTACCACCTGATCGAGACATCTGGTCTCATGCACTACAGTGCCCAATGGTCATGTATACTAGGATTGGCACAGTAGGCCCTTGCCCTCATGGGCTGTTGCACCACTGAGTTTGAGTTTAATTATATATATATGCATTCAAATAGAAAACTACCAGTTTGCACAGTGGTAGATAAATCTAAAAAATTATTTTTATAATTTATAAAACCGCTAATAAATTTATAATAGAAAACATGTAAATAATATAGTTGTATATTTTAAAATAGTGAATGTAGTTTGTCTTTGTTATTTTATTAAAATGTATTAAGTTATTGTTTCTGTTACTTTTTTCAAGATATATTTATATAGAGTGAAAATATGAAGAATTAGTTAAAAAATGCATTAAAGCAGTGGAAAAAATGTGTGAAATGTAAAAAAAATCAAATCAAATGTTTAAAAATAGAATCTAGTTGGTCAGAAAGCAATTTTGGATTGAGGACTGAATATGTAAGTTTAAACTAGTTTAATGGTATCAGTATTTCCCTATTGCAACTCATTGAGCTAATATGGAAACATCTAAACAGAAAAGAATACAGTTTATAAAATTTTAAACTTGATGAATGAAAAGCTAACCAAATGAAGATGTAAAAAATATTAAATTATAGGAGTGCATAAAAAAAAATTATATCTATATAATAATTTCAGGAAAAGATCATAAAATGAATATTAAGCTTTCATCATTTTTCCAAAATGTAGATTCCAGATACTAAAAAAATTATATGCCACCAACACCAAAGTGTCATAAAAATGCATGCTGATGGTATTTGTTTAGATATTGGCTCGTGGTATAGAGGGTTTGAATTTTGAAAGCATTGATACAGTGTTACTTTAGGTAATGTAATCTCAATCATTAAAGGGTAGACCACTAAGAAGCTGTATTTGGGATCCTATCATTGTGTTGGGATTTGAAGAATATCCCCCAAAAAAAAGAAAAAATTTAAAAATCATATATATACACACACTCTCTCTCACACACACAATATATATGCATTGTATATAACTGTGTAGTATTATATACAATATTACATGTCTGTTGCACAGAAGTGCTTTTAATTCTGTTTATTTAAGGGGACACAGTACGATTAAATTAACCGAAATCGGTCAAAAAATCAAATTTAATTTTTAACCTAAATTATTCTTTATATACTTTTCTATAACCTAAGAATATTTGAAAGCTTATTCACATCTCTATGGCAAATTTAAACTTTAAACTGACTTATCTCAGAAAGATAAAATAACTAGTTTGTCTGCATTTAAAATGCTAAGTCTTTTTTATTGGGCCTAATGCTTTGAAATTTTTTTTATCTATTGCTAATAGTACATGTAACAAAAATTGGTATGCATTTTTGAATCAAAGCAATATTTATTTTTTTAAAAATAATTGAACTCAGAATTTATACATTTTTTAAGGAATTTTCAATAAACATTCATAAAAAGCATTGTACAAATACCAGTCACGTTAACGCAAAACCCATACCAACTTTTATTATACATAGTTTGACGTACTTGTAAATCAAATTTCATGCATGTACGTAAATTTTTGTAGGAGGAGAGTAGCATTTTAAAATCACTTCATAAATTTTAAGTGTTTTCCTTAAAAAATTACTTAGCTAGTTTTGTATGAAATTTTGAACACAAAATCTGTTTAACATAGTATGCATACATAGGAGACAACCAAAAAATTTTTAAAAATCCTTAAATTAAAAATTTTTGCATAAATCGTACCATGTCCCCTTAAAAGCTTTATGACCTCTCATAATAAAATATCCTAATTATTTTTTAAATTAATGATTAAGAATAATTTTAAAGTTTTTCAGTTACTATTTACCAACTCTCATCTTAATTCATGCTAATATCCATTCTACAGTTGTAAAGCATATGGGCTTTCTTTTAGTTTTTTACTATATATCTCTCAAAGAACCTTTCTGATCATGTATTTGTCTTTTGATTGTTTGTTTGGAACATATAAACCATACTTTTGAAACTAATTTAGATGCCTTTCAAGAATTTATTAATTATAGTTAATTCAATAATATGATAGCATATTCAGCTGATTATCAAATGTCATATGGTCTTGGAACATCATAAGGGGAAAAAAATATTCATTAGGGCATTTTATTTCAAATTTTTATAACTCCCCTTGATTTGCCGGCTTTTAATTTATCATGTTATGAATTAATGTTTGCAAACCTATCATGAGAATTCTGCACAACTTTACTGCCTCCAGTAAAATTTAAATTACTTTAAAATTTATATTTTTGTGATAATTTGAAATTATGCTTAGTACAAGAGCTAATGTATTATTTCAATTGAATAAGGATAGCAATCTGAAGTTGGAAGGGAGTAAAACTCTTGATAAAGTGTTGTTAAGATTTATGGAATTTTGATGCAGCTCTGAAGTTCTTGATGAGACTTTTACATTCTTGGTAAAATTAATTGGAAATCAGATACAAAATAAATACGCATTATTTAACTAGTTTTTTATGGAGAAGAGGTGCAGAGGGAAGGTTATAATAAACTGTGCTTAGTTGTATTGTCCTCTTTTTAAGTGTTCTTCTTTCCATAATTAGAAATGCTACTTTTGAATGCAAATCTACCAAGTACTTTAGCAGCGAAAATTTGCAAAGAAGATTATAATATTTCTCTTAAAGAAAATGAAGACTTTTATTTTCTTTGCTTCTAGTCTTAAATATTTCTGTTCTAAACATTCAGAATGTTAGATCAATTTTATGTTCATCATTGTAAATATATTTTAACTTTTGAAGTGTTTTTTCTTTCTGGGAAAATATTTTAATGATACTGGATATCAATTTCTTTACTTAAAAGAAATTGCAGTGCTTAATTTTCTGTCATATTTGTTCACTAGAAATATTTTATTTGTTCATACTTTTATTTAGACTATTGCATATTTAAAAGTGTAAAGTTAGACTAGATAAAATAAACAGAATTGAAACAATAGAAATTGAACCCCCTCCCCAGTTTCCTTAACTTTATGATAAAATGTACATAAAAAATTTATGAATATATAGTATCAACATGAATATTTTTGCAAAATGCTGCTGTTGTTGAATTGCTAGACTGATTTGGCTGCTTCTCTAATGCAAGCAGCCTCTTTGTTTAAAAGAAATACATTTGTTTTGCTTGTGTTTTATTGATTTTTATTTTTAAATTTCAAGATTTTAAGCACCTTTATTCTAAATGACTGTTTATTTAATTATTTTGAAATTCATTACGTGGATAGAAGAATGTTATTTTACATGCCTGCTTAAAGAAACCAATTGACATGGACTCCTATTAAAATCCTTTTGAAAATTATTGATTATCCAAATCTCTCAATAATGTAAAAATATACAAATAGAAAGCGATTTAGTTAAAAATAAATTTTTCCCATCATTGATTTTTTTGATTCTTTAACTTTTACTGTGGATTACTGTCATATGAATATCAATAATGAACTTTATATCATATGAAACTTATTTTTCCCCAATAAATAAAATTATATACATCAATTTCTGTTTTTTAGAAAGTAGTTTGTTAAATGGTTCATTTAGTAAATTGCTATCAATAAAAGATACATTTAATAAATTTCAATAATAAACTATAAATATCTAGTTATAAGCTGCTTGAGGAAATGTTTGCTTAAAAAAATGTTTGTTGGTTCCAAACAAAACTTTGATATATTTTTTAATTTTAATGGAGAATTTTTTTATATATATATAGATTAGTTTTTTTTCCTATATCTTTTTAAATTAATTTTTTTATATACTTTTTATCCAACAATAAGGATTACTTTTTGTTGTGACTTGTTTATGTATCAACACTCTTTTGAGTGATGGATCACATTAAACTATTATAGTAAATATATTATGGTAAGTTTTGTATGTATCATACTGATTATATTGTAATAAAAAGCATATATATATATATATATATATATATATATATATATATATATATATATATATATATATATATATATATATATATAAACACCAGAAAAATATTTTGGAATTTGTTTCAAATTTCTTATTGATGTTATTGTTAAATTCAAAATTTTTTTGCATGCTAAATAATTAAGAATTATTTGAACTATGTGTTTATTTTATTATTGGAGACAGCTAAAATTTAGTTCCACAAAAGTATGGACTAAACTGTGAATTTTCATTTGTATTCTAGATAAATTGAATCACAGGAAGTTTTATTACAGTAAAAATTTGTAATGTTTGTTACTATCAATCAATTAATAATTTATTGTAGATAACTCATTGCATTAATTTTTAAAGATATTTCGGGTAATGTCAAGAAAATTAAGATCATTTTAATTTAGTGGATATATTTAAGTTGTGGTTATAAAATTTGAATTTTTCAAAAGAAATGTAAAACATTTATTTGGTACTTTTAAATAGCAATTTATAGTATATGTTTATTATATAACAAGTGAAAATTTCTCAAAAAACTAAATTATCATAAATACTTGAAATAAAATTTTTAATAATGACTGCATACATTGATCTTACATTGCATTAAATAATTTTTATACATTTTATTCTAGGGTATTGTCAAACCATCTAAAGGCAGTTTAATGATGTCCAATCCTGAAATATTACCATGTGAAAATGCATCAGAAGTTACCTGTGATTATAATGCTTGTTCTCCTTTTAAAAGTCCTGAAAGACAAAATGCATCTGAAGAAGTTGTAGATAAACTGCACAAATCTAATTCTAGTGAATCAAATGAATCAAGAACTGAGAGTTTACCTCATGAGGAACTGGAAATGATTTCTCGTCTTATTAATATTAACACTGAAAATGAAGCAAGATCAGGAGAGGACTTGGAAGTTTTCCGAACAAAGGTGGTAAGGAGAACAAAAAGGTCAAATTCTCAAAAGCCAGATATATCACAGTGTGTTGAAACAACTGATAGTAAGTTACAGTCTGATGAGTCAAATAGCTCTCTTGAGAATCGATTAAGCAAAGCTACTACTGATTCTGGACTATGTCTGGAAACTCCTTATTCATCTGATAATGATTCTGGTGACTTAAATCTTGACAAGTCTGAGGATTATGATTGTCAGCAGATATCTTTTCAAGTAAATGAATTTCAGCAAGAGTTAAACGTCACATTCTCCACTCCAAAACGCAAAACATCTAGTGCTAAGTCTGTGGATAGTAGAACAGTTCTTGAAGAACGAGGTATGCCAGAAGGTCAAGAAGATCCAGTCCGGAATGTTTGTAGTTCTCTGAGTGCTACTGATCGATCTCCCCTTTTAACTGGAGATGATGGAAAGGATAATGAAAAGATGGCAGAAGAAGAAATAGATGAAGAGGAAGAAATATCAATTTATGATCTTCATAAATTATCATATTTAACTGAAAAGCCTGAGTCTAAACCTGAAGATGAACAGATGCCCTCAAGTGAGGCAGATGTAAGTGAAAAACAAAGCCTTTCAAGTTTTGCCAGTGGAAAAACTGAGACCATTGATATTGTTCTTGAAGAAATTGAGAAGCTTGGGTTAGAAAAGCCTGAAACCTATGATCTAAAGTAAGTATATTTGTTAAATTTGTGTGTGTGTGTTTAAAAGAATTAAATATCTGCTGATTATATTATTTAAAACTGAATGCTAAGGAATTACAGTATCTTGTTTTTCATTTTAAACATTATGTTAAATTATGAGAGAATGTGCAAAAGTATACATTTTGATAAAATTTCTTGCAGTGATAATATTGATAATAAATTCTGACAGTAAAATTTTTGAAATTTTGATAATATTTCTTAAGTAACATTGAACTTTGATTAGATCTTTTTGTTTCATAACTGTATTTTAATTGGAATTTCTTTTGTATTATATTAGGGTTGGGAACAATATTCTTCTCTACTTCCTTGTTGAAGTGTATGAGCACGAGGAAGAGACATTTTATAAGGTAAAGGGTTCTTTGTTTATGTATTTATTAGTTTTATCAAAAGTATTTATTTATGCATATTATTTGTTAATTTTATGTTAATAATTTTTCTTTTTCAGATTTATTGTGTCTATTCAAATTTTTCTGAAGGATATTGCCAAAGGGTTTATTTTTTACTTTCTAATAAAAGCATTTATTTGTTGAAACCTGGAAACAGTCAGCAGAAATTTTTTAAATGTGATAGTGTAAGATACAGCAGTATTAATTATATAACAGTAAGTATGCAAATGTTTCGGTAATACTTCTTTTTTTTTTTTTTTAATGTTATGACTTGCTAAGCATGAGTATGTTGTTTTTAGGTGGATTTAAATTATCAAGGCTTCAAAATAATGACAACAGAAAAGAATTGTTTTTCATTGTACACTGCCAATGAGGAATTAACTAGGTACAGGTGTTTAGATTACATTAATTTATTATACTATCTAATTTAATTTAATAATACTATTTTGATCCTTAATTATGTTAAAGATCAAAATAGATTTAATATCATAATTTTGTACAAATATATCTAAATTATATTTAATTTATTTTTATGCTCTGGTTTTTGCTGGTTTTTTTCTAATAAACATGCACTCTTGTATGGACCAATACAGTGGTCAAAATAAGTATTTGACATGTGAAGATTTCTGCATATATTAAATTAATAAATAAAAACTGTGTACTGAAGCAAAACAATTTCTATTGATTTTAAACCAAAAATCATTAAATATTAAGGTATCTATCTAATCACGTTGAAAATGACCAAATTCAATCAAGACAGATATTTTGTCTTTTTATGTTATTGAATAGAGATATCTTTCAGCGTTACAAAACTTACTTTGTTTTGTTTCTACGCTAACTAGAGGCCAAGTTACAAACAAAGTTAGAAAAACCGGAAGTGGGTCTTTGATCTACCATAAGTGGGCATTTAATTGCTCAAAATCTATCACGGCAAGTCTGACAACTCAGAATGTTAGAAATGTATTTCTATAAAACTTTTTGAGCCAGATATTTATATTATTTTCTAGAGGATGTACTAAATGATGATAATTTCTTATTGTATGAATACTTTTTTAGTTATGGCTTGTTATTTAAATAATGGTCTCATAAAGAATATCACATTTCTTATATATGTTTACTCAATCAGTTTTAAAATTTTCAAATTTTAATAAATCATTAAAATTTTAGTACATTTTCTAGATAAATGCATCTAATTTGTTTTAGCAATACTTTTACTAATATGAGTTTATTACTTTTTTCTCTAATTGATTTGAAGTTTTTAAAAAACACTTCTAAAATTTCACTTTTAATTGTGATTTTTGTAAAATTTAGGTAACTTATTTTAAAAATTATTAGTTAAATATTAGTATTTATTGGTAATGAGTCATAAGAAAGCATTTATAATATTTAAATATGCTAATTTGTTAAAAAGTACTCTGAACGTGTTCGGATACATGTGAAGATTTCTGCATATATTGAATTAATTAATAAAAACTGTATATGAAAACAAAGCAATTTTTATTGTTTTTAAACCAAAAATCATTAAGTATTAAATGCAGCATCTTTTGCAATACATTAAAATGTAATAAATTAATAAAATGACCATTATTTCATTCAAAGACTGTTAAACAAACAAAAAAAAAGTATTCAACAAACCATAAAAATAAATCAAAAAAATTCCAGTAATATAAAACTAAGATCCAGTTGCTCTTCCACTCCAATGGATGACTTCTTTTAAACTTTGTGGCATTGATTCAACCAAATTTTCTGTTACCTCTTGTTCAATTTTTGCCCGTTCTTCTCTAAGGATCCATTTGACGTTTGTTGGAAAAATGGCACTCTCTTAATCTTTTTTCCAATATGCTCCTTAGGTGCTCAATTGGGTTAAGATCTGGACTTTGAGCGAGTGTTTTTATAAGTTTTGGGCAGTTGTATAGCAGCCAAAGCCTTGTATTGTGAGCGGAGTGTTTTGGGTCATTGTCTTAGTAAAACTGGTAGTCCTCCTCAATTCCCAGTTTTTCGGCATTGGAACCCAAATTTTCTTTTAATATTTGTATGTAATACAGATGATCCATTATGTCGTTAATTACGACAACATTTCCCACGCCTAAAGCAGCCATACATTCCCAAACCATTATACCTCCTCCTCCATGTTTTATTGTGTATACCATATTCTGTTCTTCCAACTCAGTATTGCATTTTCTGTGCAGTGTAATCTTGATATCACACACAAAAAGATTAAATTTTCACTCACGTCTGCAAAAATTACATTGCGCAGAATTCTACTAACTTGTTTGCATATTTTCTAGAAAATTACAGTCTTTGCACTTGTTCTTTTTGGATATATATGGCTTCTTTTGAGCAGTTCTAGCCTTAAATCCATTATTATGCAGGTAATTTCTAACAGTTAGGGGTGTAACATCTATATTCAAACAATCCTTGATAACTTTTGCCAAATTTGATGCATTGGTTTTGGGATCATTTTTAATTTGACGTACAAGCCATTGCTCCACCAGTTTGGAAATTTTTTGGTCGACCAGATCTTGGCTTGGATCAACCAATTTTCTCTTTATACTTTTTAATTATTTAGTGCACACTTGTTCTTGGCCTATTTACAATAGCCGAAATTTAGTTTTCAGATAACTCATTTTTAAAGTGCATTAAGATTACATTTTTAATTTCCACTGATAAATCTCCTTGTTTTCAGCCCATCTTGCTCTTTGCTTAAATAACACTTTTCTAAGTGCCCTCAGAAATAGTGCAAATGCTCTGAATTACAAAAATTTGCAAATACACTTAACAGTATTTTTGCTTTTGGGTAAAAAAAATTATCAAAGCTTCCTATGTTGAATACTTATTTTGCTTGCCAAACTGCTTTTGTAAATTGTAATGGTGATTTTTTTGCTTGGGTTTGTTTTTGTAAATAAAAATCTTATACATTAGAAACTGAACTGTTATGTGCAATAAATAACAAAACATGGTTTCGTTCTGGTTGCATGTTAAGGTGTTTAAAGTCAATATTCGCAGAAATTGTTGCGCATTGAATACTTATTTTGACTGCTGTATGTAAAATTTAACGTGAAATTAATGCGTATAAATCTGAATTTTTTTTTATATTACACTCAAATAAGCTTGTTTTTTAACTATTTTTGGAAACTACTAATATATATATATATGTAGTGTCATTGGTCTGTTGGTATATTTGATTTCAGGAAAAACATCTTCAGAATTAAATTCCAACTTATTTACACGCACATAACGTAGGTGGACAATTCACAATTGTATTTCACACATATTTGGTAAGAGCACAAAATCAGACACATATAACAGAAGCGACATTTCGCATGACGAGCACAAAGACCAAGAGCAAACACATGACACGCTGCAGTCTGCTACATGATTACAGACAGAAAAGAGAAGAGGGTGGGATTTCCAGAGTCATCGGTATTTATACCAAGCAGTGAAGACCGCGTGACTATTCTTTAACAAGAGCTCTGATTGGTTACAATAGGCGGGAGAGAGATTTCTGATACTAGTTGATTATGTTTAAGATTAGGGCATTAATGTTGAACCTAAGAATTAAAAGATTATTTGAATATTATTAAGGGTTAATTAAAAGGATGCTGGAGGGAATTATTACATTTACAGATTAAATTACTGGAAATTATTACATATATATGTGTGTGTTTCACCTTTGAGGGATCTATGTGACATTATTAGGAAATTGTTAAATCATAAAAATAAATTGTAGCAATTATTTCTTGTTTTTCAATAATGAAGAGGGGTTTTTTCCACATGACCATTTAAAAACACCCCACTATCCTTGCTCCTTTTTCTTTGTAAATTGTCATCTCAAAAGAGTTCATGGTTTGCTGAATATAATATTAAAATGTGTACTTGTGTATTAGCATAATCCTCTTGATAAAGATTGTCAAAATTAAAGAAAACTTCAAATTTTGATAACCTGGTGACATTGCTTCATGGTAACTTAACATTTTTAGACTTGTTTTTATGAATAACATTGAAATTTTCATTTACATTTGATATGTGTTCTGTGATAATTTTCTTCGTTTACCTTTTCCCCCATTTTAATTTGAATTTATTAAAATGAGGCTGTAGTATTTGTCTATAGCAAAAGAAGAAGCCATAAAATTAAAATATTTTACCTGAGATACTCAAATTTTCCAACTCTTCTGCTATAAATCTGTTTATTATTGGCTAATATTATTGGAAAATACTTGCCTATCTTTTACCACTGCTGTTCATTTTATATATTTATGGTTTATAAAGTAGGGAATTGTCCAGCAGAATATACAAAGTGATTAAAGAATCCTATGTTACAGTTCTTGTTAAGAGTGCAGGTGTCATTAATAAGGAAAATTAACACACACACCTAGAAAGTGTAATTTATTTTGATTACTGCTCTGCATATAAAAATAAGTTGAAAAAGCTAGCTTCAAGCATGGAACTCTAAATGAAACATAACTTTGTAACCAGAGACTGGTATTCATACACAATGTTTTAAAATAATATCAGATGTGAGCAAATGGAGAAATAAAAACATATCAAAAAAGCCTGATATACTTTTCAATCTTCGTTACCCACATTTATAAGATGCAATGATCAAGAGAGCCACATAAATAGTAGTTTTTGGAACTATTCAAAATATCTAAATTGAAATTTTAACTTAAAATATATATACATCACTAAGCATGGAACCTCACTTTAAAAGTTTTAATTTTTTTAAAAGTAAATCAAATAGTAATTAATACTTAAAATATGACTGTAGAAACATATGTTTGTAATAAATAACTTTCTACTTAGTAAATTACCATTGTTCTACAAAAAAATTGCCAAGCTTTGCCAACTGGGTTGTAATAACACTCAAGTTCCTTTGAATATTGGGTTTTCCATCCATATGCAAAACTATTAAATTTTAAAAATCCCATGCTAAAAAAATTGTTCACTTTTGGATTTTTTTAATAAAAAATAAATGATCTTTGTAAAATTTTATTAGAGTATATTTTTTTGCCAAATTTCCGGATGATGTTTACATGATTATCTTCAAAATATTAGGAGTAATTGATTATGATGTATTGTTTATTAAATGGATTGGGGTATTATTAAAGTTATGAATGAAAAGAAGAATAAATATATTAATTGGATTAACAAATTCAAAAATTGATTTAACTATTGAAATTAAAAATAGATTAATTTACAGTTTAAAATAACAGTTTTTATGTAAAAGTTCATAGCTGTGTTCATTTCCAGGAATATTCTTTCAAACCTTGAGCTTGGAATCAGGAGATTTATTCCCAAGCTTCCATTACCTTCAGTCTACACAGATGCCACAATACAGACAATTGTTTTATCAAAGTTTATAGCTTCTCAACTTCAGTGTGAGGTTAGTTGTTTTTTAAAAGTTTTATATATGTGTTTTTCCTCTTTATAATCTCTTGAACGATGAAAAAAAATCACGAAAGAAAACAAAAGGCGTGATGATAAATGTTTTAAAAAGAAAGTACTGAAAAACATTTCCCCTCTTGCATGTTGTTAGAGGGTAGGCCAATGCATAAATCTGCAATTTTGATAATTTCAGTCTTAATTTAATTTTTGTCATAAATCAATGTGGCATAAACATTGTTAAGGAGACATAAATCTTAACTTGTAATGGAAAGGTAGGTAAGTACTATTTTAGTTTTGCTTGCCTACATATTCTAGATTTGTACTTTGTAGAAACATGATACATTAAAACTTTGGATGCAATTTTTTCAAAACTAGGGTTCCTAAAGGCTCTTGTCTTTTATGTGATGGTAATTATGTATATTCAGCTTCTCTGTGAATGCATAACTTTCTACATTAATTATTTGCTGTATCTAAAAAGTATTTTCTGTATTTTTTATAGAAATATTGTTTTGTGTGAAAAATAATGGAATAAGTTCTTAATATAATTCTGTTTACAAAACTAGTAAAATGTTAATTAGGCTATAGCTTTTATTATAGCAATAATGAAAATTTAATGGATTCTATAATTAATGTGTTTTTTATTTTGTTTACTTAGAAATCCAGTGTTACAATGAGTTATTATGGATTGTCCAGATGGGAAGATTATAGTTCTTCGCCTGTAACTCCATCGGGTCCTGTTTATCAAGATTATCTCATGTATAGGATTAAGTTTGTGAAAGAAAACAAAGCCACTGTTTGGAAGCCTGCCTTTTTTCTTTTAAAGTAAGTTTATCATTTCTTTCATCATTCTACTATAATTTTTGAAGTAATTACATACCATTAGCTGAGAACAAAATTTTAATATTCTTGCATCTTGATTTTGTAATTAAGGTCTTCAAGAACTTTTTTTTTACTTGTATATGTGTACATGGGGTGGCCAAAAAATTAGACACCTTATTTGAAAGTAAATCTGTCCAACGATGACATAGAGTTAAAAAGCAATGCATAATTGCTTATGTAAGGAAAATGTTCAACTTTGGAAAGTTTTCTCAGCAATTATTGTTAAAATGGATAAAACAAGTGATTGAAATGATTTTGAATAAGGGATGATTGTTTGTGCAAGATAGCTAGTGCTACCATCTCTGAAATGATAACTCTACTAGGGTTTCTTGCCCAACAGTACTGTGGGTGTTTAGAGAGTGGGAGTTGAGGGGGAAAAATCAAGTGATAAGGACTATTCTGATTGAAAGCACTAGTGCATGAAAAAGGGGAAAAGTGAGTCTCATACTGTAATAGAAGGGCAACATGTCAAATATAGCTGAATTCAGTGCTGGTGCATTACACATTAAGAGGGACTTTGCAAAAGATAGGCTAAAGAGAAAGAGAGAGAGAGAGCAACAACAGCTGAAATTCAAGGGCCAAATGATAATTTTTTTAGACTGGTAGTTGTGGAATTATGAAGTGAAAAATGTGTTCTTGAAGTACACAGACTTGCTCTCTAGACAAAACTCTAAACAGCACAACTTACCTTAACATCATTGCCAGCTTATGACTCACTCATTAATGTGTATTCGGTTCCCTAATGGGGATGGCTGCTTTCAGCAGAGCTGTATAATTTGCCTCTGAAATCAATCAGTCTCGATTGGTTCGAGGAACACCTATTGGAGTTTAACCAAAGCAGGGAAATGCTGCCATTAAATCTGATTGAACTTAAAGCTGCTGTTATGTCAGCATAGGTCACTATACCTTAGCAACATCATCAGCAAGTTATTAAGTCTATATTAAGAAGAATATTTGTGTTGTGATAAGAGTTTAAGGTGCCTCAAATTAATTCTTAAAGAGGGTCACAAATTTTTGGGCCACTGAATAAATGTGTATGTGATACTAAACTGTCATTTAGCAAAAGATTTGGAAGTTATTTTTTTAATGCTTAAATGAAATTTAGCAAATATGCCCTTCAATTTTACAGACCTAATATTTAAAACTTTTTTTTGTGTGCCACAATTTTCTTAGGTTCTTAAAACTTTTTTTTTCATAGTTTTATTGAATTAATTTTAATTGGTATACAGTAAATATATTTTGTTTATCAATTAAACTTGGAACCATATTAATTGAATTTTTGTACTTAAAATTATGATTGATTGAACAATGGGGATGGATGTATAATTTTAGATATTTATAGTAAGAGATTTAGTTAAATGAATTTCAATTATAAAAAGTATTGCAATCTGCATTGTACAGAAATATACTGACTAATTCATACAAATTACTTTGGGCGCAACTTGGAATACATTATTGCATTGATATTCATCTCTGGAAAAAAAAGGGTGTAAAATGTACAATAAATAGAAATTTTCTTTTTGGGTACATTATTGTACAAATGTAATAATATATTTATGTACTATTAATTGATTGAATTTGGCCAAAGTATGTGTGGTATTCACAACTTATCCACAATTTATTAATTTTTTAAATGTGTTTAGTTTACTTGAATGGATGGTTTTCAGTGATCTTGATATTGATGTACATTTATAAAAAGAATATACCTAATTATTTTACTACAACTTTAATTTTCAAAAGGTATTATTCACACATTAAAATCTCCTGAAGATGCATTTATGTATTTTTAAAACTGTGTAATACACATTTATAAACCCTTTAAATGTGTTTCAGAATGTGCCTGCAAATTAGAAATCTTGATGAATTGTGTTAAATATGGTTGACATATAAATGTATTTAAAATTTTGGGAAAATTGAAATAAAGATTAGCAGCATACCAGAAGCATGTGCACACACACGTTACTATTTTTGTTCTGCACTATAAATGGTTATTATGGAAATAATTTATTTTAGCGTAGTCTTCTTTATTTGTATATACATTAAATATTTGTATGCATTACATTCAGTTTTATTAAATGTTTAATATTAATACAATTCAAAATACCAATTTATTGATTTTTGTCCATATTTTTTCAATTATGTTTTGCTGTATAGTTTACATTGCCTAAAAATCAAAATAAAACAGTAAAAGACATGAATTTTTCTGAAAGTATCTGAGTGCACAGTGTACGTGTATCACATTGAAGAGAAACTGTAGTGTTTAAATAATATCAATAAATATACAATTATTTTAAAGTGTCTGTGTTTCTTATAATTTTTAACTAATTGTATATTGGTTTAAAATTAGCATTTAATGATGTTTATCAGTTCGAATTTCATGTTTTGTGTTTGTTACTTGCTATTTAAAAAAAAAAATTTGCTCCCCCCCAAATAATTGTATTTATGTATTGGTGCTTTTAAATGCTAGTTGTAGATAACCTTTAAGGATTTTATAGCAATTCAAGCATTTTATAAGAAATGCAGTGTTGCACAAAATAATTAAGTAAAATTATTTTACACACATAATTAAAAATTTTTTAAAATTCTTGTAGGGGTGGTGTATTGTATTGCATGGAAGAAGAAAAAAGTAAACCAACATTTTTTATTCAAATGTGGTAATTATGATTTTTATTAAATTATTTTTATGCAAATTCCTTTTTTTTTTTTTTAATTTTTAATGCAAAATAGTTCTTATGTGATGTTTTAATATGAGATATTAGTGTTAATGTTTGAATTGAGGTAAAATGATTAAATAAAAAAATGTTATAAAAAGGTAAATTTTGAATTTTCTGTTGAATACCCTTATACTGCTGGATATCAATGTAAATGATTATTTTATTTTGAAAAGCTCTTTACAAGGAGATCAGGAATTATGTAAATGTTTAATATAGACTTCATTTTGCCAGGTACAAATTATATTCATAGACTTCATTTTAAATAAAAGAAATTTGCATATGTGGGAATACTTAAAAAACTTTTATGTTAATAAATTTATACTCCCAGATTCCAACTAACTTTTTTTATTCATATTATTATCTAACATTTCAGGATTTCTTGAATTTTACACTTCCCTCCTTTAATGTATGCCAAAATAACATTAAAAAGAAAGAATTAAAAAAATTACTGAAACTAATTGAAGTGTTCTATTTCATTAGAATTTTATGCATCTTTTGTGGCATTTTTTAATTGCAGTCATTTATCAAAACTCTTTTATTTACCAAGTGAATCTAAATGAAGTATTAATTTTTCCCTTTCTATTTTAATGAATATTTACATTTGCAGTATGAATATTCAATTTCAGACTGCTGATAAAAAAAAAATATATATTTTTTAATTTTTTTTTCATTTTTTGTGTATATATAAATTACATTTGAATAGCTGCACATACTGCTTAGATTTTTCTTGGTTGGAATTTTTTTTCCAATGCTGAAAATTAATATATGCTCAATCCTAAATTTGAAAATATAATTTTTTTTTGTCGGTAAGCAGTTTTTTGCTTTACATACTGGTGGTCAAGTGTGTGATATCCTGTCCACTAGGGATTTCTTTATTTTATTGGGTAATCTTACAATTTTGGAAATAAACGTATGGTGCATGTTTAGACCAAATGAAGTCACGTTCAGAATGAATCATAAGTCTGATAAAGTATTACTCAATAGGGTAAAAATGGAATGTGTACTTATATGGTCATAGAGAAATATTCTAGATATATGTCAGAATGTGTGTCTTGATAAGAACCTTATTTATTTACGCTGAAAAGCTCCAGAAATCCTATGTGTATGTTAATACATAAATTCTGATAAAAAAGCAGTTAATACCCATTTTATCAAGGCGCGCATGTGAGTAGATTATTCTGCTCCACCAATCAGCTTATTTAAGGTATCCGTACACCTTCGAAGAAAATTTTTTTAAAAACTGTAATATTTGCTATTAAAATATTTTTTACTGATGAAATATAACTTAAAACTATGAAAAATACATTTAATATGTTACTTGTAGTACATAAAAAATTTTTAGAGAGTAAAGCATAGTGTAAATAGTAATTAAATTGATTATTAGAATAACGCACATAACTCAAATGTAAACAAAAATATCCCTTTTCTGTAAATTTGATGATGATCATTATAACATTTTTTAGGGCTGGTACTATTTTCCTGATGATAATCAATTTATTACAATTTTTATCAAGTTTCGAGTAAAAGAACATTGAAAAATCATTAAAACATTATTACGAGCATGATATATACCTTAGTTACTAAAAACATTTCAACTATATAATTATGAAAGTAGTAGGGGTTCTTTAAATCTATAAAACAAATATATTTATAAAATTTGAACTAATTTGGTTCACAACTTTTTCTGATATTTACGTTGTCAGATGTCAATACGTTAAACAAATTCATTTTGAGATAAATCAGAAATAAACTTTGAACTGCAAATTTTAATATTAAACACAATTTGATATACTTAAAATGCCCCTGATTTATAAATAACACCTTCTTTACTCTCTAAAACATTGATTTTTTTTCCCTTGTAGCTCTTAAAATTTTTCTACGCTGCTTTACATTTGGTGTTGAATGTCGTTCTGCGTTGTTAATTCTATTGATGTCAAGATGTTTGTATGCTTTTAAAGTAAAATAACCAGGAGTTATATTAAGTTTTTTAAAAATTTCAACACAACCCTTGTATCCATCATTAAATTGGATCACAGCATCCAATGCACCAGATTTTAAAATTTTGATGCACACGAAAACTTCCTTGGGTATTCTCTGCCATATAACACCATTTAAACACTCGTTTGAATTTTGTGTTTTGCCATGCAGGCATTTAGTAAGCAGTTCTTTGGTACACAACTCTAAATATGTAGGCTTAATCGTGTTTAGTACTTCATTTGATAAGCCTTTATATTTTTCGTTTGGCTTTTTGCCACAAGACAGTGCTCGCTGGTAGTAGCACCAACTATCTTTTCCGATGCCCATGCATCGGTTTCTCGACACTTGATGAGCAATGAAACAAAGTCGCAATAACATTTTGCTAAAGACTGGATAGGTTTCCAACATTGCTACGAACAGCAAGTTTGCAATCAGTCAATAAAAGAGTCGGTAAGTTTGCCTTTACCAGACAGATTTTTATTTTTAGACTTTAGTTTGTGCAATCTCGCACCTACTCTCTTTTGAACATGACCAGTGCATTCATATTTTGTGACGCTATCCTTCCCATAAGTATCTTTGACACTGATAAAGCCCTTAGAGTCCCCGTCACCATAATAATGTGCATATTTAAGGCCTCGTTTGACAATAGAACGTTGGAAGATTCTCATAGCACCAACAGCTTCCATTTTTAACGCAGAACCTTGAAAATTGCTATGGCACACGTGATCTGCTGCAAAAGTTTCCGACTTAATGCTTCTAGGCATTTTAGAAATCTTTCTGCAGGTGGGACAATATGACGACATTATTTCAATGTCAACTGACAAAGCTGCGACACACCCATTCATGGAAGAGTAACCTCTACGCTGCCACGTTCCATCAACTGAAATGCCACATTCAACAATTTTATTTTTAGTAGGATGTAGCACTAACAGTTTAGAAGCTGCTTTTTGCATTGATAGTTCACTAACTTCTGAAATCACGGACATGAGTTTATTCTATGATTAGTGTACGCAGTTTTACTGAGCCTGGGTAAATTTAACGTACCACATAATTTAAACCCAGCAGAAAAACCTTTCCCAATTTGTCTCATACCATACACAAATCTTGTATTTACTTCAGGACAGTTTAAAGTTTTCTTTGAACTAGAAAACCCTGAGTAAAAGTCACAATGTTTATACCTGATAACAAAATTTGAGCACAAACCATATGTGGAATCCTCAGAAAGCAGGATACCTTCTTCGAAACATCTTGGGCAGCAAAGTTGTAAAAACAAATTTAAAAGGACTTTCATATCAATTCTGTTACCAGTAAGTGGTTTACATTGATATTCTGCTATTTCTTCATCAAAGGCAGTAGGTATTTTAATTTTTGAAGAACTGGTGTTGGTAAATGTTGCGCTGCTATTTTTTGAATGTTTAATGGTAGATCCATTACCTAGAAATTGGCTTTTTCTCTTTGCACTAACTCTACGTTTAGCATTACCCATTTTAAATGACAAAAATTAAAATTTTTCTGCTATAAAAAAGGATTAAACAAAAGCTTATAAAGAGCTACGGAATCATAAGCAAATGTAAACAAACAGTAAAGCACTCTATTTTCTTGCCAGATTCTAGATAAAAATATAAATAAAAACCTGTTGCCAATTATATTATTGATAATTCTGAAAACTCAAATTCATATTTTAAAAAGTTTAAATTTCTTACTATTGCATATTTAAACGATACTTTGAAAAATAAAAATGTCAACAAACATTTTTTCTACTTCGCAATGCAGACTTGTACTTCCGGGTTCAAAAAGGTGCTATCGAATGAAACTCAAATCCCCATAACTTAAGTTCTAAATAAGATAGAAACAAAATTTAAACACCATTTTAAAGAAAAAAGTTCATATTTTCAAATAACATTTAAATTAAAAAATCGAAAAACTTGATGAAAATGACATTTTGAAGGTGTACGGATACCTTAGTTTAAATGCAATGGATCTAGGCTTTAAATTTTAAAAAAATACACTCCGATACTTTTTACATTAACCTTACCGCTTTCAGGTGTTTAAACTAATTAAAATAATTATCAAACCTTAACAGTAAAACAGCTTTAGAATCTACCTTGAACACCATAGTGTAAAAACAAATAATTTAGTACAGATTATTTTTTGCTTACTTTGTTAAATTTTTTTTTTGGATATGAATATCGGGAATATCTTGAATGGCTTATTGGTTGAAATTCTAACAGGTATCATGATGCTTATGAAAAAAATCAAATGTGAAACAATGAAAAGTCCCATATCATGTTCTCTCATTATTTCTTTTCTGTTTCTTTTACCTTTACTGTCTTGTTTACTGCAACATACAGCACATTTTCTTGCTAGTTTTTTTTTCCAGTTGGAGGAAATTTTATAAAATGTCTCATTTAGTTGGATTGGAGTTTCAAATGATAGCTTATCTCTTTTGCTGCACATTGATTTGAAGTGGTAGTTTTAAAACCATTTATCATTTTCCTAATCTAATTGAAACTGAAGCTATGTTATAGAACATCTTTTTTTCTTATGTTGGGCAAAAGAATTCCAAATGCATTGATCAAATAAATTAAGATATATATATATATTTGTAATACTATCGATATTTTCTTGAGATGGAATAAGATGCCAAATTCTGGGCAAGGATACCCATGTTGCCATTATAACTGACAACATTTTTGACTTCATCTTTTCTTCTCTAGACAATTTCACTGATCTTGTTTTTCAGTTTTTTAGTTTTTACATAATTAGAAACCTTTCTGTTGAGATTGATCATCCCATAAGAATTAGTTTTGTACTTGACAACATATTAGTTGAAATTGGAGAATAATAATAATTGTATATATATATCCAGTATTACAAAGTATCTCTTATACTTTTCTTATCATTTTCTTATACTCTTATCATTTTCTTACATAACATGTATATCTTTTTATCATGCCAGGCCCTTTTCAAAGGTAAATATACCTTCCAAGTAAGTCTACCTTAATATGAAAGATTCACTAATAGATACATCCTGTTCTGAGGTAACTGCATTTTCACTTGGCTTATTTTTTGAATAAATAGCCCAAATGTAACTCAGTTTTGCATTAGGGTGTATATCAGGAACATAATTTTCATTATTAGAAAAATAGAGATATTGGTTCAAATTGTGTTCTTGTCTGGATGATATTTGTTTCTTGAAGAAAGAGGTAAATAACTTTTTAATAACGACAGAACTTTCCATCCAACCCGATATTTTTACTAAAATTTACCAATAAGCAAGGTTTTCTGTAAAACTGAAATGAGGTGAAGGACACGCTGTTCTTTCTTCTGCTCATATCCTTACTGAGCTCAAATCATCTGTTCACTAGACTCTGAATAAATATTTGATAGATCAGAATTATCTTTTGACTGAAAGACATTGAATTTTGTGACCTCAGAATCACTCTCTGAATTCTTTTTTAATAGCTACATTGACATACTAAAATAATATTAATGAAAGCAGAAATGCAAAATAATTTTGATTTCAATTCAAAATGAAAAATCTAAATATGAAAATTGTGTAGAAAATATAAGTAGTTTCTCCATCTCATTGCAATATTAGCAAATTAAAAAAAATATATGAATTTAAAGAGATGTGTAAGCAGAGAGAAACAAAATCAAGTTCAGTGATGAAATTTTTCTCTTGATGCCATGCTATGTGACACCAATTGTACAGACATAAAAATGCCAATTTGCTGATGCAAAAGATGTCACACCTACAAATGGGTTAAATGTCTTTCTCCAAATAAACTTAAAAAATTTCATTATTAACAAATTTTCTTCAGTTATAAAAATGCAGTCATCACATGAAACATTGCATTATAATTTATATTTAACTTGATAATGTATTTTTCTAAAAAAGCAGTTATTATTTTTATAACCATGTATGCAGTTCAACATTCTATGGCAAATAAAGAGTTTGAGTTCTAATAATTCTTAATTTCATAAAGATATCTTTGTATTGGTTTTTTACAATATGGTAGTATATGAATTTGATTACTCATTATTCAGGATTAATGTATTTTTAAATGCTTAAGAATAAAATTTAAAGGAGAGCTATTGACTGAATAATTTCATACTTATTACATAAGAGAAATAATTATAGGAAACATATATATTTAGCTTGAAAACATCAATGACTTTTTTCTTTGTACATGCTAAATTGAGCTATAAGATGTATCTATATATATAAAGCAGAAAAGCGACTCACTGACTAATCACGATATCTCCAGAACTATTAAACCTACAGATTTGAAATTTGGTAGGTAGGTTCCCTTCATGGAGTAGACGTCAGCTAAGAACGGATTTTGCAAAGATCGAATCCCAAGGGGTGTTACGGGGGTTTAAGGGGCGTTATAGATAATTATTTCCATTATTAAACTATTAGATGTACAGTCTTGAAACTTGGTACACAGATTTCTTTCATAAAGTAGAGATTCCCTATATAATTTTTACGAAAATCGACCTCCAAGGGGCGTTGAGGGCGCTTAAGGGGCGTTATGCATAATTATTTCCATTTTCAAAGTATTTGACATACAGTCTTGAAATTTGATAAGCGGATTCCATTCATAGAGTACAGATCCGCTACAAAATGGGTTTTGTGAAAATCGGCCCCAAGTGGCGTTGTGGTGAATTAAGGGGCGTAATAGGCAATTAACTCCTTTTTTAAACTATTAGACGTAAAATCTTGAAATTGAGTAAGCTGATTCTATTCATTAAGTAGAGATCCGCTATAAGATGGATTTTGTGAAAATCGCTTCCTAAGTGGCGTTGCAGGGGCTTAACCCCTTCTCTGTCGGATTTTTTTTCGAATTTCTGGTCCAAAAAAAAAATTTTTTTTATTGCTGAAATTTAGTGTGTACTCTAGTCTAGATTTAAAAATGCAATTTTTTTTTTGTCAGAAAGCAGTTTTTTCTAGACTTACGAGTGGTCCAATATATTATATCCCGTCTACTGATCCCCAATTTTCACTGCAATGCATCAAAATTTAGGCTTAAGAAAATATACTCTGATACTATATTTATTTATGTTATTGCTTTGAGGTTAATATTTGAGAAATAAAAGTAACACAAAAAAATATGTACATAAAAAAACTATTAAAATTATGTAAAAATTATTTTAGAAAGTGGTTTTCTAACCATACCTTTAGCAAATAGTTTTACAATCTGTCTGGGACATCAGGATGTAAAAACATTTATCACAAAACCTAAATCATTTATTACAGCATTTTTCCGTACATAATAAAAAAAAAATCTTGGTTGTGAATGTAAAAAGCATAATGAATAGTTTTTTACTTCAAATTCTAATAGATATCACACTGAGTGTGAAATTTTTCAAAACATGGTACCGCGCAAAGTCCAACATCACACTTCTCACAATAATACCTCGTTTCTTTTCTTATCTTTTTACCGTCTCTGTCTCGTTTCCTGCAACAGATGAAACATTTTCTCGCTGGTTTTTCTCTCTTCTCAGTTGGTGGAATAAATTTCACAAAATGTCTCTCAGTAAGTTGAAGTGGTGTTTTGAGTAAGGGCCTACCTCTTTTGCTGCCCATTGATTCCGAGTGGTACTTTATAACCATTTCATTGACCAAATCTAATCGAAACTGAAGCTGCGATTTAGAACCACCTATTTTCTTATATAAAACATAAGAATTCCAAATGCATTGATTGAAAATATGAAAAAATATTTTTCGGTAATACTTTTCCCCATGTTTTCTTGGGATGGCATAAGATGCCAAATTTTGGTCAGCACGATCAACGCCACCCATAGTGTCATTATAGTCTACAACGATCTTCGGTTTCAGCTTTTCCTTTCTAGATGATCTCACTGCAATCATTTCTGAATTATGAATAGTTGAAATAAGTGATACATCTTTTTTATCCTTCCATTTCAAAATAAGAGCTTTTTCACGTCGAAATGCTACAGTCTCACCCTTCTTGAGTTTTTTACTTTTCACATAACTAGGAACCTCTTTTCTATTGAGATTGATTGTCCCATATGAATCTGTTTTGTACTTGACAAGAATGTCAGTTAAAATCGGAGAAGAATAATAATTATCCAGTGTTACACAATATCCCTTATTTAGTAAAGGCTTCATTAGTGTCAAAACCACCTGCATGGATTTAGAAAATTCTGGCTTCAAGAACTCTTCATCAAAAAGTGTTCCCCTTCCCGTAAAAATTATTGACGACCAAACATATCCACTTTTAGCTTCACATAACATGTACATCTTTATACCAAATCTTGCCCTTATCAAAGGTAAGTATTGCTTCCAAGAAAATCTACCTTTATATAAAAGTAGGCTCTCGCACATCAATAGATACATCCTGTTCTAATGTAACTGCATTTTTACTTAGTTCATTTATTCTTGAATAAATAGGCCAAATTTTATTTAGTCTTGGGTTAGGGTGCGTATCAGGATCATAATTTTCATTATTAGAAAAATGGAGATATTTTTTCAAATAGTAATACCGTCTGTATGACATTAGTTTTCAGAAGAAAGGGGTGAACAATTTTTCATCATTTGACCAATACCACTGTTCAACTGGCTTTTTTACTATGCCCTGCATGATCCAAATACGCAATAAAAATTTGACCTCTTCCTTACAAGTTGCACGACATTCCAGCTGCTTTGAATGCATTTTAGATTTCTGGGAATGAAAGCATTGTTCAGCATATACATTAGTTTCCTCCACTATCAACTCCAACATAGAATCATCGAAAAAATACTCAAAATATTGAATCAAAGTATCATCACCAAAGTTTACCAATATTCCAGGGCTTTCTGTAAAATCAAAACGAGGAGTAGCAGGACACTGTTTTTTCTTCTACCCCCATCCTCACTGAGCTTATATCATCATCTTCAGATTCACTAGACTCAGAAAAAATATCATCAGTTGATAAATCAGAACTATCATCTTTCGAATTAAAAATATTAAATTCACTGTCCTCTGACTCACTTTCCGAATCCATCATAAAAGCAATTTTGACGTGTAAAAATTACACTAGCAAGAGCGAATTTATAGAAAGTACAAAATGATTCTTTTTTGGTTTGAGCGGGAAATCTTGCTTGGAAAATTGTGAAAAAAGTAGTATTAGTTGTGCCATCTCTTGCCACTATTCGGAAATACAAAAACTAATCGCAGAATTCACTCAGGCGTATGCATAGCGACCAATTCAATTTCAGTGATGCAATTTTTTTCTTCGTCGCATGACATGCGACGCCAACTATAAGGGCACAAAATTGCCAAACGTATGAGATGCGACGATGACAGAGAAGGGGTTAAGGGGAGTTATAGGTAATTATTTCCATTTTTAAACTCTAAGACGTACAGTCTTGAAATTTGGTGAGCAG
Source organism: Trichonephila clavipes (assembly GCA_019973935.1). Taxonomy (NCBI): domain Eukaryota; kingdom Metazoa; phylum Arthropoda; class Arachnida; order Araneae; family Nephilidae; genus Trichonephila; species Trichonephila clavipes. Next base: position 407,027 of record BMAU01021395.1, on the reverse strand, counting down.
ATTCCTTTCATAGAGTAGAGATCCCCTACCAAATAGTTTTGGGGAAAATTGATCCCCAAGGGTCACTGAGGGGGATTAAGGGGTGTAATAGATAAATATTGCCGCTTTTCAACTAATAGACCCACCTGCTTGAAAATTAGAAGGTATGTTCCGTTCATGGAATAGAGTTCCTTTTACAAAGAGGTTTTCGAAAACGGACCCCCAAAGGAGTGGGGTTGTAAGGGATTAAAGCATGCAATAGAAAAATTTCTGTTTTTGAATTTAACTCATTTACTTGAAATTTGTTGAGAACTTTTCTTTAGTTGAATAGAGTTCCACTAAGAATGGATTTTACGGAAATCAACTCCAGGGGGAAGCGGGGAGAGTTATTGGGGCGTATTGATAGACAAAATTCCCATTTTCGAAGTGCTAAGACTATAATAATAAAATTTGGTTTGCATGCTTCTTTTGTTGAATCGGAATCCGCAAAAATGCTGTCAACGAGGTATTGATGATAAAAATTCCGTTTTTGCTCTGTTAGATTTAGACTTGAAATTTAGCACGCATATTTATTTTATGGAGTAGAGATCCACTGAAAGTTGCTTTGGTGGAAATCCACTTGATTAATTAGGTTAAGTGAGTGCAAAAAATCTTTCTACTTCTATTTTAGTTATAAATAGAAGTTAGGTATTTTAATTTATGTCCTTTTTATATCAAGAGGCGAGAGTTATAGCTATAAATATATTTTTCAATACAATCGAATTCTTAATGCTAGATATCAATAATTCATATACTATATGTAAACAATATACATTTATACAATATCGTGAAATACCCAGCGAAGCGGGTGGGTAACGGCTAGTACATTTATAAAAATGATTTTTGCGATGTTTGAAATTATAGTTCAACTTGTTTGATTGTGAAGATATAGATTCAATCACTTTTTGATTAATTTCCGTGTCAAATGAAAATCTAGATTAATAGTTTATCATACAATTAGAATAAATAGTATTTATGCGTGCATTACATTTATGAAAAATGTATATATTATTCATGCATATTTCTGTTTACTTAAATTTTTCCTGTATTTTTTTTTATTTTGTTGCATGAAATTGTACATATTGGACAACATTGTTATGCTAGCTAAATTAAAATATTACTCATTTTTTCCCAGTGCTCCTCATTGCAAAGGATGTAGAAGAATTCATATTTTGAATCGACCACATGCATTTGAAGTCATTAATGAAAACTTAGATTCATTACAATTAGCTGCTTCAGATATATATGAAGCCTCTAAATGGTTGCAGTATTTTCTGGAAACTGTTTCCCTTGCAGGACATGTAAGTAGCAAACCAGCATATCTCATTAGTTAATGAATGGAAATTCATTATCAGTAACTTTTTCTTTTCTCTCTTTTGTCTTTTATGGAGAATCAGAACCTACCAGTATGACAAAATTCAATGAATACATTCATAAGTGAGAGATTTTTACTTAAATTAGAAAATCCTTTTTGAAATTATGTCCACGGATTTTTATTTACTTTTAACTACTACAAAGTTCCTAAAAACTGCAAGAAAAAGCCTTCTTCTGGTATTGCAAGTGGAAACACCAGTTTATTTTATAAGTCACTATGCATTTAAAAAATATTCTTTCTTCATTTTTCCAGAATTTTGGTGTTTTTTTTGCAAAATATATTTTATTTTATCTATTGTATTAATTTTTTTATTGTAACAAATTATTTAATGAAAAAAATAAGTAATAGTAACATATGAAAGTATCCAAAGGTTGTGCAGGATGAGAAAAAACATGCTAATCAAATGATAACATTTTTTTTATCAGTTAAAGATACATGGATCCTGCCATCATCATGCTAGAAAATGATACCTTGTCTGTATGTTATTTCTGACCCTGATTGGTGATTTTATTTTTTCAATTTATCCTGCTGGGAACTATATTTTACTGAATTAATTGCTTCTCTCACCTTGAGTAGTTGTTAAAAAGCAATGCCCTTCCATTCCTACAAAATGAACATAAAATCTTTCTAAAGATCAAAACTTTCAAAAAGATCATATTACTATCATCAAAGGCTTTTTATCCTTAATCAAAGTCATAAGATAGTGAAACGTTCCTATAAAAAATCTGCTCATCCCAAGTCTCAGTGTCTTCCACCCCCCTCATTTTGCTGCAGAAGCAAATATGTCGAAATAGAATTAAGAAGGTTTCTCCTGGTTAGTTGATGCAAAACCTATACGTGAGGCATTTATGTATTATGAATTTATTTTGTACTGTTATATTTGTAAAATGTTTAAAATATTTACTAATTCACAAATGATATGTTGGGGATTTTCACCAACCATAAGCTAAAATAATTCAGAGTCCTTAGTGGATGAGCAGCTGTTGCAATTTACCCATTGTAAAATTAAATGTTTATTAGTCTAAGCCATCTTCAAACTGTCTGAGTACTTGTAGCAGCATTCTTGTACATGGTGCAATTAGCAGTTATAGTTCTTTGCCTATTTTCTTGAAAAAATAAATGCAGCATCATATGTCAAAAAGGATTCTTTGGTTTTTCATGCTTAAAGGTTAGTGAAAGAACCAATATAAGACTTCAGTGCAGGAAAGTGAAATCTTTTCAAATTAACTAGTTTTCATTTTTTTTGGAGTAATAAAAATGTCTGATAATAAATTTTTTAAACTGTGAGGCAGTGATTTATTTGATTATTAGCTAAAAATAGGCAAGTATGAGAAGATATTTTTTATAACACCATATTTCTTTATTGTCAAGGAATGAAGCTATCAAGTTTCCAGCTTCATTTTTTTTTTTTGCTTTATATTTGTGAAACCATTGCAACAATTTAATAATATATATCCTTCATTTAGTTTTGTTTTTTTACTAACCTCTTAACTGCCGATTAAAATGTATGCAATTTTCTCCCCAGTGTCATTGTTTTACACATAGGTGCACATACACTATGTATTGGGGGGAAAGAAAAGGTACAAATAAGCAAATTTATCTCTGAAATAAGTAAATCCTTCAAAAATACTGTAAAGGTCGTTTTATTGCATTCCATAGCCTTCAGAATAGTTTTGCTGATAACAGCGCAATGAAAATAATTGTATTTTGGAAAGACAAATATATACATCTAGGATATGCAAGGCACCAGTTGAGCTGGACGGATTTTTTTCCTGGAGGGTCACTTGAAGGGTTATCTAGCAATCACTAGTTTTATAAATATACTATGTGTTTTGGTATTATTATTCACAGAGGACCTTTGCATGTATTTTGTACTTTAAGAAACATTAAATAGTTACAGCATTCTTGAAATTATTAAAAAATTTTTAAACCCATTTTATAAGCAAAGCAAAACTTAGATTTGATAGTTTCATTAAAAAAATTATAAAACATGTAAATGTTTTGTCAGGAAAATTTATTTCAATTACTTAACAATTACTGGGACAATCAGTAATTAGCCAAATTAAATACAGAGGCAGTATGTAATTATATTATGTATAGAAATGATACATTTTTTGAAAAGCTGTTAAAAAGGCAGAGACATTCAATAAAATTCTGATGATTGGTAATGCTGGAAATAATTTGAAAATGAGTATAACGCCTTGATTTTGGTGTTGGATAATGTAAATTAAAAAAAAATATTCATGGATTATATTTTGTTTCTTTTAAAATATTTTATTTCTGATCCAAACTTGTGCCATCCTTAAATACTATAACATTGCATTGTTTTCTTTTGTAGTTCATTGATTCTGAAAGAAAAGTCCAAAGACCTGCTTGTGTTCTTGTTGCTAATGGGAAAATTTTAATAGCTATTGAAGAAAGTCGTAAAAGCACATATAAGCTTCTTAATAAAGCCAACATCTGTGATTTAGTAGCAGCCTTTGTTGATCCTAAAACTCCTAATTATGTGATGCTTGTAAGTCAAATTCATCACAGTATTTATCATTAATTAAGCCTAATCAATGTTAAAAGTATATGGAGGTTGAAATATTATGTTGATTATGTATTAAAACTGAGTGTGCATTTTGTCTATTTTGTTATCACTAAATTGCCATACATTTAAGGTATTTTTAAAATTTTTTATTAGAGTTATTATATTTTTAATGATGATATATTACTGTACACTTACAGTCTTTAAAAAAGGTGCATCTTTAATAACATTCACAATTTTTTTGTCATAGTTGGAAATAATTTGCATCAATGCTAATGGTTAAAAGAACTAAATTATAAGTGAATAGATTAATTACCTTCTTAAGCAGAATTTTTCCTATTATGTAGTTAGATTTTTGTGTGTGTTTGATTTTTTTATTTATATATATATATATACATATAAAAGCTGAATTTCATATTAAAATTTTTTGTTAGAAGTATCTGAGCTAGTATAGGTTAAATATTCTAATATTCTCAACTTGATATGGTAAAATTAATTGTTTCTTTACAATTATAGAAGAGTATTTTGTAGTACAACTTTTTAGCTTCTTTATATGACCTTGTTATGTGTTCATTCTGTGAATGATGTTTTTTAATGCTTTTGCTCATTTTCTTTATTTTTCTTTATATCTAACGAACTTCTAAAAATTCACTTGTCTGCATTGATAAACATTCTTCCAGTGCTACTTTGACCTCGTCAATAGAATTCAAATTTCTTTGATATAAATAAATTATTATCAAATAGAGAACTATGCTTTGTTAAAGTTTATTTTGGACATGACAGCAAAGCGCATGTATAAATTTACTCTCTGTATGCAATTAAACTCAGAAAGTTTGTGAAAAATTTATTGATCCAATTTGTTGGTGTTCTGGAGTGCTTGCAAGTTCAATGAATGGTTAAATGAACAGATCCAAACTTGGTTAAATCCCCCTCAGCTGTTATGATGGAATGTTGTCTCTCTAGGGCAGGGATGCCGAACCAATGGTACACGACACAATCACTTGGGCATGTCTCAGATCAAAATGGTTAGCATTTTAGTTCAAAATAGCAAAGTTCACTATGAAGTATTATGAATAAACGCAAGTGATCTGTCCCGTTTTTACAGACATATGCCAACATTTCAAAAAATTGAATGTAAAGCCTCAAGATACAAATAAAAAATATTATCTTCAAGAGGGACCTCAATGCTTTTGATGTTAAATTGCATATTTTCAGAAATGATATTATTACAAGAAACTACTAGTACTTCCTGAACTTGAAAATATCAGACGAAGAGAAAGTTATTCACGAACCTATTTCCATAATTATTATGTACCCTGATAAACTGAATTTGTCCCAATTCGATTGGAAGAAATTGAAGAATTTGAAATGCAACTGTGTTTGATTTCCAGTTTAGTTCAATATGAATTCAAAAATATATTAAAACAAGAAAAGTGTTGAAATTGATTGAAACAGAAAATTACCAAGCAATATAAGTAAAAATGTCAGTAACGAAATTTCGGAAACATGAATTCAATTCCAGATACATTTAACTGTTTGAAGAGGCTGGCTAATGCTTTTTTAACCATATTTTCATCTATCTATGCCCAAAAATCATTATTTTCAGAGATGAGTAACATTTAAGACTCACTTAGAAAACCATTTGACAGATGACTCTAATTCAGCATGTGTTCTGCTAAAAGTAACATCTTTCAATCCTAATGCAAGTTATTTGTCATCTAATCGGCAACAACAGAAGTCACACTAATGTTACTTTAATTTGAATTACACGTATATCCAAAACATTTACTGCTGTACAGTGCAAAATGTATTTAATGGTTAATAAAGAGTTTTGAGTGGCTTTTACTTAATTTTATTATTTTTCCCCAAAAATCACAAGTCAAAATTATTTGACGGCACATCTATACCCCATTAAACACTTTTTTAGAAAAAATGGCGCATTGATCCAAAAAGGTTCACCACCCCTACTGTTGGGTTTGCAGAATTTCTTTTTTTGAGCTGTTTGGATTTTTCAGGATGAAATTTGTCTTCTAGGCTGTAGTTGCTGGCTCAGAATCTCTGGAACTGCCGTTAACACTGGCTTTTGTTTATCTAATACCCAATCACTTCTTTAATATTTCTTACACTTTCTGTTTTGCTGTTACCTCTTTTAATTTTTGGAGCAAAATATTCCAAACAAACTCCTTTGTCACTTTCATTACTTTTAAAAACTGACTCTGTTAAAATTACTTTACACTCTTCAAAATTTGTATGGTTAAATTAAGCATAAGATAATTTTATTACTTTATGTGATGATTCAATGTTATTAAGATTGATTATGCATTTGATGAATAGAAATATTCTGTTAGGTAATGCTTCCGTATAATCTGTTTTAAAAATTTTCAAAATAAATATATTTAGTTTGTATGTCTTAATATGTGAACTTTTTTGTAGGAGTTTGAGATAGCTGAAGCTTGTAAAAGCAGTGGTGAATGGATATTTTACTTTGAATCACCATTAGAGAAAGAAAAATTTTTAGATGATGTTAGTAGCCATTGGTCTAAAGTTTATCACGTAAGTTATTTTTAAACCATTTGGGGTATTTTAATGTAACATTTTCTCTTAAATATGAAAGATATTCTTGTTATTTTAGATATTTTTTCAGAAAACATACATCCCTTCAACATAAAAATAAATAGTTTAAGAGTTAGTTATTATTTATAAATGAAGAAAGGATAGTCATATTTTTATAAAATTATCACTGTTCAGCTATAATTAATCTGCCAATTTCATTATATACAAGATGAATAGAAACTGTCAAAGTTTTATTTAATTTTTTATGAAGACTTTTTCAGTGTGAGAAATATATTGTATCTTAATTTATTTACAATATATATTTTTTTATTTCTCTTTATTCTGAACATTTCTTGATTATCATATAAATTAGTATCTATGTCAAATGAAATAAAAAAATAATTCATAAAATATATTTATTCCAAAGTTTGGTATTTTTTTAAAAAAAATAAGTAGTAAATTTATATATGCTAGAACATACTATTTAATTAAAATATTTTTTTTCTACAGGTCAATCTCAATGTAGAAAACATTAAGGATTTGTATTTATTAAAAAAGTATCATCAAGTATCAGCTGAGATAAAGGCTGAAATACTTGCTCTTGAAGATTTCTTGACTGACAACTAACTGCATCAGTTACGTCACACACAATGTATAACTTTTAATTTCCTCTACCAAAGAGACCGTGTGATAAGTATTTGCTTGGAGATGTATTCTTTTTCAAGCGCTTCCTAAGTCTTGCTAGAAACTTGTCAATGTGATGCATATTTCTTAAACTATGTCTGGATGAGTTCAGTTTGTGTGAAAGAAATGATTGGTAACTTTTATGGCATAATAATGCTACTATTTATTTTGTGTTTGGAATGCTGGTACTTCCATTTCATTGTTTTGGATGTATCTTCCATCCCTTTGAATGAATTGTATTTTGTATGCTTTATTTAAAAATAATTTATTTGGTGCTGAATCTTAAATGGATATTTGAATTCCAAGTTCTTGGAAACCGACAATGTGTTGTCTTTTAATCTCTCCATGCCATACATTTCTGATTTTGGGACTTTTTAATTTCATAACATAATTTAACTCATATAAGCTGTTATTGAGTTATGAATTTTTATTGCATTAACTAGCTCTTGAAAATGAAGTTACGAAGATTTCTTTTTAGTCGGGAATTATTCTTCACATTTGATGGATTTCAAATTTAAGACACAGTATAGCATTTTAGGGCAAGACATAATGCTTCTTTTCACATTAATCACTTGAACTTGATATGCCAGTTTTATAAAGGTATATTTTGGGCATTCTGTAGTTATTTTAGTTAATATAATTCGACTTAGTAATGATTTATTTCAACATTTATATGTAACAATACATACATTATTAGCAGAATGAGTTTGTAAATTCTCAAATGAATAGCTCTCAGATATATAATATTGAATAGCATGAAAAATGTGGAGCCTCCAATATTTGTTTCAGTTTTAAATTTCTTCATTTTTTTATTGATATTTTTTTTCAAATGGCTTTTTAAATAAGTCTAATTTGTTATTTATATATAGTCTGTTGTTAAATTGTTTGAATTAAATTTTATTTTTCCCTATCTGCTTATAATGATTCATTCAGTATCAATGTCAGGAAGTATGTTGATTAAAAATAAATTTGTATTTAATGAATGCAGAGTTTTAAAAATCGCTTTTCTTCTTTAATCGCCATTTTCATTTTTTGGGGGAGGAGGGGAAATGTTATGTTTTTATATCTTTTACCTACTGTGATACTGAAACTGAAGAGCAAGAAAGTGCCTCAAATTTTTCAAATAAAAGTGAGGAATTTGTTTTGATTAGTGATTTCTATATTCTGTGAATTTGCAAACTGCTTAATGAAAAAGGAGATGGGGGGAGATTCATGGCATGTCATTTTCATATCATAACTTATTTGTTTCTATTATGAAAATAAAATGCTTGTTAATATCAATTTGTTTTCCTCAATACTAAAAGTTTTTCCTTTAAATTAACTTTATTAATCCTTTGTTTTAAAAATAGCTTAAAAATGCAACTTTTACTTAACATAATTTGACAGCAATTAATATGAATATTTTTTCTCATGCTGTAAAAATCTTCATGGTACTGACATTGCTGAATCTAATCTCTGTATTCTATAATGTATCTTGTTTAGTCCATATGGTTTAAGAACAGCTTTTAGGGATGTGTAAAAGTAGTAATTTAGTCAATAGTAAAATATTATCTGAAGGGAATAGAATACTATTATTCAAAGTAGATAGTACTAAAAGAAAAATTATCGCATTCTAAATAAGCTAATAGCAGTTTAGCAACATTTTATTGGAAAAATTTAAATTTGCTGTTAAATTGGGCGTTCCCAATTAAATTAAAGGTTTTTTCCTTGTATAATTTGCTCATAAAGGTTGCCAATCATCTTTTGCTTATTTTAAGGTGCCTTTTTTCTATGCTGTTTAAATGTCATTTAATTATTGACTTCATAAAGTGTGCATAACTTTTTGTTGCCATTACTTTATTTATATTTTAATGTTGTGTAATTGGTAGATATGTATGATGTTTTTGTATAGGAAGAATAATTTTATTATTAGTTTTTACTAATTTTACTCTTGTATAATCATTAAAAAATCAAAAATGTTGACTAATTGTGAGATTTATAAAGTCTTACTTGATTTGTATTTTTTTTTATTTATAAATAATTTAAGTTTTCAGAAATTTATTGAACTTCATTGTTTCTGAGTGCCTTTTAAGAATTAAAACATTTTTGCATTAAATAATGAAAGAATACGAATATCAATGTAATTAGATATCAATTAAAAACCATGCATACATATTTGCTTAATATAGTATAGCATGGTAGTCAAGAAGTAGTATATGTATTATAAACATGTAACTTTTGCATTAGAGCAAATTATATTTCATGATATTCAATTTAAAATTTATGTTGATAAATCTATTGTGTTAATAAATGTTAAAAAAATGTATTGAAGAGTTATAAGGAATTTCGTATTGTAATATCTTGATTTTTTTTTTTTTTTCTGTATGTGATATTTAAGCTTATTTTTAAATGAAGCTGTAAAAGTGGCATTGTTTTTTAAGGCACAAAATTGAAGAATGCTATGTACAGTATTTTTTTGTATAGAATTTTTTCTACATGGTAATTTTTGTGATAATCTCTATTTTCACTCCATGTTGAAAAAAATCGTGTAAACTGTATTTTAATGTATACACTATAACGATATTACTTATATTGTTTAAACAATTGCAGTTCAGTAGAATTATGATGCATAGTTTCGTAAATATTTGTAACTTTTTGACTTAAGAGTTTTTCTTACTTTATAGAATTCTTGTCAATTTAGTTACTATAAACTCATCTACTTTACTAAGTCAAAAAGAAAATTCATGTGTTAAATTGCATTTAAATATGTAATGAGAATATATAAACTTGTAAAAAAAAATCTTTTGTTGAAATTTCTTGGTCACAGAGTTGATCCTTATGAATATTGTGACTCTTTTTAAAAAAATTAATGTACTAGTCATCTAATTCAGAAATATCCAATTAATATTGAATAATAATGGGTAGAGATAAACAAATAAAAATATTTTCTTCTAGATTTAACTTAGCTATGCTAAGATAAAATCTTGAAGTATTACATCATTAAAGGAAATAATTAGATGTTTAATACTATTTCCTTCTGAAGGGTTTATCCTCAGTTTTGTTAAAAGCAATACTTTTCTAATGATGTAATTTAAGAGGTAGTAGGCCATTATAATTATCATCCAGAAATTTTGGAGCTGAATTATTTTAAACAGACAAAATAACTCAAATATACAACATATTGTATTTAGTTAAACTTAATAGAAATATATAAAAGTTTTAAAAGTAAAATTATTTACAATTAAACAAAAATATGTTTTTGAGATTTTTTCTCTCGTTTATTTTACTAAAAGATGTTTGTAAATTCAATGCATGTGAAAATGTATGGTAATTTGTAATATTTTTGTTACTCAATTTCTTCTAAAATATTACTGAAACTTCATTAAAATGCATATAATTTTTTGCCCCTAATACTTGTGTACTCTTTTGTTTAAAAAAAAGGGAGTGAAATTTAACTAATTTCTTCAACTTTTTTTTAAAACTACAGTCTTTCATATAATAACCATTTACCATATTTAACTATGAAAATGATTCTTTGTAATTTAAATTTTACTATCCCAAATTATCATTGCTTAAAAATGAAGAATAACCTGTTATTTATAAAAATCTTTAAAAATTAGTTCACACTGTTTGTTTTATAAAAAGTCAATTTGTCAAAGTAATGTTGTAATTGATATAAATTATGGTTTTTATTTAAATCAAATAAAAAATTATCTTTTTAACTTACTACTTTGTTAATATTTTAGGAAGTTTTTGAATAAATATTTTGCGTTTAATTATGTTTTGAAAAACATTATAGTATTAGAATTAGTTATTTTATATTATATAATCTTTTTAAAAAAAATATAGCATATAACATGTAAACAGTTTATTTGTATAATGTTTTTTAATATAAGTAACTTTTTATGTTAAAAATTATAAAACATAAAAAGATAAATTTTTTTTTGTGAAATTTGTTTTTTTAACATTTATTTAATTTAGGATCATTAAAATATACCCTTAAAAGTTGAATGGGAACTATATTATAAGTTTGATAAACTTCAAATGATTTTTCTCCAATTTATTTTGCTTTTTAAGCTATAAAATAGTCAAGTAGTAAAAAATTTATTTTTAGCTAAAAGCTATTTAAGGTGATAAGAAATATAATAAACTATATTTTTTATCAGATTGTTAAAAACTGAGAAGTTTCAATATGAGTTTGAATAACCCCTTTTTATCAATAATTGTTTTTCTATAACAAACGTTTTAAAATACTTCTGTAAATTATTTTTGAATTCTATCATTTTGATTTTTTTAATTTTGAAAAGTTTATTTTTTGGCTGTGAACTATTAATTTGCTGTTTTTAAAAGTCTAATAAACAAATCAAATTTAAATGCATAATTTTTTTATGTGAATCATACCTTCTTTGAATATTAAAATTTGTAAAGTACTATTGGGTCTTTATTGTAATAGAGCTTTTACTTATTTCTACGTGATCTAAATAATCATAGTGAAGTAATATGTAACACTCTAATACTTTATTTTATTTTTATAAGTTTAAAAGTATCAAATGAAACTCCAAGATAGTTGTATCTTTTTACGTAATTTAGAAATCTGCGTTTCAGCTACTTCATATCATTGCTTATCTGTAACATATATATATATATAAACCCACTGCACACAAATCTTCATTTATTGTATTCTTTAATTATTAATGCAATGATTCTGGCTTCAAAATTGTATTGAAAAATATATTGAAAAAAGACTTACAATAATTTGTGGTGAATATATTGCTTAATTTTAAAAGCAGCTATATTACATCTGTTCTATTTAAAGCTGTTTTCAGTCATGTCAAACTCTAATGTGTTAAAATATACAGTTTTCTTGTTTCATTCATATTTGTTTCTTAAATTTTTATAAGATCCTTCAGATGACTATATCAAAGTATATGAAAGTTATTTTCAAAATTATAAATAACTTGTATGTTGAAGCTAGAATAAATTTGCTTTCTAATGTTTATTTGTGTGAGGTTTGAAGTTATGAAAGATTCTCATTTCATATTACCCACAGAGGAATCATTCCATATTAATTATTTAACAATTGTAAATTTCAACATTGTTTGCATTTTTTAAATTAAATCTTATTTATACAGGTTTCATGCTTATTTATTAGAATTGTTATAACTTTTTTACTTGAAATGCAGCTACTTTATTTCCCATTTTTTAATTTATCACAATGCTGTGCATTTGAATGTTCATATTATCAATGTCATGCTGTAATGCTCTTAGAAAAATGTAAAATTATTGAGTTAAATAAAATTGTCGTTTTTAAGGCTGTGTTTTTCTCTCTCTTTATATAAAAAAAGTTTTTTGGCGTAGTTAAGATTAGCTGCAACAGATCGTGCCTGAATACTTTTTAAAATAAATTTATTCTTGGCTACGAATACTTAGAACTACATAATACATGTAAATTATAGTTGTATAATTTGTACTATGAGGGCTGGTCCACACTGTTAGGCTGAGTGTACACCCCCCAACCCCTATTTAATAATATTATATTGAAATGTCATTTTAGTTATAATGTAGTTTATAAGGGAAACAAGTGGTTAAATATTACTTTTTTTAAAGAGTTTATCATAATTCGATATGAAAAGTTGCATGTTACCTAACTTTTTGAATTGTCTTTTTTTAAAAAAGTTCTGACATTCAATAATGTTTAAATGGAGGAAATTCTTTAAATAACTTTTGTAATTACAACCAATATAAATAAAATGTAAATTTTTTTCTCTCAAAATGCTAAATAATTCAGTTTTTTTATGAATGATTACAAGATAAAAACGAGCAAGAGTAGATAAATTCTCTGCACGAGTTTTCATGAATGTAAAGCTACCTAAATGATAACCTTTTGTAAATGAACCACATAATTAAAGGGATATTGAATCCAAAAGTTTGGAATTTATTGTGATAGTCGTATTAGATACTAGTCTATCGGGGCTCATCTCGTTCTACATTCAGCCTCACAAAAATGATTCGAACAATTTTAATCGTTAAATGTTATTCTCGAACATATTCTCCGAGAAAAGTTAATTTTGAACCACACTGGTTATCATAAATGGAGGAAAAATCACAAAATTAGCGATAACTCGCCCCCCCCCTCGCCCATTTCTCTCTGAAATTTGAATATGTTAGGAAATAAAAGGAGTTTTTTTTAAAACGATGTTACATTATGCAAAATAGCGGCGATGCAGTCGTAATACGTCATTTGCAAGGTGAATAAAAATGGATGTCTCAAAGCAAGGTAGAGAGAAATTGTCACTACGTGTTTGAGATTGGAAATCTGACATAGCGAAATTGTAACAATACCCTCCAGGCATCATTTGACTTAAAGATTGCGATGGCGAGCTATTGGGAGACTATAGGCAGGACAAAGTCGTATAGAAGTGGCTAGATGGCTGGCTGAATGTGAGGCCTTTTGTGATTCATAGACTTTGGCAATTTTTCTAACCACGGATTCGGCATCTGGGAGGCTCGGCCATGGACGGCAACGCTCTGCCACGAATGTCGATGACCGATAATTGTTATTATGCACACGAAGAAATAGAACCGTAACTCTGGACGAACTCAGATTCTCCCTCGCTGCAAGCTCCGGATGGTTGGTATCAAAGTCAACTCTGCTTCGAAGGCTTCACGAACGAGGCGGCAAGCCATTTGCGTCTAGTTCACATCACGCCATAGATTGGAACGTTTGCAGTGGGCACATCAACATGTCAACTGGCCACGGGATCGATGGAGGGCTATGCGGATGAGTCCAGGTTTAGCCTCGAAAACTATTGCAGGTGTATTTTCATTTGGAGGGAACTGGAATCCGTTTTCGTCCATGACACATCCGTAAAAGAGATGGATACGGATCAGGCAGTGTCTGTGTTTGGGATTGGTATCTCATTGGTATCTATAACCCTATAACTGTCTGCAGAATTCTTTTTATGCTATTTTATACCTTTCAATGTGTTACATAATGTGTATAAGTTTAATTTTAAATTCTATTCATAACTCTTGGAATTATCATCCTTTTTGTGATTTTTTCTTAATTTATAACCAGTGTATATGGTACCTGGCAACAACCGATTAGACTATGAATTTAAAATGTAGGTTACAAATATTCTAATAAAATTTCATTTTATTGTGGGTTGCTTTTGTTTAACTTTACATGTGTACACACCAAATTCGATAAAAGGGTCGCAGGTGAGATATAATTTTGTGTAGGAGTCCTATAGGCCACAAGAAGTATTAATATTTCATTGGGTGTAAAAATGTGAATGGCACCCAAAGGGATTCGGCAATGAAATAAAATGCCACCTCATGCCAAAATTCCTGGTTGTCCACCCCGCAACTCGACAACACTTGGGTGAGTATCCCACCGATATCCTGGACGTCTAGGACTTGTCGTAATCTACGTATTCTACTGTAAGGTACAGTAATACCCCGAACTTACGTGACAGGTGAGACTGAGCGGTAACCGCATGTCGAATTCGCGTAAGTCGGGGTGTCATTCACATATAAATACATCTAAGTTATTTTTAGTTCAGGCCAGAGACGAAAAAAAATGATAATGTAGAAAAAATGTGTAATAAAATCTTAGATAATACAAATACAGAATCTGACGCCGAAATTATTTTGATGTAAAAAGCTTCATAAAATCTAACCAAGTAGTCTGTCGGCTGAAAGATTTTTTTTCTCTTTCTCTCAAAATTTACCCGTAGCATGCTAATAGTTTTTTTTTATTCCTTGTTTTGGTGAAAATATAGGCTCTTTCTTGGAGTCTATATTTTATGAAACTTCTTACCCTTTTTCAATTGAATTGAGGCCTTCTGTAAATTTCCTAACACTTTCATTCGATCTTCTGATTGAACTGAGTCTTAAGACTTAAGTTCTTCAATGTCTTGCTCTTGCTCATGCATTTCTATGAGCTCATCAATTGTCAGCTTCTGCTTGTGGGAATCCAGCAGCTATCCACTTCTAAATTTATTTGCGTGGCAAGATCGACAACTTCTTCAATCACATTACAAATTTCATTAGGCTATAGCACTGATTCCGACTGAGTTTCAGGGATGAGAAAAAAAAAGGACAGTTTTTTCCAGACGCATTTCAGGGGGTTCACCTATGTGTTGGGTTAAAAAATGAAATCCCCATAAATTGCTTCCTTCCTTAACATATTTAGAATACGGTGGTAAAGTGATTTTTAAAATTCGAAGTCGTTATAAAGAAGCAGCTGTTCAGGGCGCGCTAAGTTAAGATTTTCATTGTTTTAATCGGACTTGAATCTTTTTAAACGCGCTTTTCTCAAAACAATGTTCTTCAAACTTTCCTCCATCATATCTCAAGAACAGTTTGACCGAATGACTTCAAATTTATAGGGTAGACTCAGCACAAATATACGCATGAAATGAACTGCGATCTTTCCATTATTCAAAATATTTCTATTTTTTATAACCCCCCCCAAGAAATTCGAAACTTTTTCTTCAGAGGTCTACCAAAATTCAAATTTTTGATATTTTCAATTGAGTATAGCTCAATTAGTGCATTTAAGCTTATAGATTAAAACGCCGTTATTTATTTTTTTTTTTTATTTCAGATAGCCAATCAGCCGGAATCTTGGAGGAAGTGAGCGTTTATTTTTTCGAGGCGGGTGTGTTCTCAGAGTGCTATAATTCACGCTCTATTGGATATTTTTGGCTGAAAATTTATATACATACTCTTAAGATACATATAAGTAAATGATAAAAAACGTAAAGTTCTATCATTTTACTGGTCATAAAAAAAAACCCCTAAAAAACCCTCCTTAGAAAACAGGCCGTCACATGGATGAACCCCCATAAAGCTTTTCGTGACACTTCATTCCAAGATCGTCCGATGATTCTCACTAAATCGAAAACATTGAAATGTTTCCAAAAGTCTTTGAAAGAGGGCTCGTTGTTTTGTTTCATAGCTTCGTGCAGATGTGCAAATGATCGTCTCGTATAATAAGCTTTGAATGTTTTCATGACTTCCTGAACCATCGGTTGAAGCAAACTGACTGCCTTGGGGGGCAAACATTCAACTTTTGCACAATTATAGCATATAATACGCACGCCAAGTAGAAAAGAAATAAATAGTACAAAATAAATTATTATAATTAAGCGTCGATACTGTGTTATAGGCTCGAACATGCACATTACCTAATAGGAAGCGGTGCTGAATGAGTAATCGAGTTGTGTAGCTCTCAAACAAAAGACGATTCAATGAGATTTGGAAACGCGTAACTCCGGGTTCGTGTAAGTCGGAGGAGAATAAGTCGAGGGGTCACTGTACATTATGTGCATAAGCAATTGCAATTTCGTTCTATTATTTTAACTCCTTCGTATCTCACTTTTTATGATAAAAGGAATATAAACTGTAAAAATATAAAACTTTTCCCTCTTAACTTACTTTTAAACCTCTCAATTATACTCTTTCTTTTATTTATGCCTAAATCGTTCTGTCACTTGTATGGTGCTCAAAGCTACGGCTAACGACAGGCGTCACTTATCCCTTTGCCATGATGAATTTCGTGGGCCTTAATCTGGCGTTTGTCAATCAGGTGGCATTAGAAACAACTTTATTTATGCAAATAATTTCGGCAACAAATACAAAAGAAAAAACTTTTGTGAAGTTTTAATAAGAACATACATAAGTGTCAAAATCCAATGAAGTTCAAGGTACTTTTTTCGAAGAATATTGAATTTTAGTTTAATTTTACCCTAAACACAATTAAATGAGATAAAAAAATTCTTGTTGTAAAACAAAATAAATTATAAACACAAAAATGATTAAAACTACTTTTTAAATAAATCTCAATGTTTATAACATTTATTTATTTTGATTTATGCACCATAATTTTTTTTCTTTAGAATACTGGGTCCTACCCTCGAATCGTGGAACATAATTATATATTATCTTTTATAAAATCTATGAAGCTACTTCTCTGTTAAAAGATATCTAAAGGAATGATTAAATAGACAATGCAGAACGATTAGATATTTTTATGCATCGCTAAAAACAAAGATGACTGACTATGTGAAATATGATTATATTGTCATATCATCAAATTAGCGAGACTGTTTTATCAATAGTTTGCAAAACTCTTATGAAATTATTAATCATGTCTTGATGTGGAAAACGGATTTTTTGCTCATTCTTCCTAATGCGATAATCAGTTTAAAGCTACTAATATACGTCCATGCCTAGATTGCTTAAAAATACCAAAATTTCAGTTCCTTCACTAAATTTACACTTCATTGTATTACGAAGGTTATGAAATAGCAACATATTTAACATTCGACAATCACTAATTACTTACACTAATTACTGATTATGTTCCCAAATATATAAACACGAGAGCTGTTTTCTTAAGGTCCGTTTGTTTTTTAAAAAATAACGATAATATATTTTGTTTCAAAAAACCTTTATTTTAGGAGTGTACATACTTTTGCCTATTTTTCTCCATAGTTGCCGCGTTTATTGATGCACTTGTCATACCTTAGAATTAAATTTTGAAGACCTTCTTCTCAGAAATCTGCCGCTTGATTGTGGACAGTCAAAAGCTCACGGCCGCTTTCACTTCTTTGTTGTCATTGAAACGCTTCCCTCCTGTCTCTGTTTGAGGTACCGGAAAAGGTTGAAATCGCTCGGAGCAAGGTCGGGGCTGTATGGTGCATGGTCCAAAACCTCCCAGCCAAAAGATTCGATTAACTCCCGAGTCTTTCGAGAAGTGTGAGGCCTTGCGTTATCGTGGAGGAGCAAAACACCATTTGACAGTATGCCGCGCTGTTTGTTTGCAATGCTCTTCGGAGCTTCCGTAGAGTTGTGCAGTAGGTACCTGAGTTGATCGTTGTCTCTTGTGGCATAAAGTTCCCCAGAAAAACACCGCGCTGGTCCCAGAACACTGTTGCCATAATCTTGTGCTTTCACAGCGTTTATTTGTCTTTGACCTTGACGGGAGAAGATGTGTGTCGCCATTCCATTGACTGTTGCTTTGATTCCGGGGTGATATGTGACCCCATATTTCATCTCCAGTAACGATTCGACCCAACATGTCATCCCATTCTTCCTCGTAATGAATCAAAAAGTCCAATGAAATGGCAAATCTTTTCTCTTTGTGTTCCACTGTGAGTAGTCTAGAACACAATTTCTTAAAGTTGAGGTCTTCAGTCACAATTTTGTACACCACCGACCGAGAAACGTCGGAAAATTCCAATGAAAGAGTGGTTATCGTGAACTACTGTTCTCACGAATTTTTGTTTCAACTGCTTGCATCAAATCATCAATGATTACAGAGGGCCTGCCTAAGCATTCTTCGTCATGGACGTTTGTTCGCCCATCTTTAAACTTCCTGACTCATTTTCGAACTTTGCTGTCACTCATTGCTTTTATGTCATAAACTTCTGTTATCTGGCAATGAATGCCTGCAGCCGACATGTTTCTTGCAGTCAAAAACCGGATAACAGACCGTGTCTCACACTTGGCGGGTGATTCAATCCCCTTAAACATTTTAAAGACGCACAGCGAATCTTACACAACTGCTACAGAACTGGAAATGGCGCATGTATGTTCGCAAAGGATGCTGATCTGTGACGAAGAGAGACTCGTTGCGGCGCACGTGCGAACCAGGGAAATATACGCGCCAACGGACCTTACTTTAAAATAGTCCTTGTATGTTATCTTTTGAAGTCTATGTGTAGTGTATGAATGGATAAAATAAAAGTATGGAATAAAATTAAACATGGCATAAAAAAAATTAAAAAGTCATTTAAAAAAAAAAAAAATATAACTAACAGATCAGGGATGCTCAACCTTTTCCCCGCCGAGCCACATTCATATTACAGGTATTTCACGCATGCCACAACATAAAGATAGTGGGAAGAAAGACACTATAAGACCAAAGCAACATAAAACAAAGTAAAATTAATCAAAATATTGAATTTCATTTTTTTTTATTTTTTACTTAATATTATATTAAACTTTTTATCAAACATACAATAAAAATATTTACTTTTATGCATCTTTTACTGAACTATGTGATAGTTTCAATTTCCTTTTATCCATAACCAAGCTCCTTGTTTATATTCTACACTCAAAAAAAGCAAATTGATAGAATTTCCCACTAAATTTTTAGTACAGTGTTCTTAAATAATTGAATTTCTTAGAGCAACGGGTCATCACCGGGCCACTCAGAAAAGTCCGGTGGGCCACAGGTTAAATATCACTGGTCTAGATGGAACGGAAGACGATTATTTATTTATGGTTGATTTGCTGACGTGGCTGAAGATTTAATGGAAGATGCATAGGTCGAGCTTTTTATGTTATTCAAACAAAGCAGTTCATAACTTCTGGCTCTCATTTCTTTTAAATTAATAATATATTTATAAATATATATATAGAAATCTACTTCTTATACTCATATCTTTATTTTTAGAGCTATAATTTTTATATATGGCGCATAATGCGCACTCATAAATTTCAATCTTATTTTTTTTTTTTGTGCATGTCTTACGCCGGGAACGGGGCTGCGGTAGCCCAGTGGTCAAGTGAGTGAGTGAGTGAATATTAACGTCGCACTGTTCGGCCACAGAGGGCTTTTGGAGACGGACCACGTAATTTTGAACCATGGTCAAGTGACGCGGACGACACCTGAACTGGCACCCCCTCCCCTAACTCCCAACGGGAGGACATTTGAGCTCTCGACAGATTTAACGTGGATCGCTCCCCTACTCGGCATCCCAGTGGTCAAGGAATCGGATCATGGCAGGCATGCAATGAGTTAGAGCCCAGTACCACTAAAGACCCGCCGTGTAGGGGAGCGATGCACGTTAAATCTGTCGAGAGCTCAAATGTCCTCCCGGCAAAATTAAATTCTAGTTCAGATTAGCATCGCCAGAACTCAGGTGCCTCCCTTTAAGGCGGAAACTGGGCATCGAAATCACCTGCGGCTATTGGTATCCACCTGTTTGTTGCCGCACTGTAATAGATATCCAATGGTGAAACACCAATGCGCAGGCCATTAGAAAGAAAAAAAAAAATTTATTTTTTTTTAATACTGAATGCTAACATTTTAAAAAGGTGAGGTCCTCCGCTTCCATAACGCAGCCTGCGAGCTAAACAATTGCCCATCCTTGCTTTAGAGTGACTTATTTATTCCAAACATAATGAAGATCACACCATACTAGGAAAAGTATTTTTTATTTTACAAAGGAAGTAAATATAGAACACAATGCTTTAATACATATATACTCAGAAACACAAAAATCAACAAGATTTGACTCTTGACGAGCATTTTCCATGAAAATATACCCTGCAGTTATAACATTGCTGTAGCTATTTTACAAAACACATAAACCGATTGGAGAACACGTAAAGGAAATATGCTTGACATATGCTGAAGAATATGAGTAATAAATACACGGATGCTTAAGAAGAAATGTAATTGACTTTGTAATGAACAAGCCAACACCAGTTAATATACATTTATCTGTACATGGAGATAAGTTTGAAAGAGAGGTACGAGTATTGAAAGAGTAAATCAATTCTGAGGTTTAACATTATCAGATATGCGTGGTATTATTTTGTCAGAAAGCGTATTTAAGGACTCACACTGAGTTTTAATATCAAAAATACAGGATGTCCAGGCTTAAAGTACCCAAAAGTTATGACTTATTTTCGGAACTACCCATCAGAATGTAATAAACTGTTCATCCGTGGATTGGAAAACCTTCTGAGATTTTTTGGGTCTAGTTCGATCGGCCGCACGTGCGCGTATTATTCAGCAATCGCAGACAGTAAACTTGTTACACTGACTCCATTAGCAAAGATGTGAATGCCACAGCAAAAGATGCAGTGCGTACTTTGGTTAACGGAATTTAAATCAGTCACGAGTGTACAGCGACATGTTCGAACAGAATGGAATATCGTTACTCGTTTGCCTAATAGACTTACCAGGAGTCCTACAAAATGAATCACGCACACGATTAACAGTGGCTTCTATCACGAAAGCTTAAGGATACTTGCCAGTTTGAGATACCAAAGTTTCCGTCTCCTTTGAAATTCCTTTCCATTGGTGGATAGCTTTTGATGTTGGAGGATCAACATTCCATTCTGTTAGAACACGTCGCTGCACTCACGTGATTGATTTAAATTCCGTTAACCAAAGTACGTGCTCTACCTGTTGATGTAGCGTTTACATCTTTACTAATGAAGTCAGTGTAAAAAGTTTATCGTCTGCGATTGCTGAGTAATGTGCGCACGTGCAGCTGATCGGACTAGACCCAAACAATCTCCGAGGGGTTTCCAATCCACGGAAGAGTAGTTTATTACATTCTCACGGGTAGTTTCGTAATAACAAGCCATTACTTTTGAATACTTTTAGCCCGGACACCCTGTATTTTGTGTGTGTGTATGTTTGATTGAATTACCCGGCAAGATTTTTAAATCTGATATCATAAACGTTTTGTTTTAAAAACAAGCAAATATAAATAAGGGAAATGATACTAATTTTGGTTCTTGTATACCGCAGCCAATTTTACCAAACGAAAAGACATCGCCAATTTAAAAAATGTCGCCAAATGCTGTCATCGTTATTATTACTGTTTTCGTAGAAACGCGGGAAAGGTTTCCTCTATATTAGCTGTATAGAGCGACTCTTTTGATTCAACGAAGTTGGTCGACGGTATAATACGTAAGTACTACAATTTTTGAATTAACAATAACGTATTACTTTCGCTGTATTTTCATATTTGAATTGTAAATATATTTCATATTTGAAATATATCTCACAAAACTTGATATTTGAATAATGAAATTATTGCTGGTCTTAAATTTCTCGTTAGAAGAATAACATTTTGTGAGTTTCCCCAATTTCTTTTTCTTTTTTAATAACCAATTCATTTTAATTTACTTTTTATTTAGTGAAAAAATAATAAATATCTATGAAATAATTTTGTTACATTCAAATGTGTCATCAGTTATTTCACGAACGTCAATGATAATCTCATTTAAAATAATATATTTAAGTTATCTCTATAATGTGTTTGATTATAAATTGTGATTTATATATGGTAGATTATTCTTAGATATGTTTTTTCGTTTCAAATTTTTATGGTGACAAGCGAATACATATGCAGAAAATATCCCAAAACACACATTTTCTTATTTACAATATCTGATATAACATTAATAAAGATTTATCACATTAGTTTGTCGAGCATTAATAAATAAAATATTGTTTTTTAAATTTTTAAAATTGTATTTAAACAAAAGAAACATGAGAAGAAAAGAGTATCTATTCCAACATTATTTGATTTCGATGGAACTATTGCTGTATTAAAATTGAAACAGTGATAATTTAATTACAACTTTTCTGCAGCTTTCTCCAATTAAGAATTCAGTCGCTCTTTTAATACTGTCCGCGATTGAACGTTCCGTTTGCAGATATGATGTTCTCTCATTGGTCCAAGAGAAATTTCAAGAACAGTTTTCTCGAACTTTTGAATGTCTTAAACAGAACAATGTTTCTCTTTTTCTTTTCCCATTCGATGGTTGATGATTGCATTTTCACCACACCGAGCATTTTTTCTTGGGATTCATTCTGCTTCCAAGTGGACAGTTATAGGTCCTTGCGAAATCGTAAGAGTTTGAAAGTGGCCCCAACACTCTGAAAAAAAAAAAAATAATGAAGATCTGTTATAAATGCCTCCTCTTCAACAATTGCGATTTCTTAGTTAAACTTTTATAATTCCGGGTCACCAATTTGTTATGAACATTTGGTTCTATAACGTTAAAGAATAGAAAATTGTTTTAAAGAATTCGAAAAACACTCTTTTATTCCATTAGGCTTAGTTGCGCTAACATCAAAACGTTGCAACTAGTCTGATGCCAAAATATCGACTGTTGCCAATCCGGTAAGCTGAAGAAGGTTACAAAGAAATTGCTTTCAGATTTACAAGTATAAATATAAATACAGTTAGTTTACATAAAATACAAAATATTGTAAATTACAAATGCCTAAATACAAAATTTATCTTAAAAATTAGTTATTTTTAAATTAATGTTCTATAATTTTATTACATTTTTGTTTGTTTATTAATAACTTTTCAAAATATAATGTTCTATAATTCTATTACATTTTTGTTTATTAACTCTCTTGGACTGTGCAGCCATTAGTAAACAACAATTTGAACAATATTTGTCTCAACACCTTTATAAAGCCGTGTGGGAAGAGTATACTTCTCGCAAAATTCCTAAATTTTCAAATGTCGATGGGAAATTATTTTTCCACCTACGATATTGTTGCGATTTTGCGTGGGGAGAAAAGCAACTGATGACTCCGATTATTTGAATAAAAACAGATTTATTAATGGCAAAGGATGAACAAATGACTATACGAAGACAAATCGAAAAATACATAGAGAAATTTATAGCAGATTATATATAGTATTTGAAAACACACTCGTTTTAAAAAAATTTACAATGGTCCAGAAACGTCTCTCTAGATCAGTTGCAGGAATTCAGACAGATTAAGTCTCTCTGTTTTATCGCAGACAACACACAAGCAGATTCTAATCTGATCTGGTTGACTTCTGAGTTCCATCGACCTTTAGATACCCTCATAAAAATTTCATAGAAGGGATGATCCTGGAAAGTTCTCGATGGTTCTTTAGCGATGAAAGATTTCACCAAATTTTTCGCCAAGGGCGATCAAGTTGCCAATCTGGTAACGATGGCCCCATCTAGGGTTGTAATAGTCTTTTTTAAATTAAGGCTTTGAAAAGTATCGCACTTTCTTTGTAAAACTCTTTTTCCCACAAGAGAGTATCCTTGCAGGGAAATCAATATACGTTGTGTGTTTCATTATAATGAAATCAGGGAGACGTTGATCACTTGGATCAATTTCAAGAAAGATATGAAACTGGATGATGTTTCCGAAAATAATGGCATTGAATTCTATACTTTTTCATTGGTATGGCAAATGTCAATGGCTTCATTCTCTGGAAAGTAAGTGTTCCCGCTTCTTCTTTGAATTTAGAAAGCACATCGAAGACGTACATTTCATTGAACTGTATGCATTGTTCTGATTAAAGATTTTATTACAAGAATTAATATTCTAATAATTTATGTGGAAATAGATACTCTGAAACAGTAATCTCACCTGATAGGACCTGGACTATGAACTGAAGATCTCACTTTGCTCAATGCATCTTCCGGTCTCATGGAGCCACACCAAATCTGGAAGGAATCAAAGAATCAGTCTGGAAAAATGTTTTGTATACATTAGTTTGAAAATAATAATGTTATTATACAACAAACAATGAAGCCCGTCGCCCATCCGGTATAGTGGTTAGCGACGCTGACTGCTGCGCCGTTGGGACTGCGTTCGAATCCCGGAGAAGACATGGATATTTGTGAATGTATAGTACCTTCACGGCATGGGGGTACTTTAAATGGCCGTTGTGCCGCAAGTCCTCTTCTGAGGTTGATGGAAGGAGAAGAGAGGTGGGAGGCTCTCTGACCACCCCAGGGTGTTCTCCCTCTAAATTGGGGTGAAACCGAGCTAAATCGTTCTGTCACCTGTATGGTGCTCAAAGCTACGGCTAACGACAAGCGTCACTTAGCCCTTAGCCAAAATGAATTTCATGGGTCTTGATCTGGCCTTTGCCGATCAGGTAGCATTGGTTACAACAACAACGAAGTCTGCTTTATGAAGGAATTGTGTTTCTTCCAGACAATGTCTGCACTCGCATTGCATCAGAAACTCTAGAATTGCTATGTCAATTTGGATGGGAAATTTTTTAAACTGAAAGAATTCCTGGGTGGTAAGTGTTTTGGAAGTGATGAAGAGTTGAATAATGTAGTGTCCCCTTGGCTTGATGCAGTGGTGGCAAAAGATTGGGAACTCTGAAGCTCGTGAAAAGATTCGACAAATGTTTAAATGTAGAAAGTGGTTATTTAGAGAAGTGAAGGACGATTTATGTAAGTAACAGAAATGTTTTTTCTAATAAATGTTAGTTTTCCATTTTATATGACTAAACGGTATTTATTTTCTGAATGACTCTCGTGTCGGTTACGAATTCGTGATCGTACAACCATTCGTTTACCACGACCCCTTTAATAACGGGAGGAAACAGTTCAAAGCTTTTTCATTTTTAGTCTTTTGGATGCATTTAATCCAGTGACACACACAAGGGGGGGGTTCTAAAGGTCCGGACCCCCCAAAGCCCTTGATTTTTTTCCAGATTGATTATAATTCTAAGTATATAGTACGTAAAATTTAATTAATTACTTGCTATTAAGGATTAAGTTTATTAATTAATGCTAATTACTTATTCAAAAACTAGTTTTTTACTGAAAATAATCAAAATCAAAAGGAGCATGATATAAGAATGGTGAACTTTCAACCCCAGACCCCCTCCTCCTCCTTGAAAAATTCCTGTGTGCGCCACTGATTTAATCCCTTAATTGGTTTGCTCATACAGCGTACGGGCATTGATATTTTCTTCTTTTTATCTTTGATTTGAACATATTTTTAATTTTTATGGTGATATTATTAGCCCTAATGTTTTTAAGAGATATGGTTTGTCCATGGTACTGAAAGACTTCTCATTCAGGATTTTCTTTGTGGGGAAGACGGGAATTTCCCTTTGAAGGCAGGAATTTAGATTCTTGAAAACATTCGATGAAGAACAGGGATTGTCAAAGTAATGTGCAATTTGTTGCTTTAAAAGAAATGAAAACGGGGAAAATCCAAATAAGCCGATATTATCTCTATCCCCATTGCAATGCAAGACACACCCCATTCTTCAAATTGTGTGGAATATATGTATGCACACCATACAACATCCTTAACCGTTTGAAAAAGAGGTTCGAGCATGAAATTTTTTTTTGTAAGTATGAAAGAAATTCTTTTAAGATATGTGAACTTTCTTCATGGCATGCAGAGTGCACTTATTAAAACCAAACATGTAGGGCAGGGATGGCGAACCAGTGGCCCGCGTGCCATTGATGGCACGTGACACAATATTTTGGGCACGCCATTGATCAAAATGGTTTGAATTTTGTTCCAAAATAACAGAGTTCACTAAGAAGTAATCGTCATGAGGGATCTCCTTCGCACTTTTGACGCTAAACTGCATGTTTTCAGAAACCATATAATAACAAGAAACTAAAAGTAAAGAGTGTTTTTTTAGAGGTATAGAACTTTAAATTGCAATAAAACAACGATGTATTATTCGATTGACATGAATTGTTTTTTATTCGAAAGATAATCTTATGGCATTACATTTTAAATATGATTTCTGGCATAGGACTGCCACGGCTGGCTCGGATGTAGTCCAATCTGGACGTCCAATTTTTGATGACTTTTTCCAACATTTGTGGCCGTATATCAGCAATAACACGGCAAATGTTGTCTTCCAAATGGTCAAGCGTTTGTGGCTTATCCGCATAGACCAATGACTTTACATAACCCCACAGAAAATAGTCTAGCGGTGTTAAACCACAAGATCTTGGAGGCCAATTCACAGGTCCAAAACGTGAAATTAGGCGGTCACCAAACGTGTCTTTCAATAAATCGATTGTGGCACGAGCTGTGTGACATGTTGCGCCGTCTTGTTGGAACCACAGCTCCTGTACATCCTGATTGTTCAATTCAGGAATGAAAAAGTTAGTAATCATGGCTCTATACCGATCACCATTGACTGTAACGTTGTGGCCTTCATCGTTTTTGAAGAAGGATTCCACCAGCCCATAAAGCGCACCAAACAGTCAGTTTTTCTGGATGTAACGGTGTTTCGACACACACTTGTGGATTAGCTTCATTCCAAATGCGGCAGTTTTGTTTGTTGACGTAACCATTCAACCAGAAGTGCGCTTCATCACTAAACAAAATTCGCTTATGAAAATCGGGAACAACGGCAATCTCGTTTTGGGCCCATTCGACGAATCTACGCCTTGCTTGATCATATTTAAAATGTAATGCCACAAGATTATCTTTCGAATAAAAAAAATTTATGTCAATCGAATAATACATCGTTGTTTTATTGCAATTTAAAGTTATATATCTCTAAAAAACACCCTTTACTTCTCAATCTTGAAAAAAATATCAAATATTTAGATATACATGAGAAACCAGATGAAGAAAAAGAAGAATTTATTTCCATAATTGATTCTTCAATCAAGCTATTTTCAGCGAGATGTTCTCAGTTCCAATAACTATCGGAAACGCTCAAATTTATTATGTACCCTGATGTGACATCATATGATGAACTAAACTTGTTTCAGTTCAACCGGTTGGAAATTGAATTTGAAATACAACCGATTGATTTCCAGTGTAGCTCAATATGGATTCAAAAATTTATTGAAACGAGGAAAAAGTTGCAGTAAAAATTCTAGTAAAAATTCTAGTACAGTAAAAATTCTAATACAGTAAAAATTCTAGTAATGAAGGTTTGAAAGTATAAAATTCGATTCCAGACACCTTTAATTGTTTGAAGAAGCTGACTCATGCTATTTTAAGCACATTTTCATCTACCTATGCCTACTAGTAATTATTTTCAGAGATGAATAACATTAAAGGCTCGCTTAGAAACCGTTTGGTAGATGTCTCCAATTCAGCATGCACTCTACTAAAAATAACATCTTACAATCCTATTATAAGTTATTTGCCCTCTAATCTGCACCAACAGAAGTCACTCTAATGTTACTTTAATTTGAATTACACGTATAATTAAAACATTTACTACTATACAGTGCAAAAAATATATTTTTTCGTAATGAATATAGAGTTTTAAATTGTTAGTAATTATAGTTTTTTTATTTTCCCAATTGAAGTCAAAATTATTTGACGGCACGTTTATACCTCATTAAGCATTTCTTTAAAAAAAATGGCACTTTGATCCATAAAAGTTCGCCACCCCTGACGTAGGGGGTTTTGTGTTCCGCAATTATAAAATAAAAAAAAATATTGTGAAAAATTTAAAACTGAAAATTAGAATAAAATTCTTTCATTTTTTCGCATTCTGTTAAGTATTATAGTACTTAGTTATGTGCAATAAAAAATGTACCCTTTTTTGGAATATTTTTTGGGAAAAAAAATTAACCGCTTAAGGGGTTAACGGTAGTAAAGACGATACACTGTATACAGATTTCTGACAGGTAGTTAGAAATCTCTCATAATTAACCATGGTTTTCGAAAATTCGGAATGTTAAGTATATTTTCGTCGAAATAGTTCATTCAGTAACAATTGGTATGTGTGTGACGCTTATTAAATGAGTGGGGATGTTTATATTTTTTCTAGGTACAATATATTGAATACTGTTACTTTTTTGATATTCAAGTTGGATTCAGGATGAGTGTGCAATCAGTAAAGAAGAAAGGAAAATCGATCTTTCATATGAAATAATCCATGAGTTTCTTTTTCTTCATTTTCTGCAAATGTCATGCACAAGAGTGGGGCTTGGGGGTTCAAACTCTCCCATAGATCCGCAAAATTTTAATTTGTAGCATATAGATTACGTCTGGTTGTACCTTATTCATATATTTTTTTAATCTATGCTTTCCTGTGTAAGTAGTCTGTAGATGCCACCATTCTGCACGCTAAACTTTATAAGTCAGATTTACTCTTTTGGTAATAATTTTTTTTCCATTTCAATACTATCCACTAATAAGTTGTAGAAAAAACAAATTTTTCTTTAACTTAATTTCATATTAATGATTACTCGAAACAACCCCTTTTTTGCTTTAATTAAATTAAAATACTGATTTAAATGTTCCAAATGCTCTAAATTTTTTTACATTTCACGTGACTTTGTTTTGTTTCCTTTTCACCTTGTTGATGTAACTTATACTTACTGCTATAGGTAATTCCATTGTTAAAAAAAGTATTTAAAAAGTATTTAAAATTCAACTCCCATCAAAACAATAAAAGTGAAGTACCAAATTTACAGAATATTTATATATTTTTAATAGGTTTTATATATAGTAGCTAGTTATACCTGTGCATAGTTGAGGAAAAACAATTGATCATGAGTAAGATTGAGTCCTGGTAATAATGGCTCTTCCCCATGACGCTTAACCCACTTTTTGTACGCCTAAGGAAGACACAAAAGAAAGAAACTATAAATCATAGGAATAGTTTTCGAATAACTAAATTTATTCATATCTATTCACGTAACAATTAAGAGATATTAATATCTTTAACTTCTGGGCATGTGAGTAAAACATATATACTCATGCCCAAACTTAAGGTCATAATTAAGGTCATTAAGGCCATTTCGTAATAATTTTAAAATGCCTCCAGTAAAACTGATGGAATTTGTATTTTATATATTTTGAAGAACGGGTAATACAATATCAACCTTCAGTCTAGGAAAATATGTTGTTTAGCGTTAGTTTTTGCAGAACTACTGCATTACGACCGTTCAAGCTAATGGGATTTTTTGCTTCCATCTTTTAAAATATTGCATTAAAACAAACAACTTAATCTGTTTGCAGTGAAAATAACTTATCATAATCATTTGGATGATCCCTTGAGATGCAAAGCCGTTGGTAGGCTTGAAACTGGTCAGTCTCAAGCCGATGGTGGCTCAATGGTTATAAGTGGCTCGAAAGTGGTCTCCCGTTTATAGAATCAAGTACTGTCACCAGGTAGGTAGGCTAGGGTCACCACAGAGCACTGACATCTGCACAGGTTCACTACTTAGCATTAAGCATGCGACGATATTAGCGGACACTGGATTCTCAGTTTGCGCGTGACTGCTGTGTGTTTAGAAGAATTTTCAGACAAAGAGTCTACAGCTATCTTCCAGAGACTGGTCTTTACGCTCGGCGCCTATTTTGTTGCGTCCCTTTGACTGCATCCAATAGAAAAGATCGAATATTGCAGAGCTGAAAACATCAGTCGTCGACACCACAAGAATGGTAGAGAGTTCTTTTCTGTGATGAGTCGAAATGTATCAGACAAAGTGATTCTCGTCGAATCTTCACCTAGGGAGAAAATGGAGCTCGCTTTTATCCCTCCTACAAAACAAAAATTGACAAATTTGGTGGCAAAGGAATCCTTGTATGTGGTGGCATAATGTTGGGTGCATATTGCGCATTACTGTGCGTTTTCGATGCGGGTACTGTCAACTCTCAGCGCTATAGGGATGAGATCCTGGAAGCCTATGTGCTATTTCTGAGTGATATGGGTCCGGAATACATTTTTATGGATGATATTGCGCGGGCCACACACATCTCCCATTGTTGATGAATTTAACGAAGGAGCGGATATTCGCCCTATGTATTGACTCTCAAGGTCTCCGAATCACAATTCTTTTGAATATGTTTGTGATGGTCCAGGAAAAGCCATTTCTCAGCGTAGTTCCAATTCCAGGAGGCCCCCCCTCTCAAAAAATGAAAGTCCCGTTTTTGGAAAAATGGGCTTCGTTACCACAAATACTTATTGAAACTTTCATAAATAATATGGCAGCTCGTTGTAAGACTTGTTTAACAGTTCAAAATGGTCACACTCCATATTAGGCAGACTTTAGTCGAGGTAAATGCCTTATCTCTGATTCATGATTTCACATTTTTTTAAATGACTTGTATCTTAATTCACAATTTCAACTTTGTTATGTTGCTATATACTTTCTGGCATTGTAATATGTCTCAATATGTCAAATTTCGTGACAGCACAGTGAATAGTTCATCAGTTTTCAAAGATTTTATGTTTGTGACATTAATTTTGGACATGAGCGTACTTCAGGACTGATAAGTATGTTCATTCCTCCCAGCTTAATTTTTTTAAGTGTTTATTCTTTGTTCATTTTTAATCTTCAAGAGGAAAAAAAAAAAAAAAATTTTCTTACCCGATATGCTTGTTTAAGACCTCCGTTATCAGCAACATTCTCACCTTGTGTCATTTTTCCGTTTATCTGTAAGAATGAAAAAAAATCACAACAGATAAATCGTGAAAACGTCAAATAAGATCATGAATCGAGTGTAGAGTTCAATGTTTTCTGATGTATTTTCTTGAGCTAAATGAAATACTTGGGGAATCTTAAAGTTTCTAAAAATAATAGAAGTAAGAAAATTCAAACCTATATATGGAAGGGTATTTTTTATGTATACATGTGCTGATATTGTGTACTGTGCATAATTACCGTATATACCAATGAGATATATTTAATAACTGTAAGTTATCAGTGCAATTTGATAAAATTAATGTCATAATGTTATTGTTAACCCAGTCTTGCGTGGTTGATTTATCGCTAGTTTTCTGCACCTAAGGTGGCGGGTTCGACCCCGGCCCAAGTCGATGGATTTTTATGATGCAGAAAATCGATAGTGGCCATGACGTATGATTATACGGTATTTAAAAGATCCCTAGAGTGACCTACTCTCGGAAAAATTAAATCCTAGTGTAGGTTTGCATCATCAGAGCTCAGGTGCCTCCTTCTGGGGAGGAAGCTGGGCGTCAAAAGTACTTGCAGCGATTAGTATCCGCCAGAGGCGCACACAAGGGGAGGGGGTCGTCTTGGGGGTCTGGACCCCCCAAACAACTTGATATTTTTTCCGATTGATTAAGTATTTGTTATTAATGATTAATTTTATTAATTAATGCTAATTATTTATTCAGTAATTAGTTTTTTACTGTGTTTTCTTCCCGGAAATCGACAAAATCAAAAGGAGTACGATACGAGAATGGGGAACTTTCGACCCCGGACCCCCCTCAATTGAAAAATTCCTTTGTGCGCTACTGGTATCCGCCTATATGATGCTGCACTAAAAAGATTCCACTACCAGCTTTCGGGGAATATACTGGTCTGTAATGGTAAAACACTAATCCGCAGTCCATTAGAAATAAAAAAAAAATGTTATTCTTAATAACTCAAAGAAAACAAAAATGAACCCTAACAGTTCCATGGATTTCTGGGTAAGAGCTTCTAGTATACGGGGTTCATGTTTACAAGTCTTTCCAGAGTTTCATAGGTAGGAGACTGATCAGGTATCCCTCGTCATTTTCTTAATTGCTTGAATTTTACTATTGACGAGGTTTCAGGAAATCCTATTTTTTTTGAGA
Source organism: Trichonephila clavipes (assembly GCA_019973935.1). Lineage (NCBI taxonomy): Eukaryota > Metazoa > Arthropoda > Arachnida > Araneae > Nephilidae > Trichonephila > Trichonephila clavipes. Next base: position 374,785 of record BMAU01021395.1, on the reverse strand, counting down.
TTTTTTTTTGGCGATTTTTGGATATTGTGTAGCTAAACCACGCCATCTGGGATAAGAAAAAGCAAAAACAACGGTATACGAGGGGTGTTACATTACGAGAGGGTTAACATAGATATTACATAATATATCTTGCGTAAGCCAGTGCTTCTCAAACTTTAATGCCTGCGACCCCATTTTTAATCATAATTTTCATCCCGCCCCCCTCCATACAATAACAATGAATTGATTTAAAAAATAACGTACTTTTTTTGATGCTCTAAAGCTACAATATGACATTAATTATAAACCGCGTACAAATTATCAAGATAGGTATTAAATTTTGTGTATAATTTGATATATGGCAAGCCCATGAGATAATTATTAATCTTGCTCTTATCTTAGTATTGATAAATTAATTATAAAATACATTGTGCGGTGCAAATGCATTTATAAGTATATTATATCAATGTAAATGTGTATTTTACTTTTATTATGTAAGAATGTATTTTGTTTTGATTCGTTTCAGTAAATTTACAATTTTTAAGTTTTTTTATTTTCGACTTTTTGATATGCTCGTGCCTCCCTTGTACGGTTATCACGGCCCCCAAAGGGGGCGCTCCCCACAGTTTGAGAAACGCTGGCGTAAGCAAGTTAAGCTAGGTAGGCATCTAACAAGTAATAGTAAACGAACTTTCAATGAATAATACAACTCAGGAAGCTCTCGACAAGCCTACTTACATTGAGACCTATGTCTTCAAGAACATAGCTGGAGTACTGGTCTATGATGCACTGCGCCCTTTCTCTGAAACGACGCACAGTAGCTTCGTTCCACCACTGCTTCAAGTTGCCATCTTTGTCAAACTGACGTCCTAAAAAAGAAGCGCAAGATTGATAAAATTTAGAGGGCTATTATTAGGGGATCTTTAAGTAGGGCAGACAGAGATAGTTGAAAGAGTTCAATACAGCAAGGATAAGATGAAAAAAAGACGATTAAGGCATAATTGATCATTGAGTATGAACATGATTTTGATTGTGAATCATTCGAATCCAATTGTGTGAAGACTATTAGCTGGAAAACTTTTGGATCTCATTTGCTGTTATTTTAGTGTATATGTTACCGGCAAAGTATGCAATCCGGCATTCTATAGAATGCCTAAAACTAGCCGGCAATGTATGAAATGATTTTTATTTCATACATTGCCTAGGCATTCTATAGAATGCCAAATGAGAAACCGGCAAAGTATGAAATACAGCAATTAAAATGACTTGTGTGTACATGTGACCCTTTGATTGACAGGGGAGAGAGAATCTCATAATTTCACCCATGAAGGTCATCGCCTATATGTCGCAGGGAAATGATGAAATTAGGGCTTTCGTCAAATCCCCAAAGGACATGATCAATTCAAGCAAGATGTTAACATAAATTCTCTTTTGTCTTTTCCCTCTTGTAAGTAAGTGAATTAGTTAGATCCCCTAAATGTTTTAGTGAAATGATTTAAGTGAAAAAAATATGCCACTTTTTTTTTGGTGCTAGAGGACAGATATTTGGGGGATTGTAATAACCTTTGTTATGGTTAGGATCTGCTGGGATACATCTCGGTGTATTCTCCCCCCCTCTACAGCTTTTTGGTCAATATCTCGACACCTGAGCCTCACGGTCCATTCGAACCTGGCTCATTCGATCCCTCTCTAACTGCTCTTCCAGTTATTATAATTTCATGCTCATAGCACTATTCCTTACATAGTTTTTAATTGTTTTAAACTTTTAAATTTTATTTAAATCCACAATATCTTGGCTCCTGCTTGAATCTCGGACTTGAGATTTGAACCAACTGTTTCACTCGTTAAGACCCATCCAGACATATACTTGACTCCCATTGGGTAGGCATGGGGAGGGCTTAAGCACTAAAATATCATGTTCCCATGTTAATCCTATGGGGTCTGAAAAAAAATCCCAAAGGAATTCAGCTTTGGACTTGATTTTTGGAGGTACGCCATATTTTCGTGTATGCGCGGGCCTTACATGGAATTTCCCCCCTCCGGTTCTCCCTCCCTTCAGGGCTTCCCCATTAATAACTCGAATCCTATGCTACCTTGGTCGACCGCACCGGATTCATTCGATTGTTCTCCCTATGAGCTCTTCAAATATGTAGTTTTATCCCAATAGCCCCATTCCTCCCTCCCCCCATTTCACGTTTTTAAACAATTTTAAAATTCTTTAAATTCCCCATAGCTCCGAGGATTTTTGACCTGTATGTTTCGGAAGTACAAGGACTCGACCTCCCAAGTGTCTCCCCCAAGACAGCATTTTGCCAATATTTTAAAATAACGTCTTTTCAATGTCATTTCCATGATGATAGTAAGTGATTTTATTACACCCTGAACTGTTTCAGTGAAATGATGAAATAAGCTAGTCAGGATTTGCATTGGCAAAATGCTGTCCGGGGGGGAGACACCTGGGAGGTCGAGTCCTTGTACTTCCGAACCATACAGGTCAAAAATCCTCGGAGCTATGAGGAATTTAAAAAATTTTAAAATTGTTTAAAACGTGAAATGGGGGTGGGAGGAATGGGCTATTGGAATAAAATTACATATTTGAAAAGCTCATAGGGCGGTGTTTCTCACATTGTGGGGCGCGCCCCCTGGGGAGCGATAAACGTACAAGGGGGGCGCGAGCATATCGAAAATAAAAGATTAAAAAAAAATTATTTACTGGAATGAAGTAAAACAAAATTCTTTCTGACATAATAAAAAAATACACATTTACACTTATATAATTTATATACTGCGATATTACGTCATAAAAAATTAAAGCTTCTACTTCTATTACGGTTTCTTTTCAAACCAAAATGAGAAAAAACAAAACCCAGACCCATAATCGAAAAAAAATTTTTTAGGAAGATAAAAAATTTATCACTGTTATATTATTGTCATCAGCTGTAGGCAGCAGAATGTAGTTGCTGCGGTTTGACCTTCGAACTTTCTTGTACGGTTAGTTACGTTCCTGCTCTTATGTATTTGTTTTTTCTTTTAGGGAAGTTGCAAATAAACTATTTCTGCTGCGATTTTTTCCTTGTAAAATATTTTTATGATTTTTTGAAAAGCACAGAGAGCTCTTTGAAGGATTACTTGGTCAAGATTTATTTCTATGAGTTATTCCCAAACATATAAAAAAGCATAATGAAAAACGTTTTACATAATTTTTTTTGAGCATCCATATTGTAATAAATACACTTTTATTCCGGAGCTGTCACGCCGAGCACAGAGTGCACGAAATCGGTAATTCTGGCAAAACTGTTTAATTGTTACCAATGGCTCTGACACTATCCTCCTGTTTGACAGTCTTAACGTGTGAACTAAAATATATTTGTCACACATCTCCCTCTTTTTTGGGAGTGACAAACGTTTTTTTGCAATCTTAAGGTACTTGTTTTGACTGAGTTCCCGGTGTGATAACTTTTCTTCCGAAATATTTTCTGTGTTCTTGAAGGTAGGGGTGAGTATATTTTCTCTTAATTAAATCATTCACTGGAATTACGCTTTTTATTGTGTACTATAAAACTAATTATAAAAGAAAAGATTGGGGTGGCTCAATAACCTCACTCAACCATTAGTATCGAGTGCGTGCCTGCTCCAGGTTTAAAACATGTTGAAGTCTTTTCACTTTCAATATTAAAAATAAGACAATTATTTCTCATCGGAATTTTATATTATTGTTCATTATTCAACATCAATTCTAAATGCTAATTCTGTGAGGCTTAAAATTACAGTTCGCTTAAAACTAATTATAATTTGAGCAATGATTTAAAAAAATAATTTTACATTTTTGTAAACATTGTCGCGCACTTGGCTTTACTCTCCTTAAAATTCAGCGATTATATCAATAATGTTTTATTTTCTTATAAATGTGAACTCGTGCAAATAGCGGGTACTTCAGCCGGTGTACTTTTAATGTATCAGTGCCGCACAGAGTATTTTATAACTAATTAATTAATGCTAAATTAAGAACAAGTTTAATAAGTATTAGCGACTTCCATGGGCTTGTCTTACAGAGTAAATTTTTCAAAGGAATGCTTATGATTAGAAATTGACCCACTGAGTTCTTTCTAAAAAAAGCTGATATCTATATTTTGTCTTCTAAGCAGCCACCGCATTTTGCAATATGTTCCAATTTAAAAATTAGAGAAAGGAAAAATAACATAATTATCCTGTTACTTAATATTTTTTTGCTTAAAAGCAACATGCACAAAATTTAATACTTATGTCATGAATTTGTACGGTATATAATTAAGATTATTCCTTTAGCGTAAAAAAAAGTGCATTATTATTGCATTCAGTACATTATTAATGTATAAGGGGGGCGCGATAAAAATTGTGATTGATAAGGGGGCGCCAGTATTGAAAGTTTGAGAAGCACTGTCATAGGGAGAACAATCGAATGAATCCGGTGCGGTCCACCAAGGTAGCATAGGATTCGAGTTATTAATGGGGTAGCCCTGAAGGGGGAGAACACCTGACGGGGCCAATTCTAATTAAGGCTCGCGCATACACGAAAATATGGCGTACCTCCAAAAATCAAGTCACAAGCTCAATTCCTTAAGGGGGTGACATTTTTTCAGACCCCATAGGATTAACATGGGAACATGATATTTTAGTGCTTAAGCCCTCCCCATGCCTACATAATGGGAGTATATATGTCTGGATGGGTCTTGACGAGTAAAACAGTTGGTTTAAATCTCAAGTCCGAGACTCAAACAGGAGCCAAGATATTGTGGATTTAAATAAAATTTAAAAGTTTAAAACAATTAAAAACTATATAAGGAATAGCCCTATGAGCATGAAATTATAATAATTGGAAGAGCAGTTAAAAAGGGATCGAATGTGAGCCAGGTTTTATTTCCCTTAAGAAGACATGGCACCCTAAAAATGATCAAAATATCGTTTGTTTATTTTTATTTAGTTATATTCTTTGCATTATTATCTTTCGATTGATACATCATTTTTGCATGCCAGAAAATTAGAAGTTGGAAAAACTTCAATTGAAAAATATAAACAAGCATCCCTTTATAGGTAAAAAAAAATGAGACAGATAAAAAAAGCTGTTGTAAAAGGGAAATAATAACTAAGAAAAAGAAACTGTTATAAATAAAGCAGGATATTTCTTAAATATTACATTTATGTAATTTGTATTTCTTTAGAAATGTATGCATGTAAAATTTTTTCATTAAGGCTTTTTTAAAATTTTTTTTTATTATTTCAGTTCTTCTTCATCATATGTTTTCCATAAAAATATAATATTTCAATATTATGTGGAGAGAAAAAACTTTAAAATCTGTGCAATTGTAGGAAAATTTTTTTTTAAGATTTTTCTTGAGTTTTCTTATGCAATTAATACTCTCTAAAAAGGGATCGTTTTTAAAATATATGATTTAAAATAAATTGAAAATGCGATTATTCTTACGAAAATATGTAGCTTATGATTTAAAGTGATATTTTACGTTACTTAAGCTTATAATAATTATTTTTTTTTAGAATTACAAACTGTACAGTGGTTTATCTCAGTTTGTGTTTTTCACATTCAAAATACTTCTCCTTCCATAAATATTAATCAATAACTTCGATTTCTCCCCTGTGTTTTATGTATAATGCATGTAACAAAATTAGGCATCCAGTTTGTGCTGTAAACTTTGTAATTTTTTTTAAAAAGAAATTTTAATGTTGGAGATTTTGGCATTTTTTCGTTGAATTTTAGCATGCATATCTACATTTTATTTTTTTTCTCTAACATTAATTAAGTTATTGAAAAATAGATTCATAAATTTGCTTAAGACATTCTTAGGAAAGTTACAAAAATATTCAGATCAAATAATTAGTAAATACAAAAAGAGTATTTTTTTTAAAAAAAATGTTCCATATTTTTTTAAGAACTTTCAACTTTTCTAAATTGTATGAATAATTTACACAAAATTTCATCTCGTATTATTTTCTTGAATAAAAACATTATATGTAATGCTAAAATAAAATTTTTAAATACATAAATAAAAAATAATTGTTCAAAATATGCCAAGTCCCCTTAATAAGAAAGGCAATAATCTTGTTCAGTAGAACGTTTATTTTTCTTTACGTATTTTGAATAAATTTTTTTTAATGGCACTCTTATTATTTTTCTAGTATAACATTTGTATTTCTTAGAAATGCACGTCATTTATAAAATAGCTTTATTAGGACCTTTTTTCATACTTTGCTTGAATAGCATTTGGCATTCTATACAATGCCTAGGCAAAGTATGTAATAAATCTCCTATTTCATACTTTGCCTAAAAACGTCAGGCATTCTATAGAATGCCGGCATTTCATACTTTGCCGGTAACATATACAAGCTTGCTTCTAGACTTATTTTTAAATCAAAAAAGATTTATCCTCAGCTAAACTTTAATAATAAGAAATTTGCATTAGTTTCCAAAATTGTCTTTGGAAGACGTTATTCTTCGAGAATATGTTTAATTAATTAATAAAAGCTAGTTTTTATGAATTGATATGTGTGGTATGAAATTTATTCATATGAGGGATATTACATATTTTAGATATTAGTATCAGATATCATCAGATCAGAGTATACAAAATGATATATAATTAACTTTATTATCTAAAAATATGTACTAATAATATGAGAGGTAAATATCGGATGGTAATATGTTTACTTTTAAAACAATAAATCAATGTAAGTTAACCATTTGGAAGGGGGAAATAATAAATCACGTTCGTGAAAACATTACAAACTAAAGTAAACATCGAAATAGATTAAAAGCTCACTTAATTTTCTAAAAACAATTTTAATCCCTGTTTTAATAATTGCATAACTAAAGTGATTTATACACATAATATCACATAACTTAATTGAACATTACGTGTATTAAACATTTCATTATTGCAATAGCTGTCACCCACACAGCAATAATTAAAAAAACTAAAGAAAATTATTTTAATAATTTTTCATACTTCTGTATGTTTAAAGTAAAACACAATTCAAGCTACTTTATTCAACCCTGAGGCTAATATTCCGATGTTGGCATAATCTTTTTAGCAAAAAATGAATATATTTAAATGTATTAATTATAATTTAGTAAAAGTTATTTTGTAGAAGGACAGCTTGTTTTAGATCAAGTTCTGTGAAAATTATAATAGAAACTATTTTCAATGCATTCAAATAAATTTTGTAACAAAATAACATACCAATGAGCGTCAAATTCTATAATTTTTTCCTTACCTTTATCATCAAATCCGTGTGTCATTTCATGGCCTATGACAACGCCTATTCCTCCGTAATTTAAGGATCTAAAAATAAGATTTATAACTAATAAGAAATTGAAAGAAATATTTATTCATAAATGTTAAATAATGCTTTGTCATGATATATTTATGTAGCAAATATTTCTAATGTAATGATATTACAAAAATGTTTAAAATATTTTAAAATTGCAGATTATTCTATATAATGCTATCCGTTACAACCGGCTTCTCTGGGTCCAAACATTAAGCATTCGATTGCATTGAAAAACATTCTCATCACTGTCACACATTTTAATTTAAAAAGGACAGGAATTTTAAATAATAATTTCTAAAATTGAAGTGAAAGGATGTTTCACTCTTCCGTCTCTCTCCCCCTTCCAAAGTGGATTTCCGTCAAAGTCAAACCCATTTTTAGTTGATCTCTACTCAACGCAATAAACATACTTGCCAAATCTGAAGTCTAAACCTAAATAGTTTAAAAATTTTAATTTTTTATCTATAAGCTTTGAGAGTTGATTTTCTTAAGACTAGTTCTTAGCGGATTTCAATTTAAAAAAACATGTGCCAAATTTCATTACTGCAGGTCTTGTAGTTCAAAATAGTAGGGAATAATAAATCTAAAAGGGATTTTCTTTTGCCAATTCACCCCAGTAACTCCCAGTTTCCCTTTAGAAGTCTATTTCTGTAAAATCTGCTTATAGCGGATTTCTATTCAATAACAGAAACATGCTTACCAAGTTTCAAGTACTGAGTCTAACAGTTCAAAAACAGTTTTTTTAATCTATAACGCTTTATCCCACACAATGCCCATTAAGGGGCGATTTTCGCAAAGCCTCTTTTATCACGGATCTCTACTTCATAAGAGAAACATGCTGACTAAATTTCAAGTCGACATTGTTTTCTCACCTTCTACAGTGCTCATACACAGCTATCAGTGTATAAAAACACAAGTACGTAATGTTAAAGATTATCCGCAAGCAACCTCTCGTCCTTTTCAACAGTCGACGTAATGCAGTTTCAGAGAGTGACTGTTGTTTATGGTATGCGTGGCTATCATTCAACTCTTTCTAGAAAAATTCATTAACGTCACAGATCATAATGTTATAGATTTCTCTAGTAATTTCTCGATACACCCATATGATCACCAAATCACCGAAAATGTTTGCCAACATGGTCACCCAGTTGTCAAATTTGGTCACCAAAGAAGATGCCAACTTGATTGTATCGCCAATATTTCACCAAGTTTCCATTGATTCGCCATTATAATATAAGGGATGGAATTGTTTGCGCGAATCTTACAATTTTTATCATACAATAAATACAACAGAAAGTAACATGAAGCATTAATTATACAAAATTCGTAACAATATTATATTTTTCTACCATCCAATTTATTATTCATAAAGTAAATCATTTTCGCGCATTTTCTCTGGATTTCTTATAGCATAATGAATGCTATATATCAGGGGTGACGAACCTTTTTGGATCAACGAGCCATCAAATAGTTTTTGACTTGTGATTATTGGGAAACTAATAAAACTAAATACGAACAAATCAAAATTCTTTATTTAATGCGAAAAAATACATTTTGCAATGTAAAGTAGTAAATGTTTTAGTTATACATATAATTTAAATTAAAGTAACATTAGTGTGACTTCTGTTATTGTAGATTAGATGTGACAAATAACTTCTATCAGGATTGTAAGATATTACTCTTAGCAGAGTGCATGCTGAATTAGAGTCGTCTGCTAAACGCTTTCTAAGCGAGTCTTTGATGTTATTCATCTCTGAAAATAATGACTCGCAGGCATAGGTAGATGAAAATATGGTTAAAAAGCATGAACCAGCTTTTTCAAACAGTTAAATACGTCTGGAATCGAATTCCATGTTTCCAAAATTTCATTACTGGCTTTTTTGCGTTTATCGCTTGTTGATCTTTCTGCTTCAGTCTCAATTCCAACTTTTTCCTTGTTTCAATAAACTTTTGAATCCATATTGAACTAGACTGGAAATCAATCAGTTGCATTTCAAATTCTTCAATTTCCAACCAATAGAATTGGAACAAGTTCAGTTTATCAAATAAAATCGCATCAGGGTACATAATAAATTTGAACGTCTCCGATAATTCCTTGAACTGAGAAAATCTCATGAAAATTCTTTGATTAAAAAATCAATTAAAAGAAATAAATTCATCAATAACTGTTTCTTTATTTCGTTTCTCATGGGCATCTAAATCTGATATTTTTTTTAAGTTTGGGAAGTATTTGTAGCTTCTTGTAATAATATCGTTTCTGAAAACATACAGTTTAGCTTCAAAAGCGTGAATTAGATCTATCATGACGATAACTGTTTTATTCGTGCCTTGAAGCTGTACGTTCAATTAATTTATTGAAATGTTGGCATATGTCTGTAAAAATCATCAATTTTAAAAGCCACATAATATCCAGCAACTATGGGTATTGTTCAATTTTGCTTTCTTTTTGCAGAAACAGTCTTTTTTCTTCCAAGCAATCAACAAATCTTTGAAGTACGTTCCCGCGGCTCAACCAGCGAACATTATTATATATTAGTAAACCACTATACACCGAATTGACTTCATCCAACCAAGCATCAAACTTTCGCTTATTTAAAGCCTGCGACGATATGAAGTTGACTATTTTTGTGATTAACGTTATTGCATTATCAGGAGATGTTAAACCACAGTTTGCACATAAGGCTTGTTAATGAATAATGCAATGGCATTCAAGAATCGAATATTCTACGCCTGTTTTAAATAAAGAAATGAAACCATTTTTTTGTCTACCATACTTGGAGCACCATCAATGGTTACTGAAACATTTTTTTTTTCAAATCAATTTCTTTCTCAGCAAGTGAATTTCTTACTGACGTACCAATATCTGTGCCCTTTGTAATTGTTAACAATGTGTGATGTTATAGTAATTAATTCATTCTTCCTTAATGGCGTTTCCTACACAATATCGAGCAAAGACAGCTAAACATTCAGATTTAGTGATGTCAATACTTTCGTCAAGTCATAGCGATATAAAAGGAGCGCAGTTAATGTCATTTTTTGTTGATCTGTAACATTTTCGGCCAGTTTCAAGATTCTATCTTTTATTGTGTTTCTAGATAGAGGAATATCTTTGATGCTCTGAATTATCTTATCTTTATTATCTAAATCATCAAAATGTGAGGGTGCCATGCCAACCAAGCTTCCTTCAAAAACTCTCCCTCTTGAAAAGGTTTACCATGTCGAGCAACGTCATTTGTAGCCGAGTAACTTGCTGCGCTTGAGTGACAATTTTTGCTTAGATATTTAATTATAGGCGTTGACTGTTTATTTTTGTCTTTAATTGCATTTGCACTTTATTCTTTTTGCTCTGGTTCGCTTTTTTCACAAAAGGATTTGTGATTTGTTTCAAAATACCGTTTTGCAGACAATGCTCTGCATACCACTGTTCCAGAACATTAAACACACACCGCTTTGTCGCCTTTACTGATCATGCCATATTTCTCAGTCCACTAAAGTTTGAAATTCTCTATTACACTTACTATCTTGCACTTTTTGTTTTCTTGCTGAACTAGCCATCTTAAAAAGCAGTTATAAAAATCTTAAATTTATCGCAAATAAACTTTAAATATACAGTTGTGTCAACGAAATTGACTATTATATGTGATCTCGCTTGATAACACCCATCAAAAAAACTTTTTACTGAATGTGCACGAATGCGGCCACATGCGCAGATTTTTTTTTTTGTTTTGGAAATTGAGTACTTGTACGAAATCTCTGTAGTGTCTGCTCTCTCGCTTTTGTCTCAGTCCATTAAAGTTTCAAAAATAAAGCCGTGAGAGTTACTTGATGAATTAGACTTACAAGACAAGAATTAGATCATTGATAAATTAGATGTATACAAGCTGAACCACTAATGTAAACGTTGGAATATATTTTTTAAACAACTTGAATATATCTAGAAATAGTTACATACACACATCCACTATACGTAGATAAACTTTGCATCATTTTCAATTGTAATACACGAAGTAACTACGCAAGACAAAATAAACGAGTCTGCTTCTGGACGCGTCGGCGTCCCACCACGACTGATCTCTTGCGTTTGTTCATAATACTTCATAGTGAACTTAATTATTTTAATCTAAAATGCAAACCGTTTTTCATCGGTGGCGTGCCAAAAATATTCTGTCGCGTGCCATTGGTTCGCCATCCCTGCTATACGAGTATATCGTTCTAGCGAGGATAGCGAATTAGATGAATCTAATTGCAAACAGACACGTACATAATATCTACAAGTAACAATGGATAATTAAGTAGTAATATTTCTAGGATTTTGAAATTAAAATTTTTCTTCCTCGAGACTGTATGTGTTTTGAAGTTTAAATTAGTTTTAAATGAAAAGCGTGAATTTAATATTAATTTTACATATTTAGCTTAATTTTGCTAAATAACTAATAATTTAGTACATAAATATAATATTTATATTTTATTTATGTAAATATAAATAAAAAATATCTAGAAACATATACAATTGAGTTCTTATCACATTTTTGTTTGCTTTTTAACCTAATAAAATTGAAGCAGATACATCATAAAAAATTATCAACTTGCTTTGTATATTCCGAATATAAAAGAAACGAAACCGTTCCTTTCCGATGATATCTATAAAAGCTTTCTTATCTTTGAGTCAGAGATTAAAAACACAAGTGCCCTTATAGCATAAAGTACTTCAAGGAAACAAACAGAGAGAGAGAAAAATTGTATTTGTTATTATGTCCTTGTGATCTAAACTTAATAGAGATGTTATATTTTACATATGTTAGTTATTCAATGATGTTATTACAGAAACATAATTATAGAATCATGTTATGATAAGCAACATATACATCTCGAACGAAAATATATGTAAAATTGAGGCTAACAGATAGATAGGTATGAAAAATAAAATAAAAAAGAAAGAGAGAGAGAGAGAGAGAGAGAATGTGTGTATGTGTGAGAGAGAACTTTTTAAAGTGCTATTTCTAGAATTGATGAACTTGTTCAACAGAGCTTTAGATTATTGCTTTGCATCTAAAGTCTTGAAAATGACTGTTGTCAAACCTTAGGCTCAGTATAAAATAAAAGGGGTTCAATATAAAGGTTCGCGCTATTTTATATCGCATATGTTAACCCCTTAAATGGTCAATTTTTTTGCTCACAATGTTCCAAAAAAGGCACATTTTTTACTTCAGATAACGAAGCAGAATGCGAAATGGAAGAATTTTATTTTAGTTTTCAGTTTTAAAGTTTTCGCACTATTTTTTTATTCTATAATTGTGGAACACAAAACTCCCTAAGCGTTTGCTTTTTATAAGTGCAGTCAACATACGCACACACAGGCTCGGAAGAATGTTTAATATATCTTCTTACAAAAAGATTTCATGTCTGTACCTCTTTTTCAAACGGCTGAGGATTGTGTGGGTGGGTATGCATATATAAATGCACACACACAATTTGAAGCATGGTGTAATACTAAGTCTTACATAGCAACGGAGACAGACATAATATCGGCTTCTTTAATTATCCTTCCATTTTCATTTCTTTTTAAGCAACACATCGCACATTGTCTTGCAGTGGCGTAACTGAGAATATAAGGGCTCCCTACAAAGTCAGGTTTTATGCCCCAAGCCAAATCGTAACATAACATAAGTTTTGGGCCCCCTAGAATTTTACTCCCCCTCACGATGTGTGTGTGGGGGGGGGTATGTCAGGCCACTGTTACCTTGCCAATCTTGATTCTTCATCGAATATTTTCAAGAATCTAAATTCCTGCTTTCAATGAGAAATTCCCGCCTTCACCACAAAGAAAATCGGCAATGAAATATTTCAGTTGTTGTTGTTCTCGTGTCCATGAATAAATGCAGATATCACTAGATTCCGTCGCCTTCTGCTATTCTGGGAGCATCAAAGAAAATCCCTCAGAGGGACCATTCCCATTTTTAGTATTTGTTGCGACGGTTGGGCATTCAAGATGTGATTGCAGTTGAAGATCTGGGCAGTGTTTGCATTGAACATATGATCTTGTCTTGTCTGGGTGACTTCATGCCTAATTCTCAATCTGGCAATTGTGGATGTTATAATTAAAACATTCAAATTCAACTAAAAAGTGTGATTCATAATTCTATGTTTGGCTACTGCATTAGCATCATCAAGTGTGATGGTGGTGCACTTATGTTCGATGTCTCTAGCTTCTTTGGCGAGGCTATCTGCACATTCATTACCCTCAATGTTGACATGTGCGGGTATCCATTGCAGGATACAGGATTTTCTTTTGTTGTGCAGCTGTTCTAGAAGGGTAATAATATCACAGGAGATGTTAGTCTCTCCATTTCTTATGGCTTCTATAGCGGATTTAGAATCTGAGAAGATTACTAATCCTTCTGTAGAATCAATAACATGTGGGTTTTGTTGATATAATAAAAGGGCCTCTCTAACCACGAGTTCACTTGTGAAAGGGTTAACTGGTAATTTTGTGTTTGTAGTTAAATCTGGGAGGAGTACAATTTCTCCATTGCTGAGGGATCTGTCTGAGGAACCATCAGAATTGCAAAGTTATCTTGAGAGAGTATTGCTATCGTTTCTCGAGAGTTACAGGGTCTTCTTTTTTGGAACATGGCTGCAGCAATTCCAATTCGAAACAACAGTATTCTTTGGTGGGTTTTTTTTTATTTTGGAATGAGGGGCTCCTGAAGGAACTCTAAGGAGGAATGATCAAATTGAGTTCTTTTCTGAATTCACTATCAAGTTGGAGTATTTCAGTACCATGGGCAAATTGCATTTCTTAAAAACACACTTCCACTAATAATCTCATAATAAGAATTAAAAATATTAGAACATCAAAGATAAATAGAGGAAAATATCAGTGTCAGTACCGGTTGTGGCTAGTTTTCGGTACCCCGTACGTTGTACGGGTAAACCAGTTAAAGGGTTAACTGGTAATTTATAAAAGACAATTTCTACTGAGAGCTAGAGAATCTGTTGGTCTCGATGTTAATTATATCTAAAATACAGATCTTGGGTTCCAAACATTTATTTTGCTTCACCCCTTGAATACTCACTTTAAGTAGGCAGAGCTCCCTCATTTTTACGCATATGTAATTATAAAAAAGTTAAACAATCTCTTAATGCAGTTTTTATTTGTAGGCTATTAGAATATAATATATTTAAATGATTATATTGTAATATATATATATATATATATATATATATATATATATATATATATATATACTAAAAAATGTGTAAATCACAAAATTTGAAAGTTTTAACTAACGAAACTGAAACATTTCTACTGACAAAAATAATAAAAGGATTAAATATACTATTTCCAACAACAATAGGATCTATTGTTAAATAGGCACTACAATAATAAGTTCTCTCTCTCTCTCTCTCTCTCTCATCATGGTTGGTATTTTAATATAAACATATCACAATAAATTTTGTGGGGAAGGTCCTCTGTTTTTATTATATACGGAATGAAGTATAATTTTTTAAACGTGTTACTGATTGAATTTTTTAGATTAGTTAGTGCTTGAGTATCGTTTTTTTCTTGAATAATTTTCCATGGACTGAATGTTTTTTTCTCGTTAACAAAAGAAGGCTTCAGAAAATTTTGAGTATCTAATAACCAGAAATTTCTTGACTTTCGTGCCATTTGACGTCAGTTTATTGAACTATTATCATTGTTAAAGTACTCAAGTAATAATATTTTATTACGAGAAAATTTAATTCATATTATGGATCCCTGAAATACATTTTTTCCTTATGGATCTCCTTCTAAGTTTTTAAGGATCTAAGTTAGAAAACGCTGACAAAAACGAATGTTTTTTTGTACCTTGTGTCAATTTAAAAAAAAATCAAAGGTAAAAATTTCAAATTCCATTGACATTGTAAAGTTTTCTAAGAATCTTGAAAATGTAAGAAAGTTTTTTGAGTACTACCTCGAAATATGAATTAAATATAATTGAGTTTGTACATTTTCGAAGCTTGTCATATTATTCGAGAACTAGGTAAAATCCAGATTACGATGAAACTATTATGTAATCATAAGTCATATACGATTCTCGAAATTTTCATATTCGAGCCACATTACCTTGATGATTTCTTAAATCCTTTACTAATGCTGAGTATGAGAAATCTTCATGTTAGGAAAAAGGGAAAAACCATTAGTGAGATATTTTCGGCAGAAATATAACAAAAATTATGAGATCGCTATGAAATTACAGTTACAGCAATGCTTTTATCTATATTTTTAGATTACTATATAAGTAAGCATATACATTAGCGGGGATCCAAAAACCTTTTTCAGAATTTCAAAATTTACCAATGCGAGAAAGAGTCTCTGGTATATAGATGAAGGAAAAATAAAATAAAAAATGTATTTTTTACTGCCACAAGAGGAGTGAAGTTTGAATATATGAGCTTTTTTATGGTAAAATGTCAAAGTAGTTTTTAATAAAGAAAAACAGGCATTTTGGTACTTTTTAACATTTATTGTAATTAGAGAACACCTACTAAATAGTTACAAGGGATAAACATTAGGTATATTTGACAGGCTTTTTAGAGAACCTACTGTTGAAATTACATTGCGAGAGAAAGCGGAAGACGTAAAAAAAGCTCATATCGGTCTGATTCGAAGGTAACGGGGGGGGTAATTTATAAAAGAGAGAGAGGTCGAGATATGAAATGTTGCAATGCATATTTTTATATTCAGATCTCAGTAGTCGCTTATCAATTATCATTATTTTTCGTTACTTATATTACACAAAAATAACTTTATTTTGAGTTTAAAATCATACAGTCAAATTCAAAGCTTCCATTTTTTGAAAATTCAATCCCTTTGGAGCAATATTAAGTTTTGTAATTATTTTTTAAAATTTATTTTTGTCTAATCACCGTACAATAGAGCATATTTTCCGCAGAGATAGATTCCGATTTTTAAAATGTTTTTCTCCACGAAACCGTTATCCATCCTAATACAAGGTGTGACACACAAAAAAAAAAGAACGATACAAAGTGTGTAACTTGAAATAAGAGTGGAGTTGGCAACAATAGTTTTGGTGACGTCATCCCACGCACCTCCTCCTTCCCTGGGACCAGTTTCGTCTTAACCAATCACGCCAGTTGGTAGTACTGCGTCGTTGAATGAACATATGCAACTGCATTCTGCCGGGAAAATGTCGAGTCAACATCAAGTACCTTGTGAAACTTAAGAAACAAACCACAAAAATATATCAAATATTAACCGAGGCTTATGGAGATGAAACTTTGTCTCGTGCACATGTGTTTAAATGGCATAAGCGGTTTTCAGGGGAAAGATACAGTGTGGAAGATAATGAACGTGCTGGGTGCCCAAGATCAGCGATTACAGACCAAAACATTGCCAAAATTCGTGATATGAGAGGGAACCCCCTCATATCAGTGGCCGGACTGTTAATCAACACTACTACATTAAAGTACTAAAAAGACTTCGTGAAAAAATTAGAAAAAAAGGCCAGAATTCAGGAGTGAGAGATGGCTATTTCACCACGACAATGCACCCACTCACACGACCCTATCTGTCAAGTAGTTTCTGACCAGCAAAAACATTACTAAGATGAGGCATCCTCCTTATTCACCGGATTTGATCCCATGCGATTTTCTCCCCTACAATTAAATTTTGCTTAAAGTGAACCCATTTTACCTCAGTTGAAGAGGTTCACGCAAAAGAATCTTTTGAAGGGCCTTCCAAAAACCTCGTTCCAGAATCGTTACTAGCAACGGCAGCACTGAATGCAGAAGTGTGTGAATGCTGAAAAGAACAACTTTGAAGAGGATAACGTCATGGATAACTCTGTATGTAAAATGATTTATTGCACCAGTCTCGTTTTTTTGTGTCACACCTTGTATAGAGCCAATAGCAGCACTTTAAAAAAAACACTTTAAAAATTTATTGTTTCAAACTCTTAAGCTACACTTTGAGGGGAGAAACAGAAATTTCGTGCTTAATTTTATAAGTTTATGGTGTCAAGTATACTTGTATTTTTACAAACAGTGGTATCGTTTTTCAATCATATTTTGCAAAAGGAAGAATGGTGCTCTTCGTTTTTTTCTTCTTAACTAATATGCTCTAATCGGAACCAAAAATGTTGAATTTGATGTCATCCCAATTAATTTGCAATCAATGTTGAATTTTCTGAAACTTAATTCCAAAAACTTAGTTGGAACAGTGATGGATGGAGGTGTAGGTGTTCTTGTGTGGACGTGTAAAGGATTAGGTAAGTTGGTATTTTTTTGTGATATTATGAGTCATGAGCTTTATTTAAATATTTTGAAGAAAATTTGAAACTATCCACCTAAAATTTAGATTTTGGGGACGACTACATTTTTAAACAATATAGTGATACCAAGCGTACTGTTCTCAACACACGCCTCTGATGTCTCTATAACTCTCAAAATTCTAATAACAGCTCCTCAGTCAACTAATTTAAGTTTTCAGAGAATATTTGGTTAAAATTCAAAATTAGAGTAAGAAGACATGACATATAAATTGAAAACATGAGCTACAAACAGTAACCACAGAAGCATGGAGGAATATCGATGTAGAAATTTCAAAAAACTGAGGAAATCTATACCAAGACGTTTAAAAGTTATTGTGGAAGCTAGAAGGTGTCTTACTAAGTACTAAATTAAGAAAAAAATGCAATATTTAAGAATTTTTAAGTATCTGAAGACTTTTGGGGCGTAATTTTTTATAGTGGTTTCTTTATTATTAATTTTTCAAAATAATAGTTCTATTATGTTTTACAAATTGTGTTATTGCAAGGCGCACAGATGTAAAACAAATTATAATTAAGATACATTAATTTTTATCAGTCGAAAATAGTAAATTTTATTGAAAATTGCAAGTGTACGAACACTTTTGAGAGCCACTGCAAATATGCTGATAGATTAGAAAGATGGATAATAACAAAATCTCACTAATATAATTTTGAATTATTGGACATACACCATATGATTACGTGGATTATAATACAATACAAAGCAATTAAATGTTATAGATAATAAACGCACCAGATATTCTTGACAGGTCTATTTTAAAAGATTTATTTATTTAATAGATTCAGTGATCGCGCGCGCGTAGAGGCTGATATTGGAAGGTTATTGGAGATTACAGTGCTTTATTTCCGTCTAGAGGAAATTACGGTTATTATGATGTGAAGGCACAGAGCGCATTCTAAACAGACAAGTAGTATCACTGTTGAGATTTTATGGCGATAATAACTTTGTCATTCTAATAAGGTCGTTAAGAAAGTATTGGAAAAGTGATCTGAAGGAAATATCGAAGCAGAAGCTGCTGAAACGACTTTATTATGAAGCAGAATCATAATAGCGCCGATATAAGTTCTCATCAATAAAGAAGGCTTAGAAATTCCTCTGTTGAGGAGTTCGAGTTTCTTAGTGTATGAGGATGGATGTAATATATATATAATGCATAAAAAATATGTGGTATCATTCTTAATGTTTGTAGTTTTTACGGGAGATGTATATAACGTGAATAAAAATAGAAAAAGATATTAAATCGAATATTTTTTTAATTCGATGAAACGATTCAAGTTGAATATATATAAATTTCGATTTAAACTATTTATTTCACATGCATCATGCATACAAAAATTGTTCTACTTAGTAGTTAATTGTGGCAGAAGAAATTAAATTGAAAATAATAAGTGGTAAAACACACACACACACACATATTGCAACGTGCGTTGAAAAGAAAACTTTTTTTTTATATACTAAAGACTTGGGTGATCTTATTTTGTTTTTTGTTTAAAGTTGTTAAATTCTTAACTAAAAGTTAACTGCTTACTTCTGTTACCAGTAAAGGGTAAAGATTTGTCAAGCTGTGCGAAGAATTAATTTAGCTTACAATTCGATTAAATAGTCTTGTTTTAAAACAAGTTTGATTGAATATTTTTATCTAATAATTCTTTTTATTTCAAGATGTTCTTTTGCATAACTATATAATTTGTTTTATTTCAACTGTGTTATAAAATGTTATAAAAAAGGTATATTAATCTTAATGTTCTGTTATGGAATTTGAAATCAAATGAATTGTGATTATACTCAGTTTAATCTAACATCTAAAAAATATTACTCAAAAACCATAAATGGAGTAAATAATCTAATAACATAAATTCTCTAATTAGTTAATAGCTATTAATTCTCAAAAACACACGAATGACAACTCAAAGTCATTTTTATTCTCACAAAAATCAGAACAGCATAAAAAATTTACTGTTGCCACTCGCAACTTAATACTCTAAAATTCATCAAAACAAAGATAATAATCGAGTAGAAGATCAACACCTGACGTTTAAAGAAAGCTAAAGTATGAATAAATATTTTTTTCAATATATCTTTAGAGACCAAATGCTTTTTAACAAATCCGATTGATGATTTAAAATGTTGTTCTGAAAAAAGAATGAAGAATAAAGTGTGATGAAGCTAAAAGAGAAAAGTTGATTCTAACAAGCTGTGGAATAAATGATTAAAATAAAATATCGGAAATAACGATATTTATTAAATGAGGAGTTAGACATATCACTGCTTGCGGTTCAGAAATTTTATGGAGCGATATTTCTTAGATAGATGGATTTTTTCCCTTTGAGTTTTTTTTTGTGATTATATTTTCTATTACATATTTCAATATTATGAAGAACATAAAAAAAGACTGAGCTTACTTTGGGAAGTAATGGCTATAAAAAAGAGGTTGCAAGATTCCAGCTGGGAAAACAATATCATTTTTGTTAGGATTGTAGAAGGCATTCACAACAGCTGGTTCTGTCGTCCATCTATGAGAAAAAAGTTTTCAATCAATACGCTAACATTATTACAAATATGAGAGCTGATATATTAATCTCCAGAAGCAAACAAAATGTTAAGTATTATATGAATGATTTTATTTACAAAGTAATCAACAATAAAAGTCCGTTACATACCTGTCTTTATTGACTGGTTGTCGCAGTTTTTTGAGGTTCTTAGCGGCCTCAAATTCAAACACGTTCAAAATGTTGACTAAAAATAAGTCGTCATGTATGGTGAGCTAAAAGATGTAAAGAATAGACGTTAGTAATGATGGAAAAAAGGCTTAACTATGAAGGAAAAATATCAAAATCAAATGAGAGAGAGAAACAAAATAAAAGAATTTGTAATAGACAAACACATTTTGAATTTAATTTGCCATTTTCAATATGTTTCATTCATTTAAAATTAATTTTTTTGGTGAGATTATTAAGAGTACATTTGATATATTTATTCTCTGCATATTCTTTCATTTAACAGATATAAACCTTTACAATGTTTCAATTATTAACAGAAGCAATATGAAATGTAAGTTATGCAAAAGTAATCTTTAGATAACCTTCTGTAAGCATAAGTAGCAAAGTAAATGTCACTTATATGCATGGAATATAACTCACAAGCAAATTGAGTCCGTCAATAAATCATCAACTGAAACTGATATCCTAAGTAAATAATATTTAATAGAAAAATTATGAACTTGAATGTTAATGATTATTAATGAAATGCAAACATGTAGAATGAAAGGAGGAAAAATTATTTTACATGCGTAAGGAATAATATGCTTATGTAATTAAATATGTTAAGAACATTAGTTTTCTTTTTCTTCCTTTATTTTTCGCTTTTTTAGTGAGTTAACTTCTTGACGGTCACATGATAAATGCTATCAAGTGTTCTTCATTGAATTCAAACCGATAATGGGGTGAAGATGTTCAAGTATTAAGATTCCCCAAAAAGATTTTCAAAATTTAAAAAAAAATACTCATATTAAACAAATATTTTTAAATCAGATGCAATTTGCTTAGTTATATATGACATTATTATTGATAAATGTGTATTTTTTAAAAGAAAGTTTGTGTAAAAAGCAAAAGTTGGCAATCGCGAAGAGCATGAACTGATTGATTGATTGGAAACACGTAAATGCTTTCATCATAGGACTATGCCTTCACATGAATTTATGAGCTGATTGGTTAGAAACACGTGTTGTAGTTAGCACGCGACTAAGACATCACATGAATTTAGCTTATTAGTTAATTTATCGATTATTCACTTTTATATTTGGGTTATACATATATTTTGCTTTTTTAATTAAATTATCTCTTCTTGTCTCATTCATAAAACTTCAACATAGCAATCCCCTAAAATTTCATGTTTTAAATTTTGCAATTTTAAAATTATTTCTATTATTTTGTATTACCAGAGAAAAAAGTTTTTTAAACTAATTTTACGCGTATTATTTTGTTCTTGATAATGCAGTTAGGTTAACATTACTTTTAATCCAATGATTCAAGTATTTAATTCTAAAAAGTAACCAGTCTTCGAAATTATTAACAATGTACTTGTAGAATATATCAATATATATATACAGAATATATAATGCATTTTACTTCAGAACTTTACATTTTATTCATTCTGTATAAATTTTAAAGAATATTAATTATACTTTCGAAGCTTTGTATCCATTGCTTTTGAATAACTGAGCAGTATTCTGATCTAGTCTTATTATTAAAATCACAATCATTCGTATTTCATAATTAGTTTATAATTCTACGTCTTGTCTAACTTTCATGCATTTTAAAGTTACAAACATTCTCAAAGTCGCCATCATTTTCGAATGCTTCAATGTGTAAAAGGACAAATGCGTATTTAATCAACTACTTTCAATCTCCAGTTTGAATGGAAGAATATGTTTCTCAGACTCAATACATGAACATGGTATGCAAACTTCATTTAGTTACACGAGAGCTGCTATTTACTCTGGTTTCAATAATCAATCTGAGGTTGTCAATAAATAATATATGCAAAGACGACGCACTGCGGATTATAAATGAGTAAGTGGTGATATAATTTTCAAAGTTTGTGTGTGCATTTGATACTTAAAAGATAAATGTAAATAAGGTATTTCTAGATAAAGTTAATGTTTGATTGCCAATGACGAAATGGTGATAAAACATCCATTAGTGAAGTAGAGTTCGTCAATATCGGTGCGCTCATATTTAACTTTTATTAATATAATTACTTAAAAATCTACATTTTCGTATGTTTAGGGGAATATTTATTGAAGATGGATTCATTTTTAACGAAAGTGCGATTGATTCTCTAAGGATTTAAAATAGTCTTAGCACAACAATTAGCAATCAATCTTCAAAACTTATTTTTCGCTTCTCAAATCAAAATCTCGTTTAGAATTCTCTCTGAAAGAATAGTTTCGAATGATTGCGCATTAAATCTTAACTCTTCGGTGAATTATATATCTTACTTATCTTTCCTTTTGAAAGTTAATCTAATGAGCAGTTTAGAAGCGGTTCTTGATGCAAAAGTATGTGTATAATGGTTGCTGAAAATGAAAATGAAAAAAATCACAAAAATGAAACAATTAAGGAATACAGTTTTTCTTATAACGTTTAACCACAAGTGTCCACTACTTAAATTTCTAACTTTTCTTGATCGCATTCGTATTGGGTAGTTTTTTTCAATAAAAGAGTATATTATATTATGAGAGATATAACAAAAAATAAGACTCTACAAGAGAAAAACCATAAACAACACACTTTTCTCTACATAGGGAGGAGGGAAACAAAAAGTCCTAAAGTTTCAACCGAAATAAACATACTTACTAAAAACTTCCTGAATCAAAGCCTATATAAATTAAACGTACCTCAATGAAAATTTCTTAAAATAGGAGGAAAAAGAAAAAGAGAGCATACAATCAATTTTTCAATCGTTCGACTGTTTTGCTGTTAAGCAAAATAATATTAGAACGAATGGGGATTGCATACTATCAACTTGATAGTTGCTTCGACGAAAAAAATTAATAAAACTAATGTAAAACCTACCACTCTGGTTAAAGGTTGTTTGTAGTACTGTAATTCTTTTCCTTAACATTTATCCTTTTGATCAGGGATATTGTAGCTGTAATGTGCCAAACCACTCTGTCAATATGTGTTAGGGTGCCGTACGGTAAGAAATACTTCAAATAATTTGATTCCTGCGTAACACATGCAGATTTAGGGAATGGAGGTCAAACATACAGATTTAGATTTTTATTTATATGTTAATTATGTATCATTTAAAGATATTTATCGACATCCAAATATAAATCCTTTGTATATTGGTTATCTGGGAAAAGTTTACCTTTGGCAGCTACTCAATGAGTAATTACGAAACTACGTTTGGTCGCTTAAGGTTCGATTTCAACTGTTTGACAAAAGATGTTACTTATATCCAGTAACAGCTCTTTTTATAGTCATATTTCTTATCGGCAGTCTTAAATGTGGACTGATGCTTAGTTGGAAAATGTCTTTATATTCTAGATTTGTGACATAACATAAACATACGCAGAAAAACCTCCTTGGTGCACGAATCTATATTTAGTTGTCCAAGAATCTTGAAAACCTCCAACATCAAGTTTTCTTTTAGTAGCCACTTGAATTAAATATGCAGGTATGAATCATTACAAAAATTAAAAAAACCCATCGCAATAAAACTAAGAATGTGTCATAAAATTGAAAATAGAATAAAACATACGTTGTACATCAATCTAAATTAGGGGAAGTCGGAAAATAAGTTTCCCCTGTCGACTGTAGTCAGAGTTGTGTATGAAAGTCAAAGCATAGAAGGAAACATTAAAGATACGATGTAACGTTATTTTTCCACATAAGTACCAAGTACATTGAGACATTAGTCATACCGCTTGATAAAGTTCAAAAAGCCCTCCAGGAAAAACCCAGGATTTTGAATACAGAAGAAGCGTTTATTTTTGCGTGGACATTTTAGAGGTTGGAACCAGGGTGTCACAGTGCCTAAGAGGTACTGTGACAACCTGTTTGAAATGGAAACAGGTGATTCAGAAAAAGCGGCATGGGCTTCACAGATCTGGCGTTCTGTTGTTGGCTGACTTGGGAGACCACACTCAGCGACGGCAATGCAAAACCATATTGCAACTAGTTGGGAGCGCCTACACCATCCACTCTACAATCCTGATCTCGCACCAAATAACTTTCATCTGTTTCCGTCTTTGAAGAAGAATCTTGCCGGAACGCACTTTGTAAGTAATTTTGAAGTCAAACAAGCCGTTAAGCACTTCTTCCGTATGCAAAGCCCTGAGTTTCTCATGGAGGGTTTTTTAAACCTTATGAAGCGGTATGAGAAGTGTCTCAATGTACTTGGTACTTATATGGAATAATTTAGTTATGTCTTACCTTTAATGTCTCATTCTATGTTTTGACTTTGATTCACAACTCTTACGACAACGACAGGTGAAACTTATTTTCCAACTCACCCTCGTACTTTTGACTGAAAGCATGCATCGACGTGACGAACTGAACGAAAGGAGATAAAATGCTTGAGGCACAGAAAGGAAAACCAAGGCTATATAATTTTATGTGATAACTTTGTAAAGTGACTCTTAAAATTGTACCTCGTGCCACATTTGGCACTCGTGCCATAGGTTACCGACACGTTCTCTAAATCAGCGGTCTTCAACCTAGGTTCCGCAAGGGATCACTATTTTCTAAATCATAAAAAGTCAAAATTTTTGCAAAGTTTTAATTTTTGTGAAATATAAAATTATGAGTCAGTTTGCTTGTAAAAATAAAGAAAATATATATCTTATGGATAAAATAAAATTTTAAATTTCGTAAAAGTTACTTGCTTCAAGCATGAATGGATAAATCCAAAGGCTTGCCAATGAAGGAGAAGGTACAACTTATCGACATATCAACAGATTCGACATTATATTTTAAATTTAAGCAGGGACAGCTGTTAAATTTTAGGTTGTAAATTTGCAGAATGCGCAGAAATCTTTCTCACAGTTATAAATATTTTAATGTCGTTCTGAACAATTTATTTCAGTTAAAAATATTTTTCAACATATGTAGGCATAAAAGCAAAATATAGAAACAAATTAAATCGGAATAGGAAAAGGGAGAGCAGAAAGTTTCATTATATCTAGACTTCGGAAATTTGTGTAAAAAAATGCTTACACATATCCTAATTACTAAATGTAATGCAATAGTAAATGACACAACTATAATGCATTTAAAATGAAGTAATAAAAAGTGAATCTCATGGATTTACAAGAAAAATATATATTTCTCTATTTTGTACTTTGGATTCTCTGAAAGGCATTTGTGTAGTTGTAGTTGACGCGTTGTTCTATTTACTTTCCTTTTTGTTTCCGTTGAGGCTATTTCCCGCCTGCGGATTGCACAACCACTGACAATCAACGAGTCCCAACACGAAAAAGAGAGTAGCCGTGAAAGAGATGAGCAATAAATAGCTCAGAAAAAGAATATCTTTCTGTCGGATGTTGCACTGAAATTTTTAAAGAAAATTGTTTGACTACTTTTTTAAAGTTTCAAGCTCTATGATGAGATTTGAGGCGGCAATTTTCTCTTCTGTGCGATATCGTTAGATAAAACATATTCTCATAATTGTTTAAGAAATTAAAATTTATGACATCATATATATTTTTTTATTTTATAATTTAATTAAAAATTTTAAGATACAAACTTTTAAATGATACTTTTTGTCGTTCATTAAATAAACTTTTTAATGCAACAGTTTAGTTTTATTTAACTCGCAATACAATCCTATCTTCATGGTCTCATTCTTATTTTAGCATTTCGGAAGCCGTGGTTAAAAAGCATTCATGCTACAAAGGTTGCTATATTCAAGGGCACATAATAGTTATAATTGTTAAGGTCATACTATAATGGTCATATTGGTCTATGTATTATAAATTTTTAATACAGTTTTTATATTTTTTTGGTATAGGCCAATATCTTAAAACTCTATCACCAAGATATTACATTCAAAAATATTTTTATATAACAAAAGTAATTTAGATATTAATTTTAATAAGATTAGCATGCAATTTAATTATTTTAATCTATTTTAATTATTTTACGTGTTTAACGATTTATTCATTCGTATTTATATTTTTACTTAAAATATTAAGAATATTAAATTACAGTCGGAGACCTCTATGTAACGAAGTTCCTAAATCCCGGAAAAAAATTCGTTATATGAGAAATTCATTATATAGAGGTTCATCTTTGAACATACTTTATAAACCATATAAAACAAATTTTAAATTCATATACACATTTTTTGTTTAAAAAAAAGAATTATTCATACCTTTTTGTAAAAATCAATATTTATTTTTTTATATATCTTACCCATTAAAAAAAAGAAAGAACGAAAAACTGCAAGGAAAACAGGAAGAAAAAATGTCGAGGAATACACGTAATACAGAGGTTCCACTGTATAGTAACTCAGTGGCGCAACAGCCCATGAGGTACAAGGCTTACTGTGCCCAACTCAGTATACGCAACCTTGGGCCCTGAGGTGCATGAGCAGATGTTCCGTTCAGGTGGTTAGTCCGACGCGAAACTCCCAGTGTTAAGTCTCCAAGCAAGCTTGGTACTCATTTATCGACCACCTGAAGGGATGAAAGGCTGAATCAACCTAGCCCAGCTCGGGGTTTGAACCTTGGACCTGTGGCGTGGAAGCGCGATGCACTAACCACTCAGCCATTGGGCTCGACTGCATTAAAATTTTTTTAATGAAAAACCTTAGCCGTTAACCGTTTTTTTTTAAATAAATTAAACCTTAGCACTCGCATTGATTAGAAAAAATATTTCCAACAGTGCATTGAAACAATAAACTGATAATTTAATGTATTTCAACTTACTGATGTATTTCAACTTACTTACTTCTCTTTAGAGTTTACAGCAATAACTATTTCATGTTATAAAATTATTGCAAGAAAATTCATTGTTATTGCAGTCAAAACGAGTAAAAATATAAACACTTGAATTTTATCATTACCAATGTTACTTATGCTAAGTAATTTTTAAAAAATGTCTCTTACTCCTTCATATTCCTTAGACAGCTCCACTGGATTGGTCAGTAAGTCCGGATATCCTATTCTTTCATTCATAGCGTTTGCCTGTTGTAAATAATAAGCAAAAAACATTTTAATATCATTACACATTCTCTTCGTACTTAGAATTCTATATCGATTCATCTGAATATATTCATTAACAAAAAAGAAAAAAGCACCCTCCAAAATAATCCGATCATCTGATAATCTCGTTAAAAAAAATTTGCAGGCAAATTACTTTATATCAAGTATGCAAACGATTAAATTTCAAAGTCAATGCTGACTGCGCAAGGTCAAACAATCACGTAGCTTATTTCTGTTGCGCACCTAGCATTGTACTATTCATTTCCCAATGTTCCTTTCCCAATCTGGTTTGGTCAGCAAGTCCACCAGACCTATCACCAATCGGACATACACAGAATATGATATTCCCCTGGATTTGGACCTCCGAAAATATCGAAATTCTGAAGAATCAATTGATGAATGCCTGGTAGAATGTACCGCAAAATAAGATGAGGAACCTTTAACGCACCTTACACATTGAGGAGCACAAGCCTACATCTCTGGCAAAGAGAAAGGTTCCCCAATTACCGATTTTAACATTTAGTTTGCAATTACTTGCCACTAATGAGTATGATGGCTTTGAATTGAAATAATTTTATTATCTGTAATTTGATTTGATTTTAATTTACATCGCCCTCTGAAACCCCATGAGGGCAGTTTACGGAGGACCTCGTAACACCCGATCAAGTGACTAGGACGACACCCAAGCTGACACTCAATCCTGAACTTCCGCACCACGCCAACGTGGGGACTTGAAGTCTCGGCATGTTTAACGTTCATCAGAGCCTTTGCACAGTGGGTCTTTGGTGATACTAGGACTCGAGCTTGAGAATCAACAACACCAGCCACGAATTCACGACCATGATCACTTGGCTACAATGACCACTTTTTCTCTGTATATGAGCCATATTGTAATATGTATGTTAATTAAATGAAAAAGTTACAATTTATCATTCGTGCTAATTCCACAGTGGCCGTAATAAATTCTGTAGTGTCCAAGAAATCGCAGTCGAATTCTTCATCTTCTAAGTAAGCTTTACATAGTAACAGTTTTTGTCTCCAGAATTCTCAGATCAGAGTCAACGGTTTCTCCCATTTCATGCAAAACCGTTACCAAATCTTCTTTTGTCGCATTTTCAAACATTTTTCCTTTTTCTCTGGTTCTCGTATTAGGAGCGTGATGTAATAACTTCTCATTTATTTCTTAACTACTTCTCAAATCAATCAATACAAACATCATTAAAACAACTCAAACAATTATCTTGATTAAATATAATTCTCTTGATTACCACTACAATCAAATAACAATCAAACTACAATGTTCGTCGTATTAAAACATTCCCAAGAAACTATCTCTTCTTTATTACAACAGATCACGCCTGTGCGTCAATCTCTCACCGAAGTAATTCCATTTCCTTCGGCCAAAAACAATTCAGAGCTTCGCACTTCGAAAACACAAGGAACTTTTTCTTCCCTGACCGCGTCGCTTGAGATCAAAAACCCTTCTCCCTCCAAAACACAGCAACCCCTCACAGATTTGGGAACGTCGCCAACTCCTAAAGAATCTACAGCCAAACAGTAGTCAGGCACTACAAATTCTACAAGGGATTTTTGGTTATTGTTATTTAAAATGATATGAGAGAGAAATATTTTATTTCCTTTCTTGTCTCTTGACGATAGCGCCTGGGAAAAAATATTGCTTAATATCGAGAACAACTTTCAAAGTATATAATAGAAACATATTGAAAACTTACTAACGAATAAATCTGAAAAAGCATAAGTGAACTAGCGTAAGAGATTTGATGCGGTTATCTGACATAGATCACGAACTCGTGGCTAGAGTGTCATGGATTCGAGTCCTGAAGTCACTGAAAACTCACCGTGTAGAGGGGCTGATGCCCGTAGGCTCAATGTCCTCCCATTGACGCGGTGGGGTTGTTTGGAGAGAGAGAGAGTGCCAGCTCTGGTGTCATCCTCGTCACTTGATTGAGGCTCACAATTACGAGGTCCGTCGCTAATAAACCTTGTGTTGTTTAAAAGTGTGGCGTCGGAATAACTCTCAACTAACTTAGAGAACAAACCAAATTTCCTTCTTGTACTCCAATAACAACCGATGTCATGAAATAGTTTTTATTTATAGTTCTTTAGAGATTATACACACAGCATTAATTTAAAAGATTTTTTTTAAAGTTATCAATTGTATGCTTGAGTGTGAAACAGAAATGAAGTCGTATTAATCAGTATTAAAAATGTTATTCTTTTGTTATTCTCTTGGCCCGCTATCCTCGATAAGAAAAAGTAATGATTCACGGAATTATTATATATTAAGAAATCATTTTAATTAAAAAGTTAGAAACTTTTTAAGTTCCATTTATTAAAGAATACGATAATCATTCTTCAAAGTTGGCGCAACTGCTGCATCGTAGAAGCATCGATAGGAAGATTTGCGTCAGTTGTAATTTGAACTACGAGGAAGCAGCAGGTATTTTTTTTCTTGTAGGAGTTTTTAGTAACAAAATTTACTAATGAAGTTTGCAACGGTCTATGGTACTGCCAGTGTTGAAAATGAAAAATCATACAAAAAGATATAAACTTTAAGTGGCAAGCATCCTCTCGAATTTCGGAATACTTTGCGTAAGGCGTGCAATGATTTAACATGGGACCGTTGTACAGTTTCTGGACAGAGAGTTTCATTTCCCCGATTTAAGAAAATTCGTCGAGCTCTGTCAACGGCTAAAGAAATGAGGATTTTGGCTTACAACCTTCGTGGTTTAACCATCAGAAAGAGTGATGTAATAACATAGTATCACAGAACAATACAATCCTGTTTTATTTCAAAAACTAAACTGGAAAAGGCACGAATCCCAATTTCAGTTGCTCAAGGCTGGGGCACTCATTCTGCATGACAATGTTCGGCCATACGTGGTCCAATCACAACGGGACAGCTGCTCCGTTACGGATAGAAAGTGCTACTTCATGCACCCTGCAGTTCTAAGGTGAATCATTTAAACTAACTTCCCAAAGTTCTAAGGAATCTAAGAGAGTTTTTTGTTTTCCATTTATGATTTCTGCCGTTATTACTCAAGCCATGTTGGTACCTTGTACGCTTCCGCTATTGTCGCTTGTTGAGCCTCTTACAACTTATCACTTCTACGACTTCACTCATACCGAGCGGACGTACCATACGAGTCGTCCAGTTGTACGAAAGTGACCCTTGTCATATTAAGTGCATCTTTGTTTTAATATACAGTAATTATCAAATAAACTAATAAATTATTCATACTGATTGCCTATGTTGACCATTATAAACATTTGTTTGTTTTGGATTACAATTCTTTCTTCTCTCATTTTAACTCTCGACGTTAATTTTGTTGCTGGTATGCTGCCGCATTTAGGCTTACCACCTCCTATTTACTAGCCATAAGGCAGATGAAAAAAGATGGTGTATTAGAAGGAAATAAAAAAGCTTCCAAAAATCGTTTCGACTGGCCTTGTTATGAAGTGAAATTACACTGAAAGTTTGTAAAGAAATATTGCTAATCAAATAAACATGTAAATAATAAGAATTGCTTGCATTACTTTTGAAATGATCCTTTTATGCTAAACATAATTCTATTCTGAAGGGATGAATGGATATACTTGCCTTTTCCCTTGCCACTTCTCTTGTCTCTTTGTCCATCCAAGCATTCTCCTCCAGGAGTTCGTTGAAGGCTTCTCTGATGTTCAGTATCATTTCCTGAGCCTGTAAAAGTGGGCAAAAGCCTAAATAAAAAGTCTGGTAACATTAATGTTTTACTCTACAGTGATACCTTTAGTTAAGGCATCCGACTACTCTAAAATCATGATTTTTTTAAAAAATGGACAATTTTTTTATAATTTTATTTTATAGGCCATCTTATTAGCTTCATAAAAATACCAATGTTTTTATTTTCCATTCGTTAGAACAAAAACCACAGGTGTTTTAGTAAAAGCAGGTGCCATAACTTTATATAAGATGTCAAACTTTAAAATGCGTTTTACTCCAAATGTGTTTTTTCCGAAAAACTCAAACGGGGACAACGATTGCTCAAAAAGTTTTTAAAGTAATTTACTGCAATTTTGTGTGTATGTTCTGTATAACAGCAGAAGTGTTTTAACCTTCAGATTTATCAATCACTGTTTTATTACAAAATTTACAGTTTTTTTTTCATTATGTGAATACAAACACTGTTTTTTCAAGCAATTTCATATAACAGCTAAGATAAAGTGCTCTAGTTTTTGTAAAAATTAAAATATCTCTTATCCTGAAGGTCACATCAAAAAAGGAATAGCAAAGTAATGCATCAAAATTGAAAAATTGAGAATTTGTTCATTGACTATTTGTACAGAGCGGGCCCCGTTTATGCAATATTTTGTCAATTTTTACACATTTTTTCCCATTTTAGTAGTAATAATTTATTTTTCAATTCTTAATTTTAGTCTTTTTTTTAAAAATTTACTAAATAAATCTAAAAACCACAAAAAAACTCCATATATCCATTATTTTAAAAAACAGTTGTCGCAAGTAGTCGGATACCTTAATAAGTAAAGATAGATTAATAGCTCTGGATTTTCTATTGGCTAAGAGGTTTGAAAAGCATTCATTTTTCTCAATGAAACTCGCTTTACTTTATATATAAACGTATTTTTACCTTTTACATTATATTTATTTTGAACAATGTCCCAATTTTCAATGGTGTCTGATTTTTACAGCAGCTAGAAGGTATGCTAAAAATAACCTTATATATGTTTATTATAATAAATATATATAAGGTGATTAATAAAGAGAAGTATGCACTTTTCTAGTGCTGTAAAACAGTAACAATCAAACAATCAATGTTGTTTCCTACACAATACTTAAGTACAGAAAGCGTGACATGGATTAGGACAGAAAATATCCTCAATTTCATGGCTGAATAAATACTTATTGGTAGATAGTGTATATATTGCTACAATTTTTTAAAGTATAAAAACTTTCAACAATGTACGTAATTTTGCTGAAAATTACGTATATTGTAGCAAGTTAAAGATAAGAAATTTTCTTAAGATTAAAAGGAATTTTTCACTCTTGAATAAAATTTATAAAAACCAAAATTTTAAATACACCGATGAAATAAATTAAGAGAATTTGCATATTTTAACAAATTGCAGTAAAAGAACCGAACTGAATGAAAAACCACTGCTTCTAGATAAAAATACAAATTTTGTACAGCAAATAAATAAGCATACACATACGTATGTGTGGGCGAAACCAGCAGAAAATCAGGCTTTATAAGCGTGTGTAAGTTAAGACGTATTTCGTTCGCCAGCACATCTCGGCGAATTTCTTGGTGTTATTTTGAAGCAATCGATTCAGTTCAAATTGTAACAGTTAAAATAAGTAACCACTAACGTGTATATGATGGAATGAGGTGGCGAATTGTGGGGAGGCTAGAAGCAGGTCAATGTCAAGACCAGATATGTAGAGAGCAATTTAATGCTCAGCGTCGTTTGTAACTTATGGAAACAATTCCAGGATACTGGATCCATCGAGATAAATTCTGGGAAGGTCGTCCAAGAGCTCAATGGTCAGAGAAGATCGCCCTTTGTCAATTATAGCGAGGCGTAACAGAGGGGCTGCAGCTTCTCAGCTCTCTCGTTACTTGTATGCAGCCACAGGAACCCGTGTATCAAGGGTGACTGTTTCAAAAATACTTCATGAGAGAGGGTTGTTGCCAGAAGACCTGCTGTTTGCATCCCCTTTACGTCTACGAACAAGAGAATCCGTTTAGCATGGTGCAGATAGCATAGAGATTGGAGTATGGATCAATGGGTGACCGTTTTGTTCACCGATGAGTCCCGTTTCAGTCTAAAAATCGATTCTCGCCATTCGTTCATAAGGAGAGAACCAGGGACCCGCTACCTACTCTTCAATGTCCGCGAAATCGACAATTATGGTGAAGGAGGCTTAATTAGGGGCTTAATAGAAGGCAGGCATCATGTTGGATGGCCGTATACCTCTCCATGTCTTTGAAAGAGACTGTGACTAGTGTGAGGAATAGGGATGAGTCTTGGAGTCCTATGTTCACCTTTTCAGGGATGCATGTGGCCCCGAGTTCATTTTAATGAATGATAACGCGATGCCATATAGAGTTCTTCTGGTTGACGAATTTCTACAGAGTGAGGATGTTCACCGTATGGATTGGCCAGCCAGGTCTTCAGACCTCAACTCTATACAGCATGTCTGGGACGCTGTAGGGAGGGCAATTGCAGCTCGCAACCGCTCTCCGAGAACCACCCAGGAAAAGAAAACGGCGTTTCTGAACGAGTGGGACCAATTGTCACAATAACTGATAAAACTACCTTACTTCAAGTATGGCATCATGCTGCGAGGCCCAGATAGCTGTAAGAGGGGGCCATACTCCTCATTAACCCATTTCTTTTGTTTATTCTGCAAACGCTGTTTCATATCTTCTAACTCCAACGAGTGTTATGCACGGTCATGCGTGTGTATTGCAATTGGTGAATGGTTATTTGTTTTGTATTGTATTAATGTATGTACGCATGAAATTTCATTAAAGTGGTCCAATAGTTCTAGAGATACTCGATCAAGTCTGCAAATTCTCTTATTTTCTTACACCAGTATACATTACATATAGAACGAAAAATTTATTTGATTCAAGTAAAATGTATGGTAAAATATGTCTCTGTATACATTAGTCAAATCAGAATATGCAAGCGATATTAGGGAGCATTTGTATCTGAATCAAAGTTTCGACATTGAATCTTTATTCATCCTTGTTCAAATAATATTTTATATACCTCTCAGTAATTCAATTAAACGTTATATGACAAAAAAGATCTTACTCACCGTCTCCTTGCTCTTGGGATCGAAGTTGTCTCTTATGAAGAGAGCTCCGACGGCCATGCCCATCTTCTTGTTGACAAGATCTACGCACTGGCTCCACCTTTCTCTCTCAGCGGATATCCCGAGAAGAACTTTTTTGAACTCTGTTCTTTTTTGACTGTACTCGCCGTCCAAGAAGGGAAGCATGTGCTTGATCAGGCGCCAGAGGGCGTAGTTATGGATGGTCCTGCTGGGGTGCACAGACACCACATTTCAACATATTAAGTCTTAAAAAACTGTTTTTCATTTGAATAATGACATTAAAACATATTTTGCCTCGATGTATGACAATAAAAGGAGTGAGAGAAGACTGATATAAATTATTATTGATATCGTGATTACTCGCGGGGTGTAGAGAACACCCCAAACTTTTAACACTTGTATTTAAATATGAAAAAAATTTAAGTCAATTATGATACATATTTATAAAGTGGAAGATGTTTTTTGTATTATACAAATA
The DNA here is from genome assembly GCA_019973935.1 of Trichonephila clavipes. NCBI lineage: Eukaryota > Metazoa > Arthropoda > Arachnida > Araneae > Nephilidae > Trichonephila > Trichonephila clavipes. The sequence continues at coordinate 340,090 of BMAU01021395.1, read as the reverse complement.
AAATTATTAAATTTACTGCACACAAATGAGACTAACGTTAATTTAAGCTAAACATACACAATTTTCATCGTAAAATGCTTAATTATATATTTTTTCATAAGCCTCAAGTAAAACGTATATACCAGTAAAAAACATACTTTATAATTAATTATAAGAATATTAGAAAGTAGAAAATAATATTTTAATCATTTTCCAAACATTTAGAACTGACTGTATTCATATGCTCAACTGCTCTCGCAGGGAAGTTCTCAGCACTCCAGATAAACTTTTGAAGGCCTCTACGTTCCAATCGTCCGAGTAACACTGATTGCATCAGGCCTGAAGATTCAATGACCTAAAATGTGCAGCTAAAGAAAAAATCGTTGTTCTGCGCATTATTTTAGAATCTTAGGAGGCTTTTCTTGTTGCTGGGGTGTACAGAACACCCCGCACGAGTGATCGCGGGTTAATGAGGACTTCTTGCTTAAACTATGGCAGTTTCTTACCAAGTTCAATTTTTTTCAGAATACTTAAGAATATGTACCTGAAGTGTTATTAAGGCCCACGTACTTTCTCCCGCATCCGTTCTCAACCCCAACTCACACGTCTCCCATGATTTTAAACTAAAAATTCCTGAAGAGATTACGGATAAAATCGTGTTATATTCATTGTACTAAATCTGAATTTTAATGAATCCCTTTATCCAGCGTTTCTCAAACTGTGGGGTGCCCCCCCCCCAAGGAGGCGTAATAATTCAACGAGGGGGAGAACATATTGAAAAATCGAAAACAAAAGATTATTTAAAAATTATTAATTTATTATTAAAAATTATTTATTTTTATATGTAATAATATAAAAAATTTTCTTTTATATTATTTTTAATACGTATACAACTGTTGCTCATAGCACATAGCATACGTATACAACAGTTGTTAAAAAATTAAAGGGATGCTGCCGAAGTACGTAAGTCGTTATGAAAAATCTGATGGGAAAAGCGTGTATTAGATTTATAGGTTTATAGGGTGGCTTAACCAATTAGGTTTACATGTGTTTATCCAAGAATTATCAGTTTTTTTAAATACTTAGTTTTAAAAGACAAATATGCAAACAAATAGATTGTATTATAAAACAATAAAAATTACAAAAATGTATAATTTTGCTTCACTCTGTATGATTGCACAGATGAAGTTGTGGACTCTGGTTTATTTTCTGTATATTATAGGTTTATATCTGAAATCAGTGGCGCACACAAGGGGGGTCCTGGAGGCCGGACCCCCCAAAGCCCTTGATTTTTTTCCCGATTGATTATAATTCTAAGTATATAGTACGTAAAATTTAATTAAGTATTTGTTATTAATGATTGCTAATTATTTATTCAATGATTAGTGTTTTTTACTGTGTTTTGTTCCCGAAAATTGACAAAATCAAAAGGACCATTATACAAGAATGGTGAACTTTCGACCCCGAACCCCCCCCCCCTTGAAAAATTCCTGTGTGCGCTACTGCCTGAAGTAGTTACACTACTTATATTGGTTATGATATTATAGCAGCGTATGGAATAACACTCTTGGCTTATAATTTTTTAGTTATAAATATATTTCTTTTCTATCAAATCAATCATACAAATTAAACAATTTTCTTATCTTTCTATTTTCGTATTTTGCACATCATTTTCATTATTTATTCTTTTCGTATTTACAGTATTCTTGCGGAAGTATTCTTACTAGCTTCTTTGTAGCTAGCCTTTCAAATGAAAAATTATGACCTGTGAATTAAATTAATTTTGTAAGAAAAAAATTTCGGTACTTACGTATTAGCGTCACCGCAGTAAAACTGGAAAACCACGCGATTCGTACATTGATATTAAAACAATAAATATTCTAATGTATTTTATGTGGAAAATATGCCACATTTTGGTGGAAAATGGCGCTAATTTGGCTGCTGTGACGCTAATATGTAAGAACCAAATTTTCTTTTTAAAATAATTTTTTTAGTAATTTTATTATATGTATTTCAAATATAAAATTAAATCATATAAAATTGTTGACACTGAGAACTTCTTCGATAATACCTTTTGAATTTTAAAAAATAAAAGGTACTCAATAAATCTGTGTAATCTAGTCTCCTATTTCATTAATTTTTAAAAAAGAAAGAAAGATCCTGTCTCTATTTTTAAAAGCTGTTGTCTGTCAAAGTCGATATTTTCTCTTTACAAATTAACTTCTAATTTATTTTTTTTTTAAACTATGAACGGTAAGCCATTTTAGCACATTTATTCATTTACTATTTAACTGAAACATTTTGATGTTTCTATAATTTATGTTATAAGGAAAAGATTGATTATATATATGTAATTTAGACTGAAATCGAATCTAACAGATCGATAAGATAGCTATTTTATTTAGACCTTTGTCCTGGATTTACTGTGTGGCCGCGGTAGCCGAGTGGTATAGGTATCGGACTGTGGCTTGCTTTGTCACAGGTTCGAGCCCAGTACCACTAAAGACCCGCCGTGTAGGCAGCGATGCAATGTTAAATCTGTCGAGAGCTGAAACGTCCTCCCGTTGGTGTGGGTGGTAGTTAGGAGAGGGGGTGCCAGCTCAGGTGTCGTCCACGTCACTTGACCATGGTTCAAAATTAAGTGGTCCGTCGCCAAAAGCCCTCGTGTAGCTGAACAGTGCGACGTTAATATTCAATCAATCAATCAACCTGGATTTACTGTCATTTTGGTCTTTTCGATCTTCTAAAGCTAGATACAGTGGTGGCAAAAAGTCCTGAACACACTCATTTTTTAGCGTAATTTTTATGTTTGACTTGATTTTTCGTTGTGAAATTATCGCACTATCTTAAATATTGTTATTGATTTTAATGTATTTTTTTATGCTGATTTCAAATCTACTACTAGTTTCTTAATGACTAAAATATTTTTTGTAGGAAAGCTGCCTGAACACAATAATGTGAAATATGTGCAGAATAAAACAATATAGAATTACATAATATGCAAAGAAAAATAACACGAAAATTGAGAAATACGGTATATTTAATATATATATATATATAAGCATTTTGAAAATTACATTGTTGTCACATGTTAGAAAATCAATATTTTATGGGCCAGCCGTTTGCTTTAATTGCGGCTCTACATCTTTTTGGCATGGAATGCACCAATTTCAAAAGAAGATATTTCGTGACAATATGGTTGAAGGAAAATATTAAAGCTTCAATTAATTCACGTTTGTTTGAAGGGTTTTTTTTTGAAATTTCATAACCAATTTTAAACCATAAACTCTCTATCGGATTAAGGTCGGGAGACTATCCTGGCCAGTTCATTCTATTCACAGTATGGTCTTCCAACCATTTCTGGACTACCTTTGCACGATGGCAAGGGGCGTTATCATCCTGAAAAATCCATGAATGATTCCCCCAAAGGTCCATCGCAGTTGGTAGCAATTTATTTTGTTGTATTTCAATATAATCCATGGCTTTCATTGTTCCACTAACAATGTGAAGTTTTCCAACACCATGAGAAGACATGCAACCCCATACCATCACTTTTGTCGGGTACTTTACTGTGGGCTTCAGACACTAAGGGCTAAATTCCTCATGAGTGCGTTGTCTTACATAAGCACTACTTTAGTTGCCAGAAATACAAAACTGACTCTCGTCACTAAATATTACCTTTTCGCAGTCTTTAATAGTCCATAATGAATGTTCCCTTGCCCACGTCAATCGCCTCTTGCGTTGAAATTCAGTCAGTAATGGTTTTGGGCGCGCTTTACAGCCACGTAACCCAATTTCTAGCAGTCTTCCTCTAACAGTTCTTGGGCACACACTCACATTTGATGTCAAAGTCCATTGTTTCAAAATTTGCGAGGAATTAAGCTTTCTGTTTGAAAGAAATAACCTGTCTTCACGTAAAGATGTTTTTCTTGGTCGTCCTGATCGCCTCCTGTCCGCAATAAAATTTGTTTCAGAAAATCTTTTCAAAGTTCTCACAACAGTAGAAAGTCCACATGGTACTTTAGCAGCAATTTGGCGCATAGAATAACCTTCTTCCTTCAAATGTAGTATTTTGTACCTTTTATTCTCAGGCAGATATGAAAATTTAGCCATAAAATTCCAATATTTTCCACAAACGCACTTCAAATTGCTTTCAATACACTATTTTCCACAAGCACACAACTGCATTCAATACAATAAACCACGTTACGTTTCACCTTTTTCTTTCAACCCTTTATCGCTACTGCTCTCTGATTGATTGAGGCCGTGGTAGCCGAGTGGTATAGGTATCGGACCGTGGCTTGCTTTGTCACGGGATCGAGCCCAGTACCACTAAAGACCCACCGTGTAGGGCAGCGATGCACGTTAAATCTGTCGAGAGCTGAAACGTCCTCCCGTTGGTGTGGTGTGGTAGTTAGGAGAGGGGGTGCCAGCTCAGGTGTCGTCCACGTCACTTGACCATGGTTCAAAATTACGTGGTCCGTCGCCAAAAGCCCTCGTGTAGCTGAACAGTGCGACGTTAATATTCAATCAATCAATCAAACTCTGATTGGTTGAAATAATGGAGCATTTCATTGGTGGAAAACACACTCACTCATTCTTACAGTGACCTTGTGCTTTCTTGTCAAGGTTTTTTCAACATATCAATGAAACTATTTACTTTAGATGAAATCTACAAACAGATTTGAAATCAAAATGAAAAAATACATTAAAATCAATAACAATATATAAGATAGTGCGATAATTTCATAACGAAAAATGAAATCAAACACAAAAATTATGCAAAAAAATGAGTGTGTTCGGGACTTTTTGCCACCACTGTAATAAAATTAAAAAAAGACATTATTATTGCAAATATACATTAGAACAATTCCAGAAATATGAATTTTTAATAATTCAAAATATGTTTTCTATCCTCTTGTCTCCCTTTTTCCTGCGAATATTAGCAATTCAGATCATCTAAAAGTATGTTTTGACGTATAAGAATTTATCATGGAATGTTTTGAATCTACACATAGATGGGAACGGAATTTTATATTTTATTTGTAAATAATATTTTAAAATTCTTTTCTCCTGAATTTTTATTTTCTTCTTGATTGTGATAATGACAAATGTAATCTAAAATAATTGTACGATGATTTAAATTTGGAAAATTGGTTTTTAATTTATTCATTAAATAATGTAAAAAAGAGTTAGGAATAATTTCAAAATACAATTTCTGTGTGTATAAAAAAAAAGTCTAAATTAAAAACCTAGATTTAAAAAATTAAACTTTTTTTTTCCTACTATCACATTTTTGAAATTCATATTTCCACTGTATTTTTAGATTAATAGGACATTATCAAGTCTTCCGTCTACTCAGTTAAAACGCAAAGCCTATAAGCAGGACATTTTGAAACGCTATTCATTAATAAAAATACATTTCAAAAATTCTAGTTTTCTATACTAATCTTCTCTGTAAAGACTTATTTTACAATCCGAAATTAATTCCAAAAAATTTGTACCTATTTTGTAAAAAATGGGTGCAGTCCTGCATTCTTTTTAAATATTTTTTTGGATGAAGAGAGATAGAGAGTGAGAGTTATCTTTTGTGAGTAATTTGTTTTAAATTTTGATAAGATATACCAATGTCTGCTTTAGAGAATAGCATTTACTCAATTCGAGAGAAGAATGTTAATTGCCATCACACTTATAAAGCGTGTCGTATAACTTAGTTTAGGTTCGCAGTTTTTGTTTTATTATCTGCAGGTGCTTTTCAAACGTTGTTTTTATCAACTATGATTTCAGCAGTATTTATAACTCACACATTATTTATTTTAACATACTGCCAAAGGATATAGAATAAAGGTCCAATTAACAGGTCATAGAAGAAGCTTGCGATTCCAGGCAGTTGTTAACATGGTAATACGTTCTAGAAAATTCATTGAGTGCAATAATACCCCTAACTTCCGCGATAGATGAGATTTGATGATCACCGCGTAAGACGGCGTTTTACTACGCATATACGTACATACAGTTGGACCTCTATATAACGAAGTCGCTAAATCCCGGAAAAAGTTCGTTATATGGAAAATTCATTTTATAGAGGTTCATCTTTTAATAAACTTTAAAAACCACATAAATTTTTTTAAATTCATAAACACTATATATTAAAAAAAGTAATTATTCACACCTTTTTTCAAATCAATATATGTTTATTTTATACATCTTACCTATCAAAAGGAGAAAGAAAGAAAAACTGCAAGGAAAACAAGAAAACAGAATATTGAAGAAACTACTGTATTTTCAATATAAAGAAAATAATTTTATATTAAAATTGATGAATTTTTTAAGGATATTTTCTAATTTAAACCATACAAGTAATATTAAACACAGATTATTTTATAGCTAGAACATGGGGACACGGGACAACTCCACTGAGTGTAAAAGGGGATATCGAAGGAAAATGGGGGTTAAAGGGTGCATTTCTGGGATAAAGCGGCCAGAACTCTATTTCTCTCGGCGAATTAGGATAGAATAAAACCAGTCCAAGATTTGTGACCACCATAAAATGTGTTAAAGGAAGAATAACGTGAAATGTTCAGAAATATTTTTAAAATAGGAAGGAAAAAGAATTGAATAAAAAAAGTTCGTTATATAGAAAATGCACTTCGCTATAGAGAGGTTATTTTACAAAGAAAATCGTGAAATGTTCAAGGTTCCAGGAAAAAGTTCGCTATGTAGAAAAATTCGCAATATAGAGGTTCGACTGTACTTAAAAATAATTTCTAGTTAGGGCCGGAGACGAAAGTAATAATTTTAAAAAAATGTTTAATATAAAATCGTAAACCGAAGCTAATTTGATGTAGGAGGTTTCATAAAATCTGACATATAGTATTCTATAACTACTCAAAAATATTTTCCTTCCACAAAATTTCCTTGTAGTATGCTGGTAATTTTTTGTTATTTGGTTTTTTGAAAAAGTACGCTCTTAGTTGGAGTTTATGTTTTCTAAAATTTATATACAACCCTTTTTCAATTAAACTGAGGCCTTCTGTCCAATTTTCAATCGTCATTCGATATTTCCGATCGAATTGGGTCTAAAGACTAAAGTTCTTCAATGCTTTGGTCTTGCATTTCTATGAGCTCATCCATTGTGAAATGACTCAGACGGAAGCTAGAGACGCTAAGCACTAGACGTTGGAGGAAGACGTTCTCCTTGGTGTTTAATACATTCTTAAGACTACACAGTACCCTAAAAATTTCATTTTTACCGAAAATCTTTTTTTGCATGTTTTGGTGGTCCATATCATTGAGATGCTTGCCACGAAATTTCAGATCTGTTAGCAAATTAGTTTTTAAGATATTTGAAGTTTTATGAGCTATGGTTTTGGTTTCGGTTTCCTTTTAAAGCATTTTTTCAATTACTTAAAAATATTTTTGAGCTTTTAGTTTGAAATGGTTATTAATTCCAATTTTCATTACTAAATCATTTCTGCTAGATTATGTTTTGAGTTTTTTTGAGTTCTCATAATTAATTAATAAAGATTAATTTCATGGCCAATTTTTGCTTCAAAACTAGTTTATATAACTTAAAAACTTTATCATTAATTTTTTCCTGTAGAGAAAATACCGTGTCAAATGCGTTCTGGGTTTCTGTGGGAAACAATATTTCGAAGAGATGGAATACTACTGAAAATGATGTATCTAAAAATCAGTCCTCAGCTGATTCTGCAATTAGACTTCCGAATACAAGTATTCTGAATTCAAATGCTGCAAATATAACTGAATATTTCCTTGATGTACCAAACTACATTATACTAAACATATTGTAGTACTATATTTTAGTATTTTAAAGTCGTACGACAAGAGCTAAAACTTCCTAAACTGCCCAATTTAAAACTGAAAAAAAATTAAATTTTATGAGCAAACCTGACTATTTTTAGCTTAAGTTAGTATCATTATTATTTTGTACATAAATACTTCGTGTTTCAAAACTTTTGTGAAATATTAGGTTAATATAAAGCTGAATAAACTGACGTCTTAACAAATGCTATCAGTATTATGCAAAAATATATTTTGAATTAAAAATATAATTTTCAGTCATATTTAATAAAAATAGTCTTTTAATGCAGAATATAAATTGGAAAATAACATATTAAAAAATTAGAGTTTTACGGGCATTATAAGTTTTTGTTTTGTGACTTTACAAACTTTAAATGCGTTTTTCTCAGACTTTTAATTTTGAAGGTATAAGTGTATTCTAATCCCTAAGGCTTTTTTTCTGTTCAAGATAGAGCCTTGAATTTTTTTGTATACACTCCTAAATGTATGTTCTATAAAAGTTAGTATGGATTTAGGGCTGAGAACTCTAGTTATTTTTCTAAAAAATGTTTAAGTTGATATTTTAAAAATTTTCGTGTTTTTTCCAGGTTTTTCTAGAAAAATAATTATTAAAAATCAACAAGGGAATAGATTTTCAAATCCATACTAAATATTGTTTGTAATAATCTAAGAATCATAAATAACTTAAAATTACTAAAAAATTTTAAAAATTGAGTATTTTATAAGTTTGAAAAAACTTCAAAAATTCCTAATTTTTTAAAATTGTAAAATAATGGCTGGTCAAACTGACTTTTTGCTTACAGAATCAGCTTAATAATATAATCTAAATATAAAACATCAATTATTTTTACTGTAACTGTCTCCAAAATATTTTTTTGAAAAAGGGTACCGTGTAGCCTTAAATACTTAATTCTTCATTTTGTTTAATAAATCATTATATCACACTAAGGTTGTAGTCATTTTCCCACACTTCTAACTTAGAGCCTTTACAGAATTTAAGTGCATCTACCCCTCTAAGCAGCAGGTCTGGTTAGTTCACCCTAGGATTCGCGAGCCCATGATTAGATAACACTGATCAGGAGTTTGCGACAATGGCCATTCGGCTACCGCAGCTACATGATTTGTATGTATTGAATTGGCGATGCGATTAATTTATATTTTCTTATTGATTCGTACCAGTTCGTAAAAAATTGTTTTCAGTGAATTTATCAATGCTTTTATATTTAGTTTATTATTTTTGTCTTCAAATTTGATTAGAAAATAGATACACATTTTGCACTAATTATATTCGACCTCGATAAAAAAGGACAATTTTTTTTTGAAAAAAAATTGGAATACAAAAGTATTTTTGAAAAATACTTTTTACGGAAATAAGCTTTTTTTTTATTTTCTCTAATAATGATAACTGAAAGGCAAATTAAAACGACTTAAAAGGTAAACAATATTAATCTACGCATCCTTTTAGGTTCATTCATCATATGTTACGTTTTAGATAAAATTAAGAAAGCCTATGAAGAGATTCATTTTTACACAGACGCATCAATCAATAAAAATTCCGATACCATCAGATAAAAGGGCATGTTACTATTAGTAATATTAGAGATTAATACTTTTTACAAATAACAGAGTTTCTCGGAATTCATATACAGAGTGTTGCCGAATTCGACTGATAAATTCAGAGGGGTGATAGTAGGCAGCCTGACGAACGACAAATTGTTACGGATCTATTCGCGTACCTTCTTCTAATCCTCTTGAGAAATCTTTGGGCTATCGATTCACGTTTATTCACAATCAACCCTTCTGAAGAAGAAACCGTGATATTCAAATTAAGTCTACTATATATAGTTAAAAATTTCTAGCTAGCAATGAAGGAGAAAGATAGAGAACGTGGTGAGATAAAATTGATTGCTACTGATCAGGTATTATAACATGTTATAGAGTATCTCAAATATTTGGTAAAGATTTCAAGTGACGATTGATCACTATAGTTGAATTAGTATTAAATTAAATGGGATAGTAGATTTGTGATCCTGTAATAAGGGGATCGATATCAATAATCTCCTTTTAATTCGTGTATCTTGATATTAATCCACATTTTGTTCATATTGAAAACATCTCTTCTAATTGAAATTAATTGAATCATTGTTGCTATTTTGTGAGATCAATAAATAGATTGTTTCTGATTATGGCTAGTGTTTCTTCCCTTCCTCCCACATCTCTAGGCTGGCAAGAGAGAGGGATGAATCCCTCACAAAAAATTAACATAGAACATGGGGTCGCAAACTCCTTTTAGTCGGTGAAAATTGAATTAGTAGTAGTCGTCGGGAAGATGACGAACCAGACGAGGAGAGTAGCCGAACTAATGCGTGGTAGGGTTAAAGAAACCTGCACGTATGCAAATTTCCTACTTCTCCTGGAGTTGCTGCAAGGAATAGTGGCCACTGAGCACCAAAACATGTGGCTCTTGCCCGATGGCATACTAACATATTTTTCGATTGCGGGGCGTAACCACCTCCATCCTACATATCCCAGGAAGTATACTGGACGCGGCGAACTTGTTGCTTGGCCTTCACGCCCCGAACCTCAATACCATGGATTTCTTCTTCTGGAAGCGCTTGTGTATGAGACGTTGGTGCCTAAAGTGGAGGATCTTTCTGCACGAATCGTTAGCGCTTCAACTGACATTGCCAGCTCACCAGATTTGTTTGAAAATGCGTCCACTAATTCTTAGATCGTTGACATCGGCCATGCTATGACATACGTGGCTGATACTTTGGACAATTCCTGTAACGATCACTTGCCGTGGCATTTCTGATGTCGAGCTGTGATGCATCGTTTATATTGTAAACATGCTTTAGTCTAGTAAATGTATTCTTATTGCCCCTTTTCATTCCACTCGACATTACACCCGTCATAAGTCTTTGCCAATTACTGCGACTAAACGTGGTTTGTGACTCTATGTTCTATGGTGGTTTGTTATCTCCATCTACTCCCCCTCTGAATTTGTCGGTCGAATTCGGCAACACCCTGTATATTGTACTACGAAGCATCTGTGCAAAGATTACTAAATAAAACCCGTTTTTTCATTTTTGCAGTTGGTATCTCTCTTTAATAAAAAAAAATATTGTATATTGCTCAATGAAACAAACTAATATTCACTCAATTTTTGGGAGTTTTTATGCTTAATTCAAAATAATCAATACTTATAATTCAATTATAAGTGCTAATGGAGGATTAATAAAAGTAATGCATTAGATTAAGTCAAGGTAATACAAAATAACATTATCCCATATTGTGAATATGGTAGTTTTTATAGATGTACATCAGTGCTTCTCAAACTTTCTATGTTTGCTACACAATATTCAACCATATAATTTTCATTGTGCACCCCTACATATAATAACAATGTAGTGAATTCAGTAATACTATACTTTGACGCTTAAGCTACAATAAAGCTTTACCCTTTTAAATATCACCACCGTATATAAACGTCTCACTCAACCAAAGTCTTAATGGCTCCAGACGTACATATACGTCTTTCCGAAGTGCGATCTTTTCTGTGCAATGCTATCCATAAAATTATTCCGAAGGCCTTTGAATGCAATAAAAGGATCTTGACAGTATTTGCAAAGGATTTACTTATTTCAGAGGATTTGCTTATATGGTAGGAAGTTTACCCCAACTGAGACTTGAGGGGCTGGGGATTCATCACACACACATATATTCTTTTTCTTCTACCCTCAATACATCACATACGTGCGCTTACGTGGAAAATGGTGGCATTGCGAAGTGAATCGCATAACTTTTAACCGGCATTTAAGAGATTAATTATAAACCGTACACATTATCAAGATAAGTGTTAATTTCCAAGTATAATTTTTTATGACAAGCCCATGGGGTCACTGGGAATTATTAAACTTGTTCTTAAATTAGTATTGTTAAACTAATTATAAAATACATTGTGCAGTATTGATACACTTATAAGTGTATTACATCCGTTTAAATGTGTATTTTATTTTTTAATTTGTCAGAATGTATTATTTGTTTGCTCACTTTTTGTAAATTAATAACTTGTTAAAATAATTTTTTGTTTTCGACGTTTCAATATGTTTGCGTCCCCCCTCGTAGAGTTATGCATGTTTAATTCAAATTAAAGTAACATTAGTGTGACTTTTGTAGTTGCAAATTAGATGACAAATAACTCATATTAGGATTGTAAGATGTTACTTTTAATATAATGCATGCTTAATTGGAGTCATCTGTAAAACGGTTTCTAATCGAGTCTTTAATTTTATTCATCTGTCAAAATAATAACTCTCCTGCATAGCTCTCGAAGGCATAGGTAGATGAAAATATCTTTATAATAGCACAAGCCAGCTTCTTCTCAAACAGTTAAATGTGTCTAGAATCGAATTCCCTGTTTTCAAAATTTCATTATTGCCATTTTTAAAAAATATAAATTCCAAATATTTCTTTGCTTCAATAATTTATTTGAATCCATATTGAACTACACTGGAAATCAAAATCAATCAATTTCCTTTCACATTCTACAATTTCCAACCAGTCGAATAGGAACAAGTTTAGTTTATCAAATGATGTCACATTAAGGTACGTAATAAACTTGAGCATTTCTGATAATTTTTAAACCGAAAACATCTCGCTAAAAATTCCTTGATTGAAGAATCAATTACTTAAAGATTTTCTCTAATAGCTTTTTCTTCGCCTGGTTCCTCGTGTATTCCTAATTTTTTGATATATTTTTCCAAGTTTGGGAAATACTTGTAGTTTTTTATAATAATATCGTTTATATGCAAACACGCAGTTTAGCTTCGAAAGCACGAATGAGATCCCTCATGAGAATTACATGATAGTGAACTTTGTTATTTTGAACTAAATTGCAAACCATTTTGATCAGGGGCGCACGTAAAATATTGTGTCGCGTGCCATCGGTTTGCCATCCCTGCCCTAGGAGGCCTGCCACAGTTTGAGAATCGCTGTTGCACATACTATTTACATAATAAAAAATTGTCAATTTTACTTCTTATAAAAATATGATTTAGAAATAATGTGGTCATATCATTTTCTGCTGTGGTTATTTATAAAAGTGTTGGTAAGTCACGTTTGTTATTTTCTTAAAAATAGAAAGGATTACAAGTATATCTTGGATTGCCAGAAGGGAATCATCCCGTCTTATTCATGCTAACAGAAATTTTTTATTTTTCTAGAAATTTCAGGCTGCGAAAAAGACGTTTAAATCACATGACTAAACATTTCACAGCCACTATTTATTTGCTTATAAACGTGATTCATTATTTTCTAACTGAGCTACAAGGGGCTTAGAACTGTTTAAACAGTTGTGTCTTTCAACACAAAAATGAATCTGTGCGCCTTACATTTCTTCAATTTGATGATTCTAATCTCTGTGTGTATGCATACGTAAATAATAATAAAAAGAATTGGAAAATATGTTTACTCCAAATGATCAGACACATTCTCATGAGCAAAATTTGCCGATTGAAGGAGAATGTAAATTTTTACTTTATTTGCAATAGTATGTAAATAAAAAAGCGTTATATGCGTCGCTTTCAGACGGTGAGGTGGTTTGTTCAACTAAATATGCTTAAGGTATCCGACTACGTTCGGAACCGTGATTTTAAAAAAGCGCATAAATGGATAATTTTCATGATATTTAGTGTCACTCAGATTAGAATACATGCATAAAATTGTTTTAAGGACATTTTTTGACAAAAACAATTTATTTAAATATAACATTTTGGCAAAAAATTAACTTAGAATAATCTTTTTTCCAAATGTTCTTTTGTGAAAAAGGGTTGTATTATAATAATATTTTACCTGTATATAGCTCAAACCTCTCTACAGAGGCTCAACTACAATTTTTGAAAAATTCACATTATTTTCAGAGTTACCACCAATTGAAATAATTATTCGCGTTTTTTTCTTAAAATTTCTCCCCTTTGTTGTCGTAAAATAGGAATAAAACCACTTCTAAGTTATGTATTTCAAAAATTCTAGCTGAGCCTCTGAACAGAGATGTGAGCTATATACAGGCAAAATATTTATTCTAATAGAAGTATTTTTCACAAAATTAGAACATTTGGAAAAAGATGATTCTAAGTTAATTTTTTGCCAAAATATTGTATTAAAATAAATTTTTGTCAAAATGTCCTTAAAATTATTTTATGCATATATTCTAATCTAAGTGACACTAAATATTATGAAAATTATCCATTTATGCGCTTTTGAAAATCACGGTTCCGAACGTAGTCTCTCTCGGATACCTTAAGAAGACACATTACCTTAAAAACGATAAAAAAGATAAATTTTTTATTACCTCATTTTAATTGTGCGACTTTTTTAAATATGTGTATACAATTTTGTAACTCAAGTTACATTATTTAGCCCTTTATTTGGCTTTTTTTATTGTATGTCGAAGCGAAAACCGAAAGTAGAACCAGTCATGTCTGCATTTAGCCCTTTCATTTATTTTACTGGCCTTTAAAACTTAAAATAGCTTTTTCCCAGGGTTTTCTTTTTCATGATAGTCATGTATTTAAGATGTGCTAAAGCTTTTTTCTATTCAACTAGGGGGGGGACTACCCCTTGTCCGCCTGATGGATGTCTAACCCCCATTTTACAAACTATTCAACTCTTCATACTCATTGCTCAAATTGTAAAGCTGGTAAAACTGTAATTTACATGCATTATATATATATATATATATATATATATATATATATATATATATATATATATATATATATATATATACTATATATATATATATGGCTCTAATTTTCAACTAATCTCCTTAAAAATTCTTGTCTTTCGTCCACTTTCTTCATTTGTTCTATTTTTAGCAAAATTCGTTCTCCACGTTCCTCTTCAGTTAAATTCAACTTTTTTTACGATCTATTTTTACTAACTGTACCTTATGTATAAATAAATTTATTACAGCATCACAAAAAACTTTTTTGTATATATAGAGATATATAAAGTTATGAAACTTTTTCTGGTTGTTTTGTATGATATGTTTGATGATTATATGTGTATGCAATAAGGTTTTATGCGAATAGTTATTTTTTTTTTTAAAAAAACATCAAAGTTAGATAGAGCTGTTTTTTACACGAGTACAACACGGAAAAATATGTAGAAATAAAAGTAAGCTCGTAATATCAATTCCATGCCCAGAATTGGGAAAGACACTTTTTGAATCTTCGAATAAAATGTTCAAAAATATTAAAATTTGTGAAAGTAACAGAAATTTCAAAATAGTGATATGTATTTTTTAAAAAAATCAAAAATAATTGCTTTCTTTCCAATCATATTGTTTCCCTCTCCTGAAATCTATATTTTATGTGTGTTAAAATAAGGTTCATTCAGGGGCGCGCACAAGGGGGGGGTACCCAAGTCTTCCCCACAGCTTTTGATTTTTTTTCCGATTGATTATAATCCTATGTGCATAGTTTGAAAAATTCAATTACATATTAGTTATTAATATAATTAATTTTATTAATTCGTACTAATTATTTATTTAGTAATTTATTTTTTATTGCTTTTTGTTCCCTACACTCAACAAAATCGAAAAAATATATTTGGCGTCATATTAGGGAAGGATGCGTGAATGGTGGACTTTCAACCCTGGAGGCCTCCCCTCCTGAAAAATTCCTGGGAGCACATTTAAATATTTTCATATAAATGTATCAAAAAAAATATTGTACGAGATAACTCTTCCCGTCACTTGTGTAGTTTCACTCAAAGTATAACCATTGAATTTTTTTAATAAGATCAAATGAAAGAGTAAAATTGAAAATAAATCTAATTTTATATTTCTTAGAGCTTTCACTTTTTTTCAGGTTTTTGAAGTAATTTATTCAACTTTAGTTTTTTCTTTAAAGTTGTATAAACGATTTTTTTTACGGTTTTATATGTATAACTCGTTTATATAAATATGTGTTGTTGGAAAAATAGCTTTATGAAGTGTTTTCCTGTTACAGCATTTTTACCTATAAGTTGGAAATTTCTTGCTTACGAAATAAGCCTTATATTTCTATGCAAAGAGTCGTGGTATGTCGATCTATATCCTAATAAGTAGACTCAGATGCAGGTGTAGTTCAATTTAGTAAACGTTTTTGCCGCCTATATAGGATCATTTGTTTAAATTCCTTGATTATCGGAGTTAAAAAAAGGCGGAGGATTAAATGTTCTGATGTGATATGGTGGGAAAATGTAAAGGATATATTTTCTGCAATATTCATCTTCTTTTTTGACAATATTTCCGAGTTAAAAAAGAAGAAAAAACTCCTTAATGGTATATCTATTTCTAAACCTGGGAGACTGAGCTCATCTAGCAAAGGCTTAGAGCTTTTAAACTAGTCTCTCGATGGATAATTCATTGTATGGATTAAAGACACTTTATTTTGAACTAACTGAACTAGTCCAAAAAATAATGAGTGACTTGTTGATGTAGAACTAACTGAACTTCCAAAAAATAATGAGTGACTTTATTTTGAACTAACTGAACTAGTCCAAAAAATAATGAGTGACTTGTTGATGTAGAGTTACTTTATTTTGAACTAACTGAACTAGTCCAAAAAATAATGAGTGACTTGTTGATGTAGAGTTGTAAGCTAGAGTAGTGGTGATACTGAAAACCCATTGAGCATAGTTATGTCCATTAAATCTGTCGAGGCTCAAAGTCTTTATGTTGGTGTGACATGAAAATTTGGAGAGTGGGATGACAGCAAGGTGTCGACCTCGTCATCTGACCGGGGTTTAAAATAAAGAAATATATATATATACGTCATCAATTGACATCGCGATGTTTCTGAACATGACGTAATTAAGGTATCCGACTACGTTCGGAACCGTGATTTTGCAAAAGCGTATAAATGGATAATATTTATGATATTTAGTGTCACTTACATAAGAAAAGATATATAAATTTATTTTAAGAATAGTATTAGAATAAAAAATTATTTAAGTACAATATTTTGACAAAAAATGAACATAGAATGACCTATTTTCAAAATATTATCCTTTTGTGAAAAATGCTTCTATTATAATAATACTTTGCCTGTATATAGCTGAGACTTCTGTTCAGAGGCTCAACAAGTATGTTTGAAATACATAACTTAGAAGCGGGTTTATCCATGTTTTACGACAACAGAGGGGAGAAATTTTAAGAAAAAAACACCGATAATTAATTCAATTGGTTGTAACTGAAAACAATCTGAATTTTTCAAAAATCATAGTTGAGCTTCTGTACAGTGGTCTGAGTTATATAAAGGTAAAATATTATTATAATAGAAGCATTTTCCACAAAAGGAGAACATTTTGAAAAAAGGTTATTCTAAGTTAATTTTTTGCCGAAACATTGCATTTAAATAAATTTTTTATCAAAATGTCATGAAAACAATTTTATACATGTATTCTAATCGAAGTGACTCTAAATATCATCAATATTATCCATTTATGCACTTTTTTAAAATCACTGTTCCGAACGTAGTCGAATACCTTAATCAGAGAATTAAATTCAAGGATTGTTGCGTAACAGCTTAATATTCGAGCACTAAATGGCAAAAACAACTCTTTTTCATAATTACTACTATTCGAGAATTATATAAGTGAAATTTGCAAGGGTCCGAGTAATTCTGATTCTGGAAAAATGCGTGTGGTCAAGGTCACCTATTAGTGGATGGTATGTCATGAGTTTGAGCCTGGAACCACTGAAGATCCTCCATGAAGAAGATGCCGATACAAGTTAAATATGTCGAGGCTCAAACGTTCTTCCATTGATGTGATGTAGATGCTAGGAGAGAAGGAAGCCAGCTCAGATCTCGTCCTCCTCTCTTGATCATGGCTCAAAATTACGAGGTCCATCGCTAATAGCCCCAGTGCAGCTTTATAGTGAAACGTAAATATAACCCTCTCTCTTTAGGAAGAATGATATTACATTAGTATCTCTGTCATTTAACTTCACAGAAGGTAAGAATTTCCCAAATAAAGATTTCGAGTCTTTACTCCATTTTATGAGCAACAACTTCTATTATTCTACACGAACGAGTCTTTGGTGTACTCATAACTCAAGTTTCTCCCAAAATTTATGACTTTAACATCTACCCTGCCCAGTCCTCTGTTAAATAAAGCGAAAGTAGCTTTTATTTACAGTAAGGGTATCAAACTCCAAAGCTAACTTAGGTGTAACAAACAAAGCTTAACTTTAGGTGGGCCGCACAAAAAAATCAAAATCAATATTCATAGAAACGTAGGTTTAATTAAAATAATACATTATTCATAGAAACCAAATCAAAATTAATATTCCTAGAAACGTAGGTTTACTTAAAATAATACATTATTATAAACATATATAAAAGAACAAGAAAAATTTAATGTTTACGTCCTGACACTTGACATCTTTTCTCTCTGCTACTATCTTTCCCATTTTTCGGCAATTTTTTTTTATTTTATTAGATTTTATTGTGTGCTGATTTATTGGCTGAACCGTAAAAATATCCATTGCGGGTCATATGCGGTCCGTAGACCGCGAGTTTGACACCCTTAAGGTATCCGACTTCGTTCGGAACCGTGGTTTTGCAAAACCGTATAAATGGATAATATTTATGGTATTTAGTGTCACCTAGATTAGAAAATGTATTTAAAATTGTTTTTAGAATAGTAATACAATAAAGAATTATTTAAGTACAATGTTTTGACAAAAAATGAACATAGAATGACCAATTTCAAAATATTCTCCTTTTGTGAAAAATGCTTCTATTATAATAATATTTTGCCTGCATATAGCTCAGACCTCTCTACAGAATCTCAACTAGAATTTTTGAAATATATAACTTAGAAGTGGTTTTATCCATGTTTTACGACGACAAAGGGAAACGATTTTAAGAAAAACGCCGATAATTATTTCAATTGGTGGTAACTCTGAAACTAATGTGAGTTTTTCAAAAATCCTAGTTCAGACTCCCTGTAGAAGTCTTTACTTTATAAAAGCGAAATATTATTATTTTAGAAGCATTTTTTATAAAAGGAGATTTTGAAAAAAATTGTTCTAAGTTAATTTTCTGCCAAAATATTGTATTTAAATAATGTATAATAATTTTTAAATGTCATATATATATATAACAATTTTATACATGTATTCTAATCTAAGTGACACTAAATATCATAAAATTGTCCATTTATGCACTTTTTTAAAATCACGGTACCGAACATAGTCGGATACCTTAGTTTAAAGCGTAAAATTCGTGTAATATACATATTTTTTTTTTGCTGTGTTCTGCTCCTACTTTTGAAAGCTGGCAAATATACAGAAAGATAATTTTTAGTTCTTTTGTGTTATCTGATTGTGGATGTGACAAACATCAACTTAGGTGTGGCAGATAATATCAAAAAAAGATATTTACTTTTAATATATTATCCAGCTAAAAAACATGTGAAATGACATCATCCTCAAATTTATATATATTTTCTTATTAACCCTAAAACACCATAAATTTCTTTTTTTATCGTCCATCTTCCTGTACCTGCTTTTCCTTTTAAGATTTATCAGTTGCTAGAAGGAGTAAAATCCTCGGTAGAATTGTGCTTATATAGGTACTTACCGTCTGTTCGCTTGTGATATTATTTGTCCCATTTCTTGTAGGTAGGGCAAAGCGTACACAACTACGGGTTCCTGGTCGTCCACCTTAGTCGGCAAGAAAGTATTCAGGTAGAACACCCAATCAAACTAAAAAAAGAATAAATATTTAGCACAGATTTTAAGGAACTAGTTTTTGTTTAAGGAGCATGGTAATAACGAAACTTTATTCGAACACTGATATTTAATCGATATTTTTCTTTAAAAGTAAATGAATTAATACTGCTCTTGTAAGGTAGAGTCCTCTTTTTTTATATACTCTCCTTTTTCATCGTAGATTTGGAATACCGTATATTTCGAGTACAAGCCGAGAATTTTTGAAATGTTTTTTTAAAATAAAGATAAGGGTATCTGTTTATATACGAACCTTCTAATCTTGGGAAGGGGGAAATAAAAAAAAAACGTAATTTAAGAAAAATGATTTTTTAAACATTTTCCGTTATAGCCCTGGGCAAGCAATTTTTATCTTAACTTTTTGGGTATTTTGAATGTAACTTTCATTCTAAAAGAAATAAAAAAACGTCACATAGATCCTTCAAAGTCAACATCTGAATCCGAGTTTCAGAATAGTTCCTAAGATTCACATTCACTCATTGGGATGTCGGAATATGTATCGTCATCAGGAAGCGAGTTTTTCCTCTAAGGCACCAGAATACACGTGAGAATTCCTTTTCCCACTCGTATTCTGAATCCCCCTTCAACCCGACTTATGTATGAGTTATGAACTGCGGGTAAAATTTTCAGGAAAAAATGCCCTCTTGGTTTATACAAGGAGCGGTTTATATTCGGAAACATACGGTTCCTGATGTGCGCTAGTGTTTCCACAAGTAAATAAAAGTTTCCATAATTTTGTCACACAATTTAAGAGCTTTCGTTAGGGGAAACGAAACTACACACACATGTATAATTATTCCAAGTCATCATACGCTACATGCACAAGACAACTTCTCTCGTTCACCTCCTCGTCCCGCCACATCTCGACGCTTTTGTCTCCCGTTTTTCTCCTCCCTCCCAACTTTGTGTTCTGCTCCCGACGAAAAACATCACAACTATTGTCAGATGTATGAATGCATGAAGCTAAATCTCTGCAGTGCATTTTGAGTTAAATATTTTTTTTAAAAAAAGCAGAAATAAACCTAACTTACCATAAAAAATTTAAGAACACAAACACATGATGATAACACAGAGTGTTTAGTGCATGTACAAGTATGCCAATATGCAATGTTTGTCTAAATTTCCTTATTGATATACATTTTATATTTAAGGCAAATGCAAGATATCTGTTAAAAGAAGTTAATTGCACTTTCCCCACTGGTTGAAATGTTAATATTGAATGAAATATTATGACAATTTTTGCCCGTAGTTTGTATTGATATCACTTGCTTTTGATGAAATAACTCGATCGATTGCAATATTTATGTTACGTTATTGTTATTTAATATTAAAGAATAAGATCTATGTTCGGGACATTTTCATGGATAAAAAATTATCTAACATCATATTAATTATATTAGGATTATTATATTCATACTGTATAGCATAAGAAGTACCTTATATTTATAAAAATAATTTATTTCAATTTAAAAATCAATGCATTTTTTTATTGTCTAAAATATATTTCATTTTTCATCTCTCCGTTAATAAAAAACCCCAATTAATTTAGGGTTAATTATTAACCTCCGTTAATAATTAACCCTTTTAGTTAATATACATTTTTTTGAATATTTCTAAGCTTTTCAAAGAAGTATTGTAATACTACATGCATAAATTAATTATTTGTATTTGTATCAATAATAAACTATTTTTCTATCAGAAGTTTTTTTGCATTAAGGTTTTGATCTGTAGCACAATTCGAAGATAACATAGAAAGGTTTTAATGCACGCTTAACATTACGATTTATCTCTAAGTTAGCTCAAAAGCGCGCGAATAATCTTTAGTATAGATAGTAGGGACTCTTTAATCTGTATTAAGAAGTACATGGACTTTTAAAAGCGCGTGTATATAACGATAATTTCTGATAGGATGATAATATTTGACAGAAAAGAAAAAGAGGAAATATGATGATAAAGAAGATAGATGCGACAATGTGTGAATACCACATTAATGATTAATCACAGGAAAGCGAAAGTGAGAGTGTTAGAATGATAGAGTGATAAGAATAATAAAAAATTCTAATACGATTTTTAAATTACTAGATTCAAGAGGAGTTCTTAAAGGCGCTGTGGTACGAGTTCAAACAGAAGATACTTGACAACTCAATAAATTCTTTGAAATAAACTACAACGAAAAATCTGTAACATGTATTGCAATAATCAAAACTAAATTATGTAAAGAAGTATATTTTACTACTATTAAATTTGTAATTTAACTTAAAAAGATATTAGAAACATGTGATCCATCGAAATTGTGTATGTAATACACATGACAGCATTAATGTTAGCTTCATAATTCAATTAATTTAACTTCATAAGTTAAACTGAGTTACCAAACACTCCCGATTTCTGAAACAAAATTACCGCAGGTCTTTAGATTCAATAATAAATTAGGATACTTGTAATTCAAAAACTTTTCAAAATATTTCAAAATAATTTATACATGGAATATTATATAGAACTGGATTTTCGCAGAAAGAATCCAAATTCTCAATCTAAGTTCTCAAAGTATGCAATAAATAGTAGGAAAATTGATAATTTCTATTAAGCAATAAAAATATTACATAATAGAAAAATGTTGGAAATTTTATACGAAAATGTAAGACCTTGCTCAGAATATCGAAAACTCTGAAACATATTCAATAAAATTATGATGAATGATAATTCCATTTTGTTCTCTAAAAAGTAGAGAGTTGCTAACAACTTAAGATTTGTACGAATTATTCCATCTCTCTCTCTCTCTCTCTCTATATATATATATTCTTGTTTTGAATTACTTCAACGTAGCACAAGGCGGGACAGCTTCAAATCGATCTCATTATTTAGAACTAGGGTCAAGAAATGAAGAGATATATATGAGTCAGTATCCCAGATTCATGAATTCTATGTCACACCAAGTGAAAAACGTGATAATTAGATCTATTTAATGTGTATTTCCCTACTTTTATTCAGCACGAATGTTTTTAGTAGACTACTAATTCAGCCCATGACGCGACTTGTACGTCACCAGTTACAAAACTTGTAACTATATCCATTTCGTCACCACAGACGTATCTTTTAATTGGAAGTTACAAATTGATTCAAAGCATTGTAATGATGGTTTCAAAAGTTGATAAGCTCTGAAATTTATCTTCCTTAACTGTTAAGGCTTGTCAAGTAACTTTACTAAAGAGCTTTTTTTACTGACGATATTCTAGTCCTGATTCCATCAAATACAATTGTGTGCAATAGTTACATGCATGTTACAATGGCCCTCGTGCTGCTTTAATATGTGACGTTAAAAAAATTAAATCAAATCAAATGTACATGCTAAATTAAGTGTACCTCAGACTCTTTAATGATTGATTGTTTATTAACTTCGCACGCGAAGGCTATTGGCTATGAATCTGAACCACAGACAAGGGATGAGAACGACATTTAAGCTGGCACAACCCATTGTCCAAACGTTCACATCACGCCAACGCGAAGGTTTTGGATCCTGATAGAATTTAGAATTAACATGCCTTAACTCTGCTATTCGATGGTCTTTAGTGGAATAAAGATATTGACCCACCAATCAGCTGGTAAAATAATGACCAAGAGCTAGCTCCATGTCATGACTACTCGACTAGCACAGGCGCTTAAAATCTTTGTGGGGCATTGTAAAGGGTGTTTTTTTAGAGGTATAGAACTTTAAATTGCAATAATACAACGATGTATTATTCGATTGACATGAATTTTTTTTATTCGAAAGATAATCTTGTGGCATTACATTTTAAATATGATTTCTGGCATAGGACTGCCACGGCTGGCTCGGATGTAGTCCAATCTGGGCGTCCAATTTTCGATGACTTTTTCCAACATTTGTGGCCGCATATCGGCAATAACACGGCGAATGTTGTCTTCCAAATGGTCAAGCGTTTGTGGCTTATCCGCATAGACCAATGACTTTACATAGCCCCACAGAAAATAGTCTAGCGGTGTTAAATCACAAGATCTTGGAGGCCAATTCACAGGTCCAAAACGTGAAATTAGGCGGTCACCAAACGTGTCTTTCAATAAATAGATTGTGGCACGAGCTGTGTGACATGTTGCGCCGTCTTGTTGGAACCACAGCTCCTGGACATCATGATTGTTCAATTCAGGAATGAAAAAAGTTAGTAATCATGGCTCTATACCGATCATCATTGACTGTAACGTTGTGGCCTTCATCGTTTTTGAAGAAGGATTCCACCAGCCCATCAAGCGCACCAAACAGTCAGTTTTTCTGGATGTAACGGTGTTTCGACATACACTTGTGGATTAGCTTCACTCCAAATGCGGCAGTTTTGTTTGTTGACGTAGGCATTCAACCCGAAGTGCGCTTCATCACTAAACAAAATTCGCTTATGGAAATCGGGAACAACGGCAATCTCGTTTTGGGCCCATTCGACGAATCTACGCCTTGCTTGATGATCGTTTTGATGAATTGCCAAACCAAACTGAGAATAAATCACTTGGCAGCTGTTAAATCGGTCGCCATCTTGGAAAGTAATGCCAACTTAAACTTCTATATCTGGAAAAAAAACACTCTTTATTTGTAACGGGTTCTATTCAGGCTTTTCCTAATCCTCTTGGGGGAACATTCGCTTTAACTGTGATATTAGTTTAACCCATCTACCGCATTATGATTTACTGGAGTTTTTTTTATGCAATATATTTTTTTTGGAATACTACATTGAAAATTAAGGGATATACATAAACAAAATACTTAATTTTAGGAAATTTAATCTGTTAGAGCTGATTAATTAATTAAAGATATTCCACTGTAAAATTATTTATATACACTGTTCACTTAAAATAAAGAGTTAAATCGTTTTCTAAGGTCCTCATTAACATACAAAAAAATAAGACACTTAATTTTTGGCATTAACTATTTTTTCGGGACAGAAATGATAATCTTTGCAATCCACTGAAAACGCCGTCAGCTGAAAACGCAGTTTTGCTATAAAACTATTCGCCTTCCTCGCTAAAATACTCATCATGGAACCCGTGCTACCATATATCTTGGAAGAGTGGATTTCAAAGAATATTCTTGCTAAGTATTGTCAGAATATTCGTAAAATTGGTTATTCTATGTTATTTTAAAGTCAGTGGTACTTATAAGTACCGTCGGTAGATAAAGGGTTAAAAACCGCCTCCCGTAGAGATGACTTAGTTTTATGCAAATGCAACTTCTATTTAAGTGCCAGTCGTTGAGTAGGTGAGGGAATGTTTAAGAGTTGACCGCAAGCTGAAATCTAAGTGTTAGCTACTGGTGGTCACGTGTCGTAAGATTAATATTAGAAGAAGAATCCACAGCGGAATAGTGGAAGGTATCAGCCTTGCTGAAAGCCGGATCACCGCAAAGAGATTTAAGAAAGATAAGTTCCTTCCATAATTTAGTTACTTAAATTCGTGATAATATTTCTTATTGCTCCCTAGCTTTAGTTATTAAAGTGCATTTCGTAATGTGTTAAAAGTTGAATAAAATTAGTCATTCTAAGAACGTGCATGCTTCTTCCTCGAAACATCCCACACCTGCGACCTCCGGGTAGTGACATATTGAAGTTTGGGAAGTAAAATACTATTAATGTCGTACTTATCTCTTGATCAGGCGTCTATTTCTGGTACCTCTAGTATGATTCTAAAATACTCTAATTCAAATAACCCGAACCAATCTTTAAACTGTTTTACTATGCAACCAATAACTAGTTAATTAAGTTAGTTGCTTAATTTTTGCTCTAAGTACAGGATTTCCACGCTTAAAATACCCAAAAGTCACGGCTTATTATTATTGAACTACCACTCAAAATGAAATAAACTGTTCATCCGGGGATTGGAAACTCCTAAGAGAATTTTTGGGTCTAGTCCGATTGGCCACACGTGTGTGCATTGTTCGGCAAGCACATATGATAAACTTGCAACACTGATTTCATAAGTACAGATGCGGACGCCGCAGCAAAAGATGAAATGCATACTTTGTTTAACGGAATTTAAATCAGTCCCGATTGTACAATGACATGTTCCAACGAAATGGAATGAATGTCGTTACTGGTTTGCCTAATAAACTTATCAGGAGTCCTACAAAAGGAATCACGCACACGATCAACAGTGTCTTCTATCACGAAAACTTAAGGATACTTGCCAGTTTGAGATACCAAAATTTCCGTCTCCTTTAAAGTTCTTTCCCATTGGGGGATAGATTCTGATGTCGGAGGGTCGACATTCCATTGTGTTCGAACACGTCGCTGTACACGCATGACTGATTTAAATTCCGTAACCAAAGTACGCACTGCACCTTTTACTGTGGCATCCACATTTGTAATAATCGTCAGTGTAAGCAGTGTATCGTATGCGATTGCAGAATAATGCGCGCGCGTGTGGCCGATCGGACTAGACCTAAAAAATTTCGGAGAGTTTCCAATCCACGGATGAACAGCTTGTTACATTCTGATGGGTAGTTCCGTAAAAGAAAAGTCTTTACTTTTGGATACTTTAATCCCGGACACCCTGTATTTAAACAACTGAATCACAAAGTGCTTATAAAATAAAAACATTTTCCCTTTCCTCAAACGGGTTGAATTTTTAAAGTGTACTATAATTACTATCTACGGAGCTACAATAATTAACTACGTTTCTGACAAATTCTAAATTAATACACCCGCATATTAATTTGCTGTAACGACATCCAAGAATTCGGCGATAGGATATAAAATAAAATGAAATAAAAATAACAGAAACTTATCATATCCCCGATGTTAATAAAGTTGATAATGAAGTTCCAAGCCTGAAATGGCAGACTGCTTTAAGATGATTGGGTTACAAATCCTTTTGATCCTGGTTGATGCTTATTAAAAGCCAAACTTATACGCTCGCTCATTTATTTGAAATTTTGAAAAGATGAACGTAATTTCCTTCAAAAAGAAGAAATTTTATAGCCTGCATCGAATAAATAATGGCGAAAAAGATTGAAGGTTGTTTCAGATTGCGTAATTAAGAGATAGGAATTTTAGAATTTAATGAGTTCTCCCTGAACTAAAGATAAAAATCTGTTCATTCATTGACGAATAACTTCCAGAAAGTAGTTTCGATGAAGTGTGTTTCTTTGATGTTTCGTCGGATTTATAATCGAAAAGCTTTACGATCTGTGTTCCTATAAACAGGATAAAATGTATTTAAAGAATATTTAAGAAAGGCGCGTTGAATAAAAAGACTTTAAACGTAAAATAATGGTATTACTTATTTTTGAAAATAAACAGTTATGTTTTGAACAATAATAAGATCTAAGATCAAAAGAAGTAATGTTGTGATACACAGAAAAATGTACTTAATTATGTGTGCTGTGTGTGTGTGTGTGAACACGCAAATATCAAACTATTTATTTACTTCCAATCGTATTTTATCAAAGATTTCTTTGAATCTTATTTTGTATCCTGATTATTTCTTAGAAATTCAATGCTATAATTAGAAGTAAGAAGCTTAATTTTTATATTTAAATATTTAACTTACAATTTACTTCATACAATAGAGATATACAATTTTACTATTGTAGGATTTAAATATATAAAATCGAAATTACACTGGTGTTCAAAATTGAGAGAATTTCTATATTTTGTAGACTATATCTCTAGAACTACTGAACAGATTTTAATAAAATTTGGTAAGTATATAGAGCTGATATAGTACAAAAAAAAATTATTCAACAGTTAAAATACACACGCATATGATAATGCATGTCGGAAGTTATGAAACAGGTTGCGGAATACAACAAAACAAATAAGTTAACAGGATGTATGGTCCCCTAATTGAGATCTCACACCATGATTTTATACTGGAAATAAGGGAATTTATGAGTTCCTGTGGCAATTAGTATTACTCGTTCAGCATCTCTATTTTTAGGCCCTGGATTGTTCTCGAAAGGGTTTTTGCGAGTTGCAATTGCCCTTCCTAGAGCGTCCTAGGCATGCTATAGAGCAGCGTTACTCATTATGAGGCCCACCGAACCGTTTTAATTGGCCCTATCATGACCCATTGCTCAAAGAAACTCACTAATTTTAGAACAATGCATTAAAAAATTTGGTGGTAGATTCTTTGACAAGAAATCAAATACATTAATTTTGCTTTTTTGCTTTTGATGTCGTACGACTGCGAATTAATATTCTTTTTCTATTTGTAACGATTACGGTTAGTGATAGTCGGTTAGCGACAATTTTATGGACGCTGAAGCAAAGTGTTTTGTCAGTGGTAATGTCACAACTGTAACAAAGAGATTCTATGGATGTTGTCATATTATTGGTAATCATTTGAAGCGGTTTACTAATGCCAAAATTGTGGAAGAGTCTTTCTAAAATTGTTTTAATTTAGTATTAGTGACAAAAATGAAACAAATATAAAAAAAAATAATAATTAAAACCAGCAAAACAGAAGTTATAATATTTTGATCGGTTTTCCACGTTTTAAATTTCCAATATTATCTTTGACTTAAAGTATTTCTCTCCCCCCTTTAACCTCATGTTGCGACCCACGTGAAATAGCTAACATGTATGCGGTCCTCGTGAAATGGCTGACATATGTAGCAGAAAAAAAAATTGAGTACACCTGCTATAGAGATATGGGTTGTGGAGATCTAACTATTTTATCCATTTGGCGAGTATCCTCACTTTCCAGAAATTCGTCGAACATACGATCTCTATGTGCCTCGCGTTGTCATCCAATAAAATAAAGTTGGGGTCAACTTAGTGCTTATCAAAGTTACAAAATATTCGTGACCCAATATTCAATCCTAATTTTCATCGCGACCCCCTCATACAATAGCAATGTATTGAATTCAATAACACTATATTTTGATGCTAAAACTAAGATACGACTTTAACCTTTTAAGTGACACCAGCGTATATAAATGTCTTTCTCAGCCAAAGCGTTAATATCCTCTGACGTATATATATATATATATATATATATATATATGTATTTTCGTAGTAGGATCTTTTCCGTGCATTGCTATCCATAAAATTTTTCCGAAGACTTTGGATTGCAATAAAATAACCTTGACAATGTTTGCGAAGGATTTACTTATTTCAGATTATTTGCTTCTTTATTCCTTCCTGCCCCCCCCCGAATACATCACATATGCGCGTCTATTCGGAAAACGGTTGTCATTGGGATGCAAATCGCGTAACTTTTAATCGGCAGTTAAGGGATTTATTATTAACCGTACAAATTATCAAGATAAGTGTTAATTTTTGTAAGTAATTTTATATATTACAAGCCCATGGGGTGACCGGTAATTATCAAACTTGTTGTTAACTTTGTATTGCTAAATTAATTATAAAATACATTGTGTAGCACTGATACATTTATAAGTAGGATATATTAGTGTAAGTGTGTGTTTTATTTTTTATTTTGTCATAGTGTATTTTGTTTGCTTATTTTCAGTAAATTAATAGTTTTTTTTAACTTTTCTTTTGTTTTTGACTTTTCAATATGTTCGCGCCCCCTTGTAGAGTTTTTAACGCCCCTCAAGGGAGGCGCGCCCCACAGTTTGAGAAACGCTGGGTCAACTGCGTCCTTTAAAAAAAACATAGGGCTTCAAGACCTCATCCCTATGCTTCATTGTGCATCTTTCAAAGATATGGAGGTATATTCAGCTATTCAAAGTGAAGCCTGCCCAGACCATTAAGCCTCTGCTATCGTAATGGTCGAGTTATTGGACACTGGAGGGCAGAAAGCGGGGTTCTTGGTTCTCTTCATATGAAAGTGCGCCGAGAATACATGGAGAGAACTGAAGAAAAAAATTAAATAATATTCATCTTCTATTAATATTTTCAGTTCAGAGCCAGACAATTAGCTTGCAGAAAATTTACATACTTCAGGGACTATTTCCGAAAGTTCTTGAAGAGACATCTTGTTGTAGATGGCCCCAGTGTCGTGTCTGTCAGCTTCCGGTGTCGATGCCTGGTAAAGAAAGAATAATTAATTTCTTTCATTTTAACCATAATAATAATTTGTTTTAAAAACATGTTTATCTAAAAATATAAAAATTGAAAATAAATAGTTTTTCTGGAAGAGCTATATGCACAAAGAGAAACATAAGAATATGAAAAAAACCTTTTGCTGTAATCAATATACAGGGTGTTTACCAATTAGCTGGGCAAAAAGAATCATTTATTGCATGCAATATGCAGGGAAAAAATTAAAGTACATATTGTTGTAAGATACGGAAATAGTTTATATCATTATCAAAAATGTTTGATGTGGCTTCCTTCCGTTGCTCTGCAAATGTCCCATAGATAAATCAGTTCTTGCCACAGATTTGTCAGCACGTTTCCATCGATCAAGTTAATTGCAATGCAGATTCTTGCTTTTATTTCTGGGATTGACGTAGGAAATGCCGGAGTGCACACTTGATTCCTTTCAAAACTTTATACACTGAAATACAGCGATGAAAGATCTGGTAATCGTGGTGGCTCTTGAATAACACCTCCGTGATCCGTTCAAGCTAGTGCCTCAGCATAGAAGGGAGACGTAAATTCATTATGGTAGTTTCAAAACATGTCATCTTTTCGAAAAATATAACCTCCTGGAATTTTTTTCTTTAATGATTGTTATAATGAAAATCTGTAGTATGTCCAGATAAATACCATGATACAGAATCTCTTTTCAGGGCTTTCTTCTTGAATCCTAGAACAAAATTTCTTTGTACTTGAACGGTAGAATGATTTTCATGAAACCAAAGACAGCATTTCGCTTTTAAGCCTTATTGTATGTCTCCATTATCGTAATGATTACTGCTCGGTGAAAGATAGAGTCAGTTATGACCAGAGGCGCACACAGGAATTTTTCAAGGGGGAGGGGGATCCGGGGTCGAAAGTTCACCATTATTGTATTATGCTCCTTTAGATTTTGTCGATTTTAGGGAACAAAACACAGTAAAAAACTAATTATTGAATAAATAATTAGCATTAATTAATAAAATTAATCATTAATAACAAATACTTAATTAAATTTTACGTACTATGTACTTAGAATTATAATCAATCGGAAAAAAAATCAAGGGCTTTGGGGAGTCCGGACCCCCAGGACCCCTCTTTGTGTGCGCCACTGGTTATGACACCTATTGTATTAGTGTATATTACTACTAGCCTAACTTTAAATGGGTTAGTTTCATTTAATATTTTGAAAGTTCTTAACTTGCGAAATTGCGCAACTTATTTGTAGACACCCTGCATATTATAGAGGAAAGTGTACAATGTGCGTGCCACTAAAACTCAGGAAGGAGTCCCGGTACGAGCAAGGATAGCCCTGTATCCCCTATCTATTAAGAAGTTTCACGTTTTTACCTAATTCGGTCTCCAAGGCGCGTTATAGATAAATATACCTGTTTTTGAGCTGTTAGACCTACAGACTTGAAATTTGGTAAGAGTGTTTCTTCCATGGAGTAGAGATCCGCTGTAAAAGGGGGTTTGTGAAAATTGACCTCAAGAAGTGCCGCGAGGACCTAAGGGGCATTATAGATAAACATATTCCCGTTTTTGGACTATTAGACCTACATAAATGAAATTTGGTCGGTAGGTTCCTTTCATAGAGTAGAGATCCGTTAAAAAAAAGAAGTCTTTGCACAAAAATAGACCCCCAAGGGAGTTGCGAGGCATTAAAGTGGCGCTATAGATAAGTTTCCCGTTTTTGAACTATTAGACTAATAGATTTGAAATTTAGCAGGCGCGTTTCTTTCATGAAGTAGAGGTACACTACAAAAGGGGTTTTGTGAAAATTGATCCACAAAGAGCGTTGTGAAGGCTCAAGGGGTGTTATAGATAAGAAATAAGGGCACTCGTTAAAATATTATTTTACATTTTTTTGCATCAGTGTCAAATCTCCTTACAAATCAGCTATTTTATCAAAAACAATATTTTTCAGTTTTAATAAACTAACACGTGCGAAGAACGGGGAGTTTTGCTAGTGCTATTACTAAATAAAAAAAACCTTAATACTATTAGCATCCATAATCTATTGAAATGTTATTTCATATTATAGTTTTGAAAAAAAAACAATGGTAATTTTTTTTTCAGATTATATATATGAAACATTAAAGGCATTAAAATACAGAAAACTAGATTGCTAAAACTATACATAAGAGTTTAATCTCTTAGAATATGTTTAACTTGAAATTTCCTTGGTGAAAATAATTATTAAGTAAATGTAATATACATTATAAATCCAAGTCTAAATATAAAGTCTTTATTCAGATATTATTCTTTTTTCTGATATATTATGCAATGAGGTTGAATTTGTAATACGAGTTTTGCAGCTATGAATTGGAATTAAAACTGACACAAAATATGTAATAAAAAAGAAAAAAACTTCCAATCTGGAACACACAATTTTTTTATTGAAAAAAAATTAATAAATTATTCTTTGATACTTTAAGAGTGCATGGAATGACCTAATAATTTCTTTGAAAATAAAATAAAAATAAATAAAATATTACGCCCCAAACATCTTTCTGAGAAATCAGAAACTTCTTCAATAAAGTAAAATTTAGAGCACATATTTATACGAAAAGAGTATTTTTTTTTAATAACTAAGTTTTGTAACTCTTTATTTTATAGTTTTGTTATGACAGGCACTAAAAAGTGTTACACGGAGAGTCAATATAGGATGTTAAAAAGGTCATTTAACACTTTATGTAAAGAAACTAGAGACGAGAAATAAAGATTTTCTTCTATGCAATGTACGTCCGCAATTATCGCGTTTTAGCCGTAAATCAGACTTTCACGGAAAATTAAATTAATTAGAATAAATATTCTAAGCACACACAGACTACCAACAGTAATGTGGACGAATTATTTCATAACATTTCCTAAAAGGAAAGAGAAATGGCGTGAGCTTTTATCAACGATGCTATCAGTGGAATATGTTGAAAGGGAAGAGGGGTTGTAAGGGAGCCCCCCTCGGGTGCCCCTCTCCTTGATTATCAGCGTGAGCTAGAGGTGTAGGAATAACGGAAGAACTAGAAGCTGCCATGATCTTAATTTGACTTTATTAAGATCTTAAAACTTAAACATCTAACAGATTAGATAATAATAATAATTATATGTGAGAGAATCTACGGTAGCTAAACACACAATATATATAATACCAAAATAACGTAATCCGGACTAATATCGATAACTAACTCACCTAAACTCAATTCCAATACTATCACAGATACTAATATTAAATAGTCACTCCTACCTTAATGTCTATCGATCAATCCAACTGGAAGTTGCGGACTTACTGGAGTACAATGGTATACACCTTGACCTAATGGCTCTTTGCCACGAATAACTTCTGTTAGCTGTCACTTAATCTTTCCCAAACCTCTTCACGCTTGAATCGTTGATTATCATAACATTCCTCAAATTGCCACCCCGCTTACTCTAACTTCTGATATTTAAAAGCTTCCTAATTTGCATTTTTCCATTACGCTTCACTTCTTGGGTTTGGTTGGAAAAGAGTTGCCCTTAATTCTGGCCCCAAAGAACCCAAAGGACATGTTAGTGAAAAAGACGCGTGAGCCCGTCACAGGGTACTAAACTTTTCACTCACGTATCTACATACCAATCTAATATTTTTCTTTCCATTGTCTTTTTTTAGTATCAAATTGTATGAATTGTTCAATGTTGTCCATTTTGTTATTCATTTTACCATCGGAATGTAAGTCTAAATAAATAACTACGCATACTTTCCACGATGTTCTTCATGTCGGATGACGTGGGAACAAGAGCTTCATCATTCGTTTCATTTTCATCGTCGGAATCTGCCTCAATGATATTTTTTAGCTTTGGATAAACTCCAAAATGTCTTTGCCAGCCATAATTGCGGCTGTACACACATTATCATCAGCCGCTACAACGAATTTTTCTGATGATACTGTAGAATAGTCCAATAATTGAGAAACCTTTTCAAACATTTCATTATATATATGTGTCGGCTCAGTTTGAATATCCAAAAGGGAAATCATTCCGCGTTAAGCGATTTTCATTTCGTGTTAAGAGGAAAAATGCATGAAAATATATAGTAGTTTACCGGAACCGTTGTATTATTTTGGGTTAATTTGTATTTCAACTGAAGCGTTTTCACGTCAAATGTATTTTACAATATTTTCCAAAAACTCAATAAATGCTTTGTTTTTCAAAAAAAACCCTGAAAGTTTTGTATTAAATTTCACTAACCTCTTGAGAATGTTTTTGTTTCATTGATTTTTATTAAATGCATGCATATATACATGTCTATGTAAATAAAATATACCCTAATAAACTTAATTTTGTTGAATATATTATAGTTTTTTTTTTTTGGCAATATCCTTTACCACACGAAATTCTTTTAAGACGGAAAAATATTTCGGTTCCTTCAGTTTCGTGATAAACGATTTTCACTGTACATGGGTAATGTTTCAAAAGATTCCTCAACAATGGAATAAAAATCGTATTCAAATATTTCGATTACGGATATATGCAAAGAATAAAAAAAAAAATTAAATATTATTTCATTGCGTACTCTTCCTTAAAACATGTCATATCTGTTTTAGAACACTCTTTAAAATTGTTTAGTTTTTTATATTTCGATCTTTTTATCTGTATAATCGTGTAAGAACCGAAAGACCCAATTTTCGTCATTTAAAAGTAATAAAAGAAGATATTAAGAATACACTTGCATTGGCTAGTCGAATTTCCAATTCCAGGACATCCGCCATGTCGATTTCTGCCACTTCTCTCTCCGCGCCGAACAAGATGGCCACTTCCACCATGAGTTTGAGGTATGCTTTTCGCTCGCGGTCACTGCTGTCCTTCAGGAAGTACTCACGGCTGGGCAGCCCGAATGTCATCTGGTCCAACTGCAAACAGAGAAACACTTACAATCTTCAAACAATACATTTACAGAAATACAAAGCACTGTTACATACAATTGCACCGCAATTTAATTCTGGAGTAATGATTCCAATGGTTCTATATACATACCTGCTCCATACTTTTGTTTAATTGTTATCATAAACCAAAATTTAACGTAAAGGCCTTATTACACGTATACATTTTTGGAGCAGTTTTTATTTCAAGCAACTCTTTGGAACGATTTTTGCCCAGTTGCAACGGTTTCGAACAACTTTTTCCCAATGAGCTGAAATAATTGCTCCAAATTTCAGCCAATGGGGCTCTTCAGCTCCTTACGGCGTAAACAAGATGGCGGTAAAAATAGCAACCTCGGCTTCGTCAAACACATCGGAAATAGCGCGTAACATTTTAATGGCATGTAATATTTTAATGGCGTATAATTTTTTAAATTGAATGGTGCTACATTTCTGTTAACGGCCTTCAACAAAATCGTGAGCGGAATAAAAGAAATAATATTGAATGTTTGTTTTTCGAAGCAGAAATGTGAAGATAGGGTGCTGCTGACGCCAGAGCGTTTCGTTTTGTTTACGGCAACCCTTTACCCTCACAGCTGATTGAAACGGTTGTTCTAAAGAGATTCGAGTTGTTCGGAGACATGTGTGTGTGATAAGGCCTTAAGAGTAAAAAATACCGCACTTATAAAGCATGTATCTGATATATATTATAAATGCGAAAGTTTGTGAGTATCTTTGTGGGTCTTTCACGCAAAAACAACTGAATGGATTTTAATGAAACTTTACAGTTATATAGCTTATACATCAGAATAACACATAGGCTAAAATTTATAAAGATATTGTGAGAAGTTTTCAAAATATAATGACAATTGTAAAGAAAGTAGGAAAAATTCTGCCATTTGCAAAAAAGCCCGTGACAGCATTCATCTATCTTTTTTATCCTTTCTGTTTTGTCTACGCCATACCTCAGTGCGCGCTCCGCTTTTCATTGATTCCGTTCATCTCCGTGTCGTCACTGTTTTTATTTCATAATAAAACTAGATTTCGAAGAGAGAGGGGGTGGCAAGATTTTAACATAAAATAAATACAACAAAAAGTAATATTAATGTATTACACTTCCTGATATAAATTAGTTACACTATTTTAAGCGTTCATTACACAAATTTTTTAGCTATGACAGTGGAAGGAAAACTATGAAATTAAAATAAAATATCAAAATGTTTTTTATCATTTAGTTTTTTTTTCTTTTTGAATGTTTTTTTCAGTACATGTAAATATATATCTACGCTTCCCCCATACTGTTTTTTTATAACTTATATATATACATATATATATATATATATATATATATATATATATATATATATATATATATATATATATATATATATATATGTTTTTTAAAAGTATTTCTATTAATTCATTACTAAATTAATTATTTGTTAATTAAAAAAGTACATTGCCTATTATTTTGGATAATAATACATTTCAGAGACATTTTTAAGCTAACTAAAGAATCGTTTTCTTTTCATTGCTTCACATTAATAATTTTTTAACTAATGCAATATTGTTTTTTAAAAGTCATAGATCGAAATTTGAAGCTATATTTTATCTGTGAGGGGGAGGGGAAGAGGAAACAGTAATTTTACACTAAAAAAACCGTTTTATGCCGGGCTAGAGGGAGGGGGAAAAAACCTTACTTTAATCGAAAATATGTGGAACAAATTTCGAAAAAGGGAAATTTAATGAAATAATTTTAGAAATCACTCACATTGCGTGCGTACAAACACACACATAATTGCTGGCGTCATGAGGGAAAGAGAAAGCCTGTGCAAAGCCGGGCCATGCAGGTAGTATGTAATAAAAAACTGAGATATTTTATTTTTTTCAAAAGAAACTTACATTAATATATATATTTGATTTAAAACTTTATTAACGTCGCATTTTGAATTTGTATGAGGGCTATTGACGATTGTGCACTCTCTGTACTTCCACATGAGGCCAGTGGAAAAATTTTGAACCGAGACAGATTTTAATACCCAGGCAAGAGGATCCAAAGCCTCGATGATAACGCTGACCATGAGTTCGGGGCTATGGCCACTGAGCTACAATGGCCACATTAGGAGGGGGGTTTTCTAGAGTGTTGCAATAGTACTTTCGGAAGACGTTTTATCACTGCTCAGTTAGTTTTGTGTGGCTCAAAACCTTTCTGGCCTTCTAATAAAGTGCATTGCTATAAATGCTCTTTAAATGATGGTTTGCAAAGCAAATCTTGTAAAAAAATTTTTTCCTACTGACTTTTAATTCTATTTATTTTTTAAAGTGTTATTTGAAACCTTTTGGCTCCAATAATAAACAACCAAGCAAAAGCAACAAAACAATAAATCAGATTTCCAATAACAATAGAAAAGAAAAAGGATTTGCTATTTTTTTTCTAAAAATAATTTATGCTTTTTCCTTTAAACATGTTTTGAAAGCGCACTTTTAAGGTATCCGACTACCCTAAAACCATGATTTTTTTCAAAAATTGGCAAATTTTTTTATGATTTTATTTTATAGACCATTTTATTAACTTAATAACAATACCAAGTACTTTATTTTCCCTCCACTAGAACAAAAAACTACAAGCGTTTTAGTAAAAGCACACACAAATGCCATAACTTTACACAAGATGTCAAACTTTGAAATGCGTTTTACGCGAAACGTGTTTTTTTCGGAAAACTCAAACGGGGACCGCGAAAAAAAGTTTTGAAAATAATTAGCTGAAATTTTTTGCTTATGTTCTAGCATACGTAGAAGTGTTTTTGATCTTCAGATTTATCAATAACTGTTTTATTTCAAAATTTGCAGCTCTTTATGTGAATATAGCCAATGTTTTTTTAAGCAATTTCGTATAATGTCTTAGATAAAGTGCTCTAGTTTTTGTAAAAATTAAAATATTTCTTATCGTGAAGATCACTTCAAACAGGAATAACAAAGTAACACATCAAAATTGAAAAATTGAGAATTTGTTCATAAAATCTTTGTAGAGAGCGGGCCCCGTTTATGTAATTTTTCGTACATTTTTACTAGTTTTTTCCCATTTTAATAATAATAATTTTTTTCTTTTACCAATTTTAGGATTTTTTCCTTAAAATATACTATATAAATATAAAAATCACAAAAAGATCTCCATATTTCCTTTTTTTCAAAAAAAAGTTGTCGCAAGTAGTCGGATACCTTAAAGAACAAAGCTTGTAATGAGTGCAAAATTAGCATCAGAGAAATTATACGAAAAGGATATAATTTTAAATTACGTATTTCTCTCAATAATTACGTAATTTTATTTTTCCCAATTTTTTTCTTTTGAAAAAAATAGCTGTATTTCCTGAATACCATTTTGTATATGACTATTCACCCAACAGTGTATGTTTCAAGAAAATGGTAATTGATTGCTCTCTTAAAAACGTGTAAAATGTACTCTTACGTAGTCAGTAAGTTGTGCATAAAAATGCTTTACCTAGTTCCTACCTGAATGACGTTGACCGAAGAGTTCTTGTCATCTGGTCCTACCCACTGCTCAATAATAATGCCCTGGTTGTAGTCACCTCTAAGCTGACCCAGAAGGTGTTCCAGAGGCCATTCAGGCTCCTCCCAGTCTCGCTCACTTACTGGCCATCCGCCCAGCTCCCGAACGACATCCCGAAGAGGTTTATCTCCAATGGCTTCGATTTGAACTATAGGAGTGAAAAATAGATTATTACATTTGAGATGGTTTCTTTTAAAATGGCTGTTCCAGACTGTAAGTCACTTTTTTTTCCTTCTAAAATGTAACTGTATTACTGTAATGTGTCGTATTTAAGCAACTTCAAAGAAAAACTTTTGTTGGAGTTTCATAATATCTTCACTTTCTCAACCTAGAAATGAAATGTCTATTCTACAACATATACAGGGTGTTTATAAAAAAATGCTGATGTATGATCCCCTAACAAGCATTACGTTTAAAGGAACGGAATAAAAAATTTGGAAAGAAGGTATTATAACATATTTTCTCAAAAATGACGCGAAAGCAGTAGTCAAACTCTTACAGTTGCCGTTACAGTGACAAAATAGCAAAATTTTCAGTTGACACTTTTTAACATTGAAACGTGATCGTTATAGCAAAAAACTTAAAATGGAGTTTATACGGCATTTATAGCACGGATAAGAGCTGCGTTAGACAGATACTAAGAAAACAAGGAAAAATGACCTGTACAAAACAGAGAAGAAATATGAAAGTAAACATTTTTATGTTTCAGAAACGTTTGACGTGTCCACTCTTAAAAACGATGACACTTTGCACGCAGAAGATAATGGAGGGTATTGAAGAAAATATTATTCGATTTAATCTTAATTTACGTCACACTCTGAAGCAACATGAGGAATATCGGTGCTGAGATTATTTGAACCATGAGGAAGTGAGGAGAATGACATCTGAGAGAGCTGGTATAACCTCTTTAAACTTCCACACCGTGCAAGTATGATGACTGAGCTCAGACCGATTTAACATGCATCAGTCTTTACACATACACAGCGAGTCATCAATAGCATTAGGTTTCGCGAATCCGGTACTCGACAGCGCCAGCCACGAATTAGCGACTAAGACCATTTGGCTACCATAGCCACAACGCAAGTACCATATAATGATGATTCTGGTGGTAGCATTTCTCACATTAGACAAAAGCTCGTGAATTTGATGCCCTCATTTTGAATTTAAGGTATTCCGAAAGCCTGAAATTAATTGAATTGAGATCTAGTGACTTTGGTTTCCAATAGTTCACGATATGTAAGAAAATATAGTTCAAGATAATTCTGTCACCAAAGTGTTGCATTAACAAACGTTTGACAGAATATTCTGTTAGTGGGACAGAACAATCTTGTTTCCACATGACGTCGGAGGGAACATTTCGCTGTTACAAATCGGGAATAATGTAACTAATCAATATTGATTCATTACGTACCCTCGTTACAGTATACGTTCGTAGAACATTAGCTGTAATCTCTTCAAATAAATAAGAATCAAGTATAAGGGTTCTTTTTTTTCTACACTATGCCATTCTTTTTGTGTGGTATAATGGAAGTACGACATCATGCTGTTTTAAACCTGGCTTGTGTATGCAGCTTTTCAAATTCAGGTTAAGAGTTAACAGGAAATGTATCTCGCTTGTGTCCATAGAATGCGTAACAGTCAGAATCAGTAAAGAGGAAGAATTCATTCGCTTCTTCTGCTTGCAGCAACTGATTTAATCGAAACTGGAGCGGAAACACATATGCAAAATAGAGTGCAGATTTTCTCGGATCATAAAATTCAGCGTACGTAAAACTCCACGCGCGAGAACACTTCTTTAGCTATCTCAAGATGAACGGAAAGGCGCTCAGGACGAGATCTTTTACCAATAAATCCAGTTTGCTCAAATTTGCGTATAAAATCCCGTACTGGTTGCATAGAATATGAGCCTTGTTATTGTCGGTGGTTTTGACGGTAGACACCCAATGCATATGCGGCATTTTCACCTTTCAACTAAATTGAAACTTAAATAATGATTTACTATTTCGCTGAGCTTTTTTTATTGTCAGAGGCTTGTTATATTCCATTCTAAAGGCAAAAAAACAGCACTCAAACTACAGTTTGTAAGACATTTTTCTTTGTGTAGGCAGTTAGTGAAGTCATTGTATGCAGTGACGCGTGTGCGTCTGTACTTCACACTTAGAAATCCACATACCTTCATATCAAGAGTGTAGCTACCGCCGTATCAACTGTATCAATCATACGGAGCTCCTAAGCTAAAAGGGGCCCCAGCATGTGTAAGCAAAGCAATTCTAAAATACTAAGAGACGCCCAAGGATCCCAAGGACCCACATTCCTTGGGGGTCCTTGTGGACCCCCAAGGAATTTTGATCTCGGGACCCCTCAGGACTATCTACGCAAGTGCTTCATATCTTTAATTAACGAGAGAAATTTAGAAGAAACTGCGTGGATTGTGATGGTGGTAGTAAAGCAACTCATGTTTTGGTGAACATTACGGTTGCTGTTTCCGCTTCTTTTTTTTTTTACTAGCGCTGCCAACTTCCGCACAGCGGATACTATTCCAACTCCATTTCACTTTGACTTATTATGATCACATTTCAATGACAAAAAGAAGGTGTTTCTATTCGAAGTTTCCGACATTTTGTCACTTGATCCGTAAATGTGAGGGGTGGACTTATGTTCTTCCTATTAGATTTCAGTATATATGTTTTAGTAACAGATATTTAGATTTTTGTTCCTGTTCCCTCGAATGTAAAGTTCACATTATTCTAAAAGATCATTTATAGACAAGTGTTTTTCAAATAATCCCTGTATATTTATAAAGAAAAAAAGTAATGACCACTGTTTGATTTGAACTACAATACATCTATAATAAATTAATAATTAAGTAGTTCATTTAAATAATTTTTATAATTGCTTTTATTATAGCTAGATTGCAACTAGCTTGTTAAGTAACTGGTGATATAAAAACATATATGTGTATAATATATGTTTATATATGGGGGAATATAACTTGGTATCTTTAATATTATTATTGCGTTTCATTGAAAAATGGTAATCGATTTAGGAAATAAAATGAAATATGCTTTTGGAATACTCATTATTGTTTGATAATCATTTCTTAAATCAATTAGCGATGTTCTCAATAAAATACTATATTAATGGAATGACTTCGCGCGAGTAACAGATGCACATACCACACTCATATCCATAAATTAAGGATAATTCTGAATCACACAGAAATTGAAGTATAAAATAAAAATTTCACCTGTAGAATTATCACACACATCTTGATGAAAAATATGCAAATTACAGGAAACCACCAGATGGCGCGGATAGTACGTCACAATGACGAGAGTGTAAGAGAAGGGTATATAAGGAATGGTGGCAAAGAAGTAAAATTGTTCACAAGCGCTTTAAATACTTTCAGTGCAATAACCGCATAGTTATGGTACAAAGGAAGCATTTGGATGATTTTTTACATGGTAGATTTATTGGACGACTGGAATGTGGACGTACCCAGCTGGAAGTATCCGAGGTACTTGGAATCACCCAAAGTGTCATCTCCAGGCTTTGGCAACGATTCCAAGATGATGATAATGTGAGTAGATGTTACAGTACAGGTCGCCCCCGAGTTACAACGCCGAATGAGGACCGGTATTTGGCAGTAACT
The DNA here is from genome assembly GCA_019973935.1 of Trichonephila clavipes. Taxonomy (NCBI): domain Eukaryota; kingdom Metazoa; phylum Arthropoda; class Arachnida; order Araneae; family Nephilidae; genus Trichonephila; species Trichonephila clavipes. Next base: position 298,359 of record BMAU01021395.1, on the reverse strand, counting down.
GCCAAAACAAACAGACGGAGCACAGCATCAGGCCTGTCTCTTCAGCTCTCTTCAGCTACCGGTACGACAGTTTCAAGGCAGACCGTGTACAGACGCTTAGGGCACATTGGTCTATATGCTCATAAGCCTGTCAGATGTGTTTCACTTACCGCAACTCACTGTCGCCTGCGATTAACCTGGAGTAGAGAGCATGCATTGTGGACACCACAACAGTGGTCTTGTGTGATGTTTTCCGACGAGTCCAGGTTTAGTTTGCAGTCTAATTCTCGCCGGACTTTAATATGGAGAGCGCCAAGTACCCGTTACCACCAAGAGAACACCATTGAACGACACCGTTACGGTGCTGCAGGATGGCTCGTTTGGGGAGGAATTATTTTTGGTTCCAGAACTGACCTGCATGTTCAGAGTGTACCGATGACAGGCCACATCTATCGGAATGTCATTCTGGAACAACATGTACGTTTGTTTCGGGGCGCCATCGGTGCTGAATTTCTATTTATGGCGGACAACGCCCGTCTTCACCGTGCAAACATTGTAAACGAATGCCTTCAATCGGAGCATATCATCCGAATGGATTGGCCAGCATACTCACCGGACTTGAATCCAATAGAGCATGTGTGGGATATGCTTGGCCGACGAATGGCAGCCCGTCAATCCCTCCCACCTGTCTACCGGAACTTCGGAGGGCATTGTTTGATGAGTGGTGTAATATTCCCCATGATCAGATTGATAATTTGATACTCAGCATGCCTAAGCGTTGTAAGGCCTGTATTGCATCGCCCGAGAGACATACTCCGTATTAACCATCATACTAACCATGTTATACTGTTTTCTGTAAATAGGTTCTTTTTCGAAATTTGCTCCAGGGAGTAACAATCGCAATTTTTATTAATTATGTCAAACATATAGCATCTGTTTTGCTCTTTACCTTTTGTTTATAAATAGACTTTACAAATAAGTCAAATTTTGTTTTGCTTATGTCTCTTTCTTTGCCTGAACTTCATTATTCTTAATTTATGTACATGACTGTAATTGCTAATGCATTTAGAGTTTTATTAACAGTATGTATCAATTTATTAACACACACCAAATGATTCTTGCCAAATTTAATTTTAAAAACTCTATGGTGAGTTAACTAATAAATGTTGTGTTACATTATGAAAACAGTGTCTCCTCTAAATTATTTTGAAATATTAAATTTTTTTACAGTAAGTCTACTTCATTTTTGCGTGGGATTTTTTTAAAAGATAAGAATGGGCTTTTGGACATTCAAAATATTAAAAAAATTGGCAAAATGACTTACAGATAATCAATTTTCACAGAATTTTTCAGATATAAAAGTCCTACAGAATTTGGTGGATATTATTACCTAATAAACAATTTTAAAAACTTCTACCGGGTGAAATTTAACAAAATAAAAGTTAAAGTATTTTTCTCTCCCCCTCACCTTTTTTTTTCCGTAGCTTTCAAAAAAAAAAAATTCCCTCTCCTTTTTTTTGTAACTTTCAAAAAAAAAAAAAAAAAAATTGGATTTCTAATTTAGAACTCGGGAATTTTTTAAATTTAATTTTCTTAAGAGGTACATTTCAAATGGACTATTTGAAATCCCTGCTTAAAAGATTTAAAATAGAATTATAAATATAGCATTAAATAAGGTTCTTGGAAGTAAAACCGAAATGAGAACCAGAAAAAACCAGCAATGAATTTTTCTAAGAAAGAAGAGCATTTAGTAAGTGCAATTATTTTCAGGGAAATTTTTAACAGCTTAGTAAGTCCTTAAGTTCCTTTTTAGAGGAATTTCGAATACCTAATTTTACAATAAAAGCACAACTTAATATGCCACGAAAAGGTTCATGAAGATTATGATTGTTTCAAAAAATAAAATATGTACATAGGGATATTACAACATTTAATGGTATTACGTTGGTTGAGAGAGATTAAGAATGGTATAATGCGTTATTTCCCCCTCAAAAATTAGTTTTCCATGATTTTGTTACGAAAATTTGAAGAATACTTCTATCTATTTCTTTTGTCTATTTACAATCAAAATCCTGTATTTAATATCTTTACAAAAACTAAAGAAGAAAATTTAATAATTATACAAATTAAATAATTGGCAGTTAGTTTCGTTACTTCTGAGTAGTAGAATTTGATCCCGACACAGATTCTTTAGTTGCTTTTACTTAACTCTAATCGGAATGGATAATGAATGGCAACCATTTTAAATTTATTTACTTGAAAATCATTATTTTCGAAACCTAACATTAAACCAACAATATACTTTTCAAATTTATACATCAAAATATCTAATTTTGCTACAATTTGTCTTTCTCTTCGATATTTTGTTTCACACAGTATCCATTAAACTCAGAAAATTCAATATTTCATCCGGTTTACCATAAAACCTCGAGAAAAGCTTTGGAAAGGGATTTATTGAAAAAGGTAGCATATTGCCGAAGAATCGATAATCCAGAAAAGTATTTTTCCCAATGAAAACAAAACCGAATCGATTCCGATGGAATAAATGAAAAGTGCAACTTCGATTACAGGACCATTAATCGATCCGCAAATTCGAAAAGTCGTTTGGTGAAAGATTTATGTATTAGGGGTGGTCTATACCCCAAGGCCTCACAGAGGATCTTTTCTATCCATTTTGTCTAGAGGGAAAGTTATCACACCAAATCGATTTAAGTTCTCCCGCCGCTAGATGAAAATTCCGGTCAACGCAAAAAGCACTTTTCGTCACAAATCGAATTCAAATAGTTCGCGATTTGAGTTCTTTCACTACCCTAAAGTTTCATTTTTCCTGTTTTTTTTGTGTGGTGGGGTCAGAATACGTGATCAGAAGAATGCTGTTGTTGATATTCTGGTATAAGTCTTAAGATCTGCCTTTGGAAGAAATTCTAGTTTGTTTCAAATTGCTCTTGATTTATGTCTAGGTGCTCGTATATTTGTCTGTGTGAGTATAAATAAATTCGAATGAAATTGATTCTAGATAATATATGCTGTTTGATAGTTTGTGTCTTCGTTGAATTTGTGACATAACGTAAAAAGAGTGTCCTCACGGATTCTCGTATTTGTCTAAAGTGAAGAAGTCTTTTGAGATATCAGTTTAATTTAGTTAAGTGTTTCTTTTTGATTTCTGCATTAGTGCTTGTATATATTCACAACTAATAAATAAATAAATAAATTCAAATAAAGATAGGTTCTTTATAGTTTGCTGCTTGATGGCATGTATTTTAGTCGATTTCACGTTGTGCTAAAAGAAACTAATTATGTTAATTCTGGAATAGGTCTGGAAGATATGCCTTCAACTTTTAAGATATCACAATTTCATGAAAATGCTTTTAACTCTCCTCCAAGCGTTCTATATTAGGATTGAATAATAAGAATAAAACAAATGTAAAATTTATTATTGATGATGTAATGCTCACAAAAATTCACACTTTCATTAATTTCAGAGCATACTATCAAACACACACAAAAAAATACCTTGGTTTATATAATTTTAAAGCCAGTATCTTAGATATATCTTATTAATGTAATTAGCATTTGATTCCATTTTAAATAATGACAGGCATTTAAATAAAAGTAAATTTTAAATAGAGTAGAATATTCCATAATGGGGCAATAAAACACTGTGAATGCTTATTTATTTTAAAATACACTATTAAAAGAAATGTTTTGTTCTTATTGATGTAAATCATATGATGTATAACGATGTTTATATGGTATATTTACACACACTGGCCAATTAACTAGAAGCCCAAGATCAATATTTTTTTGGACCTCCTTTTGCATGGATAACCGTTGTTTTTTTTGGTTCGAAGTCTACATACTTCTGGAGGGTATTTACGTTCCTGCGTTAGCTATGCAGCTTTTTAGATCTTGTAAATTAGATGCAAGAGGAGAATGCTGTTGGATGTGTCTTTCCGCCACATTCCATACATTTTTTATGTGTTTAAGATCAGAGCTGTACGGTGACCAGGGAAGGTGTCGGAAGTCAGACTGATGTTCAGTGAACCAATTTTGGACATTTCTCACCCGATGTATAATTACATTATCGTCCATGACGTAATCGTCCCCATCAGGTAAAAATGAAACATTGCAGAGTGCACTTGATCAGCCAGTATATCTAGGTATATGCCCCATATCATGATACTCCCACCAAACCCTTGCACAGTACGAGTAAGGCAAGATGGCTTCATGGCTTCATGGGCTCTCGCCAAATTCGATGTGTTCCATCAGTACAAAATAAGGTGTAGCGTTATTCATCCAACCACATTATCATTTCTAATCCTCAGATGTTCAGTGTCTTCTTTCCCGACACCACTGTGAACAGATTTTTGCATTTCAGGACAGAAATGATTGGTTTTCTCACAGGCACCCGGCTATGCATTCCTGTCCTCTGCAATTCTCTAGGCATGGTTCGAGCTGAAATCTATTGGTAAGAGCCCTGGTTGGCAATTTGTGTCAGTTGAAGTACAATAGAGTCCCTGTTCAGCCGCATAATTCGTCAGAGACGACGTCGATGACGCTTTTAGAAAACTGTGCTTAGAAGAACTGTGGGTCCTGATTTCAACTTTTGAAAATCTCTGATAAGGTTATTTTTGAGAACCCGGTGAGATTTACTGTCTTCGACATCGAGGACCCTGCTAAACGGGGACGAACAATAAGCCGTTTTTGAAATGGTGAAAGATTTGTCGTTTTTCCTATTTTGCTTCATTCATCGTGAAAAGCACTCTAGTAACGTGTAACCTACGTCATAAAGAAATTTGCACATTTCATCCCTAGTAAACATTCAAATGCAAATCTTAAAGGTTTCTAATTAATTGGTTAGTGTGTGTATGTAAAGTACAATATATAATTTTTCAAATAAAAATATTCAAGCTCAATAAATTTTAATTCCGGTCTGTACTCAATAACTTTAATCAAAGCGATGAATAAAACTTAAGTTAGTAAATAGGCTCTTAATTGTACACCATAATTGTGGGTATTAAACAAACCTAATCAAAATAAAACTTTTATTAATTGTCATACAGTTTGAAAATTTAATCAACTTTTAACTAAAAAAATTACACACCCGCAAATTTTGTCTTTGGTAACAGATAAGAACATTTACTTAAATTTTTGATATGAAACTTATTTCATTTTAAATTCGATAAAAAATAAGATTTATTACATAAAATCTCAAAAGCCTAAACTACATGATATTTTGTTTTTTAATTAAGTTTTTAGTCAAATTTTCGTGATAATACGAACTTAATATAGTGGTCAGTTGTAAATTCCCATTTAAACAGTACTGTTGTGCTACTGTGTAACATATCAACGTCGCACTATTCAGCTACACGAGGCCTTTTGGTGACGGACCTCGTAATTTTGAACCATCAGTTACTTTCGGATAAGACTTCTATTTGCACTAGAGTCAGATATGTGTTAAATTTAGTTTCATGTATGTCACACAACGATGAAATTCTTTAAATAATGCTTTCAATATTTTGAGGAAAACAACAGCTTCTTTAAATAATGCTTTCAATATTTTGAGGAAAACAACAACATGTTTCATTAAAAGTCTGATGTTTTTAAAAATTTTATGTATGAAAATAAATTTTTCACACATATAATGTAAAATACACAAATTCTATGTTTATAAAATAATTCCTTACTTCTCAGATTTTTCAACAAGTTTAATACTGTTGTGAAAAGTTAAAGTAAAAATTGCGAATTTCTAACAAAAACTGTAAATCAATTAAAATTCCGTTAAAAAAAGCAGGCACCACAAAATTTTTTTAAAAAAACCAACACTTTTAATCGTTTTTTGAAAGATTGATTATATTTAATTTCCCTCTTCTCAAGAATCATACGAAGATCGAAAATAATAAGGAATTCTTACTTATTTATTATGTATTGCAAGAAGACGACAAATTCTTTTTCTCTGTTGTAATACACTTATACCGCTTTGGTGTAAAAAGTTGATAAGGAGAAAAAATGCCGTTTTAGAATATTCGAGTTTATTCAAAGATTTTGTTTTCGGAGAAAAAGCAGATAGAGCTCATAGAACAGCTTTATTCTTTTTTCACTTTGCTCTTCGATAAGCTCCTTTTCTGTTCTTGAAGCAGATCTTGGTTCGATTTAAGCAGAAGAGAAATATTTTTCCTATGAAGGAAAAAGTTATCTCTCTCTTTTTTTTAGTTCTAGAACTTTTCAAATTTTGCATACCATAGCAACCACAATGAAGAATTATAACGTTCATAATTTCGTGAATGTTATTGCTAAACACAATTTGTGAGCTCGTATTGAGTGAATAATATAAATTCAAGGAATGTTAATTAATACAATTTTGTATTTTTTCTTGTTTCTAAATAGTATAAAATGTTAGTAAAATTTAAAAATGCTTTTAGTAATTTATTGTGCGTGATAAGCTATAAAATTTTAAAGTTTGTTCATAAGTTAAAAATTTATTTAATTATATTTTTTGTTTTTGAAAAATTCTATTTTTAAAAGTGACTTACCGTAAAATAAGGCGTATAACGCGCACATTGAACCCAAGAAATATGATCGAAACTTACGGGTGCGCATTATACGCCGGGCATAAAAATGATAGCTTCAGAAATAAAAAAAAAAAAAAAAGATGAGTATAAAAAAATTAGGCTTTTACATAGATAAAAAAACTGTTAATTTAAAATAAATGATATATCTAGTGAATTTATAAAAGGTTATAGTTGTTGAAGTATATTAATTTTTTAAAAGACTGGGATAATATGCCCGAAATAAATGACTTAAAAACATAGGAAAATTGCATACGTATACTTCAGGTTCCTTCGTAAATAAGGGGGTGCGCATTATACGGTGAATAATATATCTAAAAATTAAAAAATTTAGCTGTAAAGTATAGATACGCATTGTACGCCAGGTTTTACGGAAAATTAATTTTCCACATTACATAAACAGTAAATTAAATTTTAATCATGAATAATCAGTCAAATAAAATATTATAGTTTCAAAATGAGAAATCAAAAATAAATTCAAAGTCAACCAAAAATAGAACTGACAAATCTTCTTTTAAACTCCTTTGATACAATATATTCGTGCATATGAAAAGGCAAATGTAAATATTTAGCAAAAATCAAAGAAAAATCAATAGAATTTATTTGAAAAATTTGTAGGAGTTAGTTGTATTAAATATTGTCTTTTCTTTAATTTCTGGAATCAGTACACAAGACCAAGTTAAGTAAAATAAAACAACTTCAAAGAAAGACTATAAAATGTTCCAGTCTATCAATAAAAAAGGTTTTTGATTATGTAATTTTTACAATAGCTGTTATGACACTACTCCAATTATTGCTTTTAATTACACAGATTCTGAAAAAGGAAGTACCCCCTGTGGGCCTAACGAAGGAACACCCCTATTGAACAAATTATACAATTGTTCATATTCATTGCTCAAATTATAAGACTTTAATTTAGGTAAATGTATTATGTAGTTAAGAATTGTAATATTCGCAAGTAACGCCGTCTTTTACATTATAATGATGTTTCAGTCGAAACTTTGCGAAATATTGGCGATACATCCAAATTGGCATCATTTTTGGCGACTATGCTGGGACTTGGAAATTATGTTGGCGACCATATGGATGATTCTGAAAATTACTAGAGACATCTATAATATCACGATCTATGACGTAAGCGAAATTTTCGAGAAAGCGCTGGAAGATAGGGGGTACGCTCTAGTTAAATTGTTCTTGGCAAATTATTGTTCCTCTTCAGTGTAAATAAAACTTTTTACGATCCCTTTAACAAACTATATCTTATGTATAAATAAATTTATTACAGTATCACGAAAAACTTTATTATTTATATAGAAATTACAAAGAATATTTTTATAACTTTTATAAAACATTTTTTTTTTTTTTAAATTTTGGATATTTTTTTTTGCTCTAGAAAATAGCAATTAAAAAATTTTACAAGCATACGAAAAATATGTATTAATGGAAATTTAGTGGAAATTTTTTTTAATAAAATGTTGAATGGAAGGAAAATAAAGAGTAAAAACAAAACAATGATATACTTGTACTCATGGATACATGACGAGAAAGAACACTGAATTGAGTTGTTTTTATAAAAGATTAGTAACCCATAAAAAATACTTTTTTTTTCTTAAGGGGACATGGTACGATTTAAACAAATATTTTTATTTTAAGGATTTTTAAAGTTTTTTTTGGTTGCCACCTATGTAAGTGTACTATGTTAAACAGATTTTGTGCTTAAAATTTCATAAAAAGCTAGCCATGTAATTTTTTAAGGAAAAAACTTAAAATTTGTGAAGTGATTTTAAAATGCTACTCCTCCCCCCTACAAAAATTTACGTACATGCATGAAATTTGATTTACAAGTACGTCAAACCATCTATAATAAAAGTTGGTATGGGTTTTGCGTTAACATGATTGATATTCATACAATACTTCTTTTTATAAATGTTTATTGAAAATGCCTTAAAAATGTATAAATTCCGAGTCAATTATTTTTAAAAAATAAATATTGCTTTGATTCAAAAATGCATACCAAATTTTGTTACATGTACTATTAGCAATAGGTAAAAAAATTTCAAAGCATTAAGCGCAATAGAAAAAAACTCTTAGCATTTTAAATGAAGACAAACTAGTTATTTTATCTTTCTGAGATAAGTCAGTTTAAAGTTTTGATTAGGCATAGGGATGTGAATAAAAACGAACATAAAAACTATCATAATTCTATGTTTTTTAAGTTTAGAGCTTTGAAATTTTGGAGGTAATAGAAAAGTATATATAGAATAATTTAGGATAAAAAAATTTAATTTAATTTTTGACCGTTTTTGGTCAATTGAATCGTACTGTGTCCTACAAAGTACTGTACCTACTGTAATCTACAAAGCTAACTCATATACGCGCACTGGTTTTTAACTCCCCTTTTTTTAAAGCAAAAATTACGTTAGAAATACACTGAGATAATTATATTTTAATGCTTATTTAAACAATGTAAGGAATATAGTTTAAACATGAGTATTTAGATTTTACTTTTAATATCATTTATTTTAAAACTTTCAGTTTTATCATGAATAATTTTTTTTCTGAAAATAGTTCTCAACAAAAAATACGCAACTTACAAGCACAATTTCATACCCATTATTACCTGCACTTCTCATTTGGATTAACAGGTTACAAAGAGGACGAGAAAAATTCAAAGTTGAACATTAATTCCTTAACCTCCCCTAAATAATCCCAGATTAAATACAATATGTACAATAGTTTATTATTTGAGACTGGTGGATGTGACAGTTAGAGAGCTACGCTTTTTGATACACCTAGGAACAGGAAAAAAAATGAAATGTTTTTTTAGGTGTATTAACTTTTGAAACTCATATTTCAGTACTGGAGTAGACAAGATCCAGTAAAGATACATGATTCAATTTTGTTAGACAATATCAGTTTGCACACGTATCAATAAGAATATGTTCGTGAGGAGATGCATAAAAATATTTCGACAGTTTTACTAGTTACTATTACCAGTAACAAAGAAAAATTAAGCAGAAGCATTTAGTTTTTATATTTATAAAGATCAGTGCTTTTATTGTTTCAATGTGTTTCAAAGAAATCACATATTCAATCATATTGAAGCTTCATGCGAGAAAACTTCACTTTCAAGATAATATCATTGTATACGCAAATCACTCAAATATATTACCCTAACAGTTCATTTACAAAATAAGTAATATAAAAAATTCTTTTTGAATCAATTCCTACTTAGATCAACAAAGAAAAATTTTATTTTAGCTACTTTTTATTAAAAAGTTACAATTAATATAAATATGTATATACTTATGACAGAATCACAACATTAAGTGGTAATTAATTTTTATTAAGTATCATTAAAGTATCGTATTGTCATCCAAAACAATCGTATATATAAAATTTAAGTTTAACTGAACGTTTTAAAACGCGGGGGGGGGATCCTCTAATGTTTTGACTCAAGTCGCTAAAAATGAAACCAACGTAGCTGTATCTGTAATTCTTTAAATAATTAGTTCCAGTCAATTAATTTTAATTAAATCATCGTATTTTTACCCAAAGCAATAGTGCATAGAAAATTTAAGCTCAAATGAGCGCTTTAAAATGTGGAAAAAAACATTTTCAAGTTTTGACACAAGTCGCCAAAAATGGTCGCTAAGTCACCAAAAATGATGCCAACGTGGCTGTATTTGTAATTCTTTGAATAATTAGTTTTAATCAATTGTTTTTTATTAATTATAATTAAATTACTGTATTGTCCTCCAAAATAATCATGCATATAAAATTTCAGCTCAATTGAGTGCTTTAAAATGCATTTTATTAACGATTGAAAATTCCACCAAGATAAATAAATAAATATATAGAGAGTGTGAGTGAAAAGTAGGAATTGAAAAAGATACATTTTATTTATGAAGTAAAATAATAATTTCAATGCCATTTTCAATATAATTTCTCTATATCCTGCAAAACACAAAAATTTTAACTTTAAAAATACAAAATCGGCTGTAATAATACATAAGTAGAAAATAATTATTTCGATTTCTGAGATCGTGTAATCTATTTTAAATCTGATGAATATAAAAACGTGAATTCATCAGCGTCAGAGTGTACACAAAGAAAACGACGTATAAAGAACTAGTTATAGAGCGCTAAGAACTGATGAACTGTCTATATACGCGAGGACAAACAAAATATATTCATTACTTGAAGCGTTGTTTATACATACTATTGTCATAGTATGCCACTAAGTTGAATCGAACACACTCATCCAATATTTAAGTAAAGAAATTGATAGTTAACAATGACAGTCTTGTTTATGAAAGAAATAATTTTTCGTTATGCTGTGAAGATGTTATATTTTAACTCCCATACGAAATGATATAATTAAAAAAAGGTAATCAATCTTTGCATAAAAAAATAAAAATGCATCGAAAAGAAATATACATTAACCATTTACTACTTGTAACATTTTACTACTGAATGGATACTAATGCATACAAAAATGGATGGATCTGAGAAAAGTCAAATAGAGCACAAAAGGTTACTATTTGCTATTGTATGCCTGAGAGGCATTTCAAAGTCAAAAACCTTTTGAGGTCCTGAAGCGGTTCAAAGAGTTCTTTTGGATTCTAAATGCAATTTTTCCAGAGATTTCGCTTTTCAGCATAAGGTTAAATAACAGATTTCCATATGTAAATACAAATAGGGCTTTTACAAGAGCTTTCTTTGCTCTGAGGAAAGACTGGTGCACGAATTTATCAAACATAAAACAATGTTTCTCAGGTAAGAACATTTTTTGCTGGAAATGTTTTTTCGAAAGCCATTTGTTTTCCTTCTTCTTAGTGCATTGCAACATTTGTATCCTGAAGCATTTGCTTTGAGGTAACGAGAAACTGATTTATATTCTTGATTCTCCAAACTTTATAAAAGACCAACCATGCTAAAATTTACATCGAGTTGTGCAGTTTCGGAATCTATTTTTGTTCATATTTTTAAAATTTCAAACAAGAAATAAGTGAATTATTTTAGTAACAATGTAGTTTTTTTTTTATCAAAGTCAATTATAAAGTTGTTTGTACTTTCTTTTCAAAATTTAGTATGGAGGTAACTTCGAAAAGAGGGGAAAAATTTTTCCGTCACAAAATAAATGAATTTTAAACAGAAGTACTAATTATGCATTGAACTTTGCAAAATCGTAATACATAAACGACTGTGGGTAAAACATGCAGCGTTTATTAAATGTTAATAATTAATATTTTTAAGAAGTTAAAAAAATGGTCTTTTGGGAAACAATCAACTTTCAACAAAGAAATGTGCAATTTCGCAAAACAATTAGATGTATTTGCAACTAAAATAAGCAGTGCAAAAAATTGAACATGATCTATTACTAATACTGTATTTATAGCTCGTATAATATATGAATCTTCAGATTCTATTAATCTTATTCCTCATTTCAAAATTATATTACATTTCTACATATTTTTTTATTTAAATACTTTTAGTTTATGATTTTTTGAAAATAAATTAAGCGTTACTCTTCATATCTGAATAGAGAATCCCTTTATTTCAGTTATAAAATGTTCATGTATTGTACTATTAGTAGATTTAATAGAAATAGAAATAAAATAAGTTTGACCTAACTAATACAGTAGGACCTGTATTTAACAAAGTCTGTATAATTCCAAAAACAAGTTCGTTCGGTGGAAAATTCATTAAGTAGAAATTCATTTTCAATAAATATGTGCTTGGTTCCAGAGTAAAGTTCGTAAAATAGGGAGATTCGCAAAATATAGGTTCGTAAAATGGAGGTAGTTTGACAGAAATTAATGAAAACAGAGTTCATGTTCAATAATTTGCTAAAAAGAAAAAGTTCTTACCTGTTGATATACATGATTTGTAAAAAGTTTTTGCTTTAATTGTGGCACTATTGTCATGGCTGTTGGCAGGTTCTTCTAGAAGACCTAAAGCGAAAAGACATATAAGTATCAAAAGAAATATATATATATATATATATATATATATATATATATATATATATATACGAAGTATAATACGAAAATAAAAAAATAGGTTTTAATATTTATGCAAAAAAATACTGTGTAATGCTACGAACATTAAACGTTTTCCAACTTTTGTCAAACACAGAAAATAATTATGATCCGCTGTCTATCCCGTATAACATGTATGTATATCCTGTTAACATGACATAGTAATTTCTGCATTAAATATTTTTGGTGTTAAAATTTTAGAACAATGAAAAAGTTTCGTTTTCCAAGCATCTCATACTTAAATTTATAACATAAGCAAAACGTAAATATAGCGGATACGAAAGAGAACGAGATAGAACCTGGATCACATATCCTATTTGAAAATTTATTTCCCTTTATTTTTAACAATATATTTCGTTTGAGTTCCTCTAAATAAGTGTCAACACTGGATGATTTCCTTGTCTCCGATTAGTTGCCTCATTATGTATTAATACCTATCAGCTTATTTAAGCAGCTTATTTTTTATTTCACATGAACCCTTTATAGGGCCATTTTTTCTAGTAATGATATGCAAAATATTTGGGGGATTGAGATTGACGTATAAAAAGAAATTCATTTAGCTTATTATACCTAAAATTAATTTGATTTTTTAAGACCATTTTTTTTGTGGGAAGTATGTTTCCCATCGCCTTCCGTGAGCTATTTAAAGGTGGGACATCCTCTGTTTTGCAATTCTTTGTACGTCAGATAGCTGAGCTTTGAATTTATTCGGCATCGCCTTACATGATATTTACAAAATATAATTTGCAAATACTAATATCTACAAAAGAGATTATAAACTATGGGACAGTTTCTATCTACAGTTCTAATAATCCTCTTGGGGAAATTTATGACGAATCTGTACGGAACCTTTCCACTAATATTCTTAGGCGTCTTTGGGGATTGTATAAATTCGCGTATATTTCCAATCAACTCTAAAAGGAGAAAACGGGATATGCAAAGTAGATAGGGTATTTAAGGAGAGCTTTGTAAGTTAGCGAGGATGGAGGCAATTGAGCCAGCATCAGTAGTGACCACGTTTATAGGATTCAATTGGATTACGATAGTGGAGCATTGCTGTTAATACTTAACGAAGGAACCTTAGGAAGTTCATATACCTGAAGAGATCATAAGCACTACCAGGTGATATATTCTAGTTTAATACCGCTTACCAAAAGCGTTAGTTTAGTAAAATTAGTTTCAGCTAATGAAAGCTACTAATCCAAGTTGCGTGTATTTCTCAGACCTCCTACTCCGGTAAACCTTTTTGATATTGCGCGTAGTTATTGATTAATTTCATATTTCTTAATTTAATTTAATATTAAAGGTAAATCCCTTTCGTTTGACGAAGACGTATAGATACTATTTGTCATTAGAGTTTTTTTTTATATTTGAATCAAGTGAATAAATATAAGTTATTATTATACAAATGGCATCTGGTCATTCTTTGCTTCAAATTAATCTTAGTGTCTAGGATGGAACCCAGGGGGGGGTCCCCACAAATTCTTCTTTGTGGTTTAAATTTAAAACCACCTTTCGTAAAGATGATTGTATGTTGATGTAAGTGCTATTTAAACTATGGAAATTAGTGTATTAAAGTTAGTCGTTAGTCGTTGGAAGAGAGTCATTAGTCCTTATGCTCTTATTTGTGCAAGAACTGCTGTTCAGGAGAATGGAAATAATAGAGAAGCAGATTTGAAGAAAGCGCTGTAGTTAAGGTGACCAGTTTTTTTACAATGAAAAAGAGGACGCGCGTGAAAAATTTAAGAAAAAATTACAACGGAATTAAGTGAAACATTTTATTAATTCAAATAAAAATGGGATAATTAGCTTGCATTCATTTTAATTATTTACTTAAGCGAATATTTTCACATTGAATATTTTTTTGTCAATATATCATTTTCTAATACATCAGAAATTTCGGAGCAAAAAATATCCTATATATTGAACTTTACAGTAAGTGCTACAGCTAAAGTATCAACATTCAATCTTGATTTCTCACATGTCCAAAAATCATTACCAACTGAAAAAACTCTTTCAATTTCTGCATTTGTTCCAGTTCATCACAACGTAAATTCAACAAGAATAAGTAAATTATTAAATGGAAAGTGTTTAGTTTTGAAATGGTTAAGTATTTCCGCCCATCTTTTATCAATTTCAGCATGCTGATTTACCCATTGTTCCAATTTATTAGAATTTAAATGTACATTAGTCTTCTAATTTATTAAAACAGACAATTGTCATCGATTTTAATATCAGGAATTTCTTTCGATAAAAACTGTACGCAATTTTCTATATCTGCCCAATTTACTTGAGACCAAGTCAAAAAACACCATTGAAAACTGTTATTTCCTGTGATATTTGTTTCAGACCATTCTTCCACATATTGGTAACATGTGTGGTTCATCTCTGAATAGAGATTAGCAGATCACTTTTAAAATATTGAAAAGGAGGACAAGTAGGAGGACATTTTTGGAGGAAAGACAGAACCTATAAAAGGAGGACCATCCTCCCTAAAGGCGGACGGTTGGTAATCTTACTGTAGTAGAGCTAAGAAAGGATTCGACAAGTAATCTACAATAGGATCAAGAAATAAGTGCATATTTAATTATCTTAAAATATTAGATTAGGAAACTAATTAAGATTGCTCCCATGGTTATTAAACTTGAATTAATCATAAGTTGATCAGTCATGAGTAAAAAATAATTATTTTTATAATAATGTCTGTTTCTTTGGTGTCTCAAACTACACCAGCAACCTCCGGGTTACGACAATTAGATATATTTTGTATTTTAAACTTAAAAATTTATACTTATTACTTTCCATGAAATTCCAGAAAATAATTATCGATACATAATGGGATATCGCAAGCTAAATAAACATTTCTTGTTCGCATGTGTTTTAATAGAGCTTAAACGGCAACGTCGGTAAAATCCTAATCTGGCACACTGCTGTTTTTGGCACCATTTTCTTTCGCCAAATGGCGCCAATAACCCCTGTTTCAAAAAATGACGTCATGGAAGAAAACGAAAAAAAATCGGTGGTTGACGGTCTCAGCCTAAGAAAATGGGGTTTCCGTAATAATGTCAGTGCCGGAAACGAAGGAAAAGGGGGAGGGTGACGGTCTCAGCTCCTGTTCAAAAATCCTAAAAAACGGGGTTTCCGTAATGGCGTCAGGGACGCTGAAAACACATGTATTTACACAAAAGCATAAAATAAAGAAAAGGGCAAAAATTTCTACGAGATAAAGGCAGTAAAATAAGGGGAAAACTGCATTTTAGAAATTGTAAAAAAATCACTTACCACTGTGTTTTTAATTTTTAAATCATTCACTACAAACTCATTCATACTCTTGCCTAACCAATACCTGGTTAATCGCAAGATCACACAAATACTCAATCTACTATGACTAAACCACATACCTTTTCTTACACTCCGGCAAACAAAGTGGGGATTCTCTTTCGACTGTACTCGACAACGCCATTCAAAACCATCAATCGTACCCTTTCGTTCAACCAAAAGCATATCCTTTTTACACTTCTGACACTCATATCTGGAGGGAATTAATCCTTCTTTCATAACCCAACCTAAAACAGCCTTATTCCCTCGCTCTCCAAGCTTTCTTACGGTTTTAGGGTTGCCATATGTTAGCCACCGGACTGGACAATCCGGAAGGGTTGCCATATTGTAAACTTTATCGCCAAAATTTTTTCCGCCAAAGATTTTGTCGCCAAGCAGTGTGCTTGACTAGGATCCAACCGTTTTCTTGGAGCTCAGGAAACTTACAAGTCGTCCTTTGGGCTTACGACTTGAAAATTCGGAAATAAGTTGTCGTGCTATCTGAAATGCTGCCAGCACAAATCTCTCTCTTTCTCTTAGGTTTGGAAATAGCTTCCTATCAACATTTAAAAGCTAATGAAGTTGTTGGGTGATATACTTCCCACGGCCTTATAAATAGTTTTTATTTCTAATGGGCTGCGGATCGGTGTTTTACCATTGCAGACCTAGTACATTCCCGGAAGCTTGGTATCTCTTTTTAGTGCGGCACCATATAGGCGGATACCAATCACCGCAGGTAATTTTGACGTCCAGGTTTTGAGTAGCACCTGAGCTCTGGCGATGCGAAACCGCACTTAAGATTTTTAATTTTGCGGAGAGCACTCAAGGGGCTTTTACATGCCGCATAGTCATGAGACATGGTCGCTGTGAATTTTCTACATTATGAAAATCCACCGACTTGGGCCGGGTTCGAATCCGCAAATTTAGACGTACAAGGTCAGCAATAAACCAACTACGCCACCCAGCCGGCTGCCTTATAAAGAGTTAAAACACGGATCCTCAACCGTTAGTTCCGTGGTCTTCTACAATATCAAAGTGAAGACCACAAATTTCTCTCTGGTGGATTTTTGTTCCTTGATTAATTTTTCTTATTTATATGATCAATATGCATATTAATATGAAACAGAAACTGTTATATATATATATATATATATATATATATATATATATATATATATCGTGAATAGCATTTAGCATAGTAAAAATATAATAATGTAATTTAAGTGTGTTTCTTTTTAAATAATAACATATGAATACGTATACTTACAACTCTCAGTTACATTAATTCATAAATACATTAAAAAAGTTTCAGTCCAAATTGTTCTTATTACAAATATATTAACTTGAAGATTGCTGTTTAACTCTGAATGTTAAACTGAAGTGCAACACTTCAGAAGTGTCAAACTGCGGTACGGATTGCCTAGGAAATGGACTGAATAAATGTTATAATTTTTACTTTTACATATTTACAGGAAAAAAAACGCCAAAATGACATAGTAAAGCTAATTGATAATAAAATAATAAACACTGATTAATAATAAAATAATTAATAAGTACTACTGTTAATAAAATGAGTGACAAATAATAACTTAATTACGGCTTACTAATAAATTATAATTAAAAAAATATTTATTTTTATTTGATGGTAATGAATTTCTTAAAATATTTTGGAAGATTGACAAAATTCAATGAAATGTTAAGAATACCTGCCTTATGTAAATATAATTTAGTGAAATAAAAAAAAGAGAGACAAAAAGTCTACTTTGAAATTTATGGTTTGAAGAATGAGAATCGAATATTCTTCCTTAACTTTTTCGAAGAACTGACTACGAAGATTAATCATATTCTCGGGGGAAGTGCACGAAGATTCATTAAAATGAGGGAATTAGAAATAATTTTGCTGCAGGCTAGTGATTTCAATAATTCATGTAAAGTCATCTTGCCTTTAAGTATAACCTGTAGATCATCTGCCATGACCTCAAAGGTGCTAATGCTACTCCTATCTTGAGGAATCATGTGCAATTTGTTCCATGTTCCGCAAGCGTACTGGAAGAAATTGTCACACGGGTCCGATGTCTGGTCCATAGCATTGAGGAGAGAAGCCGCTGGAAAACAAAAACATTTCCTATTATGTACTGTTTGATACCAAAGAAATAAAAATGATTAGATGGAAAGTTTTCAATGGCTTTTTCTTTGTTTATTCAATTCCTACTATTATCTGACATTCTCTATACATTTATTTATCTTCGTGGAATTTTTAGTCATTAATAAAATACATTTTAAAGCGCTCAATTGAACTGAAATTTTATATACATGATTATTTTGGATGGCAATACAGTAATTTAATTATAATTAATAAAAATTAATTGATTTAAACTTATTATTTAAAAAATTACAAATACAGCCACGTTGGCATCATTTTTGGCGATTTAGCGACCCTTTTGGGGACTTGTGTCAAAACGTGAAAAGGGTTTTATCTTGCATTTTAGAGCGCTCGTTTGAGCTGCAATTTTTTTATTCAGTATTGTTTTGGGTAAAAATAGGATAATTTAATTACAATTAATTAAAATTAATTGACTGAAACTAATTATTTAAAGAATTACAGATACAGCCCCGTTGGTTTCATTTTTAGCGATTTGGGTCAAAACAGTAAAACATTTTTTTTCTCACGTTTTAAAACATTCCGTCAAACTGAAATTTTATATACACGATTGTTTTGGATGGCAATCCAATACTTTAATGATAATTAGTAAAAATTAATTACCTTTTAATGTTGTGATTCTTTATATTAACTGTAACTATTTAATAAAAAGTAGCTAAAATTATAAAAAAAAATTTGTTGATCTAAGTAGGAATTGACTTAAATTTTTTTTTATATTACTTGTTTTTATTATTTAGCATAATCAATACACTTATTTTCGAAATATATAAAAGTCAACTCAGATTTTAAGGACAGTTCTAATTAATCAGACATTTGTTTTAACGAGAATTTAGGAAATAAAAAACTTTACTTCTAAAGCCATCACATGAAACACACACAATTCATATTTCAAGTACTATCATGATTTTTTTCAAAAAATTGAAACAGAGTAGATTATATTTTACAATGAATAATTGGGCATATACCGTATTTCGAAAGAATTTGATTTCTTTTAATCTCTAAAAATGTTTTGAAGTATGATATAAAATATTGCAAGTTATTAGTTCTACTTGGATCCATAGTTCACTGATAAAAGGAAGTATTTTATTTGCCATCAAAAAATTAAATTTTTTAAGAAGTATTATTTCGCAAAATTTATAAAATTTTAAACATTTTCTAAAATGAAATAATACAAGTATAGTGCTTAGTTATGAACTGTGCTATTTATGTAACTAATTAAGATATTAATTTAGTAGTCACTTTGTGACGTCTTACGCGTCTTTTCTTTAACAAGTCCTTTGGGTTCTTTGGGCCAGAATTAATGGCAACTCTTTTCCAACCAAATCCAAGAAATGAAATGTAAACAGAAGATGCAAATGAACGAAATTTAAATATCGGATCTTAGAGTAAGCGGAATGGCAATGTAAAGGAATGTTAGACAATTGATGTTGGTTTGTGGCAGTTGATGGTTATTACAGTCGTGTTTCAAGTTTGAATGAGTTCTGTGTGACGTGGATACATATATTAGTACTCAATTAGAAGGAACCCGCAAAGTGTTGCATCCCATTGCATATAAAGGCAAGATTGATCGTTACTACAAGCTGTAATAAGGTAGGATTGATTATTTAATATTAGAATCGAGGATTAGGCGGTTCGCGCTTTTTGATATTGGTCTGAATTGGATTGGGTCTTATTATAAATATATATATTGTGTGTTGCGTATTTCGTCATCGTAGATTCTCTCATATTAATTATTATAATTAAATTTGTTAAAGGTTTAAGTTGAATATCTTAATAAAGTCATATTAAGATAATGTTTGATCCTAGTTCTTTCGCTAATCCTACACCTCTAGCTCACGCTGATACTTCGAGAGATGAACTTCTAAGAGGAGGAACATCACAACTTAGTGATAACTTATTATTAAGTTATCAATAAACGTATACTAAGATTTTATAATGTTCCATGATTTTAACATGATAAAACATGATGTTAAAATGCAATCGATTCTTAAACATTAGTAAACAGAAAACTTTCATTTTGTTCATAATAGTTTTCTGGTAGAAATAAAAAGTTTTATTGTTTCATACTCACCAGTTTTTACACATTCTTGAGTTAGGCAAATATTTAAACCTGAAAAAATAGAAAAACACATTATATAATAACCAAAAATATTTCATATTTAACTTGAACATAAGGGTTAAATATTTTGTTAGCTTTGAGAGAAAGAAAATAAATGATATTTACTGACTACTCTTCCTTCAAATTTCTTTAAAACTAAAATGAATATTATTTCCTAACCAGTTCAAAGAAGTCTTATGTGTTTTCGGATTGTTCGAGTTGCATTGGGGTCGCAAACATTCAGATGCTTCAAAATACCTATAATATACCTTCTATCTCTGACAGTTTTTTTAAAGAAGTCAGGCTTTTGTTTGTTATTAATATTCAAATTTTGAGGTATTCATAGAATGATGGAGAGAATTTCAAATTCATTGAAATTAAATCAAATGCTTTTTATTGCTTAGCCAAAATTTTGTGATTGCGTTTCGAATTTTGTTATCGAAAATGAAATTGGCTTGAAAAAATTATTCCATTTTATTAACGAGTCCTCTTTGAAAAAAATCGATTCGTATATACCAGAGGTTCCCAAACTTTTTTACCTCATAGACCCCTTGACAGGTTTTTCGATTTGTGGTAGACCCTACTTAACTAATATTAAATTTTTGCAAATTTATCAACTTAAATGTGTTTTTGACAGCAGGTATAGAGCTAATTCCTTTAAAGTATTTAAATTTTTAGTTGTAGTGAAGTATAGTGTTAAAAATTTAAGAAAACACATGTTAATTAATTAAATTAAAGTTTAATTAATACATAAAATAACTGAGAAACAAACAAATGCTGGGGATGAAATAATACATTTTCAACATTTGGCATCAATTTTGTCAGGTTTAACCCTAAATATTTCCTCGGTTAATAGTGTCCTGTCCTTTCCTTATTCTTTTTTTTTATTTTGGAGATTGGCAAGCGCACTGCAACTCCTTCTCAATCAGAAAACGATTAAAACCTTTCTCAATAAGTGATAACTCTACTAGGGGGGCGCGAGCATATTGAAAAGTCGAAAACAAAAGATTTAAAAAATTATTAATTTACTGAAAGTAAACAAACAAAATACTTTCTGATATAATAAAACATAAAATACGCAATTACACTGATATAATACGCTTATAAATGTATCAGTACTGTACAATGCACTTCATAATTAATTTAACAATACCAAGTTAAGAATAAGTTTCAAAATTATCAGTCACCACATGGGTTTGTATTGTCACTTATCTTGACAATTTGTACGGTTTTTAATTAATTCCTTAACTGCCGATTTAAAGTTACGCGATTCACTCCCCAATGTTACTGTTTTCAATGTAGACGAGCGTAATTTGGTGTTTTTTTTAGGGGGAGGGAAAAAGGAGTAAATAAGCAAATCCTCTGAAATAAGTAAATCCTTCGCAAACACTGTCAAGGTCCTCTTATTACATTCTAAAGCCTTCGGAATAATTTTATGGATAGCACTGCACAGAAAAGATCTAACTTCGGAAAAACGTATATATATGTCCAGAAAACTAATGCTTTGGCTGAGCGAGACGTTTATGTACGTCAGTAGCACATAAGAGGTTAAAGTCGTATTGTAGCTTTAGTGTCAAAGTATAGTATTATTGAACTCAATACATTTTTATTGTATGGAGGGGGCGCGATGAAAATGATGATTGAATAGTGGGTCGCGTATATTGAAAGTTTGAGAAGCACTGGATTACTGTAAATAGTCGCCCTCTCGTAAGGTTGGCGGAAGGGAAAGGGAGATTGGAGGCCCCTGACCACCTTCAGGGAATTCTACCACAAAATTGGGGTGGAATCAAGCCAAATTTTACTGTTACCTGAATGGTGCTCAAAGCTACATTTAACGACAGACATACATCTAGCCCTTTGCCTCGATGAATTTCGTGGGTCTTGATCTGATACTATGTCAGAGAGGTGGTGTTAGTAGCAGCAGGAACAAAAATTTTGTTTTGGAAAGAAAACTGCAGCCCATGAAACGCCCTTAACTGAAGTTAAAATTTGCAATATGAACTAAAATTATGTTTTCATACTCACTTGACAAAGATATATTCTTACTGTAGGTCTTATTAAGTTCACTACATCAGTTTCTGAAACTAAAGTCATTATTCTACCAACTGTCCTCATTTAACAGGTTTTCGAATCGATGGGAACACTCAGTACTGTCGATAAAGAGTTCTGCTTTCTCATAATGATCAAAATGGCTTGCGGTGCTCACGATTAATCGAAAAGTTTAATCGAAATCGGGATAATGGTCTTATTTTCACCTAGGCTTATTTTTTTTCTGAGGAAGTAATTACGCCAAATAACGCTTCGTGGATAATAAGAGATTGAAAGTGAGAAAAGAAGAATTAAGTGAGAAAGACAAAAATAGCAGAATATAGATTTGGTTTGTTTTGAAGATTGTTTTTGACATTATAATTTCTTGGAAAAAAAGAAAGTATTTTTTGTTAAATCTGTAAAATTTTTTATTTGTGTGATTTTATTTCCTATATTTCTATGGGTTTGTTTCATTTCTTACTTTTATGGCAATATATATTATAAAAAATCAGCGTGTAGAACCAAAAAGTGCTATAATTCATTTTTCTTAAACTGCCAAGTAGAACCCTTCTTGATTCCAGGGACTGTTTTTAAAACAATTTACTTTTAAAATCATTGAATATTAAAAGTAATAACTTTTTAAAAATAATTTGAAGCAAATATGCATTTCCTTTTAATATACTGCTAGCCATTTACATTTCTATACCAGTGGTTCCCAGAGTGGACTATACGGACTCCAGGGATCCCCGATATTATTCAGGGAGTCCGTGAAAAGTTAAAATTGATTTGGGGGTCACGAAACAACGTCAGGGGGTCTAAGCAAGGTTTAGTAAAAAATTAAAAAACTTTTTAACCATTTTTATTTTTATGGAAATTTAAATAAATAACAATTATTCTCTGGAATATTCCTGAATGAGTATTGAACCCTTTTGAGCATGGTCTAACTCAAATCCCAAACACAGATGAATCCATACTAATACAGGAGCATGCTATTGAAATATCAGCAAATGAGGACTTAAACTAATGTTTGAACAAGGATACTGCAAAATCTGGTTACAAGAACAGATCCCAGTTTTATATCCTTCATTATGGGTTATTGTACAAAAGTTGCTGACTACTTTCCTGCCTTCCAATTTGGTAGAACGTGGATTCAGTGCCGTAAAAAAACCCTCATCACCAAAAAAAAAAAAACTCGACTAAAAACTAGTGTTTGTGGGGATTTGCGGGAGTCGGACATAAATACTCTCATAACATCACATCAAGTTCATCCAAGTCATTAATTTTTTCATTTTAAAATTTCAATAAATAATTCTTTAACAAGATGTTTTTTCAAATTTGTAATTTTTATACTCTGCATTTATGTAGCTTTTTTTACTTGGGGGTCCTTGCAAAAGTTTTGATTTTAAAAAAGGGTCTGTAGACAAGTTTGAACTATAAAAAGGGGTATGTGGACAAGTCTGGACTATAAAAAAAGGAATATGTGGACAAGTTCGAACTAAAGATAAGGGGTCCGTTAGCAAATTTTGACTATAAAAAGGAGTCCATGGGCTAAAAAAGTTTGAGAACCACTGCTATACACTATGAAGATGGCCCATAACAAACATTACGTTAACATAAAAGGTGCAACATGCTGGGTTATACAAATCACTAGCATTTCAACGAATTTGAGCTATTCGTAGCACCATCTTACAATTTGAATTAAATAAGAAATGGTACAATGGGTTTCTTATTCAAATACAGTAATATCTCGACCTACTCTATACCGACTTATGTGAACCCGTAGTTTTTTATCGTCGATTTTTTTTCTTTTTTTCTCATTACTGAAACTTGGGGAGAGGGAACCATTGCCAGATCCTGATGAAATTAGTAATGTGATTGAAGAAGTTGTCGATCTTGCTAGGCAAATAAGTTTAGAAGTGGATAGTGATGACGTTCAAGAACTGGTGGATTCCCACAATCAAGAGCTGAAGATGAGCTCAAAGAAATGCATCAGAAAGACATTGTTGAACTTCAGTCTTTCCCAGTTCAATCAGAATTTGAATAACGGTCGGGAATTTCATAGAAAGCTTCAGTTTAATTGGAAAAGAGTTATAAATTTTAGAAAATAAAGACTCTAAGAGCGTATTTTTTCAACAAAACAAGTAATAAAAAATTATGGGATGCTACGAGGAAATTTAAAAAAAACAAAAACCTTTGAGCCAGCAAACTACTTTGTTGGATTTTATGAAAAATTTTACATTAAAATAACTTCGGTTTGCGAATTTGTGTGTATTTGTGTGTATCTAAGATTTTATTAAACATTTTCTTTTCTAACTTATTATTTTCTTTCGTCTTCGGCCCCAACTCAAATCAATTTACATGTATTTATACGTGGAATTATACCCCGACTTACGCAGTATCCCTCAGCCTACCTATCGTGTAAGTTCGGTGTATTACTGTATTGGTTGCTTAAGCAAAGTCGTGTAATGTCTCGTGTAAGTAGAGATAATTCCTTCTAGCCCGTGTTGAAATTTGACTGCGACATGATCAGGGCCTATATATAGGTTACTAAGTGTAGAGGTTAGCGGTTATGGTCTTATTTCTGACCTATGAATATAAAATTCCTGTGTCCAGGAAAACCATACAAGTTATCCATGTTGAAACTCAATGGCTCTTAGCGACTAACCTTCGAGAGAACAAGCATGTTGTTTAGGCAGTCTTGTGGGTCGTGTAACCTTAAGTCTGGTGCGTCCCGTAGGTTGGGGTATGAGAGGGTTGGAGGAAGAAAAAGACATGATCTATAATTTATTACTTTTAATCAACTCTTAGCGCTTATGAGAACTTATGAGAATGCACTCTGATAAATAAACCCGAGGAGCAATTTGAATTATTATTCCTATTAAATATATGAAAGCACTTATCTTAATTATTGTCTTTTACGCTTTTGCTTCCAACTTGCTAAGTCGTCAGCCGTAAAGTGGATATCTTCCACCTTTTCATGAATTCTTCCTTCGGATTTAATATTACGAAGTGCGGCCCACCGGTCGTAAACACTAGGCTTTCCGCTTAGGATCAATTCTCAACCATTACAACACCCACTCAACAACTAGCACTTAAATAGAAGCTTGTTTTTGCATAAAATCAAGTCCTCACATGGAAAGTGATTTGCAACTAAAATCGCGGTTAAAAAAAGTATTTTCCCCGAGTGGATTAGTAGGAGCCCGAATAGAACCCGTTACAAGCTTATTTTCTTGACTACAGGTGACTCCGAGGAAAGTGCATTGATTTTTGCTACAGCACTAACTGTTAACAAGACGACCATTGTCAAGACTTACCTTGACGTTACAGCAAAAATAACAGACTTACAGAGGTAAATTGAACGATAATCAAAGACGGGACGTCATGCTTTCTTTTTGATGAATCTCAGCGATGCGAATTACAGCGTATAAATAACGTATCCTTATGTGGAACGCACCAAGGAGAACGAACGTTTCCAATTTGTATTTGGTATCGTCATACGATACCAAACGATACGATTTGGCAGTCATACGATAATAGAGTGATGGTATGGAGTGACATTGAGTACACATCTGGACAACCTCTAGCTTGCATAGCTTATTAGCTTACATTAGCTTATCAGCTACCTTTACGTTCCGATGAGCCTGTGGCCAATATTTTCGAGGAACTAGTAACGTAAGTTTTCAACAAGGTAATACATGAGCACATGTTGCCCGTGATTTCCTGACCTGCTATCTACAACACGTTCTCCTGATATGACACCTATTAAGAACATCCAGTCATATGTAGCTGAGAGATCAGCAAATATGATCTGGCCACCACCCACCGAATGCTACGATTGATGAGCCTAACATAAAATCGAAGCTGTATGGAACGATCTGTATCTATAAGTTAATTCCAGATTATATAACTTGACTCAATGCCAAGTTCGATTAGAACTGCTATTGCTACCAGAGACAGCAGCTGAGGCTGCCTTTTGTACTTATTGTCTTGCATTTTATTCTTATTTCTGCGTACTTTAAAATATCTGTAAATTGAAACATGTCTTTCTCTCTTTGTCTTATATACTTTGCATATATACAATAAAAAATGACATCAGAAGAAAATAAAATGAGACTAATTTTTCTTTCCTCCTTTCTGCAGCATTTTTAGGATCTAAGATTAATTTAGTTAATTTTCTTGTACTGTTTTTAGATAATGTTAAAATTATCAAGAAAACGTGGAAACTCTTTTTTTATTGAAGTTTTTACTTGATCAGAGATGAAGATTATTTTTTTTAAAATAAAAATTGCTTTATTCATCTATCAATATTGTATTTAAGAATAAAAATATAAAAAATTATGTATTATATATTGCTTATTTTATGTGAACAGCATACTATTATATACATTTTTAACAAAATTCACTGATTATACTACGTGCTTCATGTTCTACTTAAAAGTTCGAATTTAAATGCTATGCATCGAGAAAAAAACAAGAATTGATCTTAAGATCTTAAAAATCCAAAACATGAAGGAATTTTAAGAAATAATCGACTACCATATATTAATGCATTTCTAATGAAGACCAAATATCTCATATACAGGATGTTGTCGAATTCAACCAAAAAATTAAGGGAGAGGGGGTGATAGTAGGCAGCATGTGTGGGAACGACAAATCCCCATAGAACATGGGGTCACAAACCACGTTCAGTGAAAATCGTGATCATAGTAGTTGTTGGCAGGACTATGAACCAAACGAGGGGAATGGCTAAACGAATGCGGGGATTTGGTGCTCCGAAGTAGGGTTGAAGAGACATGCATGTATGCAAATTGCGTACTTCTCCTGGAGTTGCTACAGGGAATACTGGCCACTGTGCACCAGAACGTGTGGCTCGGGCATAATGGTGTACCAACAAATTTTTCTATTGCTGCACACAACCACCTCCATGCTACATATTCCAGGAAGTAAATTGAACGCGTCAGACCTATGGCTTGGCCTCCATACTCTCCGGACCTCATTCCCTTAGATTTCTTCTTCTGGAGTCGCTGTATGACGAATCGTGTGTTAGAGTCTTGGTGACCCTAAAGACCATATAAATAGGCTAATAGACGTCAGATTAGTTGAGACTGTCTCATTGGTGAGGTATAATACTAACTGTCGTTCTCGTCACTTCACCGCGGTGCAAAATTATGCGTCGGCAATTGCTTCGAAAGGCAATGTTAATAAAAAGTATATTTTGTATTCAATTTTCGTAAACATTTTATAAAAAAATATGTGCGTGCGTCGAGGTTTACTTGCAATTATTTTATTCTATAAAAGGACAAAAATAAATAAGGATTTTAATTTCACTTCACTTTTGCCCTAACTTAAGAAATATTTTAATATATGGTACAATTTTGTAGCAAATCAATACACAAAGAATTTTAAATTTAAGTAATTCCTTTCCCTACGTGATTAATAAATTTTAAGTTTTACACAATGTGAGACGAATAATCGCAAATCAAGTAATAGTTATATTTAAACTAAATTGTGACTGAATACTTATGTATCTCTCTCTGCGATTTAAAATTATTACAATAAAGATTAAGATTTAATTACATAGTAAATGTTTATAAAAATTATACATATTTATTATTAATTCGAAGAGAACTTTTAATTCAAGAATTATTATGAATCGAAAGATAGTATGGCGAGAAAAACCTCCCAAACTTTGACGGCTCATTGCCGTAAATGTTAAATGCATGTCATAATTCCAATAAATTTTCTCTCGAGGGATATAATTTAATTCCCTCCAAGACTTCGAGTGAAAATTAGTTTTTAGTTTACCCGTTCAACGGAGAAATATATCATTCACCATAACTTTATCTCTTAAAAAACTGCCACTTTCGTGTTTTTAAAACAACATGATGCAATATTGAATCATTGGCGTTTTCTAACCAATAACAAAAGTCTCCACCAGAAATCATATGATTTTAAAAGCTTCCAGTTGAGAAAAACTGTACAAGCGGAGATCCGGGAGCGAACGTGGTATGCTTTCGTCTACTGTCTTAGATGTCCGTTTGTTTTGTTCATTTTGTGTGAGTTAAATAAAATACGGATTTTTTAAAATAGCAACGTGTTTCCTCATCAATCCATTCAACGTCTACAAAAATGAAAAAAAAGATTCTCCCACTAAAAGATTTTAGTTCCAGTGATATCTTTTACATGTATATGATTGATTTTTCATTGATTTTTATTTTTTCCTGCCCTAATCTTAAAGAAAAGAAATCCCTCATATATTATTTTTAAAGTTTTGGGGTAACCAAAGAACCTTCATATATTTAAACTTTATTCTTGCAAAGATCCACACAAGTTTCTTTTCTTAAAAAATTAGGAAACATTAATAAAGTTTCACAATTCATCTCAAAATGTATACGAACAAGATTTTCTGTAAGAGGAGTAGAATGTATTAGCAAAAATTAAAGCGTTCAATTTTAAATTCGTGATATTAATGTTTATAATAGCTTCTCATATTTCCAACTATCGCATTTATTGTAATGAAAAAACAAAGTTCATTCAAAAATAAAAAGGCCTCACGATATTTATTCTCTCTCATGCTTTAATATATTAAAAAATATTTATTAATTATCTAGAATTCCACAGACAGACAAATCACTAAGTATATGTAAAATTACTCTCAAAAGTAGATGGAAAAGTAAACGAATATAAATCTTTATTTTCTTTCATTTCTTATGTACTGTTTTGTATTTCCATAAACACGATAGTTTGAATTTAAATAAAAATCTCTCAACAGAACAATTTTTTTTTGCTGGCATACGGAAGTCTTAAGGATATCACACA
This sequence comes from Trichonephila clavipes, assembly GCA_019973935.1. Lineage (NCBI taxonomy): Eukaryota > Metazoa > Arthropoda > Arachnida > Araneae > Nephilidae > Trichonephila > Trichonephila clavipes. Next base: position 269,343 of record BMAU01021395.1, on the reverse strand, counting down.
AAGTTTTTTCTCCTCTTTGAAGTTTGTAAAAGAAGGGGAAAAAAGGAATTCTCTTTTTTAGTCGCGATTTAGGTCAGTGAATTAAACACTTATTTTGTTTTTTTCGCAGTGCCTACATGGATCTAAATTAAACACAGATGTCGGCACAGATTTTTTTTCTCTTTTACTAAGAAGCCACGAAGTTTCTTTCCTTTTATTTTATTTCAAAACGCGATTCGAGAACTTTTCAATGTTTTCACCTTTTATTGTGGTATGGATTTTCTTTATCAAACAGAAAGTCTTTTGATTATCGAGTGAAAATTTGCCACTAGCAGCTTGTTAAAACTTTTTTTTTGTACACATATAAGCAATACAGTTGCAAAATAATTCAAGGGGACCAAAAGGGAAAACAAATTTTTGGAAGCTTAGAATTTTTACACAACTGAAGAAAATTATTGAGTTAAGCCTATTTTTCAAGAATTCGAATATTTAACACAAATTTCAAAATAAAAAAAATAAGGCTAAAATAATTTCAACTTTTCACATAACAAGCCCAGTGATGGTATATATTATATTTAAAATTTCTATACCATGGTGATGGTCCGAACCCTTCTAATAATTATTAAAAATATTTATATTGAGTTATTTTATATTTTGCCTTCTATATACGATTCATTGAATAAAAATTTGTTCCTCTTTCTAAAGTCAATTTCTATGTACTATATCACCGACTACAGGAATATATAACACTTGCTATTGCTATATTTGCAACTATTTTTTTCTCAATAGTGTCGATTTTAGCGTTACAAAATGGTCACTAAGAGACAGACATATCAGTCATGAATTGGGCATAAAAAGCATGAACGAAATCGCTTAGCTTCCATGCCATGCAGCATAAAGTTTTGAAACAACTAATTCTTACAATGATGAATGCTCTTGCTTCTGGAAGGATTGCTACTGTTTTATTTTTTTTAAAATGCATAATAAATGTTGTATTGCTTTTTTCGTGCAATTGTTTTCAGTGGCGTACGCAGAATTATTTTATGGGGTAAGTTTACATTTGTAAAAAGTACGAAGACGAAAGTGCCATGACGTAACCTTTATACTAGACATTGAAATCTCTTAGTGCATCAGTGAGGTTAGAGCCCCCACTGATACACTTTCATGTACCACTGATTTTTATTTTAACGCTTCGGAAGTTGCCATTCGGAAAAAAAATCTATGTACTCAAACCTCTCTTTTTAAAGCTATTGGTACATTTTCTTCTTGTTATAGGCTTCATTTCCTAAGTTAGCTAGGCAATGAAGCCTAGCTAAAATATAACTTAACTAACCTTTTTTATAACTTAAACTTACTTAGGTTAAAAATTTAAAGGGTTGAAGCTTTACTGAGAGAGATTAATGACCCACATATTCTTTTTGCAGATTATTATTTTGCCTGATTTGACTCTAGGGAGGGAGAGATATATGTAAAATATTTAAAGTTCTTCTTGGCTTTTTTAAGACACTTGAATATCACAAAGGAGGAGCATAATAATTGTAATTAACAATAAATAGTTATCAAAAGTGCCTAAAAATATGTCTTACATTTTTTTTATACACAACTCTCATCCTTTTCCTTTCCCTTTAACACCCCCACCTTTCTTCTCACCATCTACTGAAGCCATAGCCTTGAACTGCTGATTTTGTCTACATATATATTCTAAATCTGTTTCTTTAAAGCGTTCGTGCGTTCTAAAAGCCGACTACTTGTGTCAATCATTTCTAAACTACATCACGTTGCTATGATAACGAATGGTTATTACTGTTTACCATTCTTAAACTGAATTGCTTGTATTCAATGTCATCTGTTTGGTAAAGGCAAGTTTATAAATGTTAAACGTCTGTCTTAAGTATATACATATGTCGCATATTCTATCGGTAGGGAAAAATAATTAATCGACTATAAATTACGTTACTTGAAAGCAGTTTAAAATTCATTTTATTGCTCCCTTGCAAAGTAAATATATATTTACTCTTCCTTTGAATCAAGTAAATGGAAGGTGTTGCAAAAGCAGTTCATCATGAAGCCCAGCACTTACTTTGATGTCCTGTCTTCATAAATATCATGTAGAAAAGAGCACAACACAGCAAACCCAAGATGATGGTTGCGAGACTCAGGAGCAATTCGAAGGTGGTCCTGAACCTGTGTCTTGACCCGGGCTGACACCGGATGCCTCCCTTCTCTATCCTCAACTGAACCATATCATTGGGAGGCTTCTCCACCGCCACCTCTGCCAGGGGATTCTCCTGGATCCTGACGACCGGCTTCTTGCCTGGATTGCCATTGGCCAGCATCTCGTATTCCGGTAAGTTGTCAGCCTGGTTTGGAGAATGCGTGGCTTTGAGGACCATCGTCATCAGGTGGCGCAGAGCAGCAATATCATTCTGAGATCTGGAAGAAAAATGCAAATGGTCATATGCCAGCTCTTCATGTTTTACCAACGTATGAGCAATAATACAAAAATAAATACGATAGCAGCAACGTGAATAAATTAAACCATATTTTGTGTATTGGATTAGTCCCCAATTATGGTTCTGTTCTTTAGAACAGAAATTTACGTCGTGTTTGTTAGAAATTTTTCAAATATGGCAGTGCAGCAGATGTTTAACAAAAATAAAATAAAATGAATAAATAAATAAAAAAAAGACGCTAGAGCAATTAAAATATTTTTTTATTAGTATCTTAAAAGTGTATACGTTTCGTTTAACTTTTTTTTCTCTAGTTTAGAAGTAATTATTGTGAATATGTAATTAATCTTGTTATGATAACCGTGATTGTTCCAACCAACATAAGCGCCGAGTTAAAAGAAAACGCTATAGCTATAAAAAATCGTCCGAATTCTTTACTCATTATTTTTGCTAGTAATATGTGTTGTCTCTGTGTAACTTAAATTAATAAATAATTTTTTCACTAAATGAGACTTTACTGAGCCCAACCCCGAATTTATCTCTTTTAGTTAAATCTTTAATGTTTAATGCTCTACAAGTGTTTATTAACGCTGCACTGTAAAGAAACAGGACGCTATTGGTGACTGACCTGTTTTTGAGCCTCGATCACATGATGAGGATGATACCTAAGCTTCCATTCTCGTCCCTAAGCTGCCATACTAGGACAACGGGACAGACCGACTTAATGTACATCAGCTCCTCTGTAAGGCGTGTTTTCAGAGACAAAAGAATACAGGACAATAAGATCCAAAAAATCTAGGACTATAATTTTATACAGTAACGCAAAGATAATTCCAATGGAATAATTTTCATGTATAAGTAAGACAGAACATCTTATCCCGAAATGCAGCAACAGAATTATAAAAAGTTATATTTACGAATTTATTTCATTTTTTTCTTATCTAGCATGCACTATAGAAAGATATTATTTAGGATTTAAGCTTCTGCGAATTTAGAAATTTACACTTACAACACCAATCACGAAAGCCGTTTATTTGAATTTCGGTATGATATGCAATGTTTATTTTGTTTATAATAAATATCCAATAGATAAGAGTTCCGGCATATAAATATAAAATTTTTAAAAATTAAAAAAAATATTGAGTGTAAGAAAGAAAATTTTTACCTATATAATTTTTTTTTCGAGACGATCGAGAATAATAGACACATCTATTTATTTCTCACACGCGAGAACAATACTCAAAAGGCAATAAGTCCTGTTCATTATTATGGTTACAAATTGGTAACAAGGTGCAATTTTTAGTTCAATGAAATACATCAAACTCAATGATTAACACAACATTACATCCTAAATGCGTATCTGAAAAATGAGGGAGAGCGTTTGAGTGATCGAACAAAGAATAACTGAGGACAGAATATGCAAAGATTGATAGACAATGCACAAAATTATACACAAAAAAGTTTTTCGTGATGATGTAATAAATTTATTTATGCATTAGGTATAGTTAGTAAATATGGATCGTAAAAAGTTTAATTTAATTGAAGAGGAGCTCCAAGAACGAATTTTCCAAAAAACAAGAACAAATAATGGAACTAAATAATACGTGTGACTAACCATTTTACAATTTGAGCAACGAGTTATATAATTTGTACAATGTGGGTTTACCCACTGTTAGGCATATAGAGAATCCCCCCCCTTTCCTATCAAAACACACATTATACTATTTTAACACCTTAAGAGTAATATATTTTAAAGTAGTGAAATTAATTTATTTGAATATAAAGTTAATCACTTACGCGTCAGTAAAATGTTACTATACAGCAACTACAAACGGATTCTGTGTACAATTTATAAAAAAGAAAAATTAATTTTCAAAGTATTTTAATTTACTTTTTTGCTTAGAAATTTTTTTATTTGTAAGCTATATTTTTTAATGGAATAATAAGTAAAATCTTTTATGAATCAATATTTTATATCATTGGATATATTAAAAAAACACATTTTCTTAAAAAATTAATTTAAATTATGAGATGCCCCCCCTATTTTTTTGTTTAGTATCTCCTCTATCAAAGTCTAAAGAAATTTCTCCTCTATCAAAGTATGTGTAAATGATAAATTACATATACTTTCTTCAAAATATCTGTGGTTGAGCATAACTAAAACGCATGGATACTTCCAACTAGTAATCTCTGATTTCAAAATGAATAATTCAGAAGCTACCGAATTCTTCAGTTTAAGCACCTAATTTCATCATTATATATTTAAAAGGTTTTAAAACAGTTAATTATTAAAATTAGTGTTACTTAAGTATTAAGGATAATTAATTCGTAGAAATTTTCAATCTAAGAGTCATTTAATTTAAATGTATGTATAAATACTCTAGTATTTAAATGAATGCCGTCTGGATGGAGTGGTTCGTTTGCCGCTGGCCTTCTGCACCTAAGGTTGCGGGTTCAACCCCGCCTCAAGTCGGTGGCTTTTCATGATTCAAAGGATCGACAGCCTGCCATGTTACACGGCATGAAAAAAATCCCTTGAGTCCCGGTTTGGTTTGGTTGCTCTCGGCAAAATTAAAATCCTAAGTTCGGTTTCGCTTCGCCAGAGCTCAGGTGCCTCTCTCTGAAGGGGAAACTGAGCGTCAAAATTACTTGCGATAACTGGTATGCCCCTATATGGGACCGCACTAAAAAGTGATACCAGTTCCTGGCGAATGTACTAGGTCTACAAAGGTTAGATAACAATGCGCAGCCCCTTTGGAGAAGAAGACGTATTCAAATGAACTGGAAATAAAATGAGAACTCTAAACTCAGTGACGCAACAGCCCGTAGAGGCCCTGACCTACAGCGACAATCTTATGAAATATATTTAATGCGCCTGAACAGTTTAGCGAGTAATAATTTATAACTATTTTTTTCTTCTCTCGATCAGTTTGTTCAGCTTGCATTTCTATTGTCAAGAAAAGGGAAATAAAATGTATTCTTTAGATCTTCCTTCATTGAACTATAAATGTTGATATGCATCAATGATGTTTTAAAAATTTATAAATACTTTCTAAATGTTTGAACTGTGGAATATATCTTTATACGGAATTTTTAACACCTATAAGATATATTTTTAGTGGCTTTCTTCAAAATCAGCTCCACCATAATCTAAATCCGAAGAAAATCTTTAACTTCACTCTTTTATCTTTCTTATATTTTCATATAAATGCAATTTAATTTAAATCCAAAACAAGTTAAAATCCGGATAATTGCAATCTAATTTCTGTTTTAAACAAATTAGGAACATTTTTACAGAATGTATTTTAAAAATACATAACGTTTTTTAAAGATAAAAAGTTTTCTCTCGAAATTGAATAAGATTATTAATTAACACTAGTTATTCGAATGAAAATCTTGTATAATCCTTGCATTAATAATTCTAAGCAGTAAATAAATAAAATGTTTTTAAATAAGTACGAAAAAAGTTGTATTTTCTTTAAAAATTAATTACGATACCTCTACATCTCTAGATATAAATTATCTGTGGTGTATTCAGAGGGATATTCTATCAGGGGATCTAGACTCCTCACAGATTTCGAGAACAATAAGTTGTATATTTATATATATATCTATACATTTATATTTATCTATCTTATATAAAAGTATCGTGATAATAGAAAAAAAGTGAAATATTCTTTTGATAAATGCAATAAATCTTTTTGGCTGAGGATATGAAGCTTACGATGTATAAAACAATAATACGTAACTTATGGACAATATATTTTGGAGGAAAAGAATAAAGAAATTTTTTTTATCCAAAAACAATTCATTTGAATTGTTATTTGTAGACTGTATTTTAAAACTAATTAGGTTTTTTTTTCTATTTAAATTTATTCAGTACATTAAAAAGAAGAAATATTAATTTTATGTTTATTGAAAATCTAAATTAAGACTGTGTATCAATTTGCACTTTAGTTCATAACAAATTTGAGTAAGACAATCTTATTTAATACTATACGGACATTTTAGTGTTTTTGTAAGCAATTGTTAAAACCGAAATAATTTTAGCTACATTTATAAAAGAGTACACTTGTGAAAAAAATGTAATAAATGAATAAAAATTTCAATATTCATATCCACACAAATTTTAAGGTTTAAATGTAGAATCAAAATTGCTCAATTTGTCCCGATTACAAATTCTGTCCTCACCAGATGGCGCCCTGATGGGAGAGGAGAAATATCCGCATTACTCGCAAAGTTCCGAAAACAGTAGGAGAAAATTGTAATAGCTCCTTTCTGTATTTGATTTTTTCAAATTTTTGAGGTAAGTTTAGGGATAAAATAGTCAGTATAAGTAAAGTTTGTTATTTTTGGAAGTTTAAATTATTATAACATTAACTGATGAGCCACAGTGGATTCATATTTTTACGCTGTTGACTTTAAGGGTTAGCTGTAACCACGATTTGATAGCAAATGCTTGTTTAGGTTCAGATTTTGAGTATACGATCAAATATGTTAGTGTTGTGGTTTAAATTTTTCTTATTTATATTTAATTTAAAACGATTAAAATCAACTTGAAGCCTACGTTTTGTTACAAATATATATGGTGGACTAAATACATCATTCAAGAGAATTTGTTTGGTTTGTATACTGTCGTTTTTAAGTGTCAAACTTTCAATTTTTCTAGAAAACGTGCTTGACAAATTTCTAAATAATTGTTAATCCTTTAATGTAATGTTTTTTGAAGGAGCTCACAATTGAATTTTTAATCCTTTATGTATGTATTTTTTTGTTTATTGACAAAAAGTACGAACTAGTGTACTATTTTGTGAAAGTGTTGTGATCAGCGTATTTTACATTTCGTATCCGAAAGTAATGAGTAAATAAGCGTAAAAAACTGTTACAACTTTCATTGAAAATGTTTTATTTTGCTTGGTTATAAGTCGGCGTAAAATACTGAGTGTAATTAATTTACGAATTCGCTTATATTGCGTAAGATCATACGGAGTATTTATTTACTATTATATAAAGATTATAGTTTTTAGATTGCAATTTATGATCTAAGAGTATCTCTGTAATTACTTTTCATAGATCATCGGATATTAGTGAAACTTATTTATAGCTATATTTAAGTGGTAAAAGAGCTATTTATTTTGAAAAATACAGTATTGATAAAAAAAACTATAGGTTTCCATCTATATTAATTGCCAATTTTTTTACCTTTTCCAGCCAACGTAAATTTTCCTGCAATTTTTAATCATTATTAATTTGGTACTTGCATTTAAGTTATTGAAAAAAATGGATTTCTATGTCCTGCTTGTCTTTTGTCTGTGGTTATGCTTTTATCATGAGTTATTTATTAACAGAAGGGATATTACTTGTGTCATTTACATTCTTATATGCTTTGTATGGCGTTTTTCAATGTTCAGGTGACAAAATTAATGTATTCATTGATCTTGACCAAAATCTGAATAATCTTTTAAAAATAAATCAGGTTTAAGGTATTTTTTATTATTGTACGGCTTACAATTGCTTGTATATTTATAATTGTTTAATTATCTTCAGTTTTGCTTGATTATATTTGAATTTTTGTTCATTCAAGGACCAATAAAGGATCTCAAAGAGAAACAAATATAAATGTTGCTAATAATTTTTTGTTTTGATGAAAATCTGATGATTGACAACTAATGTATACATTCTTACATGTTGGGGGGTGAAGAAACTAAAATATATCTATAAATAATTTATTTTTATGTCCTAATAAGTTTATATACTGTGGGATTAATTTAAATCCTATAAAGAAGCTTGATAAATCAATGCAAAATAAGGACCATTCTTTTTGTTTTCATAACAAACTTTTATTGTGAGTTATATATTTATGATCTTTAATCAAATTGAAAATGTTCACATATTTTTTTCTTCTTAACTCTTCAATATTAAACAAGGTATTAATGTTTTGGTAATGAGCAGTTTTGGTAACAAAAATCATGAAGAAAGGAAATTATGTGTTGATCGATCATGTTTAAAATATACTAACACATTTGTTATTTGTTTATGCTTGTATAAATGTTGTGTGAAAGAAACCAAGTACTTATGCATTAATGTCACTACAGCCAAATTTGCACTATGTGAATTGTACTGTCTACCAAAATCTGATTGATTGGGTTCTTTTCTAAATAAAACATGCTTGAAATGATTTGTTGTTGATATCATGTTGTGATTCAAATTGAGCAAATATGGCCACTGTGATGCTAATATGTAAAAACCAAAATCCATGGATATTCTTATCCATATTTGAAGGTCAATAGGAGACTTAAAACAGAGTAATTGAAAAAGTTTATTAAATTTTTTTTACGTTCATTTTAAAAATTTGTATTTTAAAGGTTCAATGTAATAGAGACGGATATTTAACATTGCATCTTTAAAATTTTATACACACTGAAGATGTATGGCCCTGAACCTGAGCATGCCTATTAAGTTATTAAATTTGTTTAAAGTTCTTTTTCTTGTATTTTTTGTACATAATTTAATTTAGTATCTACCTTCTAAGGAAGAAAATGAATGTGATGGAGTATTTCCAAACTTCTGGAATCATCCCATCTGGGTATGTTAATTGGGAACAATATGCCTATTTATTTATAAACAGACTAGTCATTTGCAGTTATTGTTAAATATTTCAACATTATATAAATAATGCAATATTTAAATTAAGTTATTTATGCAAATAAACTTTGACACAAATTCTTCAAAATCTTTGCCAATTTATTGATCTATGAGCTAATATGTTGGAACCCAATTATGCTAGAGAGAATTTACTGTTGCAAACAAGTTCTGTGATATTGTTTACCTAAAACAAAACATAATAATAATTCATATATTTACTTTGATTACACATATTTTGTATTAAATTTAATTCTTGGCCGTTGATTAGTGACATTCATGTTAATAAGTATATTTTGTCTATTTTTCATGATACAATTTTGAATGCAGAACTGAATTAACTGAAGATGAAAAGTACAGTGGGTGATCGGTTAATGAACATAATCCATTCCAAGACTATGTTCGCTATCCGAATTGTTCGTTAACCGATCACCAATTCACCATAGACTTCTATGTGAAATCGATTAATTCGTTCTGGAGACCCTAAAAATTAAATTTTAAAAAATGTATAATTTCTTAGTAAGTTTTTAAAAAAATAATGCATACATATAGTCTTGTATATTAATCAGTCCTTTTCATTTTTTGCTTATAGGGCATTGAAGAACATGTCCAATGTCGATTGCTTTTCTCTCTTTTTCAGGATTTTCCGAAAATAATTAATAGCATTGTCATTGTAAAAATCCCCAACCCTACAGACATCAGCTTGGTTTGGATGCCATTCTAAGACCATTGCTCTGACAGCCTCCCACTTTTTCAAAAGATCTTTAATGGCAGATGTCGGCATTGGTCCTCTTTTGTCTTCCTCTTGTTCAGAAGGAGACATATTTCGTTGTGTTTCTTGGTGTTCTTCATTCAAAATTTCTTGGAGATCTTCTATCGTCAGTTCATTTTCATGTCCCATTATGAGCTCTTCTATGTCATCCTCGTTCACCTCCAATTCCAGATCTCTAGCAGTTGATAAAATTTCATCCTTAATTTAAGGGGTGTCTCCCTGATCACTTCCGAATATGTGCTCGTTGTCCAAACACAAAAAATCTTTCTTGAAAGTGCTCGTTATCCGAACACAAAAATCTTTCGTGAAAGTGTTCGTTAACCGATTTGTTCGTTAACCAATCTGTTCATTACCGATCTGTTCGTTAACCGATCACCCACTGTATCTATGATTTTTAAACTATGAATTTAATATAATTTAATTGTATTTCTGTGTTTTCATATTGTTGTAGCTTTAGCACCATAACTTCAATGACACTTCAGATATGTATTGCATATCATATTCTGTTCAATGAATAATAGAAATAAATAGCACTTTAAAGCTATAAACCAGTTTTCAATAAGAACATTTTACTTGATTTGTTGTATGATTGTCTTTATTTTTTCCCTAAATACATTCATCATGGGATAAAATTACGTATTATGTCCATGTTTGCATTTTTTGTATTAAGTTGGAATTTTTGTGTATGAATTAAGCGCAATTATTTCTTGCTTTTTAGTAAATTGAACATTATTGAGCACACAAACAAATCTTGTAAGGTGCAGATCATATTCTACAAATTCATCATCTCGGTTTCTTTGAGGAGTACCTGACAGTATGCGGTGATATAAAAATAATAACTACTCCCCAAATATCCTTCATAGATTGTTCAAGTTATTATAGTCCAACATACTGTATTACATTGAATATTAGTAAAACAACATGAAAATATGTTTAACATTTAAGTTTTGAAACAGAACAGAAAATTTTCCCTAGTGTTTGACAAGAATGGATTTATCCAAGAGGAATAGCAAGATTTGCATAAAAAATTTTGCAAGTTTTGTGAAACTAACTTTAGAACCAATATCTGAATAGGAAATTGTTTGTGCCATTAGCAGTAAATCTTAATGTGTACAATGTGTATTAGCAATTATTTGTAATTAAATAAAAATTGTAAATATTTTTCTAGCTTTGATAATTTTTATATTTGGCTAACTTAATTTACATAAATTTTAAATTTAAACGTAAAAATTTAAACATCAATTAAAACCTATGTTTCTAAGTTAAATGACTGCAATAGTCAAGTGATTATGAACTTGGGTCATTTGTTATTTCAGTTGGGTTTCGGGTGTTAGTCATAACTTCACTTAAGATCTATTATATAGCTGGACTCCCATGGGTCTATTGTAATAGTAGGGGTGTTAAGAGATATGGTTATCCTTGTTGCTTGACCATGATTCAAAATTAGGAGGTCCATTGTGAATAGTCTGTGTATTGCTTCTAAGTGTGATCTTAATAAATTATCAGCCAAATTTATTAAATTTAGTGCATTATAAACAACTTTATATTTCTACCCGAAGGAAACTTTTTCTATACCTATATTATTCCTTTTTTTTTCACATATCTATAAATATGCTTAAACTTATGATCAAAAGATCTTGTATTATAATGAACGATCTCTGTTAATTTTTTATGTAATAAATCAATTTTTTAAATTTAAAAAGTTTATATATAAAATGATCAAAATTGTTATTTTTAAAATTTATTTTTCTTTTGATCATTTGGAAATCTTATAGGGATACACATAATGCAGTATTTTTTTTAGTATTGCCTTTAAAATACAATAAACAATTTTTGTGTACTTGTATGCTTCTTTAAAAACATGTTTATAAAAATTAAGTCCATCAACAATAATACATGTCTAGCACTGTTTATGGAATGACTGACATTCTTTGCAAAAGGCTATGCATTTCTTGCTCACATGCAACCTTACATGGGAATGAGGATTTTAGCTGTTTTAGATAAGCTGCTTGTATTCCCGTTTCCATTCATTTTTAAATAAATTGCTGTTTAACCTCTTTAAAAAAATTATTAAACTATATTCGATGGTTAAAATCTTTGTAGATTCAAATGTATTTAACATTGCAGGGTTACTTATGTGCTAATTAAATACAAATTACACAGGAATGTTTCAAGGAGGGGGGGTCCAGGGTCGAAAGTCCACCATTCTTGTATCTTGTTTCTCTTTTGATTTTGTCGATTTTCGGAAGCAAAAAAAAACAATTGAATAAATAATTAGTATTAATTAATAAAATTAATAATTAATAACAAATATTTAATTAAATTTTACGTACAATATACTTAGAATTATATAACTATATTTATCTTTTTAAAACATGCAAATCTTCCTCCGAGCATTAAGAGTCATTTGTTTAAACATATGAATTGCTCAATATTTGTTTATATTTTGCACCGAATATTGTAATGGGATTGGTTATTATTATCGAAATGGCCGAGGTAACCGAGTGTTCATGTTCGCGAATTCATAGTCGACTTTGTCGAATCTTAGGGTGAAATCCTTGTGCCACAGAAAACTTGTCGCGGCAAAAATTGACTGATGCATGTCAAATTTATCAAGGCTGAAAGCCCTCACGTTGGCGTGGTGTTGAAATTTGGAGAGTAGTACACCTATTCAGATGTCGCCCTCTTGTCACTTGATTGTTATTAAGAGGTCGTCTCGCCATTAGCCGTCTTGTTCGACGGTAATAAAAAATCAAGTCAAACTATTACTGTAATTTGTTTCACTAACTACAAAAGTATCATTGAAATACTTCTCAACTAGTTTCTTTGGGTTGCCACATTTCTTTTGACAACTCTGTTTCTGTTGGAGGCAATTAATTATCCTTTCTTATGAGATAGCCCGCAGCTGCTTCAGCGTATTCTGCATGATTTCTCTAGACTAAAAATCTTCCTTTGGCGTGTTATGGAGGTTTAAAGAGTGTCAACTCGGGGATTATCCTCGTCATTTTACCGTTTTTCAAAATTACGTGGTCCGTCACGAATATCTCGTGTTATTTTAGAATGCCACGTTAGTAATCAAACTATTTGGTCTTTTGTGAAATCTCCAAGCGTTACATAAAATTGAATTAAACTGGGATATTTTCTGTCGATTTGTGAAATCGGAAATCCTATTGCGCTAACTTAACTTCCTTTTTTAGCCACGGTGGCCGGCGTGTCATGAGTTCGAGCCTTGTACCGCCGAGAAAGGCCGATGCGCGTTAAATATGTAGAGACTGAAAAGTCCTCCTCTAGGTGTCGTGTGGAAGTTAGGAGAGGGGTGCTTGGTCAGGTGTCGTCCTCGTTACTTGACCATGGCTCAAAATTACGAGGTCAGTTGCCAAAACCCCTCGAGTAACTGAAAAGTACGACGTTAATATTCGCTCACTTTCTCCCTTAAGGGCTCATAGGACTCTTGAATTGCATATTTTTCATTTTTTTGAAAAATATATATGTATCAATATTTCTGAGCATTTAGGTACCAAAATTGTGTTGATACTATGAAAACTTCCGAAGTTATTGAGAAATAAGTAGTGAAACATAAACGAAAACCCTAACTCTTTCTGATCGTAAACTTCATTTTTCGCAAAACAAAAAATTTTAGCTTCCGCGCAGGATTTCTCAGAAACTATTTATGGTATCAATTTGAAATTTTATACACGTGTTCAAAATAAGGCTCTTGATAACTTATACTTCAATTTTTTTAAAAAAATTTAATAGAATCTTTTTTATTTGAATTTTAATTAGTTTTTTTCTTAAAATTTTCGTTATATTTGTATTTAAATCTCTAAATTTCTTAAAAGGGATTATAATTTCAAAAGTGAACATTCTTATACCAAGTAAAATTAATTTTGTACATTTTGATCTATTTTGTACTTCAGAATCCTGCGCGGTGTAAAATACCAATTTTCATATTTTTGAAAAATTGTCCAACTTTTATTTCTGTACAACTTTTTAAATTTCTTCGCAAATTCTCTGAAATTTTTAGAAATAATATATATATATATATATATATATATATATATATATATATATATATGTGTGTGTGTGTGTGTGTGTGATTATATTGTTGTAAAAATTGCAAATTATTGTTTCGTTTTATTGCTAAGTTACATGGGTTTGAAGAAGGATGTCTTTTTCGAGTGCACGGATATCTGTTAAGGGTCCTGTGAGCCTTTAATGGCGACTGATAGCCTGTGCCAACAGAAAATATTTATGCTGACACACTAGCCTCGCCTACATAGCACGTGCACCAAACCACACCTCTGATGCTCTTGATCTGTTTCAGACACTACGAATTATCGTCTGCATCATACCACACATTTCTTTCAAAATCAAAGTATTTTTAACGGTACTAAGTGTCTCCTTTATATTTTAAACAATAATGAATGCAAAATGAAGTTTTCGCTTTACGTGTTGTGGGAAAGAATTGTGTTGTGGAATGTTTCAAAATTTTAATCACACATATGAAACAAGATGTTTGTGTAAAAACGTGACAAATTTATTATTTATTATGTTAATTTGTAATCATTTTTCTCTCTGGAAATGTGTTTCAAATTTCAACGAGTTCTTTGTCACTTGTGAAGGCGTGAACGTCCTTGAGTTTATCATAAAACAGGAAATGTGTTTAGTTACTTTTGCTGAGATTGCATCTTTACTGAAATATATTTCTTAAACCATTTTATGAATGTTGCTTAACTAAAGTTTGGATAGAAAACGTTGCCTAAATTAATTTAAAAGGAATGATTGTCCGTTACGACATTTGTGCCAATTAATTGGTTCTTTCTGATATGTTATTTCAATGTATTTCGTTAACTGTTCTCCCGTTACACCTTGTGTGTAGAAAGCATTTTTAAAATTAAAATCTATTGAAAATGGTTTGTTTCAAATATATTAACGCAAGGAATAAATTTAATTATGATTTTAGAGAAATATCAAGTATTTGTGAAAAATCAAATATATATTGCTTATTCAGGTGCTAAGTGTTCTTAAAATGTTAATGTAATTTTTATTAAAGTAGGTTTTTATAGAAAAGAATTATAATGCCCGTAAGGATTTCTGGTATAAATAGTGTTGCAAGAGCGCTCATATTCTTCAGAAGCCTTTTTCGTTCTTTTGGAGTATCTGACTAGGTTCAAATTACACTCTTGTTTCTTTTATTTTTTAATTTTCTAGAAAACAGCTGGCATTTTTATGTTTTTAATTTTATCTTTATGCTCAATAATAAAATAGGTAGTTATTTGTGTGTGTATTACTTTTCAAAATTTTAAAATTCTAATCAATTTTTGGAATTTATTTAAGTGTATAATTTAAAAGGATGTTTTATGTTTTCCAGAAAAAGAAAAGTTGCTGCGACAGATTAAAAAAAATATATATAGGGTGAATAGACTATGAATTTTTAAAATTATTGCTTTTCAGTCAAAAGTTAGAGCCAATCGATGTTGCGAACGGAATTTCACACAGTTTTTTAGTACTATTAGAGAAAAATCTAACTGAAGCAGTTCTAAAAATTAAACGAATTTTAGTGCACTTACTAGAAAAAACTATTAATCTAAACTAATCTCGTTGGCGTTGTAGCCCATCGAAGGCCTGCTGTGCCATCTCAGTTATCGTGACCTTGGGAGCTGAGGTGCATGAACAGATATTCCGGTCAGGTGACCAGTCGGACTCGAACCCCCCAGAGTTTCTTTATAAGTTCGCTTGGTACCTATTTATTGACCTACTAAAGGGATGAAAGACTGAGTAGACTGTGTCCAGTCGGGTTTGAACCCCGAACATGTGGTGTGGAAGCGCGATACGCTACCGCTCGGTCACTGGGCCTCAATACCATTAATCACTTTTGTAAAATTTCATACAAGTATCCCTACTGGTTCTTAAGATATCGCATTTGAAATACAATTGAAATTTACTGGGGAAAAATTGAGAAAACTGGATTTAAACTTAATACATGCAATTTTTAAATTAAATAAGGAACAGAAGGAAACTAAAACTCCTGCTTTTTTATTTATTACTTTTATTCTGATTGTTTAGGTGTTTGCTTTAATGTTATTACTATTTTGGTTTAATCGCTGTTCGAGTTAATTCAATTTTTTTACAGTAATTCTTAATTAAATTGGTTTAATATACATTTTAATTGTGAATGTTGATTGTTTTAATGCTGTAATTACTACATGCATTCAAAAATGTTCGTACAACGCAAGGGGTAAATGAAGGGGAAAAAACCTGTCTGACAATGAAAAGAAGTGAAAAAAATTTCGACAAAGGGAATTTTAATGACATCATTATAGCAATCACTCACATCGTACCCATAACACACCCGCACATAAGTGCTGGCGTCATGGAGGAAAGAGGAAATTAACATGTTGATTTAGTTATACACTCGGAAAAAGCCCGTGCAACGCCTGGCTAAGCGGAGGGGAAGAAACAAAAAAGTCAAGTTTCGAAAACGAATGGGAGAAGATAAGCACTGAAGAAACAATTAAACTCGTTAATTCAATGCCGAAACGACTTCAGGAGGTTCCTGAAAGACGGGGTTATCCAACCAGCTATTAAATAGCTCATTATCCTTTTTAAATATTTTTTTTTTATAGCTTCTACTAAAACAATGAACGCAGACTTTTTCTACTTGATTTTTGTAGGTATCGCTAGAAATATGTCTATTCTATGTAGGTAAACCAAATTTACTTTTGTTATTCTGATTACTTAAAATGAACTAAATAAAATCTAATTAAAATTTGTTTTTTTTTAAATTCCAGTTTTTAAACTTTTTATTCATTGTTCATGTAAGCAATAGTGCGTGAACGCAGACTTTTTCTAGCTAGTGTCCTTGGATGTATCCTATACATTCATATTTGATGACACTGTTGACATACTCATATTTAGCTGTAAAGTATCCTTGGAAGCCGTATTAATCAGTATATTTTTAAAGTCTCGTGATACAAGAGCATACTAATAAACTACCGTAAAATCTGGCGTATAACGCGCACTTTGAATACAAAAAATGAGATCGAAATATTAGGGTGTGCGTTATACGTCGGGTATAAAAACGATAGCTTTAAAAATAAAAAAGTGAGATGAGCATAAAAAAAATGTTTCTATAACGCTTATCGAAATACTGTTTATTTAAAAGAAATTATATACCTTATGAACTGAAAGAGTTCTAGTTCTAGAAATATACTATTATTTCAAAAGTCTGACTTAATATCTGGAATAAATGACTTCAAAACATTCGAACGTTGTATACTAAAATTTAAGATTTATTCTTAAGGCGTTTAATAGGCGTTTTCTTTTGGGCATCTGGACTGTAACACAGTCCTCAATCCCATGTCTTGATAAAACTTGGATATGGGGCTTGACGAAAGTGGCGTTTTTCATTCTGCTGAGTGGCATGGCGGCAATTGGTTGAACGATGGAATCAGGGAGGCGTGGCTAACGTGCTTCGTCAGGATGGGAAATTTTCGAGGTTTTTTGGCATGATAGAGCTTAGAGGCTGCTCTCTGGTTGGATGCTTGGTAAAGTGATCATTGACTCCAATTGGCTGCCCTGGGGGCTGGGATTATTTATTCTTAAAAAGCGGGGTGCGCTTTATATGACGAACATACCTGAAACTTAAAAAATGCAGCTTGAAAGTAAGGTTGCGCGTTATACACCGGTTCGCGTTTTACGCCGGATTTTTCGGTATACGCCTCAACCAATTCCATTCTTTAAGCTGATCCCAAATGATTGCTTAAGTACGCGTGACCGATTGCATGTAAAGAAACTTTCAATTTGTTGCAAATTTTACAAAACTTTGTCATTATTTGTAAATTCTGAAAGTTTTCCATTCGCATAAGTCGAATTAAAATCCAATGTCCGAAATGTTACCAATCAATAAAAAAGAAATGTTTATAGTGGATGAAACTAAGACCTTTAAAAGCATATTTAAAAAGCATACTTTCGGTTTCTCTTGACAAACACATTAATATTTGAAACAACTTTAATTTTTTTCCTGATTATCGCGCAAACTAAGCAAAGACAGATATAGAAACTATGCATTTTTGAATTTCTTTAGTTGTGAAATATGAAGAAAATTTGTTTTTTCATCGAATATGATATTTTCAGCGCAGTCGGTTGATTGATTGACTGAACATTAACGTCGCACTGTTCAGCTATACGAAGGCTTTTGGCGACGGATCACGTAATTTTGAACCATGGTCAAGTGACGTTGACGACACATGAGATGGCACTTCCTCTCCTAACTACCACACCAACGGGAGGACATTTTAGCTCTCGACAGATTTAACGTGCATCGCTGCCCTACACGGCAGGTCTTTAGTGGTACTGGGCTCGAACTCGTGACAAGGCAAGCCATGGTCCACTGGGGAACGATAAGTTTGTTAAAACAAAACTACATACACTAGCTGGAAAAAGTCTGCGTTTACGTACTATTGCTTACATGAGCAACGAAAAAAAATTTTAAAAACTGGAATTTAAAATAATTTTTTTAATTATATTTTATTTAGTTCATTTTAAGTATTCTAAATAATAAAAGTAAATTTGGTTTGCCTTAAAAATTTTTAAAATAAAGACATATTTGTAGCGATACTAACAAAAATCAAGTAGAAAAAGTCTTTGTTCACTGTTTTAGTTGCAACTATAAAAAAAATATTTAAAAAGGATAATGAGCTATTTAATAGCTGGTTGGATACCCCGTCTTTCGAGAACTTCCTGAAGTCGTTTCAGCATTGCACTAACAAATCTGATGGTTTCTTGAGCGCTTTTCTTCCATTTGTCCTTAGGTATATTCATCAGCATATCCTTGCTAGATACATTGTGATGACGAATCCTGTATTCCTGCAAAATCTCAAAGGTGTTCTGTAGGATTCAGATCAGATGACTGTGGGTCCATGTGCCGTTAATTTGGGACATTATACAAGAGCCAAAGCTTCACAATCTCAGCGGTGTGCTTAGGTTCGTTGTCGTGTTGGAAACGAGACGATTATCCTATAAGCCGAGTTTGGTGGCACTTTCCTTTATGATATTTTTTAGGACATCAAAATAATTATATTTGTTCATAATTGATTCTATATACTACCAACTTGCCAACACCATTGCTCGCTATGCACCTCCACACGATGACTCCACCGACGCTGTGCTTTACCGTTGGTACTAAATTGCTCTTTTTGAAGCGCTGTGCTAGGTTTTCTCCAGATTATTTTACGACCTTTTATGCCGAAGATGCAAAAATTGCCCTCATCAGAGAATATCACAGTTCTCCAGAACTCTAAGAGGCTTACGTATATGATCTTTTGCAAAAGCTATCCGCTTGAATTAGTAGGTCATTGAAATATAAGGTTTTCTAGGAACCACTTGTCTACAGTATCCGGCCTTTTTCAAGATTTTTCTTGCAGTATCCTCTTAAATATTTTTGTTAAACTTCTGGTGAATGTCTGTTGCTATTTGAGTTGCAGACAAACACAGATTTTTTTCGCCATTGATGTCATGCTTCGTTTTTCTCTGATTGTGAGTTTAGAAGGACAACTTAAACGAGGTTTGGATGTGTAAACTCTTGTAGATTTAAAGTTATAAATAACATGCTGGATTAATGAATACTGCCGTCCAACGGATCTGGCTATATCCCGACTACTTTTTCACTCATTTTACATTTTGACAATGATTTTACTCTCACTGATACTAATTTCCATCTTTTTATTGCCCATGTCCATCCCCGTATCTCACAAAAACGTAAGAATTAGTGCGTCACAATTTTCGTAAGTTATTTTATTTAATAACTGAATGCAAAAACTCTGTTAACCTATAACGCCTGTTGATAAAAATTCCAAGAATCAAGAATATTCAAATTGTGAATGCAGACTTTTTCTGCCTACAATTTGTGTGTTTTGCTACAAAACTCCCGTTATCGTAAGTAGTTTTAATTCAAAATTAACGAATTCTTGCTTGCAGAATATTTAAATCATAGTGAACAAATTCATAAAATTTTGTTAGAAAAAAACCATTATATTTCTATTAAATTTTATCTTTGCTGAATGATTGCTTATGGGTGAACGCAGACTTTTTCTAGCAAGTGTACATATTTCATTCTAAACATATTCTTGTATGTTCTGTGTATAGTTTGTTACTGTCAGCGGAATTGATAAGTAATTATTTTAGTTTATTTTAACGTTTATTTTCTTAATTTTTTTTCAAAACAAAATTAATGTTATTTGACTAATTATTCATTTATTATTACAACATTGTTTAATATACACATTTTTATTATGAATAAAATTAAACACCTTTACACAAGTGCTCTGATAAGCTATTGACTGATTTGGAAACAGATTTCCAATGTCAATGAAATGAATAGCTTCAGAAGAGAAAAAGAAAAACTGGGATTGTCCTGCAATAAGTAAAGAAGTGAGCATGTGTGATGCTTGCTATTCTTTTAACAGACGTGTTTCTGTATCAGAGAACGCATTTCCCTCATTTCTTTCAAATGAATGTTGTGAGAAACTGGTAAAATATTTTTTTTCTGATTCAAATAATTTTTTTTCCTTTTCCTTTGCGCTTGTTTAATAAATTTTATTCTGTTTGTTCGGGGAATATTTTATGTTTAATGTTTACAAAATGTTACATAAAATGAAGAAAAAATGTAACCAAAGAATTTTGCTACATTTTCTTCCTGAGTTATAAAGCAAATAACGCTATTTACTGTAAATATTGTGTGATATATTTTTGTAAGTGTTCTCCAGTGATTTCACATAATTAAATTGCAATTGTTTGTATGTAATATGACGTTGCAGAGTTAAAATGGAAATAAATTTAAATGTGTATATAATTTTTCGCCTTAGCAATGGAGATGGTACACTTTTCCCCTTATTTCTTTGTTCTTATTTTCATTTGCCTTATTTTTTGATCCTTTAACAATATATGATAGAATTATGTATTGATATATCTATCGATTTTTAAATCGAAAATGTAAGGAAGAAAATTAAATATATTGTTGTTTTTTGTATGTACTCAGAAATATTAATTCGCAGCAACTGCTTTTCTGAATCATTTAATTTATGTTAATTTTTTAAGAGAGATTCCTCAACATAATCAGCAGTACTATGGTTTTTTGGTGTAGCAGTTGACAATATTTATGTATCAATATGGCTTTTGTATTTTTCTTTTTTATTATGTACTTGAACACTTGTAATTTTTAATTGAATTTTCTTTCTACTTTAACTGAAAAAAAAGAAAATGAAAAGTATGCTAAATGTCCATGGCTATATTTAGTATTATTATCAATAATTATAATTTATGATCTAAATACATATAGTTGAAATAATTGTGTTTTAAAACTGACTTTTTACAATTTTAAAATGGTAAAATATATTCAGCAAATACAATTGCATCAATATGATATACAGCATTTTTGGAAATGGAGAAAATCTACTCCTTAGCGCTTCTGCGTCTTGTCGGAAAGAAGCTGCCAGTGTGAGATGTACTGCTATGACAGACCAGTCATGATGGTTGGAAGAATGGATGACTTGGATGGATCTTTCAACAAGTAAGCATTTAAGAAGATGTATGAAGCAATTTCAGGAATTTTTGGAAGGTGTCGTTCAATTTTCAGAATTGAAATTTCAATTATCAACATGTTTGATAAATTCTCTAATTATAACTCAAGTCAATCGTGCCTGACAAAATGGATAAGCCCAAATGTGAAAGAAAAAGAAAAATAGGAAGATGAGCTGACTTAATATACACAAAATTTTATGCTATAAAATTAAAAGAGGTTTTGTATTTTCTCAATCTGATAGAATGTTGAACAGTAATTCTTGTTCTTATTTGCTTTTAACTATTGCCTTTTGATTTGAAGACCAATTAATATGATTCATGAGAGTTTCATACCATATATAAGTTTTGTTACTTTGTATACTTGACAGGCATTTTACTTGTAAAATAAATAGTAATTGCTTTTGCAGTCAGATCATGTCAGTTTGACCAATTATATGTTTGTGTTTATAATTTGCTAAATACTGTTAAATAAGTGAAGTATGTTCTGTTATTAAATTTTTGTTCTAAGCAACCTTAAATTCTTCAAGTTTTGTTTAATTCATGGTTTCTCAAATGGTGGGTCATGATGTAGTACTGGATTATGGAGGGAAAAAAATGAGTGTATATATAGAAGACATGAAAATGGTGTACATAGAAAAATAGTGGGATAAATCCACAATTTTTTCCATTTCAATTTAAAAGAACATCCTTGAGAAGTGGGGACGCTGAAGCACTGAAAGTGATTTTAATAAGCAGAGTGACTGAGAAAATTAGTGTTGAATGTAGGGGTTAGCTTTGTTGCAGTTAGCTAAGTTATATTTGGAGCTCTTGGTCATAATTTTCCAAAGTCCTCCATGCTATAATTAACTTAACTCTTTTCATTAGTCCATAAATTATAAAAGCATCTGATTGTGCCCTTATTTATATTACAATTAAAAAATTTATTTTAAAAATGAGAAGAATCTAAAAAATTAAAGCTTTACTTAATATTAAGAAAATTTATGGAAAGATTCTTAAAACAGAAAAATTTGAGCAGTGTGAGAATAGCAGTAGACTGGTTCTGAAGATGAAGTTTTGTTGAGTGCTTATTGAATGTTCACTGGCAGAGAAATTTAACATCTCAGAATAGCGAACGGAATTCTAAAAAAGATACAATAAAGTTGTACTTCTACAATAAAGTTAATTCTAATAGCTGTACACTTGCACATATTGAAAAATATACCTTCAACCCAAATTTGTTAGACCTCTCAATATTTTAATTATCATATCAAAAAGAGTAGATATACTCTTTTATTGCCTGAGATTTCAGTTTATATCAAGGAACATTTGCTATGCTATTCTTGGAGACTAATTATAAGGAATATTTTTATCCAATGAACAGCAGCAAAAAATTGATGAGAAATCCATTTTCAATTAAGTGTAAAATTTAAGTCAAAATTGCTAGATTTGGGGGTTTAGTCTATTGTTGAAAGTTCACATGACAAATCACAAAAAGGCATATACAAAAAAATACTACAAATGAATTCTTGTCTTTTATGTCGGCAAGAGTACCTGTTTAAGCAGAAAAATTTGTAGGATATAATGTCTTATATAATTATGTACACGTGCAAAGCCTGATTTTCTACTCTGGTTTTTTTTAAAAAAATAAGCATGGAAACAGGTTGGAAATAGAACCGTATCTGAGACTTAATTTATCATTTTCACCAAACGGGAAATTTTTAGCAAAATTTCCCTCCATGCTTGTTTAAAATTTTATTTTATTAATATTTCCTTTTTGTTTTTTAATTTTTGTAATAATTTCATATAAGTAATTAAAATATGTGGGAACCATACTAATGCATTTTCAAATTAAATGTTTTAATGTTTCAAAATTTTGAAAATAAGTAGTATCTTATTTGTAAATCATGCAAAATAATCTTGAAAGTAACTAGGTCCAAGGAAAACAAATTGATAAACACTGGTCTAGTGCTTTTATTGTGAGAGATTAATCTCTATTACTATTTATTTACTATCACATTTTACATTAATGATTTAGTTTTGCTATAAGAAGTATCCTCATCCCCCCTAAAGTTTTATTTTTAGTAAAATAGATTTAAAAGGTAAAGTTAAAGCATAAAATATATGAAAAAAGTTATGTTTTTTGTTTTCAAATTCATTAGTTTGCTTAAATTTTGGTTGTGATGTGTGTTATTTGTGATAAATATGTTAGCATCCCCAGTACAATTTGTATTGTTGTCCGAATAATTTGAAAAAAACTTGAACCAATAAAATTTATGAAGAAATAAAACTCTTATTGTATGAAACAGAAAACTACTCTTTTTCAGGGCAATAATTATAGTCTTCTATTACAGTTATTAAAATATACAACTGTGATGAAAAACACCATTTGGATGTGAAATTTTGACAAAATCTATAAAATTAACTAGAGTTATCTCATTTTTTTAAAAAAATTATTCATCAGTATATGTATTAGCAGTTTATGATTGAACATTTAAAGTAAATGCGTAAAGAATTTTCAAGTGATTATTTTTTTTGATTATATCTTATACTTAAACTTATTTTTAATATCGAAAAATGAAATATTTATTCTTAAAAATTACTTTGACTAAGTAAAATATATCAGTTCAGATTAAGTGTAATTATCTAGAATATTCAAAAAATTTAGGTACACTTTTGAAAAATCATTCTTAAAATATAACTTGATATTTTGCAAATTAAGTTCTGCATAAGTAGGAAAATGTAAATAGAGAGAGAGACACAAATCTTAAAAGTCTTCTAGAATTGATAAATCCATTGATTAATTATGAATTTAAATTATTTATGTGGTTCATTAGAGTATATAAATAAGAATTTTTCCTGGTAAAATTACCATAATTACTGACTTTCTTTTGAATCCAAATTGTTACAGAACTGTTCAGAAAACTATTTGTAAACTATGTGTTTTTACACAATGAAAAATTAAAAGAAAAAAGTTTTTGAAAATCCTTTAATTAAATGTCATATTTGAAATTCAATGATTTTGTTCTGTATCCACATATTTTTAAGTAACTTGACCCATTTCATGAAAATCAACAAAAAATAGTCCTGGATTTTTAAAAATTTCTTAAACAGCAAAAATTATTGAAAGCAGAGAGGTAATTTTTTTGGTTTCAAAGTAATTGTAATTGTAGAAATTCATAAAGATTTTAAGCATAAAAATGTAAATGTTAAGTAATCTAAAAGAAAATAACCAGTACAGTATAAAAAAATTCCATTTTCTTTATGAAGTACTTTAAATTTTGTAAATTAAAACTTTTCATTTAATAATCCAAATCAGTTGCAGTATTTTAATTGCTATCTATATAATTTCAGTTATATTGATTTGTAAATGCCAAGTTGGTTAATAGTAGAATTGTAGAAAACATAATGTTAACATAATGAGGCTTGCCATGTTTTATGCCCCTTATACTTCAGATATTCAAGGGAGAGAGAAAGGGAACAATGAACTTAACTATTTTTAATTCAATTTATGTGTATTAAAAATATGTGTACAATGTTAAATTTTTAAAATTCACTGATTGAATGTCATTAAAATTATTTTGGAAAATGTATAGGTTATTTAAAAATTTTGAATGAAAGTTAATCTTATTTTTAAATTTTATTTAGAATGCTCATGAAAAAATAAGCTGATGTGCCATGGCAGATCAATCAAAAGCTCAAAACCAAAAGAATGCTTCTGATGATTGTAGAAAAAATATTTCTGAAGAGGATGTATCATTTGCTGGAAATTCCAACAGTAGCAGCTCTTCTCAATTTAATGATAAACAGTTTGAAAAGAAGCCTAGAGCATCTTCATCTAAGGAAAACGATTTTACAAAAAGTATTAAGTATCAAGACAAAGATTCTTATAACAATCAAAAGCACCATTTTTTTGGAACTGGCCTATATAACACTGATGACATTGAAGACTTGCCACCTCGTTATCGTCAGAAGGTTTTAAAAGTGGTTGATGATGTGGTATCTTTCTTTTCATCAAAGTATCCAGAAGATTTTGAGTTAAGTAATTCTCAAATTAAGGATATTGTTGACTTAAATAAAGCTAATTGTGATCCAAAATTAGAATCTAAGTCTGTGCTCAATAAAACTTTTTCTAATAAAAAATCGGAAGCTGAATTTGACTCGGATGCTGCTTCAAAATCAAATCAATTTACGCATGTATCAGATTCTGTGCAGGAACGAATCAAAGGCAGAGGAGATTTCAAAGGGAAGTTTAATAAGCAAAACAATCATCACAAAAATTTTTTAAAAGGTTATGAACCTTTCGGTAGTCCTTCACATAATGTTCAAAGCAGTTCTAAACCTCCTGGTAAACCTCCAAATTCTCAAAGAAATTTGAGGATACCCAATGTTTCTTTAGATAACCATCAAAATAGATCTAGAACTTTTAGTAATTCTACAGATAACACTCACAACAGTTATAGGACTTCATCTGATTCTTCAGATAACTTTCGGTGCAGCTCAAGGATTAGTGATGATGATCATAGTAGTTCCTGTACTTCTATATCTAAGGACTCAAATTATTGTGGTCAAAGCAATAGTAAAATTAAAGACCATCCATCATCCAGCCGACAAAAGGATTTGATCGAATCTGCTGTGTTTCACCATAAAAAAGGTAAAGATTTTAGTAATGAAAAGAGAGATTACCTGAAGCAAAATAAAAATGTAGGTGTTGATAACATAAAATCTAATGTTAGGAGAAATGATAGATTTGATAATAAAGATTTAAATTCCAATGGAAAGTTGACTGAGTTCAAAGAAACTGAAGAGCAAAGAAGCAAATCCAGGACTAATAAAAAATTTTTAAGAGGAAATGCCTATCAAAATGCGTTTTCTGATTCAGGCAGGGCTGATGACCATGCAGAAAGGAATAGTCAAAGCAGTTCTAAAAATGCTTTCAAAAATGTAATACTTGAGGATAAGGAATCTGTACATGCAAGCCAAAGTGTTGAGCCTGACTGTAGTGAATCTCCTAAAAAACTAATTAAACCTGGGAGACATTCAAGAAATAATCAAAACCCTGATGAATATTTTACAACAAGAAAACAGTATAATAAACACCCCTTCAAAACCAATGATTTTTCTCCTCATTCTGATAAAGCTAAGCAAGAGGGGTTGCGACAAAGAAAATTTTCTGAAGATTCAAATGTTGCTTCAGATGTTAGTTCAGTAAGTAGTGAAAAGATTTATCAGAATACATTCCACCATTCTTCCAAAAAATTTATCGAAAAAAACAGTTCATTTAAAAAAAGTAAAAATTATTCAGGTGTTTCTTGTAGTGGATCAGTTATGGATTCTGATTCTGTAATAAAGGGCTATGAACAGAGTAATACTAAAAATAGCAATTTTTCTAAATCGGATAAATCTGATTTTCACCTAAGGGATTCTGGCCCTTATGAAATAAAGTCAGTTTCTCCCCAAAAAGGAAACATGTCAAGAAATTTAAAAACACCATCAAATGAATACAGGAAACATTTTAAGCATAGTTCAATACAGGATTCATTATGCTCCAAAAATGATGAAAGCTTTGAGCATTCCCAAAATGCCACTGATGCTGATAAAATAATAATGGAAAATAAACACCTAACAGATAAAGACCAAAAAGTCAACCACAAAAGAACTAATTCAGATTTTGAGAATACTCATAGCTCTTTAAAAGTTTCACAAAATAGAAATTATAAAAGACAAAATAATAACATTTTTAATAATTCTTCTAAAGCCTTGAATGATTCAAAAACTGTTTCTCTGCCAAAACCTAACACAAAAGATGTTTCCCGCCAAATAACAAAGTGCATTGAAGAATCAGGTAGTTCAGTTACTAATAATTCAAATGCAAGATTATTCCCACCGATAAGAATTAGAAGTAGTTTAGAATTTGAAAATGCAAAAGAACACAGGAATTATCATGTACCTCCTTCAAGTATAAAAAAAACTAAAGAATTAGGTTTTTTTATTACTGTTAATGTTTCAGAAAGATATAATGATTTAGAATTTTGGCACAAGTTTTTTGTGAATGCCTTGGAAGACAAACCTTTTAACTTAGATATTTGTTGTGGGTTTTCTGAATCATTAATTTTGAACTTTAATAGGAGGTCGGACGGTATGAAAGCTACTCCTATTCTTAGAAAATTAAAAAATGCAACAAAGAATCTCAGAGAACCTCATTTAATTCTTGTATCTAACTTCAAAAGTCATCGTATGAGACCATGTGATTGTAGAGGAGTAATGTTTCAAAATTGTCACATGTATTTCAAAGATTTTGCGTCAAGATTTATAAAGGAACATAAGGATAAGATTGCTGAGGTTGAGACTGAAATAAGATCTTTAAATAACAAGAAATCAAAATGGAAACAAAATTTATCCATACAATTAAAATCAAGTTTGCATGAAAAGCTACTTATATTGAAAAGAATGGAATTCGTTTTTTTAGATTATGTCAATGATTTAGAAGAAATATTATTTTTACATAAAAAATTTGCTGTGGAAGGGAACTTAACTTTGAAAGAAAAATTTATTTTGAATGATGAGCAATTTTTTGAATTTTCTAGTAAAGAAAGACTAGCATTGAAAGAAGTTTTAATTTTAGAAGAAAAATATGCTGAAGGTAGAATATCAGAAGAAGAAAAAATAGCTAATGAAAATAAATTAAATTCAAAAGTTGAGTTACCTTCTTATTCTGTTTATTTAGCTATACGCAAATTAAAAAAGAATTTCAGTTATGAGTGTAATTCTCTTCGAAGGTGCTTACCAGTATATTCCAAAAAAAATGAATTACTTAAATCAATTCGAAGCTATTCGGTTTTAGTTGTTAGTGCAGAGACAGGATCTGGAAAGACTACTCAATTAACAGAATATCTTCTACAATCTAAGGTTGCTGAGAAAGGTACTATAATTTGTACACAACCTCGCAAAATAGCTGCAATCAGTGTAACTAAGTTTGTTTGTGGACAATTAGGAAGTGCTGTTGGAAAATTGGTTGGTTATGATGTTGGTACACATAAAAAATATGACAAAGATACAAAAATTATTTACATGACTGATTATGTACTGTTAAAAAAATTTTTACGAAATCGAAAACTTCGAGGAATTTCTTGTGTGATTATAGATGAAGCTCATGAACGTACACTGTATACTGATTTAGTTCTTGGGATGTTGAAATCATGTTTAAATGAAAGACTTGACCTTCGAATTATAATAACTTCAGCTACAATAGATCCATCTTTGTTTCTGCAACATTTTGGCTCAAAACAGACTCAAATTATTGAAATTCCTGGACGAACATATCCTGTCGAAGTTGTCTGGCTGGAAAAGGATGTACAAATTGGATGGAATTATGTAGACAAATGTGTAAAAACTGCTGTAAGAATTCATGAAGAAGAATCTGAAGGTGATATATTGGTATTTTTGACATCACCTGGAGAAATTGACGAAGCTATTATGATGTTTCAAGAATTTTGTTCAGGGCCTGAAATGCCACAATTAATGAGTTTACATGGGAAATCTGATCTGGAAGATCAACTTCTTGTATTTGAAACTAATCCTAATAATGTTAGAAAAATAATATTTGCTACTAATGCTGCAGAAACTTCTTTGACTATTCCAGGAATTAAATATGTGATTGATAGTGGTATGACTAAAGAAATGGTTTATTTCCCTGAAAAAAACAAGAATTGCTTATTGGTTACTTTTGTCAATAAAAGTTCTGCCGATCAGCGCAAAGGTAGGGCAGGGCGTACTCAGCCTGGAGTGTGTTATCGCATGTACAGTAAAAGAAATTTTGAAGAAATGCCAGATTCATCTACTCCTGAAATTTTAAAAACAAACCTTCAAGCAGCTATGTTAAAGCTCTATCAGTTTGGCATAGAACCAAGAAAATTTGAATTTGTTGAATCTCCGCCCAAAGAAGCTGTGATTAAATCTGTAGAGTCTTTAGAACAACTAGGCTTAATCAAAGAAAGTAAAGAAAAAGGATATTGTCTAACAGAATCTGGGAAGAAAGTGGTTGAACTTCCTATTGAACCTCGTTTAGCAAAACTTGTTCTTGATGGAATT
Organism: Trichonephila clavipes; assembly: GCA_019973935.1. Lineage (NCBI taxonomy): Eukaryota > Metazoa > Arthropoda > Arachnida > Araneae > Nephilidae > Trichonephila > Trichonephila clavipes. Next base: position 239,853 of record BMAU01021395.1, on the reverse strand, counting down.
AAAGTTGGAATAGGCTTTGAAACCATAATTATGGCTGCTCTTGTAAATGAGGCTGGAAGATTATTTTTCAGACATGAGGATACAAAAATAATGGCTGATAAAAGAAAAATGATGTTTTGTCAACATAGCGGTGATTTGTGTACTTACTTAGAAATATATAAACGCTGGATGGAAGTAGCACAAGATAAAAGATATAAGTGGTGTGTAGAAAATTTTATCAATTCAAAAGCTCTAAGTTCTGCAAAAAGGTCTATGGAGGAAATTTTATTGGTTCTTCATCAAGAACTTGGTATTCGTGTGAGTAGACGATACAATAATCAAGCATTTAAATCTCATTATGAAAAAATAATATTCAATTGTTTCTCAGAAAATTTGTGCACATTTTCTGGACATCCAAAAATGGGATATTTCTCTCCTTATTTTACTGAATCTTTATTTATTCATCCATCTTCATCCCTGTCGTATCTGAAAACTCAATTTCCTGTTTTTCTAGTATACAGTACTTTGATGCAAACAACTCGAAATTTCCTTCTGGATGTCACACCTATTAAAGAAGATACACTTAAGTTAGCATTCCAAGAAGGCACTTTTAAACTTCAAGTTGATATGCTTAAGTGCCTTCAGATTGTTCCTAAAACTTTGGGTCCTTTTGGAGAATCAATCTTAGTGAGGCACATTTTAGGCAAAGGAGGATCCAAGATTATTAATTTAGAAACACTTGTTGAAAAACTCATTAATTCTAAAAATTTTAAAATTGATGTATTTGTGGAGAAGGGAATAATATTAATTTATCTTGAAAAACGTTATCATGAGACAGTATCTCAGTACATTAACAACATTGTTGAGGATGCCCATGCTATTATGAGTAGAGAAGAGGAAATGGTTGAAATGAAAGGCAGCTTTTCTTATTTTTATTTTGGAGCTGGAGGCATAATAACTGATATTATAATGCCAGGGGAATTTAAGGAAATAATAATTGAAAATTTATTAAATCTTCAGTCAAAAAAAGTTGAAGAAACATTGAAAAGTTTTGGACCGTTGCAGTGTCTTCAGGTAACAAATGTTGGAAGAAATTCATGTCGTATATCAGCTGTCTATGAAAAAGTAGCAAGTGCTCAAGAAGCAATGTTGCATTGTAGTCAACTAAGAGATTTGAAGGTGAAATCTGTAATCCATGTTCCTAAAAATAATGAAGAGGTTTTACCATTGTACAGATTGCAAGTAACTTGGTATCGATGTCCAGCTACTGGTAGTGGCTGGGTTGAATTTCCCACTGAAGCTGACTGCATTGTTGCATCTGGTAAATTTACTGCAGCATCATTTTATATTGATAAAAACTACATACGCTTTACGCCAACAAAGAATGAAAAAATTCTTGATATAAAAAATCTGCCTCATTTTGTCAATGAAATTATTTTAAAAGAAAAAATACAAGAAAACCTCAAGGTAGTGTTGAAAGAATCAAAAGAAATGCGGATTCATGTGGGACGGAAAAAACCTACTGCAGTGACTGAAAAGGATCTAGAACATGTAAAGAATGAACTTAAAAAGTTATTTAAAGAAAGTTCTTTGATTGATGTAAAGTATCCAAATTTAAATGATCCTTTTTGGACAGCCTTTGTATATTATAAAAACTGTCAAGATGGTAAAAAAGCTTTATGTGATCTTGGTGATAATGCCAAAATTGATTCATTTCCTTTGCAAGTACAGGCAAGATTAGAATCCCATCTGCAATGTAGGAAGAATGTTTATGAAGCAATTCAGGGTGAAGTAGAAATAATGAAAAAGAGAAAAAACACATTTTTCTCAATATGGCAAAAAGAAAAAGTAGTTAATATTAAATTTTCATGTAAAAGTATGGAGGAACTGTGTGATATTCATTTGCAAATTTCACATTTGCTTCGTGGAAAAACAATGAAATGCTTGGATAAAAAATATCATTATCTGTTTACTAATGATTGTCGTGAAGAGATCGTTAAAATTGAGGGAAGTACAAAAACAACAATAATCCTAAATGACACCAGAAAACTTATATCTATTTTTGGTCCAAAAGAAAACTGTTCTTTGGCTTATGAAAAAGTTTGTGCCCTTATTAGAAAAACTGCTCTTTTTAAAAAAAAATTATTTAGTCTAAAAGCTTCTAATATTCCTCCAGGATTTTTAAAGAGACTGTATTCTAAGTATGGGTTTTACTTGGAAGGTTTAATCAATGACTTTAGGTTAAAAGATGCTAAACTTGACACAGAGAAAGGAAGTTTAACAATAGAAGGATTGCGATCAAATATAGAACAGGTATGTAAATTTTTTAGGTTTCTTAAAAAATAGTTATTGATACTTTGTTAAAATTTTAGTCATCTATGATTCAAAATTAAGTCATATTTAGGTACTCCCTAAATATATTTTAAATATATTTTATTAATTCAAAATGAAAGAGTTAATTAAAAAAACTCATAGACATTAATAAATTATTCATAAAAATGTTGATAGTTCATACATCATTAGTTATTCATTAAGAAATATTTCATAATAAATTGATCAAAAGTGACTCTAAAACAGCATAAATACAAGATCTTTCTTTTGTTTTAAACTACTAATTTGCTATCTATAAAAGTCAAAGTGACTTTCATATTGTTATACTGAATGAAAATTTTGCCCCTTAGGTAGTTTAAGGACATATTTGTCTATACTGTTCTAAGTATAGAAACAATTAGGTATTGTAAGGAATTTTTTGGCTTATTTTTGGCATTAAAATGCTTATTATTTCTGCAGGACTTTAACTGAATGAACTAAATGAAGGAATAAAGAAACAATCATTTTTTATAGATGGCAACTTTATCTTTCAGTATCATTTGCCTAACCATTTTTTTTCTTAGTTTTCATTTTAATAACTTTAAAAAATGATAGTTTAATTGTTTTTTATTGTTGGTGTTTTAAGAAAAATAGTATATGGTTTTTAAAAATATTCTGATTGAAATCCTTTCTTTATAATTTTTTTAGTGTGAATGTTTCAGATTACATCTCTATAATTTTTAAACCTGATCTTCAATTTTTTTCCCTTGCAACAGCTATTACCAATTTAATAGTTTTATAAATGAATCTAAGTGCATTACCAATTGTGCTTAACAAATTAATAATTTTGCTCATTTCTGCTTGATCATATATAGTAATTTGAGTTATTAGTATTTCTAATATATATAATGGGTAAGGCTTTTTTTTTCTCCAAATGCTTATTCTTTTCAGTTTTTGTGGATCATTTGCATTTCCAAATAAGCTTAAAAACTTTAATCTCAGTTACATTAAAATTTTAATTATTACGTTTTAACTTCATATTTTTTTGAATTGTATATTTTGTGCAGAAAACTTACCTTACTTTCTCATTTAACTCATATATTATCTTGATTTTTAGTTTCAATGCAAATTTTAATCAAATCAAATTCATTAAAAAGGAGTAAATCACTAACAGGCTGAGCATAACATTTATATGTTTTTTATAAACCTTAAAATGAGCATCATATTTAAATAAAATAAAATGCAAAATAATTTACTTATCAATCTTTGATTTAGAAAAATATTAAAAGAGATTTAGGTTATTTTTAAAATTTTAAATGTCTATGAAAATATAAACCTGACATAAAAATTTGTTCATTTGCTTGTTTTATAATATCAAGATACATTTAAATATGTATAAAATAAATATTTTGTAAAATTAAAAAAAAATGCTTTAATTCTTAATATTTTTTGCATAGTTTTATTATTTTAGTTTTAATTTTATTCCAAAGATTACTTATTTAATGTTAAATTCATTTTTTGTGAGTAGGTTGAAAAGCATCTAGAAAGTATCTGCAAAGAACTCTTTGAGAAAAATTCTGAGGTAAAATCAGATGAAAATAAAGAAATATGTGGCATATGTTTTGATGCTTTAACTTATGATTTCTACAGACTTGAAAATTGTGGCCATGCATTCTGCAAAACTTGTCTACTGCTGCAAATTGAATCAAAAATTATTCCATTAACTTGTGTTAAACAGGTATTTATATAAGTTTTTAAAATTTTGCAAACAATGTAAGAGAAGCAATTCTTTTTAATCTCTAACTAAATATGAAATATATTGTGTTTGTACATTTTCTTACTCTATGAAGACAAACTTTTTTTTTTTGAAGTTCATCATTTCAGGGAAGGAATGTTTTCTCTATCATGTCTTATATTTTTCTGATGTATCATAGTTGTAACTTTATAGCAAATTACAAATTAATGTAGACACAAACCTTATTGCTCAAATCTTTTCTTTTGATGTATGAAACTGAGTACTTTTGAACAATTTTTCCTTAATGACTTTCTTGTTACAGATGTTGTGGTTGGTTCTGGTTGAAAAATGAACTCTTGTTATTTTGATGTTTAGATTTTATCTTTCTAATTAAAATTTTTTTTTCTAAATTTAATTCTTTTTTCCAGCTTGGAGGGGGTGTATGTGTAGATTTATATTATTGTATATGTAATACACATTCATATATATAATAAATTTTTTTGAACAAAATTTTGGGAAACTAGTTATTTTGTAAATTTAAAATACTTATGTGAATGTGTATGTGAAAAAGAAAGAACACTAGTAAAATTACAAAAAAATACCCTTGTTTGATAAATTTACTTCTTAAAGCTGTGATATTGCTGATATAAGAGGTTTTTATGGGGAAAATAATTGAAGATTTCAATTTAGCATAGCTTTTAAGTTCTCATGTAGGTTAGTGTTCAAGTTTGGAAAATAAGATGTATATTTTAAATTTTCTTTAAATTTTTTTTTATTACAATTAAAAATTTTGGTTGTCTTTAAGTTATATGTAATTGTAATGAAAGGTCCATTAAATGATATAAAGAAAATTATTTTATTTTTTACAGGGCTGTGAGAAGAGATTTTTTGTGATTGATCTTAAGAAATTACTATCTTTTGGCTCTGAGGCTTTGCGAAAATCTTTTTATGCTACTGCTTTGCATCACCATATCAACAATAATCCTGGTGAAGTTATGTATTGTCCTTCTCCTGATTGTCATAGAATATACAGAATATCTAGAACTGGTGGAGAATTTCTATGTCTTGGTTGCAAAAATGTCATTTGTACTAGGTAATTAATTCTTTTTTTTTGCATTTATTACATTCCTTTTAATTTTCTGATGTTTATTGTTTTTTAGCAGTTTAGTTTTTGTCAGTGCATGTAAGAAGTAATTATTCAATTGTTACCTTTTGTTTAATGTAATCAATTTTTTGTGATTTTTTTTTTTTTTTGAAAATAATGATCAAAAACTATAAACAGCCTTTTCTGGAACAAACTTTTTACTTTTATTGACTAAATTATTAGTAATATTTATTTTTTTATTTTAATTAAAATTTTTTTTTTTAAGATTTATATTTGGTTTAAAGTATTTTGCTGTTGTATAAGATAATTCTAGAGATTTTGATATTGCAGAATGTATTTAAAATAGTTTTATTGAAGATATATAAGGAATTTTATACTATGGTGAATGGTGAAAATTATTTGTAACATGGTATTTAGTACTAAAAAAATAAATTCAGAATTCAGATTCTATTTTCATAAGTTAACACAGTCTTAATTCAACATATCTAACCTGTTATATTGCACTTAAGGAATTAGAAAATCACTAATTTTATATGAATCAATCTATTTAAATTTGGAATTTCTATAATTTGAGTAGTTAAAATTACCTGCATTGAAAAATGTCCATCATATAAGCAATCATTTGACTTTAAATGTATAGGGATATATAATTTCTGAATCTTCATGTGGCCGCGGTAGCCGAGTGGTATAGGTATCGGACCGTGGCTTGCTTTGTCACGGGTTCGAGCCCAGTACCACTAAAGACCCGCCGTGTAGGGCAGCGATGCACGTTAAATCTGTCGAGAGCTGAAACGTCCTCCCGTTGGTGTGGTGTGGTAGTTAGGAGAGGGGGTGCCAGCTCAGGTGTTGTCCCCACGTCACTTGACCATGGTTCAAAATTACGTGGTCCGTCGCCAAAAGCCCTCGTGTAGCTGAACAGTGCGACGTTAATATTCAATCAATCAATCTGAATCTTCACAATACTTGGATATTTTTATCTCTTGTTAGATAAATTTAGACTAACTTCACAACGTAAGAACTCCTTTTGATTTTGTTTTTAACTCAAGTTTTTTTTCTTTTTTGATTAACACTAAACTAGAACCAATATTTCACAAAATCTTATTCAATATACCATCACTTCAATTAATAGTCTATATAATTCAGGAGTATTTTAATACATATTTTTTTTACTTTCTCATGCTATGAAAATGATTATTATGCATTTGTTACATAAATTTTTTATTCAAAATATTATTTAATATTTAATATGTAAAAATTTAAGTTATTTTTTAAAATAATTTTTGCTAAATTTTCTAGGAATTGTAAATTTAAAAACACAAATGAATTTTCTGTTTATACAAGCAAATATGAATTTTTTTCCTTCTGAAATTTTTTTTTTTGAAGAAATATGCTCAATGAATCTGATAGAAAAAGTTTTATATTAGGAGAAATTTCTCTATTTTGTTTTAAATTTCAAGTACATTTGGTATTTTTTTTACAAATGGTTTTGCATTAGAAGTTCAAGTAAGTATGTCATCTTTAAGTGGTTTAAATTTTATTATAATTGTTGAGGAATTTGATATTGTATTTGACATCTAATTTTAACTATTCAAAATGGATAAATTTTTCTTCAAATCAAAGAAAATTTCAAATATGAAGTATTTACATAAATATTGCATTTATAAAATTTAATAAAACTTTTGAGCCATTATAAATGTATTAGTCTGTTATGTAACAAATCTAAAACTAATGTATTGTCAGATCTTTTTTTGAACAAATCATTTCTATATGATTTCAAGATTGTGCGGTTTGTATATAATTCGAAAATTTCTGGAAAAAGCATAAGCATACATATAAACTTATTTAAAAGTACATACATTAAAGTTTTAAGAAATGTGGTACGTGTATGCTTAAAGCCTACTTTTTGCTCCCCTCACATATAGTTTCAAAGAATGCATGAGGATCTCAGATATTGAAACTATTATGGTAATAGACTAACCAATGGCCATATTATTTCTAAAAGAAAAATAAGAAAATTGGAATTGTGAATGACTTACTTAAAAAAGTCCTTGTGGGAAGTAGCCATTTTTATGGAATGTTGTTTAATTATTTTATATGAAAATTGGAAGCCTTTTGAAAGGGAAAAAGCTTGTGTTTTTAGGTTTATTAATTTAAAAGGCCCTGGATAGTCTAAAGTTAAAACACCCTAAGGTTCAAGTATTTGATCAGGCAAATGCCAAAATCCTTTTTATCTAGCCATAATTGCAATTTTTCAAAAAATATTACTCGTAGCAGACTTAATAGTTTATCTTGAATAAATTAGAAAATGACTTCATGAAAAGGAAAATTGTGTGAAAATCTTTTATTTTTGATGGATTAATTCAAGTTTGCTTCTTCTGAAATATGGTAAAAATATTCTAAGTGCCTTTTGAAAGAAGGTTTGACTGGAATGCGTGACAAACAATATAATCATTTAATTATTAGTATTATAACATGAAATCATTACTTTAGGAACATGAAATTAGCAGAGGTTGTTTAAGTAGCTTTAGCTGTGATAAATTGCTTGTAAATAATTCCTTAGAACAGTCTTGCTTTGTTATAACTTTTGAATATTTTTGCAGGTATAAAAACCAAAAGTGATGTAAAAGAAAAACCAGTTCCTCTCACAGCAAGATTAAATTTAAGAATATTTTATCGTAAATTAGAATTGGGAACGGGAAGGGAGACTAATGACTAATTCTGAATAAGTGTTTTAATTAGAAACGAAACCATAGAACTATATATCAGGATACCCTGAGTTACATTAAAAAAAAAAAAAGTAGAATTATCATCACAAACTGCCAGAAAGAAACTATGTGGAACTAGAATGAAGTTTGTGGAAATATACATTGTGCATCTTTACCAATAAGTTTTTTCTTTTGATGAAAGTAATTTGGAACCAATTTTTGTAAATGTTTCGAACTTTTTTCCCCGATAGAGATATTAAAAGTTCTTAAAATTTAATATGCTATGTTTGAATAAAATAAAATTTTAAGTTTGAATACAAATTTATTTAGAAATCTTTGACAATTATTTATAATTTTTTTTCCAATCTTTTAAGGAATTTATTAATCAACCCGTTTTTGTTGATATCTGAAAACTTTTTTTATCCAGTTTTATATTAAATTTTCAACTTGTTTAAATTCTATGTGATTTAAGAGAATTATGAAACCTATCTTAAATTTTTTTTAAGTGATTTTCATATGCATTTTTTTCTGTAGAATATATCTTTCGTACAAAAAGACTTTACATTATATATATATATATTTTTTATATGATTAAGTATATATATATATATAATAGCGGTCCCGACAGACGTTGTCCTGTACACGTCTTAAATCCAATAATTACAAACTTTTTTGAATAAGTTGTAACAGCCTGGACTGTTTTGATGAAATTTTTTATAAAGAAAGTTATTACAATAGCTGACATCATCACATGTACAGTTACCCCAATTCGACCTATTGATTGCGTGTGAGTATGTATTTACTTTGAGCTAATGTGAATTTAGAAGCTATTCTGAATAGAAAATTAAACTTGTTTTGATTAAAGGGTTAAAAAGAAAACTTGAGTTATTTTTATAACAGGTATTTTTTTAATGCACAAAAAATACATTTATCGTAATGCCATTGAATGTACAATGTTTTTGATTATTCCTTGAGGGGTATAAACAAACAAATGCGATGGTTTGCCAAACCTCTGACATGCAACAAATAATTGGCCATGCGAAAAGCAAGGTTTTCTAAATTTAAACAACAAATTGTCATTGTTCGATCTTGTGACTTATTAATGGTCATAGCTAATGCCAAGCGAATTGGAAATTGCAAACATTTGAATGGGTAGGGGAGTCTGAAAGAATCACTGGGATCTGTGGTAGAAGTACAACTTCACCTTGAAGTTTGCCGCTCAAAATAGTGGCCTCAAAAATATTGCCCATGATTTTTTTATGTACAAACATGTGCCCTTACATAATTTTGGCGCATTTTTAACTAATTGCGATATTGGACTGAATTGTGAATCTAAATCATTCTCGAATCTACTTGCATGCTCAAAAAAAATATCATCCAAATCTGACCAGCTGCATAGAGGAGTTCAGTCACATACACACCACAGAAGAATTATATATATAAAGATTATTTGAAAAGATATTAACTAAAAACACTAAATGCATGATTCATCTTCATTTTTGTTGCATTGAAGACCCGATTTGGCCAGTTTGGCTGAAAATCAATTTTCGACGCCAACTTACGTAATTTTTATAACAGTTACATTGTTACAACAAAATGCAGGTGAATATTGAGTTGAATATTTTTAATTAATATCTTTTTAACTAATTGCAATATCGGACCAAATTTTGAATTTAAACCATTCTCGAATCCACTGGAACAGACTCAAAAAATTTCATCAAAATCGGACCAGCCGTTTAGGAGGAGTTTAGTCACACATGCACAGAAGATTTTTATATATAAATATTAATATCACCATACAAAGCTTATTTCTGCAATTTTTAGTTATGAAAAATATTGTTTTACTTCAAATAGTTTATTTTTACTGTTTCATATTTGTTGTAATTATCAATTTTAAAAATTTCAGATGTCAAGCATTTTATCATTATGGTGTATCCTGTGAGTTATTCCAGAATATTGAAAAAGATGAAGATTATTCTTTGAAGGTATTCATTAATTATTTTTAATTTTATCTTTTATAAAATTTGTTTTTGAGTGTACTAAATTTGATAATTTTTAAAATTTGCTTTCTTTATTAGAATTTATGTAAATCTATTATATATATTTTCCATATTTGTTTAATATTTTATTATTAATTTCAAATATGAAAAACCATGTTAATACATAATTATTAATATGCATTTTTCATGAAAATTAATAGTTCTGTAGTATATGAGATTGTTAAACCATAATTTTTCATTGTCAACTATAACTAAAACCTCTGAATTATCTGTGTATTTTCAAATTTGAAATTTGATAATTTCATTCATTGATATTCTTAAGTATAGATTGAAATTTAATAAGTACTATTTATGTATCTAAATCAATTGCATAGCCCAAAACTATTCTTTAATTTAGAACTTCAGGGGTAACTTTCAAGTAAGTAAATTTCATTCATTTATTGAATATTTTTTTTTTAAAATTATGTTTTAAAATATTTTTTACTGACAAAATGTATAACTAAATAAAATTTAAATTTATACACATAACTGAAATTCCCTCATGAGCTAGCTCTACTCATGAATTAATCTTTAAATTAAATTTTAACTAAATTTAGTTTTAAAATATGAATATGCTTAACCAGCTCAATTACAATAAGTGAATGAATTAATAAGTTCCTAATCACACACACACACACAGTTTGGTTTTTGCTTTGCTTTATATCTTACATGTAAGTAAAATTCAATGTACCAAAGTATATTTTATGGTTTTAAAATATTACAATATGCATCAATTAATTATGCTGGATTTGTAAAGATTTGAAATTGTTTGTGTATTAAAAATTTATTACATATTATGTTGAAGGGGAATGGGCAATATATAATTAAATTGCTTACTAAGGAAGAACTGCATTGTGAAAATTTTATTTTACGTTATTTCACTTTCCATATTTTGAGCACATTTTTATAATTATTTGTATTTTGAAACCAATTTAATGCATTTAATTTAAAAATAAACATATCAAATATTGATTATATTGTTATATATATATTTTGATGTATGCTTCATTATTTGCAGTTTACCATTCAACTTTTGTGTTTAAAGTTATAAAGTTGCAATTTCTAAACTAAACTCAGTGTCACAACAGCCCATCAGAACCAAGGCCTTCTGTGACCCTCTCAGTTTTTTCGACCTTGCACGCAAAGATGCATGGGTAGATGCTCCCATCAGATGGTCAGTCTGACATGAAACCCTAGGGTTTAGTTCCCTAGTAAGTTTGGTACTCATTCATCGCCCCGCTAAAGGGATGGAAAGCTGAGTCGATCTTGCCCAACCTGGGGTTTGAACCCCAGACCTGTGACATGGAAGCGCGATACTTTATCAGTCATCCACTCGGCTTCAAAGTTGCAATTTCAGAATACTTTTTTTTTAGTATAGAAACTTAAAAATTCTTATTATTTATTTTCTTTTTTTCAGAGTTGGATGAAAGAAGATGTAGCTTCAAGAAAGCAATGTCCTTATTGCCAAGTTGTGATAGAAAAGGATAGTGGTTGTAATCATATGGAATGTGCTAATTGTAAAAAACATTGGTGTTGGTTGTGTCTTGAAATCTTTCCTATGTCCATGGATGTCTATGATCATTTCCCATTTTGTCCAAAAAATCAGAGTTCATCGAATTAATTGTAATCATTATGTAAATTCAAAAATTTATTTGCAGATGTAAAAAGAAACTCATTTGTTGAATCATTGTACTGCTAATAAAATTAGTTTTTAGTGCTGTTATTAATAAAATTAACTTATTTTTGCTTAAAGTGTAATCAGTATGGCTGTAAATGTTTATAAAAGTTAGTAAGTTGTATATGTTTTATAAAATAATGCTGTTAGCATTACATTAAACCTTCATGTAATGTTAGAAATTATCTTTGTAAAATCTAAGTTATATGCAGATTTTTGTATACTGTACCTTTATATTTGTTAGTATTATTAAAACGGAGCGGAGATTTTTTTTTTCAATAACAAATTTTAATCTTACAGAAAGAAAAAAAAATATGTAGCCACAATATTTTAAGTTATATTTTGATACCTTTGTATTTTGAAATCAATATTATGAGCAGTAATTCTTTCTTAATTAAAAAAGCATGCAATAAAAAAAGTTTGAATTATTGATATTTTTATTTTGAATTCCCTTTTCAACTAACAAGATGATGGGAATAAATTCAACTTGATTGATTGTGTTATGTGGCATATGGAGCTGTTTTCACAAAATTTAATATTTCTTTATGTTTAGATGTTTGAAAAAACAAAACAGGAAGTTGACTTAACTAATGGTTAGAACCATATTGATTTTTTATATCAAACATTTTTTCAAGAAACATTTAGGTATAAATTTGAATTAAATAGATTAAAAATAAAAGCATGACTTTTCATACTGCTGAGAAAGTTCTAATAATAAGTGTTTCAGAATATGATCTGTGAATTTTGAAATGGATTAATGCTTTAATTTTAAAAAAAATGGCAAATATTTACCATTAAAAATTATGATCAAGAAATGTTAATTTGTTCTTGGCCTTGGTAGCTACAAGTAATGATCTTGAGTTTCTCATGTCCAAACATATTTAAGCCCTTTCACAGATTTGTCTTGATTCCACCTAAGACTATCATAGTATAGAATAATAGGATACACTACATCTTACATTCAAATAAATATTAAAGTCTTGTCATAGCAAAATTTAGCTGAATATGGTTGAATTGATTGACCATAGTTGAATAATTATAGAATTTATATAGTTCTTGGCGGTTGACACTAATGCAATCAAAGCTTTTAATATTTAGAATTGTAGTCCAACCATCAGGATCAATGACAATTTTTTGTTTTTAAAATTTTAAGCTAGATATTCTTTGCAACTACAATCACTTAATAAAATAAAAAATGATATAATTAAAAGATTTATGGGTCCATTCCAAAGAAGCATGCATAATAATCATATATAGTACATTAAACTCACAGTTGAGCCTTATTGTGCTAATATAGAACAATGTGAAAAGTAGGAGAGCAAAGCTTTTAACTTGGATGTTGTCCTTCATGCAAGTTCATCATTTAGTAAAATTATGAGCTCATGTATGTTGAGTCTATATATATATGTATGCATTTATACCGGATGTTTCAAAAGTCGCGTTCATCAACCTTTGTGGTTGAGTTTTAAAGACAGATAAATTACGTTAAACAGAATAAAGGACAAAGTTTGGATAATTATCTTTATTGTCCGGTATCAGACATGGTAAAATCACAGTAAATGTTCAAAATGTGTGATGGCCGTTTTCCTGGACACAAAATCGAACTCTTTACCAGATTGACACTTTACGAAGAGTGGGAGAAATACTGTCCGATATTGCATGGAGGATATTACTTTTAAGTTCATCAATTGTATGGGAATTATTCTTGAAGGTGACATTTTTCAGATATCCCCAAAGGAAAAATCTTGAATTGACAAGTCCAGTAAACGAGTTGGCCAAAGTCCTTTGGAAATGATACGATCATCCAAAAATTCAGTTAAAACCTCCATACTGTTCCGTGATGTGTGACAAATTGCACCATCTTGCTGCAACCAAGTGAACCTTTCATCACTTTCAGCAAGGATTTGAAGTTTCTAATGATGTTTACGTAGACAGATGGTCTTTTCAATGGACTTCTTTGTAAAGTGGTCTCCACAACTGCCACTTTCGTTTTCATTATGAACACTTTACTCGATCGTTTCCTGTCCGCAACCGATCTTGTTTCACGTAGCCGTTGCACTAAAAGTGTTATTGATGCTGTTTCATCTGGATATTTTTGCTCAAATGCATTTATGACACGGAAATCAGATTTTATAGCGAAATAAAATTCCACGATGGCTATTTGCTCTTGGGAAAATATCATGCACCTCCCGGTGTGCTCAACTAATTACAACTGACAAGTATTTTGAAACTGGTGCTTGATATGTTCAGAACTTCTTATGATGAGGCCCCTGCTGCCATCTAGTGACAGAAATCTCAACCAACTCTTGGCTTTTAAGCAACAAGAATTACCATGTGGATGTGCTTGACTTTTGAAACACACACATCTATAATAATATATACAATTAGTTATAACCTTAAAAATAACTAGACAGAACAGTAAGATACATATATTTCGTATCAAAGATACGGGGCCCCAACATGTGTAACTACAGTCCACTAATAAGGCTTTCATATCTAAAAAAGGGCTCCGAAAGAATTTTGATACAGGGGTTCCTCAAAGCTAGCGACACCAGTGATATTAAGATTTTCTGACTGTCCTTGTCACGCGAAAATCGATTGTTCTATCTCATTTCCAGAGATTGGAGTAACGTATCAGTTCAGTGGATTACCACACCAATTTCTCACACGCTTTCCTCCATTTTTAGGCAGCTGTGATAGTCGCAAGCTCATTGCCAGCGTTTTCACAGTCGAGTCGTAAACGAGTCCTACTTGAACTAGACACGCTGTTTAGCGGAGTAAGTTAACGATGCGTTAAATCTTAAATCACGTTAGAACGTTAAGGGGACACAGTACGATTCAATTGACCAAAATCCGTGAAAAAAATCAAATCTAATTTTTTTAGTCTAAATTATTCTTTATATACTTGTCTATAGCCTCACAAAATTTGAAAGCTCGTAACTTTAGAAGAACGCAGAATTATGATAGCTTTTACCTTCGTTTTTATTCACATCCCTATGGCAAATCAAGACTTTAAACTTGCTTATCTCAGAAAGATAAAATAACTAGTTTGTTTTCATTTAAAATGCTAAGGCTTTTTTTTTCTATTGTTCCTAATGCTTTGAATTTTTTTTACATTTTGCCGATAGTACACATAACTAAAGTTGGTATGCATTTTTGAATCAAAGTAATATTTATTTTTTAAAAAATAATTGAACTCGGAATTTATAGATTTTTTAAGGAATTTTCAATAAGCATTCATAAAAAGAGGTATAGTACGAAAAACCATACCAACTTTTGTTATACATAGTTTGACGTACTTGTAAATCAAATTTCATGCATGTATTTAAATTTTTGTAGGATGAGTAGCATTTTAAAATCACTTCAGAAATTTTAAGTTTTTTCATTAAAAAATTATATGGCCAGCTTTTTATGAGATTTTGAGCTCAAAATCTGTTACATAGTATACACACATGAAGGAGGCAATTACAAAATTTTTTTAAAAATCCTTAAATTAAAATTTTTTTTGCATAAATCGCACCATGTCCCCATAATTCTTTAAAGACTGAAAGTGTTCACGATCGTTTTGGTTTGGAAGTTCCGACTGTGGGGCTTGCTCAGATGTCATCCTTATATCTCGACTGGTTCAAAATTACGAGAGCTATCGTTAATAAATTTCGTGTTGCATCTAAGTGCGACGTTAACAAATATTCATTTTCTCTCTGTAGAATCATGAATAGTAAACTAAAATTCAAGTTCAAATAAATTAAAATCAAATGTTATAAAAATCTAGTTTTTTATTTACTGTAGGTAAAATTCCATTTTAACCGTTAGTTATTCTGAATTTAATCAATTAACGCACAAATTGCTTTTGATATTCCATATTCCTCATAAGCAACTCAACCATGTACTCTTTTAAGTACCGTAAAATCAAGCGTTTAACGTGCACTTTCCACACTAAAAATGAGCAAAATTTGTGGGTGGGTGTTATAACGACGGGTATAAAAATGATAACTTCAAAAATAAGAAAAAACAAAGATGATTATAAGAAAAATTAAATTTCTACATAGATCGGAATATTTGAAAGAAATGACATATATACCCCCAATGAAGTTAAAGGGCTCTAATTCTAATAGTATTATACAATTTTTTCAAAATCGTGGGATAATAACTCGAATAAATGACTTAAAAACATACGAGCATTGTACACGCCCACTTCTGGTTCCTTTGTAAAAAAGGGGGCGCGCGTCAACTATACTCAATTAAAAATATCAAAAATTGGAATTTTGGTAGACCTCCGAAGAAAAATTTCGAATTTCATAGGTTTTTTATGTTTTTGCTATAAAAAATAGAAGTACTGGGAATTTTGGAATGACTGCAGTTCATTTGGTGCGTATATTTGTGCCGAGTCTACCCTATAAATTTGAAGTCATTCGCTGAAACTGTTCTTGAGATATGATGGATGAAAGTTTGAGAACACAGTTTTGAGAAAAACGCGTTTAAAGTTTCAAGTTTGATTAAGACAAAAATCTTACCTTAGCGCTACGAACAGCTTTTCTAACACCTGCTTCTTTATAAAGACTTAGAATTAAAAAAAAATCGCTTTACCACCTATTCTAGACATGTTAAGGAAACATGCAAAAAATTTTTTTGTACCCATTACATGAGTGACCTTCCTTAAATTTACAATACATGTGTAGCGTAAATGGAGTATCACCACACTGGAGTTAGGAAGTGAGAAAGGTTTTAAAAAAGAGTTTCCCAGGCGATGGAGGGGAAGAGGTCTAATACTGTGGCCACCTAGATCTCTAGACGTAACACCTTTGGATTTTTTGTGAGGATACGTGATAAAAATTGTTTGTCAATCTCCTATTCGTAACTATGATGAACTGAAAAGTCGAATTACATTGGTCATTCAGAATGTTGATCCTACAATGCTTTACAGAACGAGGCTAGAAATCTCGTATGATCTCCATGTTTTGCACGCAACTGTTGGTACGCATATTGAAATTGTGCTATAAAACAAATTAAATAATTGATTAATAATAGTAAAACTTTTGGTATTTTCTGTGTGGAACGTAAAAGACCTTAAGTGTGAATATCTTTGTTTATTTTTTAGTAATAAATATTTGTGAAATTGTAGCCGTACTTTGTGGACACCCGGTATTTTCAATGGGGAAAGAGAATTAAAAATATACATATACATCGACACTCAATACTTCATCCCTTCCATAATATGAGCCTCTCGATAATTTGAAGAATATGCTCACAGTCCCTGGAAAAACTCTTGATATATCGAAGTAAAACAGTACGTTTTGATACACTCAATATTTCGAAGTAAAATCTGTAGCTGGCCAGACTAAAACACGCGATTATTCGAAGTTATCTTATAAAACGCATCGACACACTATTCGAACACTCATTATCTTGTACAGTCCTGCAGCAAACAGGTTGGAACTTACAAGTTTTGTGTTGAATTGTCTGTGCGTGTCTTCCCTGTAACGTAACCCCTTTGATGACCGACCATCTGTCTGCTACCCCTACTTAGTGTTTCCTGGTTTCGCTTATTGCTTTCCTTCTTCAAGCGGACAATAGACCAACCGCACCTGTTGTCCATATCTTTTGTTTTCTCGTGGCCTTGCTCCCCGTGTGTTCAGAAAGGATAATTCGCTATTGTGAAGGAGAGATGCGTAGGATTGCTCATGAATGTATTGAATGCGTTTCTTAAATAATAACACATGATTTTTTTACTTATGTATAGTTATTTTTACTATGTAATATGTACTTTTTAAAAACACTTTAAAATAATTTAGAAGAAAAGTTTTAGAAAAAAAATTTCTCTTCGTTAAATTCGTTTTTTTTTTTTTTGAGTTTTTCCTACCCGCTTGATAGTTTGAAGTTTTTCATCGGTCCTTATAAACTTTGAGTTATCGAGAGTTGACTGTATATATCTATGTAAAACAACAAGTATCAAAGAATAATACTATCTCTTTTTGACTAAAGCGGCTCTAATTAATTAGTTTTTTTCGCTTTGTTCCATTCAAACGCTTTTGAAAAATTCATTTGCAGGAAATGGGGGAACCTATTTAAGCTTAGCGCGTTAACACTATTTGAAACATAGAACTTTTTAAAAGTGATTTTCGGAAAGCATTTGTGATTACGAATTTTACAGTTTCTTATCATTGAATTTTTTTTTCGTAATATGAAAGCTGTTTAAATGTTATCTTTTATAGTTTTAAAAGTTTTAAGCTGCTTTGCTCCATTTTCGAATTTTCCTATAGAAAAAGTTCGCGTCAGAAAAAAAAAATTGATTAGATTGTTATATATTCTGTTTAATATCCTTTGTAATAATTTGAAAACTTCATGATTTATTTCTAAAAAGTTAAAAATTCAATTCCTAGAACATTTTTTTCTCGAGAAACCATCGTAAAACTTTTGTTATTCATTTCTTTCCTTCAAAAAATATATTAAAGAGTATTTTTTGTTATGGTAAATTTTTATCTGATTAAAAGTTTCATTTAAATCTATTCTCTTATTGAAAATATCTTTTTTCCCTCGGTTTTCACCAGAACTTTGAAGTTTAATGTTTCAGTTATTTTACGATTGCATATTTTATACATAGATATGAAATGTTATTTTGTAGCAATATTAATTCTAATTATTAAAAATATACAGTGGCGTACGTTTGCTTTCAGACACATAAGCTTATGAGTTACGATTTTAAAAATGTTCTAAATACTGAAAGACCAACTTTTATATATATATATATATATATATATATATATATATATATATATATATATATATATATATATATATATATATATATATATATATATATATATATATATATATATATATATATATATATATATATATATATATTCTCCCGCTTATATACTAATATTTTCTTATAATACTGTTAGGTTAGATCTATACCGGTTGGTGGCGCACAAAAAGGGGCGGGTACCCCGTGTTCAGATACCCTCATTTTTTGCCTGTTGTTTTGCTTCGGCTGATTATAATCCTATGCATATAGTACACAAAATTTATTTTATATGTTATTAATAATTCATTTTATTAATTAATGCCAATTAGTTATTCAATAAATTATTTTTTTTTGTTTTCGACAAACAACAAACTCAAAAGAACATATAATATTTGGCGGGGTGTATTGGGGTACGATACTAGAATGATGGACTTTCGACCCTGGACTTCCCCCTCCTTTTGAAAAATTCCTGTGAGTGCCACTGATACCGGTATGTTAACTTTTTAAATAAAAGAAAATATATTTCAACCTTTTTCATAATATTTGCTGAACAATTATTTCTGTGGTTACTTACGCCATCTCTGAGCGTCATCTCAAAACCGAGATTGAAGATCAGAAAGAAATATGATTGGATATCAAAGGACCAATACACTTTGTGCTTCTCAAACCCATCGGAAAGCTCAGTTCAATAATGTATTGTAGACAAATGAATGATTCTAACAAGTACTCAAGCAAAAGAAATCGGCTTTGTCAATAAGAGCAAACCCTACACCCTGACGACTACGCCAGATTGCATGCTACTTAGACGTTATCAGAAAATTACAGAGCTAGACTTGGAAGTTATGTCGCATTTGCTATTCTCTCCAGCCCTAGCGCCTTACTACTTCTAAAATTTTTTGAGTGGATAAAAATTTCAAAATGAGGTAGGTGTCAATTAATAATTGCCTAAAAATTTTACCCCCAAGAGCGAGACATTTTACAAAACTGGAATCAGCAAAATACTACCACGTTGCAAATAGGTTTTAAATAGTGATGGCTGTATTGTTCGCGGGAAATAAAGGTTTTTTTTAGAGGTATAGAACTTTAAATTGCAATAAAACAACGATGTATTATTAGATTGACATGAATTTTTTTTTTATTCGAAAGATAATCTTGTGGCATTACATTTTAAATATGATCAAGCAAGGCGTAGATTCGTCGAATGGGCCAAAACGAGATTGCCGTTGTTCCCGATTTTCATAAGCGAATTTTGTTTAGCGATGAAGCGCACTTCTGGTTGAATGGCTACGTCAACAAACAAAACTGCCGCATTTGGAGTGAAGCTAATCCACAAGTGTACGTCGAAACACCGTTACATCCAGAAAAACTGACTGTTTGGTGCGCTTTATGGGCTGGTGGAATCATTGGTCCGTACTTCTTCAAAAACGATGAAGGCCACAACGTTACAGTCAATGGTGATCGGTATAGAGCCATGATTACTAACTTTTCATTCCTGAATTGAACAATCATGATGTCCAGGAGCTGTGGTTCCAACAAGACGGCGCAACATGTCACACAGCTCGTGCCACAATCGATTTATTGAAAGACACGTTTGGTGACCGCCTAATTTCACGTTTTTGGACCTGTGAATTGGCCTCCAAAATCTTGTGATTTAACACCTCTAGACTATTTTCTGTGGGGCTATGTAAAGTCATTGGTCTATGCGGATAAGCCACAAACGTTTGACCATTTGGAAGACAACATTCGCCGTGTTATTGCCGATATACGGCCACAAATGTTGGAAAAAGTCATCGAAAACTGGACGTCCAGATTGGACTACATCCGAGCCAGCCGTGGCAGTCCTATGCGATAAATCCTATTTAAAATGTAATGCCACAAGATTATCTTTCGAATAAAAAAAATTCATGTCAATCGAATAATACATCGTTGTTTTATTGCAACTTACAGTTCTATACCTCTAAAAAAACACCCTTTATCAGTAAATAAGTTAAAAATGTATGTATATGATTTTTTATTTCAAAAACGGTGACAAATTTCGGGTGGAAGTAATAACAACACACACACACACATTTTCTAATTTTTTTCCCAACTTGTGTTGGAAATTAGTTTACTTCTGTATTTCCACCACACACTTAATATAAGTAAAATTATGCAAATTAAATTTAATAATTAGTTTAGATTTCTGAAGCAAAAATTGCCTACATGTACCATCATTTGCACTTGCACATAAATTTAACCATAAATTTAACTCTCTCCCTCTCTCTCTCTCTCTATCTCTTATACGATGTTTTCTTTTATTTCATTCCTCCGTCAAAACAGCTTTCAATTGAAATTTAGATGTGCCTCTTTTTTTTTATCATGTTCCACTCATATGTAATCGGATTAAAGTTCAAAAGGTACAAGTTAAGGAATTTGAGAGAAAATTACAGAGCTACCATCAATAAAAACTTTAAGTGGTGTTTAAAATTTTTATGCCTATAAATTTAAGTTGACTTTGGAAGTTTAATATTTTAAAAGATAATCATATATTTCCGTTTTAGAAATTCAAGTCCTGCCTTTTTTAAATAAAAAGGTGAAGGAAATAAGAATGCATTTCAATACTTAAATGCAAGGACTTAAATATCAATAACTTTAATAACTTTATTAATCAATAACTTTTAGTCATACAATATCGTAAAATAATCAGCGAAACGTGTGGGTTACGGTTAATTTACAATATCAGGAAATGACATAAATATTTTAACTTGAGAATAACTTTAAAATCGATGCTGGACGTGTGAAGGCAATCTCGTCTAAATGACAAATAATTTCTATCGAAGTAATTTCAAATTTCAATAACTTTTAGCTGAAAACAGACATTGCGCAGCCATTTTAGTCTGATTTTAAGGAGGAAGAACAAAATGTACACCCTGAATGTGTGTTAATTATTAAAAAAGGAGAATCAACTCAGAAATTTACAAAAACTATTTAAAGATCCAGATATAACAATATATATATATATATATATATATATATATATATATATATATATATATATATATATATATAAAAGCAAGAAATATATACAGAGGTTTGAATTGGTAACAGTGCCAATTTAAGATAATTTCGAGCACTGGGCGAAGAAGATCTACAGGCCCCCTTGGCACTGGCGTATAGAAATTTACAACCAGAAAACCTGATTATGTCCATCTTTTCCGGTCCCCTGGGTGCCCGTCCCAACCACCCAATGGATAAACCGGCACTGATGGACAAGACATTTTAGTGATATCTTTTTAGCGGCGATTGTCAGGCAATGGATGACAATAGAACCACTGAATACATCTTGGCTAAAACTATTACGTACCCGAAAAAGTAGGGGATCAATACTTAAGTAGACTGATTGTGCCTAGAAAAAGACTTGCAAACTATTAAGGTAAGAAATTGGAAAACCTTAGCCAAGAACAGGATGGCATGGGAGGGTATGTGGAAGGCCAGGGCTCATCCGGGGCTGTCGTGCCAATGAAGAGGAAAGTTTGCCCTCAATATCACTTCGACACACCCGATTTTCAATTCGTGGATTTGAGATGTGTCCATAAATAGGATCATATCCCTGATATTAATCACCTTATCTGAGAAAGACAAGTATTGTATTCAAGAGGAGTGTATGTGTTGCAATTAATCCCTTGATCTGAGTATAAGTCTGTATCTCTAATACTTAAAAAAAACTATTTAATCTTAACCTATTTTTAATCTATTACACAGGATGTCCTAGGATTATTGGGAAAAACTAAGAAGATGTAGGGCACATTACCAGGATTTAATTTTGCATTGCAACCCATGGTTGGAAACGTCACGGGAAAGTAGTATGACAGGTACATGAAACGAAGAGACACAGGACTGATATCATCTGAAGTATTCATTGGTTAAAGCTGGGTTGTTTAGGAAACTCGAGTTACTGGTGTCCCTCCCTCACTATGTCTATTATCTCGGAATGATCCATATTCACACACAAATTGTGACCCGGTGGTCCAGTATATCTCTCTGTGAGTACCTTTCACGGCTCAATCTTTCTGCTGTTCGTGCATTTCTTTCTGCCAATTCGTAAATGTGGTATATATCTGGCAGCTCGGCGTTCGTAAAACGTTCCGTACTGCTCTGTGGGTGACGAAAGTTCAAATGATTGCGGTAATACAGGTCTGTTTCTACCAATGTTCTTGTGGACAACGCCACCTAACGCCAAACGAAGACGTTTCCTACCATGAGTTGCTATGCAAATCTGAATCCTTCTGTGATACCCCCTACCGCCCATAAAGTTTGTCCCAATGATCCTGGGACATCCTTTTCATATATATATATATATATATATATATATATATATATATATATATATATATATATATATATATATTAACCAATTAAAAACCTTTTTAACCTAGTACTTATTTAATCTGTACATTACCTATTATACGCATAAAATGAAATTAAGGCCATTGCTTTAATAGCAGCATCTATTTTCA
The DNA here is from genome assembly GCA_019973935.1 of Trichonephila clavipes. Classification (NCBI taxonomy): domain Eukaryota; kingdom Metazoa; phylum Arthropoda; class Arachnida; order Araneae; family Nephilidae; genus Trichonephila; species Trichonephila clavipes. The sequence continues at coordinate 217,061 of BMAU01021395.1, read as the reverse complement.
TACTCTTAAAATAATACTAGGGCAAACATCTTGATGAGAATAAGAGCTACTCATCAGAAAAACATGCTATGCTGTTATCCCTTAAAGTTGTATAGGCAATTTCATTTGATAATTATTACAAAGTAAATAAAACATACTGACTCTGATAAAAAAAAGTCACAGTTATATTGCTTGCTTTTAGGTAAGAATAAAGTCGATAAGAGCAAAGTAGAATGCAAGTATGAACGATTAAATAGTTTAAAGGTATTACAACTAAGGAAATAGATTTGCAAAAAAATATGATAAAATGTCTTTTGGAAAATATTCCCCTTTGGAGTAATGAATGTATTGTGGATTATGAAACCTAATTAACTTAACGAATGAAATAAATGAATACTACTAGAGTCAAAAAGTTCCCGGAATGGTCACCTACATTCACGCAGGTGTTTGTTGGAGGTCAAAAACTCTGTTTCGGGGGTTGACAGCACTAATAACACACAGAAATCTTCAATTCATTTCCTGTACTCTTGGTTTAAAATTAAATTATTGTACTATTTTTTAATAATTTATAATTGACCTAATCCGGGAATTTTTTGAAATCCCTGTATGTGCAGTTTCTTATATTTATGATAAAAGAGAAGAATTTAATTTCAATATTATATAAAAGTTCTCCTCATTGGGAAAGTAATGTACATGTTTCTATTTTCAGAGAAATATTGTTATTAATTATATACAACGCAATAAACTTCTAGTGTCAAAAAAAATCAGAAATAATAAATTACTATAAACACATTTTACTAAATACTGCTTAAATCAGAAATACCCAATTAATTTTATTAATAGTTATATGAATAAAGCTATTCGAAATAGTAAGATTTAAACATTTTTTAAATAAATAATTGTTTATTACTATAAATTTATCATATTTCCTAGTTATAGTTACCTCCGTATTCTAATATTAGATAAAATTACTTATTATTATTTAATTTATACATACTCTAGTGTCTCTATAGTTCTGGTAATTTGAAAACTCTGTTTTTATTTTTTATTTATATTCTTTTTATACTTTTGTTAAGTGCTACATTTCAGCCATTCAAATGCTTTGAACCTGCATTAGGGTCCAGAATCTGGTAATAACTTATTTATTGCACTCACACACACATCTAGCGCGGGCTCTGCATTTTTAAGTACAATTTTTAGGTAAGTTGCCTCTATCTTGTAATGGATTTAGATATTCCTATCCATTACTTTCAATAGGTTTTTGCTTAGTATTATTTACATAAAGGAGGAAATTGGCTGGCCAAAAAACATGTTCAACCCCACTTTTATATAAACTATTTTATATATAAGCTGTCCTATGTCAGCAATGTTTATAATACTGCAGTATCCATTTTATAGTTTTTAATCTCGGTTGCTCATGTGTCCTTCTTTGTGTGATTTTCCTACAGTCTCTGTGTTTTTTGAATGTGATTGATAGATATTTATCTCTTGTGTTTGTAGAGAATAGGACTATATATTAGGTTGGGGAAAAAGAAATCCATTACTTTTTCGGTAGTTGTCTGTAGTGTCGATATCTCGTGAAGTATCGATCAAACAATTTCAAATTTATGCTCGTTGTCAAGGTTATATTTCACACTAAAAAATTATTTCACTGTTTTTTATTTTGTCCATTCAGTTGTGAGTTACAGGGTGTTAAAAATGGAAGTCAACAAAGAGAAACTTCAGGATTTTTCACAGTTTTTCTTTGATAAAGGCGAAAATGCAAACCAGGTGGCTGAAATTGCGAATGGTGTTTATGATGACGATACTGTAACGACTAATTACGTGCAATTTTGGTTTCGTCGATTCCGTTCAGGTATTTTAATGTTAAAGATGCACCTCGCAGAGGCAGTCACGTCGTCGAAAATGTCGATAAAATCACAGAAATAATTTGAAGTTGATCGGCATGTTAGTAGTCCTAGTACCGCTCAGGAGCTAAAGATCGACCATAAAGAGTTTTAAGCCATTTGCGCTAAGTTGGATTAAAAAAGAAGCTCCATGTTTGGGTGCCACACCAATTAACACCAAAAAAACATGGTGGATCGTATTTCCATCAGTGAAGTCTTGGCCAAACGGAATGAGATCGACCAATTTCTTTAATGGATTGTGACTGGGAATGGAAAAGGGGTCACATACGACAATAATGTGCAAAAATGATCATGGTCAAAGCGCGGTGAAGCAGTTCAAACAGTGTCCAAATCAGAACTAGGGGTCAGGAAGGTTCTACTGTGTATTTGGTGGGACTGGAAAGGAATAATTTATCATGAGTTGCTTCCAAATGGCCAAAAACTAAATTCAGATTTCTACTGTCAACAACTGGACCGTTTGAAGCTAGCGATTGACCAGAAACGGCCGGAATCGGCCAACAGCAGATGTTTTGTGTTCCATCAGGACAACGTAAGGTCAAACTCATCTAGAGTGACTCGCCAGAAACTCTAAGAACTTGGTTGGGGAGTTTTAATGCATCCACCATACAGTCCGGACCTGGCACCAAGCAATTACCACCTTTTTCTCGCATTGCAAAACTTCCTGAGTGATAAGAAATTGGGATCAAGAGAAGATTATGAAAATCGATTACTAGAGTTTTTAGCCAATAAGGACCAAGACTTCTATGAAAGAGGCATTATGAAAATACCTTTAATATGGCAACAAATTATGCAACAAAACGGTACATATTTGACCTAAATCGGAAAATTCTAAGCATGTTAAATAAAGTCTTAAATTTCATGCAAAAATAATGTGGATATCTTTTTCCCCATCCTAATATATAAGGTTTTCTATTTAAATTAAAGTAATTATAAATGTACTGCGTTTCGAAATTGTCATATAAAGTAATCGCTTTCTAAGATCAGAGTATTCTTATTTATAAAAATTAAAATACCATGCTAATAAAATTTTATCTAATATTACTAGCACGTTATAAATATTTTCTTATAAAAATGATTTCTATTTTCTATTGTTTAAACAGAAATAGTTTGATTAACCCCAAATGTTATAAAAACTGTTCCAAAATTTTTGACAACTTCGAAAAGTTTTTAAAATTTATTTTCATTCCTGTGTTAAAACTATGGAGCAAAATTTGATAAGTATAGTTGATATAATTATTTCAAAATATTATTGAATTAAAGAGTAAGAACATTTACAGTTAAACAAATTAGCTTTAAAAGTTGAATATTTTCATGCTTTATAATAATTTGAAAAACAGGCTTACTAAATGAATATAAACACCTTTTGGTTAGTTAATTGACTACATATAAATATTTTTAATTCAAGAATTCATGGAATGTGTTTAAATTTTCTTTGTTACGAATGAAACCCAACATGTATTTTTATTCTTTTCTTAATTTATTCAACGAGTGATACTTCACTTGTCAGACTTTCCTAAGCTTTAAGGAAAACCCACAGTTATTTAAGCTTTATAAAATGAGACATGTCTCTTTTGTTGGGAAATATTATCAGAAGTTCTTTGCTATTTTACATGTTTACCAATTCAAGTGGGCATTCTTGCAACTTATTTTATTAGAATGTTTAATAATAATGTATCTAATTAAAATTTCTGAGTTTTTATAGTAACTATTTCTTTCATCTATAATACTCCTCTTTTTATTCTTAGTAATCTCCACTTGAAGAAAATATTCCTTGATTTATATATATGTTATGTGTGGGAATTAATTGAGTTATAAAATGTACATTGAGGGTACCACATATCGTTGGTCTAATTATCAGACTGCGTAACTCCATCTGGGATGCTAATTTGATACAGAAGGGCTAGGCGTCAAGTTGTTGTTTATGTTCGCCAAGCTAGGCGATAATATTATAATATGGTTTACTTTGATATTTTTATTGTGCGATATTGTAACAAATTTTGTGTAATGAACGCTTAAAATAGTGGAAATATTTTATATCTGGAAGTGTAATACATTAATATTGCTTTCTGTTGTATTTATTTTATGTTAAAATCTTAGCACCACATCTCCCTTCGAAATCTAACTTTATTATGAAACAAAAAAAAAAAAAAACTAGTGATTACACTGATCGAAATAATCGATGGAATAAATTAAAGGCAGAGCGCGCACCAAGTTATGGCGTAGACAAAACAAAAGGGAAACGCTAACTTAGATTTCATGTAACCCAATAACAACCGCTGCTTGGCGCGATTAAGGAATCGCGTCAAAAAGCGCTTGGCGCGTTGCACTTCTATATTAAATCAGGTATATTGGTGGAGTTACACAGTCTGATAATTAGACCAACGATATCTATACTCAGTTCTTATCTTTAAGGAAGTATAGCTATAAATGTTCCATCATATTGTTTATACAGATGTTGATATGATGGATGCCCATTTGGCTGAGAGGTAGTGCATCGCGTTTCCACTCCACAGGTCTGAAGTTCAAACCCGGGCTAGGCAAGGTCGACTCAGCTTTTCATCCCTTCAGAGGGTCGATAAATGAGTACCAAGCTTGCTTGAGAGCTTAACACTGGGGATTTCGTGTCAGGCTGACCACCTGACCGGAACATCTGCTCCTGCACCACAAGGCCCAAGGTCGCATATACTGAGTTGAGCACAGTAGGTCTTGGCCCTCAAGGGCTGTTGCACCACTGACAAGGGGAGAGCATGAGTAAGGAAATTCATTTGAGGACGAGACTTGGTATAATAGCAGTACTCCTTTAGGGTGGTGTTCAACTCTCAATGTAATTCCGCCGAATGGTCAGTCGATTAAGAGAAAATAACCTTCGAAATTCATGCTTAGCCTTTTTACAATTAAGTTTCCCGTTACCACCCAGTGATCTATTTATAGATCACCTCCCACTCAGAGCTCCCAGTGAAAACGATATCTTTTAATCACTTCGTATTGTCATTGGCTAGTTTCCTTACACATGTGGCCACACCACCAAACGAGATTTTAAGCATTCTTTCCCAGAGTAGTCCAGCAGTTAGCATCTGATTTTTGCCATTTTGAAGCTTCAAAGTGCAGCTTTCGATTTTGTATCCAACAGAAAAAAAATTTAAGTAAGTTATACTTTTTTTAATGAGTTTTACATTTTCAATACCTCTTCTGGCTTATTTATATTAGAAAAATAACTGTTTTTATTATTAAAATGTAAGTTTAAACATGCTGATCTATAAATAGATGGCTGGGTGTTAGTGGTAACTAATATCATCCCCCCCCCATTTCATTTCTTCCAGAATGTCTCGGTGTAGAGAAAAGAAAAGTATGTATAAAAGACATCCGAAGATATATCGCCGTTGCGTATCTCTAACGGGGAACAAATTCTAAGAAAAGCATTGGAAGACCTCTGATGATGTCATCAAGATCAAACTTAATAGACTCTGTGCGTTTAGATAGAAAAGACCATGTTACAGGAAAAAGACAAAACCAAAGAAGATGCCAGTTTCAAAAATGTAAGGGTAGACCTCTTACGTTTTATACAAAATGTAATGCAACCCTTTGTCTGAAATGTTTTCCATTATATCACACTTAACTTTTACAAATTGGCTGTATAAAATTGTAACTATATATATATATATATATATATATATATATATATATATATATATATATATATATATAAGTAAGTTTAGATCAGTAAAATAATATTTTCTCTTTTAAATCTCATTAGTTGTTTATTACATTCACAAAAGTTTCATTTTCCCTCTAAATTTGTAATTTTTTAAATAAAAAAACCACAGGAAAGTTACTTGGTCTTTTACTACCATAAGCGCCCAGCGATCTATTTATAGATCACCTATTATCTCAGCTGCTAATTACGGAAAATGGATACAACTTTATAATTACGCTATTTATGATATATGCAATGTAATTTAAAAATATTTTTCAAAAATTTCGATTTTAAAATAATTTGGGCGTTAACGGGTTAATTATTTCCCATGACGCAATGGCGCAGTTGGTAAGACACCTGCTTTCTAATCGGGTGGACAGGGTCCGAATCCCGCTATCAACTTTTTCAACTCATTTTATTATTTTTTTAAAACTAAATAAATTTATTTATGAAAGGTTTATTAAATATTAAATGATCTCACTTACTCAGTCACACACAAGCACGCGCCCGTAAGCAAATTTAGAACACTAAATCGTAATGAAAAGTTAAGTATGTACGCAATTTATTAGATAATTTTTTTTTTACATAATCTCTCTCTTTTCACCTTCTATTTGTTAGAAATCAGAACGTGTCTGAAACAGGGCTTATTATCCTGGTCTATTTCAAAACCATTTGAAAGAACTACTAATGGAGAAATACCTTTACTTTCTTTTATGTTTCGAAAGTCCTATCGTTATATGCTTTTTTTTTGAAAAAGGAAGACGATTCTAGTTTATTTGACGAAAAATTGTTTTTAAGCTCATTGTTTTTAAGTTGGAAATTTCTGAACCGTAAAGGTAAACCAAAATTTTATTATCTACCATATAAAACTTCTAAGGTTCTTAGTATTTATCACCAAATAATGTGTTGAGAATATACATAATATTATATATATATATTCATCGTATATTTATAATATACATTTTTCTTCTTTTAACTGATGTTCACTTATTTTCTGTTATAAAAATGTTATTGCTCTTACTGTCTAAAATACTTTTATAAAATTCCCTCAGATCTTTGCTTTTAATTTATGAAATATATGTTACGATTATGCTTGGATATTTCTACTGTTCTGCTTTCGATTTTGAAAGTTGATTCTCGAAGTTTGAATTTTTAATTTTCGAAAAGGAAAATGATTACTTTACAGAGTAAGAGATATTCAAAATTATGTTCATAATACAAAGATACTTAAGTTGTTAATATTTATCACAGAAAAACATACGTATTAAAAGAAGAATTTAACTTAATACCTTATAATTTAAATTTCATAACTTATTTTATCAACTAAACTATTACTATGCCACTATTACTAATTTAGAAGCACCTAAACCAGCTATTTCGATTTATTAAAACCTAATTTTTTTAATTCTAGATTTTGTATATAAGAGCTTTAATTGCAGTCTTCTGATTTCCACAATATGTATTTGTTCAAACTTTTCCGGAAAATGACTTCTTTTCGGAAGTAATAATCTTTTGCTTTTCGAAGTTTTCTTTTTGAGATTGAATGGACACGAATAAATCTCTAGACCATTCAGAGATAAACGTTTCGACATCATTTGCCATAACTTTTTTCCCACTACATTCTAGCAGAGACGGTGGTAATCGTCTGCCGTTCTAAATCGTTTGCTCATGGAAATATATGGTTTTAAAATGAACCTCCTTCGATATTGCGAACAGCTCATTTTTATTAGAACACGAACAGTCATTTGATGGCAGTTGTAACCATTTGTCAAGAAAAATCGTGTCTAATAACAGAGTTGAAAAATTGGAAGAATCATAACGATATTTTTATTGCTTTTTTATGAGAAAACGGTATGCAAAGAAGTTATTCTTCAAAATAAAAAAAAAATTGCACTTTTTTATTTGTGGATATTTATTCAAATTTAATACTGTATCATTTGATGCACGACAGCAAATATGCTAAATTATTTTCTGGAACATTAATTATGTTTCTTAAATTAGGTAAATTCTTTTATTTATATGGATGACATTTATTTAAAGATTTTGTTATCCAAACACCTGCATTTATAACGTCAATAGAGCATTAAAGTTTGATGCATTTCATAAAAGGGATGTATTGTGAACCTATGCTTGTATGATTATATAAAATATTTCTTAACATCGTCAAGAAATTTGAATTAAAAAATGTTTATTCTTTTATAAATTTAGTAATGAAAAAAGATAAAATTTATAACAAATTAAGGTTAAATATTTAAGCATATCACTATAAAACTTTTGCAACTGTGTAGAGCATAGATATTTTTAATGGATTTTTTTTTCTTTTACTCGCATTGCAACTATGTGTGGGTCAAAACTTTAAAAGCTTTTTTTGGTATTTACGTATTATCGCAATCTATTGGCGACATTATATGAAACGAAGCACCTGGTTGCCAACTCAGCACGTACGACACATAGGAAATCGGGATTGCCAACTTGGCGAGATAATATTAGAGTTGGTGATTGTTGCGATAATACGTAAGTTCTGCTTTTTCCTCACATTTTAAAGCGCTCAATTGAGCTGAGTTGTTCTATACACGATTATTTTGGATGGCATTATGATAGTTTAATTAAAACTAATAAGAACTAATTGATTAAAACTAATTATTTAAAAAATTACAGATACAGTTCCCACTCTTGGCTGCATATCGCGGGATTTGGGGACATCTTTTCATTTGAAAATTGGTCGATGGTATAATATGTAAGTACCAAGTAAATAAATAGTAGACGGCAGAGAAGGAATATTAAGGAGATTATAAGGAAATATAGTTATTAAATTCAGAGATGGAAAAAAGTTTTTCACTACTTTTTGTATTTCAAATATTTTAATGAATAAAAAGAAATTACAAGCAAGTTATCTTTTTATCAACTTAGTTTCAGATTTCAACTGAGATAAATTAAATTTTATCAAAGTTGCTCGACTCTCTCTATCTCTCAAAAAATTAAAAAAACTATACGCTTTATATTTTTTTCCTAGTCAATTTCTTTTATTACGTAAGAAGGGGAAAAAGCCTACTTTTAGAGTTTCTTCACTCAATTGCAAATACGCCCAACTTGGCGACAAAATTGATAAAAACGATATCTGTGGCAGGAAAAAAGAATGGTTTTTACAGCGTAGAATAAATTATTGGCTTGTGCAGAAGATCTTCGTTTTCTAATGTAAGCCCAAAATTTCCATAAGCAGTTGAGACCTCTTAGAAAAGATTTTACTTCATGAATGAAAGGAATGCGGTCTATTGTGGTAGATAAATAAGTGAAAACCATGTTCAAAGCCGCGGGTTAATTTTCCTCCTTTCAAATGATACAGCCTACTCGCCATTTCTTGAAAAACAAGCCTATTCTGAGATTTTTTATAAAACCAATAGCACACAAGCAAAATTCAATGATTGCATTAATTTCAATAAAAGCTTCAGTGATAATCAGTTCGAAATGAAAAGATGCAGAATAACATGTGAAAATGTTGGTTTTTTGTTGATTCTGATTTTCATGTTAGGTAATTTTCTTTTCTTCCTTTTTTTTGAAAATAAAATAAATTAATCTTGTATTTGAAATTAAATTTAAAATCACAAAAATAACGTTAACAACTGTAGTTTTTTGTTTGTCTTTCTATAAGGGAAAATTTAGAGGTATTACATAATGATTTCTCGTGTCTTAACTTTGTAGTAATGACAAAGAAACCGGCTATCTCAATAAATTTTTATAAGTTATCCCATTGATTTTGAAACCCTCGTAATAATTTACACGTCTTTTTCTACAGATATAAATTAGTATAATTTCAATTTTTACTTTGTAATATTTTACAATTTAAACGCAACTTTTCTAGAAAAAAATTGAAAGTGATCCTCCCTCAAATAATAGGTCGTTTGTATAGCGTGGATGAGAACCTGGGAAGCTAACTCAGGTGTAAATCTCGTCATCTGATTGTGGTTCAGACCCATTTAGACGTGGCTCATCGCCATTAGGCCTTATGTTGCTTCAACGTTTAATATTAATAAACAATGAATAGTCTCAATGATAAAGACAAACACGTGTTCTCCATTGAATTCAAAGCAGACATCAAACTAATTGCACTGGTTGTTATGCTTGTGAAACTTGAGTGACATTTCAGATTTATAATTGGGTAAAAATGTTCAAATGTTATAAAAAATAAATTTCTTCAAAAAGATTTTAAAATTAAAAAAAATAATAAAATATTAGTTTATGCATGTACTTTTAAATAAAATGAATTTTGTCTACCTATGTGCATTATTGTTGAAAGATTTGTATTTTGTAAGAGAAGGGTTTTTTGAAAAGAGATCAAAAGTTATCAACAAGGAAGCGCATGAACTGATTAGCTGGAAACACAGGATTGTTTTTATTATGTGACTATGACTTCACATGAGATTTTGAACTGATTGGCTAAAAACACGTGGTCCTCATTATCATGTGAGTACGACGTCACATGAATTGAGTCCATTGAAATCACGTAATCCGTTACAAAAAGCTCTCGTGTTGCAGTTGTAGCTTTAAAAGAAAATAAAGAGTGTGTGTGCTTATGATCACACGATAGAAGTGATAACTTTAAATTTTTTCATGTTATTTCAGAGATTAGTAAGGTGAATAAAAATCAAGGGGGTATTAGTATTTATAAAATTATTTTTATTCTTATGTCTCTACTCACAAAGTAATATTTTTTGCGAAATATACAATCATATTTGTGAATTAAGTGTATTCTAAGAAGGAAACAATAGGTTTATGGTAGCTGAAATAGGTTTTAAATACTTTAGATTCAAAATTATTTAAATATGTATTATTAAATTTGCTCACTGAACAAATTGCCTATTATTTAAGTGGGAATTTTAATGTATACGACAAAGTACGGAACAACGCTTGAGGGAGTTTTTTTTAAATAGTTAAATTATTTATTATTGTTAATAAATTCGATAATTTTCTGTACACTTTGGTTTGGTGAAGTATAAATAGTAACCAGTAGTAATATTTGTAGAAGTAAATAATAATAGTATAATAGTATCCGATACATGTGTGTGTGTGTGACTCATTAAATCCAAATGATTCAGTAGTATTTTATACTACATCCATTTCTGAAATGACATAAGTTGCGTATCTCCCTTATTTTTCTCCAACAGATTTGTTATTTTGTCTTTGGAATTTAGAAATACAATGAAAATTTGGAACATCTTTGTTTTCTTCATTATTAATCCAAGTTCAGTTAAAAGTAATATAGTTACATGTTGCATAACACTGTCATCGAGATCCAAAGCATGTGCACATAAACTTTGAAAATTAAAAAAATATGTTGATATTCCCTTTTTTGTAGAAATGAAGTTTGTGAAAATATCTGTGATTGTTTTAAGTTTGTTTTGTGATAACCTTTTAAATTTATTTTGTAAATCTCTGAGAGATGTAGATTCACTTAGGTCATGGAAGAATTTTGGATCGGAATTTTCCGTAATAGTGTAAAATCCATCTAGACTTGTTGCTCTTGATAACACAACATACACCAATTTTTGAGGATGTGTTTTCTCATACTTATAACAAGTCTTGAAAGGACTTTACATTGTTACGGAAAATTCCGATCCATTGTTACGAGCGTTACAAACCCGAGCGTAACAATGCTTGACTTTTTAAAACGCATCATTCAAGTTCACTCTTCGGCAAAATTCGCCTAAATAAGTTGTCACTTCAATAGGTGAAGACAGTCATTATATATATATATATATATATATATATATATATATATATATATATATATATATATATATATATATATATATATATATATATATATATAAAGGTTTCGGGCCTCGATGTTTATTCTAGCATGTGAAAAATAAAATTTCAATTTTTGAGGTGAGCAAGTTATCGAGTTTGAAAATTCAGTTGGCAAGCAATTTCACACGCATGAATAATATAAATTATCTGATAGAATTTTTGCAAAAATATTTTTTAATGTTTTTATTTAATAAAAAAATGGGCTATATATATATATATATATATATATATATATATAAATTCATGTGATGGCATAATCACATGATAAATGCAAACACGTTTCCAATCAGTAAGTTCTTGTTTCCCGCTTTTGCAGGCGTAAGCTTTTAAAAAACTTTTATTTAAAAAAGTTATATATTTGTTAACAATTATATATTAATTAAAAGGCATTGGGTTTAAAAGTATCCCAAAACACGTAAGATTAAAAAAAAGTTTTTTTAGAGAAACCTTTTGTGTGTGTGAAGAATCTCAATCTTTGAACATTTTTATCCAATTGTCATATGTGAAATTTTATCTGTATTCTGCAAGACAAGTCTAGTGTCAGTTTTAATTCATTGGAAAAAGCGTGAGTACATTTATCATGAGATCTTTAAGAATTTAGCCCTTTGTATTAAAATGTAGGGAAAAAATACTGTTGTGATAACAGACTAATTGTTCTATTTTTTAGTGATCTGTTTCAGTTTCAATTGTCTGTGAAAGGTATAATTAACGCAATTCGCTAATATTCGTCTCTGAATTCAATAGAGAGCACATGATTCAATTCATCATGGGACCGTATTGAATTTAGCCCTTTGCTAATATGTAAAAGTTTAATATACAGTGAATACTCATACAGTGAATCCCCTGTATGAGTTGCACATTACTATCATTTAATTACTATCGAATGTTTATAATAATATATTGACATATTTAGGCTTGAGAAAGAAACCAAAATAACTATGGTCGTAATAAAATACTTAACTAAAAATTGTTAAGTTTGTTTATATTTTTCATAATTTGTATGAGTGTATAAAATAGCTCTGTAATTATTTTTGAGTAAATATTTTAGAGATTTAAAACCGAAAATGATTTCAGAATGGATTATAATTTCTTTAAGGAAATTATTACGACCATTACATCGTAAGATTTTATAATTTCATATTCTGATAATATTTTTAATTATAATATATATAATGATAAAAATATTTTTTTTACAACCAAATAAGTAATAGGCTGTAGAATTTTTTTTATGAATTCCTTATTTACTTTACTTTTTTTTTAGCAGCGTAATTTCCTGAATGAAATTTTGTGTCAACAACATTCGTTTATCTACACAAGTTTTCTTCTTGGCTCATACATTTCCCCAAAAAACTACGCCTAAATTTTATGTTAATTTAAAATTACAGAAGTCTTTTCTGTACTATTATTTCTAAAACACCTACAAAATAACTCCCCTAGTACAAGAACCTCTTCAAGAAAAATAACAAAAAGCAGTCCCTGAAGGATACAAGACCAAACTAAACTCTTTCGTGCAATTTACAAGAAAAATTACATTTTTCAAGAAGCGTAAGAATGCAGGAAACACATAAGAAACAGTACAGATTCCCTGAGAGATCTCGAGAGTTTGCTCAATGGGTGGGAAAAAATAGTTTTCTTTTGTAGCTTACGCGGGGACGATAAGAAAACATTTTCAGAGTATCCTCAGAATAATGATGTCTTGGTAAGATTTGTTTTCTTAATAAATGATGTTATTTCACTCTTTGTGGCTTTAAAACAAAGCCACGTTTATTTTATTTGTTTGCAAAAAGTTCACTCAAGTTAACTTGTTGTTCTGAAGTCTGAAAGATTTTTGGTTAGTTCAAATAAATGGTATCTCTCTGGAATTTGGGAGCAATTTATTTCAACTTCCTCTCACTGAGAGAAAAATGACACAGTATATTTAACTAAAAAAAAACGAAATGTGTGTTTACATTCTGCAGTGTTGGATTTTAAAGATATATTGGAAAATGGCATCAATATACGTGCATGGTATCAATATGCACGGAAAAAGAAATTAATATATAATAGCTTTGAATCTTTTCACTAAAATTGTAAACATTTTTCTGATAAAGGGGCTTCGTCAAAAGTTGATGAGTTTGTCAAGGGTCTTTTTTAGCGATTGACCTACCAGTCTAGAGCTACGCTGTGTATACCTTAGACCAGTGTTCCGCAACCTTTTTATCACCGCGTATCCGTCAACGTTTGCTAATTTTATCGCGGCCCGCTGAGGGGGAGGATGTTGATTGTTTATATTTTAGACTGTTTTGATTTAATAATTTTAATTTAATTGTATTTAATCGTGATTTCTAAATAAAATACAGCTACACCAGAAAATGAATATTAAGTGATTTTCATAAGTAGCCCAAACCTAAGAAAAATATACCACAGCTAATAAAAGAGAAACAATTTATCTTGGGCGGACCGGTAGTATTTAATCCACGGACCGGTCCGCGGATCGGGGGTTGCGGTACACTACCTTAAACGACTGAAACAAAAATGAATCACTATTCGGGGCAGTAGTTAAGGGCTTTTATTCCTGTTATTTGCTATTTGCAACTTGCGGAAGAAGGGCCCGATGCATACCCCTTTTCCTAGTGAAGAAAATTTCTTTCGCTGTTGATGGACTTTCTGAGTGATACTTAAAGCTGGTGGTTTTCCTGCCATTTTGATATGCATTCTGAGTAGGTTCAAGCATCGTTGGGAAGTTATTCTGTTGATATTATGGGCAGTCTTTTGTTGAGATCGCGGGTCAGGTCCACGCGTGTGCCGATGTTTTTTGAATCACTAGTCATGATTTAGTAAGAATGTCTTTGTTAGACTCTCCATGGAATTAATGCCTAGCCAACCAGTAGCGTTAGGTCGTGCTGCCGTCTAGTGTTCAATTCCTGGGTCACCACTGAGGTGGCAAGTTATCGGTAACAGAGGGGAGGATGACCCATAATGACCTTGAATGCTGCTTTGGGCAGGATGATTTTAACCGGTCACCTTTGTGACCGAAGTGCACGCCTTAGACGACTGGAACGAAAAGGAATCCCTATTCAGCCAGTTGTTAAGGGTTTTGTACCTGTCCTTTGTTGTTTACAACTTGCAGAAAAAAGGCAAGCTGTAGGGTTTCGGCAATCCAATTAGATGGGCCCCAGATTCCAACAGTCACCAGACTACCACACGTTAAATCAATGTAGGATCCAAAATCCTCACGCGTTGGAGATATTCAGTAAGTGATATCAACTCAAATGCCATCTTCATCCTCTGATAAATGCTTTAGATTACAATACCTATTGACAGTAGCATAGATATTAAAAGCTTTTAAATGCTATCAGTTCAAGATAAGTCACTGAAATTAAACCTTTCGAGGGAAGAAGAAAAAAGAAGAAAGAAAATTAAATTTAGTAATTAATTTCACAAAAAGTTCAAATTTTTTTTTTATTATTAACATGCTTTATTATTGCAAATAAAACTGTGAAAAATTTTATTGAGAAATGAACTAAGTTTTCCAGTTGATTGGATTCTGTTGAATTTTTTTAGAGCTACGTATATTATAAAACGTAACGGTTACATATATGTAAAATGTAATATTTGTTGAAGAACCTTTTAAATAGCCTAAATAAAAATAATATTTAGAAATAGCCAAAACAGTTACCGTAAAATCTGGCGTATAACGCGCACTTTGAACAATCGAAACGTACGGGTGGGCGTTATACGCTGGTTATAATGATAGCTTTAAAAAAATAATAAATAATCATAATAATAATAAAAATAGATGAGTGTAAAAAAATGGACTACTACATGGATAGAAATACTTTTTATTTAAAAGAAATGACATAATTTATGAACTTAAATTCTTGTAATTCTACAAATATTCTATTATTTTCAAAAGCCAGGGGTAATACCTCGAATAAATGACTTCAAAGCATAGAACATTTTACACTTACATTTAAGGTTCTTTCGTAAGAAAGGTGTGCGTGCTGTACGGCGAATATACCAAAAAAACTAAAATATGGAGCTTGGAAGTATAGGTGTGTGTTATACGCCGTATTTTACAGTAAAAATTTTGTGTGATAATATCGTATGGTAAACATTATCTTCGTTTACCACAGGATCTATAATCAAGATTCCTTTCAACTTAAAGACGATTTTCATTTTATAAATAATTTTTTTGGCTGCTTCGTTACCGAAATAATTCGTTTCTAATTTTTATTGTTTCCTTAGAAGCTCTATAAACTCTTCTGACACTATTAATCAACACTTCAAAAAAAAAAGTAAAGCAATAAAATATTTTTATTTTATTAGACTAAATCCTTATATGTTTATAATCTTCATGGTCATCTTCCACGTAATATTTATCACTGTCTTCTTAGTAATTGAACATTCATAAGCTTACGCATGTAATGAAAACGGTCTTGTGTGGCAGAAAACAGCTATCAATTCTCGTCCACCAAATGAGAAAAAATGATATGCCCAACCTTTCTGCCTGACACATTATCCAAATAACTAACTTCTACCAGACATTTCTTTTGGAAGGAAAGATTATTTTGTTCGAGGAGAAGGGTAAGATATATGCAAAACCAGAATGATGGCTTACAAAAATAAATGTTTAGTGAGAATATTTAAGAAAAGTGTATCCTCTCTCTCTGTAACACTGTTTCAGGAGTTACTCTAAAATTTATTATGACACTTTGTTGAAGTATTGTTATTCAGCACATTTATAATGAAAAAAAAAATATTTGCCTGAAATATTTTTGTTACAGTAATAATTGCTTTATGAAGATGCATTAAAATATTACGTATTTTCAAAGTAGAATGATAAAAAATGAGAGAGAAAATTATCTCTGACAATATGTTCAGATGGACTTATGTGTATAATTTGTTTATTTATAGAAGCAGCTGACAGAATTCTAAGATATTTATTTAAAATCATTTGACGTAGTCTGCTTATTTCACATAGTAGCTTCACTTAATGGAATTACAGAGAAAGTTTTTTTTTCAGATAAAGAGTATTAAGCGCCCAGGCATTTCTCTCTCTAGTTAAAGTGTGAGTGTACTTAGCCCAAATTAAAAAGCTTAAAACTATGTATTCCCACGCTTTAAATTCTAATATGTACAAGTTATCTATATTTTAAAGTTATTTTTTTCATGTTTCAACGTTTTACATATTTAAAAGTTTAAATAAATGGATAATTTAATACAATACCTTTGATATTACACGAAATAATAATTATTATTTTCGTTGTTAGTTAAAATTTTTATTATTATTGTAAAATCTATCTATTCCTCCCTCTTTCTCTTTCTAAAAAAAGAACAGTGACACAAAAACACAGTCACTTCACTCGAGATCTTCGGAATTATTAGATCTGCAAATTTGAAATTCTATAGGCATGTTTCTTTTGTTGAGTAGAGATCCCTTAAAAACGAGCTTTGTGGAAATTGACTCCCAAGGAGGGAAGTTGCAGGATGTCACAAAAAATTGAAGTCCTATGTACTTTTTAAATCAAGAGACAAATGCTTTTATAATGTTTTTAAATACAATAGAAGATGTACACCACACATAATGGCAGGACTTAAAAATATATAGTCATACAAATCATGAAATACCCAACGAGAATTATATTTACTCCACGCACGCACGCACGCACGCACGCACGCACGCACGCACGCACACACACACACACACACACACACACACACACACACACACACACACACACACACACACACACACACACACACACACACACACACACACACACACACACACACACACACACACACACACACACACACACACACACACACACACACACACACACACACACACACACACACACACACACACACACACACACACACACACACACACACACACACACACACACACACACACACGCCTTGCCTACATAGCTTTTGAAAACTTAACTTTGAATAAAAGCACCGAAAATAAAATTTGATTTATTTTGTTAAAGTAATGTTCCATACATACAAAAATTTTCAACACGAAACTGTTTTGATTATATCAATAATTTTTAAGAGTTCTACAAATGATGAATTTACTTTATACAAGGTGAGTATAGATGAGATGCAACCCATTTTAAAAAAATTCATATTTTTGAAATTATGTACTGCATATATTAAAATAAGTCATATGTGAATGTAAAGAGAAAAATACAAAGTTTTTTTTCCACCATTGATCAACAGCACATTCAAGATTTCTTTGGTTGAAATTCAAACATGGCGTCAACGACAGAGAAGAGCTTTTGCGTATTAGAATATGCACGTTTTTTTCAGTTCTTTTGATGAAACGTGCATTTAGAAATCGTACCACCCAACAAGAGCATTCTGCGATGGTATCATCAATTTAAGGAAACGTGTTACTTGTGTAAAAAGAAAAGCAGGGGCCTGTCAAGCATCTCGGAAGAAGCTATGGAGAGGGTGAGGCAGAATTTGTTCGAAGTCCACAAAAGTATTCGAGAGTGGCCACCTGTAATCTTGGAATGACCCAGAAAATGGTATGGAAAATTTAACGAAAACAAAAAATTAATTTCAAGCCGTATTAATTGAATTGATACACCAAATAACAGAGAACGACACGTAAGCATTTATGCAGCATTATAAACCATTGATGGAGTGATGCTACAAAATGTATGGAACGAACTGGATTACAGATTGAACGTATATCGTGAAGAAAGAGGGTCACACATCAAATATTAGTAACAAAAAGAAAAAAAAAACTTTGTACATTTCTCTTTACATTCATATATCATTTGTTGTAATATATGCGCAGTAGTGTTTAGATAATACGATTTTTTAAAAACGAGCCCATCATTTGTATTCATATTGTCTAATATTTTAAGCGTTTTTTTCAAATGAATGTTGTATTAAAACGTTCAAATGTTTCTTAATTCTACATATTTTTTACGTTACACTACCATGGTCAATACATAGTTAAAAAAATGGTCTACTTTTAAACATTCGTATCTTTGAATCAGCAAATTATTAACATATAGTTTTAATTTTTTACGCAATAAAATCTTTGAAACGAATTTTACAGACCTCAAGTAAAGTTTATTATATAACTTTGCTGTGTCACTATATATTAATTCATTGCCCGTAATTTAAGATAAGAAAAATAAGTTTTTTTTAAAAGCAGTAATAATAAGTTTTCATTTACAAAGTATATACCTTTCTTTTATGCAATTTTAATAAAGGAAGTGACCGTTAATTGCACCGAAAAATACTGGAAGACCTCAAAAATAAATGAGAACGTTCTTTTGGGTCCAGCATAATTCCATTCCGTTAAATGAGAAAAAATGAGGATCGTACCGCTGTACCTGGACATCTTATACAAGCAACTAATCACTGGTGATGTGCTGTTCCGAAAAGAAACGGGGTCTCTGTCAGGAAAGGAACTTGTATGTAATATGGCGCAAAATATGATCTTCAGAAAACACCACCGTAAGAAAAGAAAGGTTTTTAAAGCCTTTTAGAGTCACATTTAGAAGTTTTTAATAACGGATGGTGGTTTAAAGATACGTTACTTTGATAAACACTCTTGTTTTGTCATTCTCAAAACTTAATCATTTGTGCTTTTAATCCAGGGCAAATTTAAATGTGCAAAAATAGTTTCACGGTAATATCTTGACTTTAAATATACAGTAATTTTGGACTACAATATATACATGTATGTGTAGTAATTTAACATTTACTTAAAAATTTTTGAATCTTATATGTTTTTCTCTTTTCATAATTCTAACTAGCCTTTTTCTGTATGTGAGTCTCATCTCGCAATATCTACATATATGTTTGCATATTTCGACATATTCATTAGAAATTCTTCGTTAAAAGGATTAGACCAGTGATTCTCAAACTATGAGAGCATGATAACTCTATGCGGGGGAGGGGGGCGCCAACACATCGAAAAGCCGAAAATAAAAGATCATTTAAAAAGTATAAATCCCAGATGTGAAGGATATAAGATAGAGAGCAAATTAAACTAGACTATTATTCTAATGGCATTTGTCTTTCTAGAAACAGATGATTGAGGAAATAAATATTTAATTAAATAAAAAATTATTTTGCACTCAGTTCCAGTTTAAAAATTAGAGAGGCAAAGTAACATAACACTTATCTTATTACTTAAAGATAACTTACTTAAGCGTTACATATACAAAGTTTAATAGTTACTTGATAATTTATACGTTTTTTTTACTAAAATCGTTTTGTATGGGGTGTGTGTTGAAAATTATGATCGAAAATTGGGTCGCAAGTATCGAAAGTTTGAGAAGCCTTATTAATCTTAACCTTATTACTTTAAATTTTGGACAGACTTATTGGCGATTCCTAGTAAAAGAATATCAAAAAATAGCTTACACGTATCTTACTAAAGGGTTGCAACTTTCCCTAAAAAAAAACTGATGTAATTTCTAAAAGAACGTGATTGTGTTTTTTTATAACACGTTTATCCTTATCCCCCCTTTTTTTGTATAATTAAATTCGGAAAATGAATGTCTGTTTCTCTTGTTCCTGGAAGCTTGCTCATAAAGGCTGTACAATTTTCTCATCTGATGTTAAAATAAAAGATATGATCGATATATATTCTGTTTTTTAATCGCCACAACTACAATTCACAAAATGAATACATCGTTGTATTACATATATAATCTTTAAATGCTTATGTCTTTTTTAAATTCGATGTATTTGGAGATAATATGATTCATGAAGATAAATACATGTACTTAGGTAAAAGGCTGTAGTTGGTTAGGCACTAACCTTGCACGCACCAGTTTGAGGCTTCGACCCCGTCCCAAGTCGGTTGATTTTCATGATGCAAAAAGTCGACAGCGTCAATGTGGTATGGTTATGCAGTATGTTAATGATCCTTAAACTGCCTGCTTGGTTTGCGTTCTCTTAGGAAATTTGGTATCATTTTTCAATTATGCATTGTTAGAGCTTAGCCACCACTCTGGAAAAAAAAATTGGGCGTCAAAATTACATTGTTGACAATTGGTATCCACCTATTTGGTGCCACACTAAAAACTGATACCAGCTCCAGGGGAATGAACAAGGTCTGCAGTGGTAATTACCAATCAACACAGCCCAATTCGGAAAAAAGGAAAAAAATATTTATGTAGAATAACAATGCAAGAGTAAAAAAGTAGCTACTTGTTATTACATAGTTGAATGAAAAGAACCTGTTAATTTGCAATACAATTATCTCTCAGCTTTTTCCTTGTTTTTCGAAAAGAAAGGTTTTTTTATTTATCAATACATGATTTTTTCATGTGCTTGTAGAAATGATGCGTCCGTTGAGCAACGTGGGTATTACAAATATACTTTTTTTTCATTTCAAGAAAAAGTTTGTTTTTGTAAAAAGTGTTTTGGGGATAACCATGCGTGTGATTTATTTATTCTTTGAAATATGAACAAAATCATATATATATTTCATATAAACATTTCACTATAAATAACATAATATTTAGCCTTTAATAAGTACCCAATTCTTCATTAAGCTTTGTAAATTACTCAAATGTGCTTACTTTTTTTTATTTTTACTAGAAAGGGAAGTGTGTATGACAGAGGCTTTGTGAGCTTCAATTCGCATCACACATGTACAAAATCTTTTACATAATTTAAATGTTTTATCTAATAGTTATTTCGTACATAAGCCTTATTCAAACTATTAAAAATTTTAAATTTCTTAATATAAGTGAAAATATCATCTAATTAGATATATATGGGAGAGTATAATAAATATTAAGTTAGGAAAGATTTTGTTAGAAAAGAATAAGTGTTTATAGTTTTGTGTGTGTATATGTCTTTCTCTGAAACTACTGTAGGGCTAATAATAAGGGACTTCATAAATGTAAGCCATGATCAAATTATAAGAATGATACCTAGACTGGTACTTAATTTTTACCTCACATTTTGGTTTGAGTTCTCATTACAGGGGGAAATTTATGGCAAATCGATCCCTAAATTAAATGACATGTATTTGGTACCAAAATTAAGATATATGACCTTAATTATTACGGTTTATGCAGATTTGATGAAAAAGGGTCTTAATGTGATTTTAAAATGTAAAATATAGATGTAAAATTGTTACAGATTATGAAGATTTGAAATTATTCTTCTGATTAAAAAACAACAACTACAGTAATACCCCGAACTTACACCATAAGTGAGACTGAGTGATAACCGCGTAAGTCGGGGTATAATTTTGCATATAAATACTTGTAAATTACTTTTGTTTGGGTCTGGAAACGAAAGAAAATAATAATTTAAAAAATGTTTAATAAATCTTAGATGACACAGATACAAAATCGTAAATCGAACGCATTTTAATGCAGAAGGTTTCATAAAATCTAACAAAGTAGTTTGCCATCTCAAAGATTTTTTTTCTCCCGCAAAATTTCCTCGTATTATGCTAATTATTTTTATTTCTTGTTCAGTTGAAAAAATATGCTCTTAATTGAAGACTATATTTTCTAAAATTTGTGTGCAACCCTTTATCAATTAAACTGAGGCCTTCTCTAAAATTCCCCACACCGTCATTATACCTTCTGATAGACTTAGATCTAAGACTTCGTTTCTAGATCAAGAGGTTCTACTTCGTTTAGATGACGTAGCCTTCTCTCAAATATGTCTATAATTATAATGCATACAACACACACATGATATAACAATTAAAACATGTAATTACAAACATACACTCTCTGTACATAAGAAATAAACCACACAAAATAAATTATTATGGCTAAACGTGGATTCCGCGCGACACGTTCAAACATGTCCGTTAGCTAAACAGAAAGCGGGAAGTGAGTAGTCGAATTGTTCAGCACTCAAACAAAAGACGAATTGAAGAGGCTTGATAATCGCGTAACTCTCTGAATTCACGTAAGTCGGGGTAGCGTTAGTCGAGGTATTACTGTATAGGTGTTGTTCTTATTGCTGATAAATACTTCTTCCCCCTCAGAATACAGATTAATTGAATTGTTTGTTAAAGTCGCATTATTGGTAACGGTTCTGGTGACTTTGTACTAAAATCAAGTGACGAGGACGATCCAGAGGAATGGGTCGGTACTCCTCTTTTCAATACAACACCATCATAAATACAGCCTCGAACAATTAAAAGTGAATCAGTCTCTCTATGGTGGGTCTTCAGTGACAACCAGATTCGAATCTGTGACTGTACTGAAGTAATTCTGGAGACAAGTTCGTAGGAATGACAAGTCAACTACCACGGTTTCTTTAAAACACAGCGAGAAATTATACAGATTAAAAGAACTAACGATGAATGACGGTAAATAATTAAAATATATTAAATATTTTTTTTAATTTTTGATATTACAGATTTTAAAAATAATATATGTCGCAATTTCAAAATTCCTCTTAGATTACTCTTACGTTTTCTTGACTCTATCATATCAATTCATTTGTTGTATATACTTTTGAAAAATAAAGTTGCAAGATTACTCTCTTTGCAGGTCATTAAATATTTAGTTCTCTTCCTACATTCTTAATTCTCTTTCTAAATTTCAACAAACATATTGTATAATAATTCTTAAATACTCAAGCTAAACTATTATTAAAAAATTACTATCAGAATACTACTACTTACTCCTACTTCCATGAATAATTCCTATTTTCTGCGACGCAATATTGTAACATACTTTCTCTTTTGTCGCAAACATTCTGTCACCACACAATCCTTATCAAGTAGACGTGCAAATTCGCGAGCTCTCGAAGCATACAAAGGTAAATGAAAACGGTCTTAACGAACGTTAGAATGAACTCTTGAGTGCTCAACCAAAATCTCCTCAACATTGTTCCTGCATTATTAATTCGTGGTTTACATCATAGGACCAAGGAAAAGCATTCCTTCTCTACGCTCAAATAATTGAAGCAATGTACTCTTGCCTAATCCTCACCGAGTGAGTGCGCTGTTTTCCCAGTTTAGTGCATTGTTTTCCAGGACCTCTACTTGAAGACAAATTAAAACGTTCTGATGTCTTTGTCTAAAGGAAACCACCAGCAATTCCTAGGTTCCAAATGAAGAAAAATGAAGCACTGCCTTGCCTGTCGCCTTATCCGGGCTTCTAATCTTTGTTGGACGTTGCTCATCCGGAAGGAAGGGGATTTGGTCTAGAAAGGAACGTGCAAGGAATATGTGTGTCGTCGGAGATGATGAATGGTAAAATCAGGCTTTGAAGGATATTTAAGAGCGTGGTATTTGAATGCCTGTCGAAATACAGTTTCTGTTATTGTAGACCATTATTTAATGCTTACTTTGCATAAAGGTTTGGATAGTATTATGACAAAATATTCACACAAGACTTATAGAAGATCTTAAAAAGGTTGGTGAAGTGAAATAAAAATGCTTTGAAATAAAGTCTTTGAAAGTATTTTTGATTCATGTTTCCAAGTGTGTAAGCCATTTGGGAGTAATTTTGTAAATTAGTGGTCAATTATAATAGGTTATACTATCCGATCTTTTTGTACAATATATTATTTTTTTAGTCAATAAATAAAAAGAAAAGAAAAAAAGTAGTTAGTCCAATAATTGAAGATTTAAGAAATTCGCAAGCATAAATTACAAAAGTTTCACTTATTATTAATGGTTGTTTTAATGATATTTCAACGAAAATACTAAATTTGGTAATATGATTCCTATGATTATACAGAAAATTGACAACGATCATGTAGTAAGATGACACAGTATGTAAAATATCCCTAGAGTGTCTGTTTAGCTTGGGTGCTCTCGGCAAAATTAAATCCTAGTACAGGTTCACATCGTCAGAGCTCGAGTGCCTCCCTATAGGGAGGAAACTATTAGTCAAAATTAACTGGGGCAATTGGTATCTGCCGCACTAAAAAGAGATACCAGCTTCCGAGGAATGTATCAAGTCTGCAATGGTAGAACACTAAATCCGCAGCCCAATAGAAATAAAAAAAAATGGTTTACTTACTTCCAAATTTAGATAACATTCTTTTTATGGCTGTCAATGATAAAATAAAGAATGGTTGTCAATAAAAAAAATATGAAAAAAGAAATTTGTCAACTAGATGTACACTCCTGGACAAAAAATTGTTAGCGCATCAAGAAAAAGACGTCAAAATAAAATGAAAAATTTTACATACGTAATGACTACTTTGATATAAGTAAACGATTAGAAAATCAAAGAAAAAGGATCATTTACTTCAGAGAAAAAAGGCAAAAGAATGGAGGATTTAATACCCTGTTGAATCTCCTCTAGCGCGAATGCACGATGCAATACGATCAGGCATTCAAGCATACAATTTTTGTATGATGTCTTGAGACATTTCGTTCCATCTTTGCTGTAACCTTGCTTCTAGTTCGTTAAAACTCGTAGGATGCCCAACTCGCCCTCCAAAATGATCCCAGATATGCTCAATTGGAGACAAATCTGGGGATCAGGCAGGCCAAGGAAGGGTAGTAACAGTGTGGAGATAGTCTTGTGACACCCTTTCCAAGTAAGGTCGAGCATTGTCTTGTTGAAAAATGGCCCCTTAGAGCCACTGCCCGAGTTTCAACACATGTGGTTGCAGGATGTCATGGACATACCGCTCGGCTGTCATGGTGGGGTCATACTAGGGGTGACCGTGTATTGTAAGCAATGGCACCCCATACCATCCCACTAGTTGTGAGAGCGGTGTGTCGCTGTAAAGCAAATGCAGGATGGAGGCGTTCTTCACGGGGTCTCGACACACGAACACGATTGTCATCATTGCTGAGATTGAATCTGGATTCGTCGCTTAAGGTGGTTCCATTCCACTGCAGTCCAGTGCCCTAGTGCGCGGCACCACTCCAAACGGAGGCGTCCATGGGTTGACGTCAAGGGCAGCACACGTAATGGGCGCCGCGATCCCAAATGTCCTTCAGCCAGGCGCCTTCGTATGGTTCGAGAAGACACATGGGCCCTTAGTGAAGGTGCTACCTGTGCCTGGATGGTAACCGATGAAGCAGTTGACTGTACGCGTGCTTTTCTTACGGTGTGGCGGTCTTCTCGACGAATGGTCTGTCGTGGGCGTCCTAAGCCTGGTCTTCGTGTAAATGACATCTCTTGGATTCACTGGTCTCAACACCTCCTCACAACACAATCAGAGCGGCCCAATTGACGAGCTACACGCCTAGCTTCCATAATGCCGATGATTCTCCCTCTCTCAAACTGCTCATATTGTCTTCGAAAACGGCATAATGGCATGTCTACCTCAGCTCTTTCTTTGTAAACGATTCAGCACACTCAAACAAGCTTTGGTTACCTTTTTTTATACTCCACGGATAACGACGTTAAATGCCCTCTACCGAATATACGTAGTGCGCAATCACTCTGCATTTCTAATCATTTGCATATCTTCCCGATATGTACCTTCATGCCAAGTTTCGTTACAATCCTGCAATTATTTTTTGGTCCGCTAATTTTTTTGTCCATGAGTGTATTATTAAATAAATTATAGTTAAAAAATGAAAAACACTCTTTTAAAGTAAATCGAACTAAAAAGAAAAAATAATTTTGAATAAAAGAATAAAATGAAAAATGAGAAAATTAATGTCATGGTAGTAAAAGCTTGAGGTGTGTTTTGTACTATATTTTTACACTAACTCAGCATTTCGGAATATAACTGTAAGGAAATTATACCAATTGATATAGAGACCCCCACGCTTTTACAACAATGACATTAATTTTTTTTTCTCGTTAATCATTCTATTTTTATATTCAGAATTATTTTTTACTTTTTAGTTCGATCTACAATTAAAGCGTTTTTTTTTTAAAAATTTTTAAACTATTATTTATTTATTGATGAATTTATTCTTGAATGATGTTTCATTGCACAGGTTCTACAAGAGAATTTAGAAGAATAGACATTATGACTCAGTTTTCAACAATTAGAACATAACTTATTTTTTCCCACATGCTTGAGTCTTTTTTTTATTTCCCTTTTCAGAAAAACTGGGCAATTATTTGGTAGGAAATTGCTGACACATCCTTCCCTTTTTCACATATAAAGAACACATTTGTGTTTGTTTGTTGTATTTGTATTAACCAAGAACGTTTTCGCTTTAAGGTTGTAGCTTAATCTTTTAGTTGCGAAATCTGGCGAGGAAATAAGATTTTCGTAAATCTTGATGATCCTGATCAGGACAATGGAACAAAATTATTAAATTTTGTTATGTCATCATTCCTTGACAAGTGTGCAAAACTTCAAATAAATCTAACCTTTTAAAGTGGGTAAAAATCGAGTTCAAGATTCCGTTATATACAGGAGAAGCTAACAAAAGCGTGTTAATATAAGAAAATTATACACATGTTTGAAAGAACCTTCCCCAAGAGCTAATGATCTTACAAAAATGGACACAAACCATACACACACAATCATGCATTTTCAACCGATAACGCTGCTCAACAATGCACATTTTGCATAAGCGAAAACATTCGTCTTATATAAATTTTGGGTTGCTAAACAGGAAAAGTACTCTTAAAGTCGCCTCCTCATTTGGTTTTCAGTAGAATTTCCCTGTTTACAATATACTTATAATGCTATGGGGATACAAATATGTGAATAACACAGTTACAGGCTTTTCTTTTTTAAGCATGCAACATTTTTTGCCTGTCTGTATAGGAACATTAGAAGAATGTCTCTATATTATATATTAGGAATATTCTAGCAATAAAACTGATCAGATTCTTCTGCAATGATGCCCCCTTTTAGTAATGATGTATTTCCCAAAAAAAAAATTGAAAAAAAAATCATAACCTTTTTTTATGACTTGCTAAAAGACGTTAATAGACGAATGAATGAATTGATTTTTTAGAGACGTTGTATCTAATTTTCTCTTTGAAAGATACAAGTTTTGTACAAGTTTGATGGCTCATTTTTCGTACATTTGCTTATGTATTATGATTACTTTATATTTATTGATTTTTGCATATTTCCAAAAAAAACTATAATAGCCTAACCAAGGAGCAGAGGGAAAAGTTTGAAATCATTGAATTAGTTTAGTCCTCATTTCAATCCTTAACCTGAAATAGCATTTTGAGATTTGCTAGATTTCCATTCTTTTTACTTTTTTCTTAACATTGGTTCATAATTTTTCTGTTGTTTGATTTCTTTCTGGTTTTTTAATGTGGTAGTTTATATATGCGGGGAAAAATCAAAAAGTAAAGGGACTTTTACGATTTCTCATTCCAAGGTTTGGCAACAGTGATAGTATCCAGCGCTGAATGAAGGGTAGTCGGAAACAATTCTGTACAACGTGTCACTCGTCTTTCCTCGTAATCGTGGGAGTGTAGGAAACCGTTCAACATTACTGCTCCATTGTCGATCTCCAGCTCGATTGCAATAAGGAGGAAGTGAGGACAGTGATTCGCTTTTTGTTTGAGGAAGGTGTGGTACCTGCGCTGGATACAACGGAGCGCTATACGGTGACCGCAGTAGCCTAATGGTCACGGTAACGGGTTCGTGGCTGGAATGTCATGAGTTCGAGCCTGGTACCGCTGAAGACCAGCCGTACAGGGGGAGGGGGTGATGAACGTTAATTCTGTCGAGGCTCAAACGTCCTTCCGTTGGTAGAGTTAGAAGTTAGGAGAAGGGGGCAGCTCAGGTCTCGTCCTCTTCACTTGACCATGGTTCAAAATTACGAGATCCATCGCCAAAAGCCCTCGAGTAGTTGAATAATGGGACGTTAATATTTACTCACTCACTTACTTAATAATTATACTCTCAATAACGACGACACTCAGTGGTTGACGTCGAGGGGGACTGCCCAACCTTATTCGTCACATAGAATTTCTTTCCTGTTTGAAGCGCTCTAATCATTCGTAGATCTTGCTTCGCGATAAGAAGCTATCACCAAACTACGCTTGCATGTGACGAATAATTTCTGCAGGTTTCATATCTTCTGCAAAAAAAAAAAGCGAATCACTGTGTTCTCTTTTCTTCCTTATTTCAGATCCACGACGAAGCTGCCATATTAAACGGTCTCCTACACCTCAGCGAATACGAGGAAAGACGAGTGACATGTTGTATAGAAGTGTCACCGACTACTTTTCATTCAGCGTTGGATACTAGCGCTGTTGCCAAATCTTGGAAAGAGAAATTGCCAAAGTCCTTTTACTTTTTCACTATCCCTCATATATATATTTATGAGTATATGTGCATTTATATCGAACATTTAAGCAAATACATTTGCTTAGAATTTTGAGAACCTCAAGCAATATCTCCAAATAATTATTTTTGTGATCATTAATTCTATTTTATTCTTTTAAAAAGCCAAATAAACATTGTCTCTTTATTTGAAAATGAACATACTTCACTCTTCTACTTAATGTTAGTTTCCTTAGTCCAAGAAGCTCCTGAGGAATCGACGGGAAAATGAAAACGTTCCCTTGGGATAAGAAACCGCAATCCTTTCTCTTACTCCCAAATGAGGAAAAATGAGATGTCCGACCACTGTACCTGACATGTGATGCCAGTGGCTCTGACCGACATATTTTTCGGATCAAAAGAAGATTTCGCGCAGAAAGAAATATCGAAATAACTGCGTTATGGACCACAAAGAACAGCAAAAGCCATTTTGGAGGAAAATATATTCAGAAATGTTCCTTAAATATCATATATATTTCTGATGTGGCATTAATATTGTAGAGTTTTTAATATTTTCAGCATCGTTGTTCAGAAAAATGTTTAATAGCACTTTAACTGTCAAGTGACTGATGATTTGGGTACATAAATCGTCAAATTCTTTTTTATTGCAAAAATCAAATGTTTAGTATAAAATAAAATATAGAGCACTTCAAAAGTGATATTTTGAATTACATGTATCAAAATTTTTAAGGTTTTGTAGCAAATGCCTATTCGTTTGAAGTGGAAAATACATAAAAATGATTACCTGTTAGTAGTTTAGTAATTCAGTTTTGTGTGGTTTTGTGAGTCCAAATGAACTTTTTTTAACATAGGTTCGGGTTTGATTAAAAGATGAAGCCAAAATAATTTCGCCCGACATGTATTCGGGTATAACAATAAGATGCTCTGAAAATAAAAATTATCCCACATAATACGCGGTGAGACATTTTGGAGCACTAGTGTCGTGCTTATTATCTAGGGCATGGCATTTAAAATAAATGGCGTATAATGGAGAATATTCCCCCCCTCTGCAAAGTCAGAGTTTGCCTTAAATCTTTTATAAATTGCTTAAATACGTACTTGACATCAGTCAGGTTTTAGACCCCTTAGAATCCTAACCCCCCCCATGTATAATGGTGGAGTTTCTGGGGGTGAAGGTTATTTCACTGAGATTAAAAGGTTAAAAATTGTAGATGAAAATGTGTTCATTTCTCAAAAGATGCGTCAGGGAGGTTTAATTATGTTTTTAATGGGTCATATATGATTAAGTAGAAAATATATGATTTTAGCAAATGTTTTTTTAAAGGAATTATGTATTTGCATTTATTTCACTCATTTTTTGTCATTATACACGCATAAAAAAAAGATGTTTGCAAAATTTGCGATTTTAAAAACTGATTATTGGAAAAAGTGTATTTAGCTTGAGAAAATATATTGCAAAAGCTGAAAATGTACAAGTTCAAACCACATTTTTATAACTATGCAGCAACTTGATAACTCATATTATTATAATAATATCATATTAATACCTTTTAGAGGTTCTATCATTCTGATTATTGATTGAATTGTATTTTGGGTTATGGTCAAAAATTTTACTTTGAGGTAAACAAACAAAAATGGCTGATATAGCCAGAGAATTTTTAGCAATTACATTGAAAATTGTAAGTATTAATTTACGAAATTCTACGAGGAAACGGATAAAATTGTCTCAAAAAGCGCTTTAAAATGCATATAAAATAACTTTACTTATAAATTCATGCACACATTACATGCTTTTAAGATCGTTTCTGTACTCATCTATGAGTATTCATCCAAGTATTTTTGAATACGCGGAGTGTGTTAGATGGTATTTTTTTTGTTGTTATGTATGCGAGAAAAACATTTTGAACGTATTTCGAAATCATGAAACTTCCTTTTGACATGACTAAAATACCATTCAGAGAAAAGAAATTAATATAAATAAAATAATGACTAAAATTAAGCGTAGGTATCTCTTTAATATGTAAACCTTTATCAATAGTTACTCATGAATTTACACCGTCTAATAGAGCATCAGTAATTCGCACTGTTTGCTAATATGGTAAAGAAAAAAAGTGCTCAAATATATAAAAACAAAGTTTCAACGAATCAATCAACGAAGTTTTTCCTTCTTCCAAAAAATATAAATGCGTTTTATTTTAGTATAATCCTCCCCAAACAGGCTCAAGTGGTATCATTGTCGGAGTAGAAACCTTTGAAGATCAGAAAGAGAAAAAGAAAACAGTTTTGAGTATAAGAAAACGCCATCAATTGCAGTGCCGTCAAACGAGAAAAAACGAGTCTTGGTACTGTAGCTGTACCACTCGGCTAATCTGCCGGATTACTCCACCGGAAGGAAAAATATTTCGTCCGGAAAGAAATGTGCGAAGAATGTACCGTCTAATGTAATGAACGGCTAAAATAGCTGAAGTGAAATAACCAAGACGTGTTATAACCTATGAGGTCGCCATGCACGCTGCTCAAGAATTAATTTACTATCTAAAGAATATATATTATTTAAGAAAGGATACTTGCAATTTTAAAGTAAAAAATAATCTGGTTTTTAGATATTCTAGAATACTTTTAATTTTAGGATAAATCACCAGACGCCGTTTTTATCCTTTGAAAGTTTGAGTTGTATATTTTGATAAATTTATGCATTTTGGAATATACTAACTTTAGAAAACATTTTTTTCAATTATTTTGTGCTTTCTTTTTATTAAAAATTAGGGGACTTTCATTCCATAATAGTATAAACTGTAAGGAAATTTTTTTGATAAAGAGAAATTTGATAACTATACAAGGGGACAGCAACCGATGGCGCGCGTGCCACATATAGCACGCAGTACAATTTTCAATGGAACCCTGCACTAATCAACAATTTTGTCAACTTTTGAGTTAATGGAAATTGATAAATTTATAATGGACCGTATTTGACAAACATCTCTAGAATTATGGACATTTACGGAATTACGGAAAAATCAGAAAGATAACTCTAAAGATAAATTTACAGCTATTTTGTATGTTATTGAATGCTATTGTAGGGGAGATTTAATTATTCGAAGAGAGAAAATTTCATGTACTTTGTTTTCCGCTTTTGGTTCTACATATCTAAGTAAAAACTTTCTTCCTCATATGAAAATATTTCGAGTGCGCTAAGAAAGTGTTTAACAATAGACTTCAGATATTGAATATACGAGTACTACAAATGCTTGAGTGTAATGAAGTATGTCGTGTAATTTTTCATTCTGTATAGAAACGTAATCTCAAACGAAGTGTTGGTGTAATCAACTCGCAGGGCCTTTTTCCAGTGAGTTTATTACGTTGTTACTGTGCACTTTAAAGTGTTTTGATTCCATTTGTTTATATGATATTAAATTAAAAGAACATGTCCTATCTAAGAGACTTTTCTCAAGTTAAATTTTTTTAAAAAAATGTCTAACATTTTCTCAATAAAACCAGAAATTAAGACTGTAAAGCAATCAAAGAAAGTCATCAAATTTCTTGACTTTCCATGAAAAAATTTGTAAATTTACATCACAATGAATAAACTTCAAAAAATCAAATCCAAAAGTAGGTTTTAATTAAAAAACTCAAAAAATAATTAAGATATTACTTAAAAATTGTAATTATGACAGAGCTTATTTACAAAAAGTTAATCTTTTAAGTTTTTAAGCTTCAGAGTATTTTAACATTTTTTCCCGTTTCTCTAAATTTTACAACAGAATTTAATACATAATGTATTCCAAGCCAAACAATTTCTTATCCGTTGCCATTCTACTAAAATAAATTTTAAATTAAATCTATAGAATGATGCTTATTTTTAACAAATAACTACTGCACTATTCATACATAATTACAAATATAAAAATATAATTCTGAACTAATTCGTTGACTTCATAAATTTGATAATTACATACATGACAATTTGAACAAATACTGTCTGCCTTATAAAATATATATAAAAAGTAAATCTTTAATTTATTATCTATTTTCAACAACTTCCCATCTTTTGTTTTTAATAAAAAAATCAGCGCATTGAATTGTTTGTTCACATTAAAGAAACATTAAGTAACACTATGCTTGCATTTAAATCCAAATCAAGTTTAAAAAAATAAAAACTAAAATATTTCAATACAAATGATATTTAAATATTAATCTTTCTCTATAATAAAGACAACCTGTTGGGCACGTCTTGTAAGTAAATTGTATTAGCTATTTTTTTTTATCTTTTAAACCTTTTTGAAAACTTTACTTTGCATAATGGAGAAGTTTGTAGAGGGAATATTAAAACGTGTTATCTTCATTATAGGATCAGCATCAATTGCACAAATTTAAGTCCGATGAAGCAAATAAATAATAATTTTGGAATTTGAAAGAATGGCTTAAAACAGCGTTTCTCAAATTGTGGGGCGTGCCCCCCCTAGGGGGCCGTGAGAACTCTACGAGGGCGGCGAGAACATATTGAAAAGTCGAAAACAAAAGATTATTTTATAAAACAAATATTAATTTACTGAAAGTAAACAGACAAAATATATTCTGGCGTAGTAAAAAAATGAAATGCACATTTACACTGATATAATGTATCAATACTGAACAATGTATTTTGTAGCTAATTTAACGTTAGTAAATTAAGAACAACATTTATAATTATCAATGGCCTTATGGGCTTGTCATATATAAAATTATATACAAAAATTAACACTTATCTCGATAATTTGTACGGTTTATAATTATTCCCTTAACCGCAGAATTAAAGTTGCGTGATTCACTCCCTGGCGTCCCCATTTTCCTCGTATTTGCGCGTACACTATGTATTGGGGAGAAAAGGAATAAAAAAATAAGTGAATCCTCTGAAATAAGTAAATCCTTTACAAATACTGTAAAAGTTCTTTTTTTTTTGCTTTCCAAAGTCTTCGAAATAATTTTATGAATAGCAGTGTGCTAAGAAAATATCGTACTTGAGAAAGACTTATATATACGACCGGGGTAATTAACGCTTTGACAGAGTGAGACGTTTGCTTACGCCGATGGCACTTAAGAGGTTTAAGTCGTATCGTACTTTAGTGTCAAAGTGTATTATTAAATTAAATTGTTACTGTATGGAGGGGGGACGGTAAAAATTGTGATTGATTATTGGGTCGCAAATATTGAAACTTTGAGATGCACTGGCTTAAAATGTTTGACTTTCTCGCAAATGTAGAGTTTCGTTTTCTGTTTAGTATCCGAATGATGCAAGTATAAATCAATCACAGTAAAAGATCTAAGAAAGGGAATTTTTTTCACACACAGAAGTAGTATATTTAATGCTGAAAGGAATCCTGTGTTTGATAGAAGGGAATTGAGGAGAGGACTGAATTTGAGTGTGATAGGAGAATTGAAGAGAGGGCTGAGTTTGATGTTTATATGAGCCATCATAACTATAAAAATATCTGTCAAACTTTCTTTTGATGCTGAATTTTTTTGACTTACATATACACCCAATCTTTTTTTACCCGAATTTGAAGTTACACGGCTCAAAAAATGGTCTTCCTTTTTTGAAAACTTTATTTAGACGATTTCTATGTCATTGGCTTATTATTATGCTCGTGGCATAAACAGTCTAGAACAAATTACAGTCTTTGGTAACAACGTAAGAAAGAAATTTCAATTTTTACTACACTTTAAAAATCAGGCAGTCTTCGCTGTAGTGTAATATCTACTGGAGAATTCACTTTTTCGATAACTCTTACTATACATTTCGTCGTAAGGTATATTTACATAACATATTACGTCATTAAATTTTGCTTATGTTTATTAGCTCAAAATATGCAATTAAGCAGCTCATCATATTAACAGCCACACGTAGTTTATTTTTATTTTTGAGTTTTTTTTCTTAATTTTAATTTAAAAGATTTTTTTTGTGCTGCATGATTTAATATTATCTCAGAATTATGTATCTATGTGTTTTTTATTTTATCACTCCATAAAATTGAATATGTATATATTATTTGTATGTATGTCAGTGTTTTTACAGTTTTCTGTATTTTTTAAACGTTGAAAATATAACGTTATGTTTTCAAATTAAACATAATTTTTTACTTTTTTTACTCGGTTTTCGGATAACATGAACCTTAACCTCAATTTTACTTCAGGAAGCTTGATTTTCTATGCCCACATTTTTTATATATCTACCATGTAAAGAAAAGATTTAGGTATTCAAAATCACAGATGTACATATAAATAATATCAAATTCGATTTAGTCATATACTTTGAATTAATTTTGTAAACACTCTTGCTTCAAATGATAAATAGTTTGATTTTCTAGAAGCGCAAGCTTTCGATCACTCTTTTTGTCTCTTTCTGAATTTTTAATCCTTTTAAATTTCACTATAAAATTGCTCTATTAATATATTAAACATAAACAAGTAATATAAAATTTTTTTTACAACCAATTCCTATTTAGATAAACAAAGAAAAATATAATTTTAGCTACTCTTTATTAAATAGTTACAATTAATATAAATATGTATATACATATGATAAAATCACAACATTAAGTGGTAATTAATTTGTTTTAATTACCATTAAAGTATCGTATTGGCATCCCAAACAATCATGTATATAAAATTTCTGTTCAAATGAATGCTTTAAAAAGTGAGATGAAAAAAAACCTTTTCAAGTTGTGACACAAGTCTCCAAAATGGTTGCTAAGTCACCAAAAGTGATGCCAACGTGTCTGTATTTGTAATTCTTTAAATAATTAGTTTTAATCAATTAATTTTTATTCATTATAATTAAAAATTATTGCATTTTGTCATCCAAAATAATCATGCATATAAAATTTCAGCTCAATTGAGCGCTTTAAAATGTATTTTATTTACGACTGAAAATTCCATCAAGATAAATAAATAAATAAATGTATAGAAAGTGCAAGCTAATAGTAGGAATTGAAAAACTAATGCGAAGAAATTTGTTATATTCCCCTTTATCAAGCTTTAAAAGCTTAGATCACGTTACCCTTACTCTTTTTTTTTTCCTATTCCAATTTGCAGGGTAAGGCGAATGCCACGTTGCTGCCCGTGAAGATCATAACTTGGATTTATATACATATAATTAAAAACTCATTTGAGAAAGTCTTC
Organism: Trichonephila clavipes; assembly: GCA_019973935.1. Lineage (NCBI taxonomy): Eukaryota > Metazoa > Arthropoda > Arachnida > Araneae > Nephilidae > Trichonephila > Trichonephila clavipes. Next base: position 181,379 of record BMAU01021395.1, on the reverse strand, counting down.
GTGCTAAATCTTTACCAATTATGTTAACTACCGCACAACTCATTTAAAATCTCTTAAACTAGTCAGTGCATGATTTAATACTCATGTTAATGTACATATTAATATAAGCGTGTTAATTTATAAAAACGTAATACTCTTAAAAAATGCGAATTAAATTATATCGTGTAATTGTTTTCGGAAAAACAGAAGTGTGTATTATTTTCACAGAAAAATTAAAGATTTTCTTTATTAATTTTTTTAAAAAATATTTGATTTATATTCTGAAATCTGGAAATATTTCCTTTTCACTCATGCCAATTTCTACTTTTTTTTTTACTCAGACATGAGAAATTTTAAATTTATTCCAGGTAATTTTATTTAACATTGCTAGCTTGTTTATTTTCATAGTTGAAAGTCATTATTTTCAGTTATGCAACTAAATGGTAAGTTACATTACTGACGTATATAAATGTTCTCAGAAATTAAAACAACATCGTTACTTTACTAATTTTTTATAAGTTATTTATATATACCTATCGAGAGTATTATCAAACTTTGATGCTGTAATTTAATAACATTTATTTCCTTAGCTCAGTTTTGAGTGACCATTCAAATATTTTTACTTTTACAATTTTTTCGACACACTTTACATTTATTAGTAAGAACTCAGAATTTTAAGATAGAAGTTATCCTAGACTGTGCGCTAAATAAAAAATACTTCCCAGGTCATCAACCCTAGGGACAGTGCTTCCATATAAGCAAAACTCAATCAATGTAAAGAGTGTTTTTTTTCCAGGTAGAGAAGTTTAAGTTGGCATTACTTTCCAAGATGGCGACCGATTTAACAGCTGTCAAGTGATTTATTCTCAGTATGGTTTGGCAATTCATCAAAACGATCATCCAGCAAGGCGTAGATTCGTCGAATGGGCTCAAAACGAGATTGCCGTTGTTCCCGATCTTCATAAGCGAATTTTGTTTAGCGACGAAGCGCACTTCTGGTTGAATGGCTACGTCAACATACAAAACTGCCGCATTTGAAGGGAAGCTAATCCACAAGTGTATGTCGAAACACCGTTACATCCAGAAAAACTAACTGTTTGGTGCGCTTTATGGGCTGGTGGAATCCTTCTTCAAATACGATGGCCACACCGTTACAGTCAATGGTGATCGGTATAGAGCCATGATTACTAACTTTATCGTTCCTGAATTGAACAATCATGATGTCCAGGAGCTGTGGTTCCAACAAGACGGCGCAACATGTCACACAGCTCGTGCCACAATCGATTTATTGAAAGACACGTTTGGTGACCGCCTAATTTCGCGTTTTGGACCTGTGAATTGGCCTCCAAGATCTTGTGATTTAACACCGCTAGACTATTTTCTGTGGAGCTATGTAAAGTCATTGGTCTATGCACATAAGCCACAAACGCTTGACCATTTGGAAGACAACATTCGCCGTGTTATTGCCGATATACGGTCACAAATGTTGGAAAAAGTCATCGAAAATTGGACGTCCAGATTGGACTACATCCGAGCCAGCCGTGGCAGTCCTATGCCAGAAATCATATTTAAAATGTAATACCACAGGATTATCTTTCGAATAAAAAAAAATCCATGTCAATCGAATAATACATCGTTGTTTTATTGCAATTTAAAGTTCTATACCTCTAAAAAAACACCCTTTTATTAAATAATGTATTAATGAATGTATTATTATGAAAGTATTTTCTGAAACTTACGAAATTAGTCACGGAAATATTTCAAGTATTTATCGAGGCTTATGGAGACGTGAATTTGTCTCGTGCATGTGTGTTGGAATGGTATAAGTGGTTTTTAAGGGGAAAGGTCAGTGTGGAAGATAATGAACCTGCTGGGCGCCCAATGTCAACGATTACAGACCAAAACATAGCCAAAATTCGTGATATGAGTGGGTTCTCACTCACCTCAGTAGTCATACTGTCAGTCAACACTACTACATTGAAGTGCTAAAAAGACCGTGAAAAAATTAGGAAAAAAAAATGTCAGAATTGGGGAGTGATGACTGGCTGTTGCTCCAAGACAATGCATCCACTCACACGGTCCTATATGTCAATCAGTTTCTGACCAGCAAAAATATTAATGTGATGGGGCTTAATGTGATGTTTTATTACATCAAGGATTAGGAAAGCAGCACATGCAATAATATATCATTTTTCGTCTTGTTAACTCCTTCAGGACGAGCGGAAGGAGAAAGAAGCGCGCTTCTCCAGGTCCGTTCTGTCGGAGAGGATATGCAAGCGTGGGACTCGGCGAATTTTCGTGCTTAGCATAATTTCATTTGCAAATTCATATAAAGTTTTAAATGCAATAAAAAAATACGCAAAAACTTACAATTTACTCTCATTGATAATATTTGAACATATAGTACAAAAATTTTCGCTATATTTAAAAAAAACAATTGCGAATTTTAAAGGAAATGTTTTCATTTTAATAAAAAAAAATTACATACACTTTCAAAAAAAATTAACAAAAATCCCATACATTTGCATACGAATATAGAAAATATTAGAAAAATAAACCAACTTGTTCAAAATATAAACAGAAATCCTAAGAGCACTAGATCACGAACCATTAAATGTCCGATTCTCTCGAAAAATCTAAACATGTGCTGTTGTTTATATTCATAAATATCTCGGATCTAATTAAAAAAATACGGAGCCGAAAACGCATATTGAAGTTCAAATTTTTGTGAGACATTATTCGAAAAAAAAAAGGGTTTTAACCGCCATCTAGTGTGCTTGTAAAAATTAATATAAAAACGTTCTTAACTGATCACACTGTTGTGATCATGGGCCTTCGAGCAGGGAAAGCTCAATCACACATATGATACCGTGGGCCGTCAGGGAGAAACCCGTGATCACATACATGTGATCATGGTCCTGAACGGGTAAAAGGATTTTCATTGTAACTCTTCCGGTTTTATTTTTATGTATACCTATACGTTAAGCAATATGTAATGAAAAAGAACAATGAAGATGGGCGTGCAATTGAGAAGTAGGATTGCGACCTTCATTTTACTGTTCAAAAGCTCAACTGGCCAGAAAGGAAAATCACCCAAGTGTATCTATAGTAATCTGCCATTTACTAATAACATTCAGTGTGGAAAAAAAGTGTTCCAATGTTTTAAAAATTTATTAACGTTTTACTAAAGCGAATGCAATTGGCACTATAACTCCTTTATTTTTTTATTCACCCGGGTTCAAGTCGAGGAACTTCCACCTTATAATCCATCTCACTTGGCACCACTTTTCGAGGAGATCTCTTCACATTGTTTCAAGGCGGAAAACTTCAACATCTATTTCTCTTCTCCTCGCCTTTTCAACTTTTAATTAATTACAGGTGAACTTTTCCTGTGTAACAATTTTTTCCCTTTTCTCTCGCCAAGACCTCTTAAACTCCGGTCCTTTCGTTTGATTTCGGCTTAAGTAGGGACGAACGAGAATTGAATGGGGTGTCTTTTGAGGAAGAGGAAAAAGAACTGCCAGAAGTGCTTGGCAATTTATCGATCGCGATTCTGTAACGAAGTGGTGAATATTATTTAATGGCCCTTTTAAGCGAGATGGAATTCTGAAAGATGTACTCTTTAGATGCTTTAATGAATTCATAATTTAAGATGGCTCTGAAATTGGAGACCGAAGACTCGTTGCATCGTCGGGAATTAGTGGGTGGTTAGAAAGACGTAGGATTAAATTATAACGTAGTATCGAATTTCTCAGAAGTTAATTATAAAGTTAGTAAAAACAATTCTGTGATAAGAAAAAACTATAAAATGTAAGAAGCCAGGCTACTTGGTGATTATTTATATACTAATGAACTCAATTCATGACGGTCACATGATAAATATAATCCCATGTTCTCAGTTAAATTCAAAACTGGCATTAGACTTGTACTTGTTGATCTACCTGTAAAATTTAGATATAATTTCTTGTTAGATAATTGGGTAAAGATGTTCAAATATTGTTTTTTAAATTCTTCGAAACAGTTTTAAAACTAAAAAAAACCCCATCTTATTGTTAACAAATATGTGTTTTTTAATGCAAAAATTTATATAAAGAGATACAGTTGGTAACAGCGATGCGCAACAGCTGATTGGCTGGAAGCACGTGATCGCATTGATCATGTGACAATGAAGTTACATGAATTTATAAACTGATTGACCAGAAACACGTGATTGCTTTTATAATGTGATTGACGTCATATGTGAGAATTTAACCTATTAAAATATTAGTAGAATAACTTGACATGCGTAGTGAAGTACTGGTATTCTTTAGTGTTTCTCGTTTTGTACGGGATTTAAGACAAAGTTTCACAATTAATCTGTATAACTGGCACATTCGACTGATAGTTTCACTTTTTGTAAATAGTCCTACTAAAACTTGATTTTGAGAGAGAGAGAAAGAGAAATAACACATTCTTACAAATTCAAAATTATTCCTCTTTAAATAAAGGGAAATATCGTTTTCCCTCCGGCGTCATTCGATTGCTCTTTATTGATAATTATTTGCACATCCCAGCACTTTCTTCCTTTCATGCGAATTTATATCATTCTTTTCATGGTGTTATAATTTTAAGGGTCAACTAAACATACTGGACAAATGACTTAACACCTGATCTATTATTTGATGCTTCCACCTTTTTCTTTGTACAGAGCGTTAACTCGTCGTGTTATTGATGCGATGAGTTTCAAATGCGTCTCTACGGTAATTCAGATCATGCTTTTGAAGTGATATTTCTAGTTCCTTGACACTTGTTGGAAGGTTATTCGACTCTTAAATGCCTTTCCAGTTCATCCCACAGATTTTAATTTACACTAATATCTAGACATTTTGATGGCCATTTCAGATGATGAAATACACCACGGTTTTGCTTAAACCAGGTTTGTACAGCACTTAGATCGATGAGGAGTAGCATTGTCATTCTAATGTATTCCATCGCCAACTGGAAACCAATCTTGCATTAATGGTTTAACAACATTTTATTGATGAACTTCTTTTAAGTTCAGTTATTCTTTATAGTGATAAAGAGATCGATCACATTCCCCCCAACAAAATGCTCCCCAGATCATTAATCCTTTACTTCCAGGATATATACTTTATATATCCTTATTACGCTTCTGTTTTATATTCTAAGTTGTTTTGTCATTTCACATACTTTGACATCATTTTGGGGCTTAAAAACAATTTGCCCTCTTTTAAACTCACGGATAGCTTTTGTTGATGGCCTCATAAAACAAAAACAATTAGTTTTATAAAACTAGAACAGTTTTAATTTTAAATAACAGAGTAGATTACTTAGCATTTAGATATTAATTAGTATTTTCTAACATATTAATGAATATTTCCTATATTAGCAATTTAAGGAAAAATAAAAATATAAATAAAAATGGTAGGTGACTAGTCATTTGGCCAGTATGTTTGTGTATATCAGATTAACGTAGGTGTGACAATAAATATTATCTTCAGATATTTAAAGATAAATCTGTTTATACTGCAAAAATTAAAAAATAACACCAACCTGATGTTCTAGTTTTTACCATAGAACTTGAAACATTCATATTTCGAACTACAGACTGAGAAATTTTAATTTTGTAAGATATTACAGAAAAAACACAGAGTTACTCTTTTCTTATTCATCAAAAAATATATACAAAAGATTAATAAGAAATATCCATAAATAGTGAGTGTAAAAAATATATAATCCATACAGAATTTATTCATTTCTGGTATTCTACAGTATTTTTAAATTCTTGTTAAAAAGATACAAAAACCATTACTGAGTAAAATATTAACAGTGAAAAATGGTGGTGAACGTAAACTACTCTCCTTCATAAACCAGAAGAATAGTACTCTAGCGAGCTCCCCCATTACTCAAAAGACAGTGTGATGGGAATTATAATCATGGAAGAAATATTTTCTAAACTAATTTCAAAGATTAAATCAAATAACATTCATATTTTTGGTCATTAAACAACATATAGTAATGCTTAAGCTTTATTTATTTTTCTTTGTAAATGTAAAAATCCTCTAATTTTACTTTGCAAGTATGTATAATCAAGTCTAAGCTCCTTCGAGAAACTAAAGAATTTCTCCAAAATCACTGGATAAATACGTCGATACTTGTTTGCCAAAGTAACTTATTTTTCTAAAACTCACTCTGGTTTTAAAATTAATGTGGAGAACGAGGGTGGAAAAAGTTACAGAATGAACGTGTTATCCCACACACAAGCACAATAATTTGCAACACAAAGGTTTTGAAAACCACAAACACGTCTTAACTTGGTAACTTATTATTCATGAGGTAAATTTCAAACTGATCACACATTTATGAGAAAATAATCTTTCTTGAAAGCCTCAGAGATTTTTCACCAACTTATTTATTCAGAAGACATTTTCCACTCTTTTATGTAAACACCACCAATTGACTCGATTATGAATTCCGTGGTTCACGTTTTAACATGTGTTTGCTTTTGTCCACACCTTTCAGCAAAATTTCATTCGAATGGAACGCCATTCCGAACGTGGATGGATGAGTTTATGTTCGTTTTCGTAGCGAAAACAACATTTTTTTCCATTACTCCTTTCATTTCTCAAAGAATTTAGGAAACACAGTCGTTCTGATTAATGGTCCAGGACGTTAAACCAGACGTGAATATCGATGAAGGAGGACATTGGTTTCGGAACACAAGTGGTATGAAGTATAAATGATCGTGTGGTACTTCAAAAATAATCGTTGCTTCGCAACGTGTAAGTTATTTACTTTTTAATTAAGGAACTTTCACTGCACAAATACAGTAAGACGAAAATATCATTTGAGAAGAAAAATGACAGTCATTTTAAAGCATCACGTATCAAATAAGTTAAAACAAATCATACACAAATTCAGTAATATTCCTCTTAAGGTATCCGACTACGTTCGGAACTGTGATTTTAAAAAGGCATATGAATGGATAATTTTCATGATATTTAATGTCACTTAGATTAGAATACATGTATAAAACTATTTTAAGGACACATTTTGATAAAAAAATATTTAAATGCAATATTTTGGCAAAAAATTGACTTAGAATAACCTTTTTTCAAAATGTTCTCCTTTTGTAAAAAATGCTTCTATTATAATATGTTGCCTGTGTATAGCTCAGACCTCTGTACAGAGGCTTAACTATGACTTTTGAAAAATTCACATTATTTTCAGAGTTACAACCAATTGAAATAATTATCAGTGTTTTTTTCATAAAATTTCTCCCCTCTGTTGTCGTGAAACATGGATAAACCCACTTCTAAGTTATATATTTCAAAAATTCTATTCGAACCTCTGCACAGAGGTCTGAGCTATATGCAGGTAAAATATTATTATAATAGAAGCATTTTTCATAAAAGGAGAATATTTTGAAAATGGGTCATTCTATGTTCATTTTTTGTCAAAATATTGTACTTAAATAATTTTTTATTGTAATACTATTCTTAAAACAATTTTATATACATTTTATAATCTAAGTGACACTAAATATCATAAATATTATCCATTTATACGCTTTTGCAAAATCACGGTTCCGAACGTAGTCGGATACCTTAACTAGATGCAAAAACTGTTAAAATACGATTGAATTAAATCTGTATCTTACGAATTGTTTGTTTTGGTACGTTGGAGTTTGTACAACTCAATTCAACTCAGCTTCGAAAGGTGATTTTTTAAAATTTATTCTAGTGATTATATTATTTTCAATGTAGATCTTATGCAACGTTTGTTTTCTTCAAAAAAATCTGTAATTTTACAATGTTATTTAAATCCATTTTTATCAGAGCTAATTCAGAAGCTATTTGATACACACCATTGACGTCTTAAGACTTTTTGAGGTCCTGGGCTCTGACGCAAAAGTTGGCTTCACCTGCGTCCCTTTTAAGTGGACAGTCTATAGCAGGGGTGGCGAACCTTTATGAATCAATGTGCCATTTTTTCTAAAGAAATGTTTATTGAGGTATAGACGTGCCGTCAAATAATTAGGACTTGTGATTATTGGGCAAATAATATAAAACTGAATACCAACAACTCGAAGGACTATTTACTACGAAAAAAATATATTTTGCACTGAATGGTAGAAAATGTTTTAGTAATTCGTGCAATTAAAATAAAAATAATATTAGAGTGACTTCTGTTGTTGCAGATAAGATGACAAATAACTTATATTAGTATTGTATTATGTTACTTTTAGCAGAATACTTGCTGAATTGGGGTCATCTTCTAAACAGTTTCTAAGCGAGTCTTCAACGTTATCATCTCTGAAAATAATAACTCGCAGGCATAGCTAGAGGAAAATATGATTAAATAGATGCGAGTCAGCTTCTTCAAACAGTTAAATGTGTCTGGAATCGAACTCCATGTTTCCGAAATTTCGCTATTGGCATTTTTACTTATATTGCATGTTAGTCTTTCTGTTTTAATTAATTAAAATTTTTTCCTCGTTTGAATAAATTTTTGAATCTATATTGAACTAGACTGAAAATCAATCAGTTGCATTTCAATTTCTGACCAATCAAATTTGAACAAGTTCAGTTTATCAAATAGAGTCACATCAGGGTACATAATAAATTTCAGCGTTTCTGATAACAATTTGAACTGAAAAAATATCGCTGAAAATTCCTTGAATGAAGAATCAATTACAAAAATAAATTTTTCGATAACTTCTTCTTTAACCGCTTAGATCAGTGGCGTGCCCAAAATATTGTGCCGCGTGCTCTCAATGGCACGCGTGTCATTGGTTCGCCATCCCTGTTCTATAGCATACGTTGTAAAATACTCGCACAAAAGGTAACTCGTAACAAATAAATGCGTGTGATTCACGATGTCACAAAACTACTCGACCGACTTTCGAGGTCGAGTATTGTGGTAGGCCTGATGTTAGGCGTGGACATGGCTTAATAATGCAATCTTGATGTTTTCTTCCGTTCAAAATTCCTACTTTTTTGGAGAACAATTTTAGAAATAACACATTTGACAGTTAAGATTATTCAGATCATGACTTTATTAAGGAAGCGTTTCTCAGACTGTGGGGTGTGGCCTCTAGGGCACGTGATAATCCTAGGGGGGTGCGAGCATATCGAAAAGTCTAAAATAAAAGGTTACTTAAAAATTATTAATTTACTGAAAGGAAGTAAACAAAATGCATTCTGACATAGTAAAAAATAAAAAAAAAATGCACACCTACACTATTATGATATGCTTATAAATGAATCAGAACTACTCAATGTAATTGTGATAACTTAATTATCAATACTAAATTATATATACAGAGTGTTTTTTTTCCAAGTACAGATGCTTAAGTTGGCATTACTTTCCAAGATGGCGACCGATTTAACAGCTGTCAAGTGATTTATTCTCAGTTTGGTTTGGCAATTCATCAAAACGATCATTAAGCAAGGCGTAGATTCGTCGAATGGGCCCAAAACGAGATTGCCGTTGTTCCCGATTTTCATAAGCGAATTTTGTTTAGCGATGAAGCGCACTTCTGGTTGAATGGCTACGTCAACAAACAAAACTGCCGCATTTGGAGTGAAGCTAATCCACAAGTGTATGTCGAAACACCGTTACTTCCAGAAAAACTGACTGTTTGGTGCGCTTTATGGGCTGGTGGAATCATTGGTCCGTACTTCTTCAAAAACAATGAAGGCCACAATGTTACAGTCAATGGTGATCGGTATAGAGCCATGATTACTAACTTTTTCATTCTTGAATTGAACAACCATGATGTCCAGGAGCTGGGGTTCCAACAAGACGGCGCAACATGTCACACAGCTCGTGCCACAATCGATTTATTGAAAGACACGTTTGGTGACCGCCTAATTTCATGTTTTAGACCTGTGAATTGGCCTCCAAGATCTTGTGATTTAACACCGCTAGACTATTTTCTGTGGGGCTATGTAAAGTCATTGGTCTATGCGGATAAGCCACAAACGCTTGACCATTTGGAAGACAACATTCGCCGTGTTATTGCCGATATACGGCCACAAATATTGGAAAAAGTCATCAAAAATTGGACGTCCAGATTGGACTACATCCGAGCCAGCCGTGGCAGTCATATGCCAGAAATCATAATATTTAAAATGTAATGCCACAAGATTATCTTTCGAATAAAAAAAGTTCATGTCAATCGAATAATACATCGTTGTTTTATTGCAATTTAAAGTTCTATACCTCTAAAAAAACTCCCTTTATAAGAACAAGTTTCATAATTATTTGAGCCGAAAATATAAATAGTTTACGAAACGCTTTTGTTTTAAGTGCAGAAAATCCATCATTCACACCTTTTCAAAATTCAAAGAGTGATTCATTACTAAATTGTCTTTTGATTTTGCCAATTGACGGGCAATCTATGACGATTTTTTCTTCGGCAGTTGAGAGCCTTTATATATCAAGGTATTTTGGTACTTGGTAATCTTTTTGCCTTCTTTAATTAAAAATTATTTTGCATTATGTTCCAATTTCAAAATTAAAAAAAAAATAAGTAACATAATGCTTATCCTGTTACTTAAAAATAACTTACTTGAAATACCTATTAGTTATAAAAGTGACATACACAAAAATTAATGCTTTCCTTGATAATTTTTAAGGTTTATAATTGAGGTGGTTTTTAGATTTAGCGTCAAAGTACGTTATTATTGCATTAAATGCATTGTTATTGTATGAGAGGGGGGCGCGATGAAAATTATGATTGAAAATTGGGTCGTAAATATTAAAAGTTTGCGAAGCACTGTATTAAGGCCTAGTCTATTACGAAACGAGGCCCTCTTCGGGGTCGAGATTTTGGGGTCCAGTTTGCCTACGCTTCGAAATATCCCCGCTTAAAGTGTTTATTATACAGATGTGTAAATGGTCGTTTTTCACATTAATGACTATCCCCTGAAATTCGTTCTCAGTAGGGTACTAGGGAATAGCAAGAGCTTTAAGACCATCAAGAGTCTTTGAACTTTTATAAATTCGCCGAATTTTAACTCACAGCTAGAGTTTAGCACTCTAATTGGTAGCCAATTCTGGACTACATAAAACCAATTCGTGACACTTTTGCAATTTTAAGGAAGACTTTTGGACGTAAAAATATGAAATTACGATTGGTGTGAATTCAAATTGAGCGGAAGGACTCTACGTCTCCTTGCTTCTTAAAAGATAAGTTTAACATTTACACGAGAATTTCAAACCTCAATAAATTAATTTAATTATTCTATGATGCAGATAAGCTTTAATTTCTAGAATATGGTGCAGTACTTGTTTAATTTTCAGGACATTAAAATGACACAAAATCTATATCCTGAAAAAAATTAACTGAAAATATAGAAAATTATTATTTTTTTTAAAATTGAATTGTGTAGTATTGAGTTGAATTGTACTTTATCCATCCCACATGAGAGTAAAACTGACTATTTAGTTGAATTATGCATAGTCTAAAAATCTCTTTACAAAATGACATGAAAAACTTTAACAAGAACATTAATACATGTTTACTCTACTATTGTATTTTTCAAATCACGCTCTCATTACTAATTTGCGTCTATATCAGTAACTCAATTAGAAAATCATTAACTAACTATGGGTTAGATACAAACTTGAAATTTCTCCAGAAAAGAATTTAAATAGAGGATTTGTGTAAAATATATAAGAAGCATGTCCTTGTTAAAAAGACACCCTGTTTTGTTAAAAAAAATCGCATTAAAAAAAGGCGGGAGGTTAAAAAAAAGTCCGTTTTCTTGCTTTAAAAATGTTGAGTATGTTTTATACTAGAGGTTATGGTTTTATTGTTCACAGAAAACGTCTTGGCGATGTTTTTAGTGGACATAAAAAGCATTTCACTCGAAAACAAAGCAACACTAAAAGTGGAAGTAGATGTTCTTTTACGAGACAAAAACATTTAAGTCCTTTCGTCTTTTAAAAGTATACAAAAAACAAGATATTTTTGTCTTCAACAATTTTTCATCAAAACTTTCTCTATGTTAAAGCCATATTAGCTATATAAAGCTTATTATAACTATTATTTTGATAAAATACTGCTAAAAATATGAGATTTTTTTCCAAGAATTGTTCAAGTTTTTTTTCTTAAGGGATTAAGGGGTGTTCGAAAGCTAAAATCTTATTTTGTTGACAGTTTGAGATTTTTACATTTTCAAATTGTACAAATTTAACCTTTCTAAAAATAACTTACTTTAATCTCTAGGGTAATTAGAAGCCCTTAAGACCTATTTTTAAATAATCGTTAAAACTGGGCCACTCTCATTTGAATGGCGAAAAATGTAAACAAAGTACTTCGTTTTTGCTTAAAAGCTGAACGTCTGATATAAACCAAAACATGTATCTTTTATTGTAAATTGAGCCTTTTATTTTTTTAATTACCTAGAAGTTTCATTGTATACATTTCTCTCATTGTATACATCATCAATTTATCTCAAAATGTAAATTTTGATGTTCGATGTACCTTTTCGGATAACTATTAACTGGTGTGAAATTTTTTTTATGATGTATTTATTATGATGGCGTATATATATTAAAATGAGCTTTTTATAAAAACTTCAAATTTTTTTTTATTTTTACAAATTTTTTGAACATACATTGAAAAATGAGTCCAATTTCACTATTTTTATAAAATATTTCATAAATTATTAAAAAATTCGAAATTAGCAAAAACCTCAGTTCAGTATAATGAGAAAGATGTACTGCAATTGTATGAAAAAATTCAAACATGTACATATAACAGATTTCGAGAAAAGGTACATCGAAAACAGCCGATTTAACATTGTCGGTATAGAGAGAGGGAGAGGTTTCCCCATCTCTCCCCTTAAAAATAACCAAAACATAATTTTTTGTCTTTCATTTAGTTAAGTTTTGCATTATTATATTTCGATTGATATATCAGTTTTGTTTGTCTGAAAATTAGAAGTTGGAAAAAAACTTCAATTGAAAAATGTAAACAAATAAATTAGGAAATTCGACCACGACCCTTTTAGGTAAAAAAGCAAAAAAGAAAAAAAAAAGGTTTTTATAAATAAAACTATTTTAAAAGTAAAATGATAACTAAAATAAAAGAAGGTGTTACAAATAAAGCAGGATATTTTGGAAGTATTACATAAATGTAACTTTTTTTCTTTTGAAATATGTGCACGAACAATTTTTTAATTAAGGCATTTTGTATACATAATTTTATAATTTCAGTTCACATTCTTCATATTTTTTTCATAAAAACTTAATATTTCAACATTATGCGAAGCAAAAAATTTTAAAACTTCTGTTGTGACAATTTTTTTTAACATTTTCCTTGAATTTTCTTATGCAATTATGCTAACTAAAAATAAGTTATAAAACATATGGGTTGAAATAATATGAACAGCGGTTGTTTTTAAGAAAAATATGTAACTGATATTTTAAAGTGATATTTTATTTTTGTTTTTGCTAATAATAATAACTTTTTTAGAATTATAAGCTTTGGAATAGTTTTTTTTAATTTGAGTTTTTTCGCATTCAAAATGCTTCTCCTTCCACAATTATTTACCAATCACATACAATTTTTCCCTGTGTGCTTTATATAAGGCATGTAACAAAATTAGGGATCGATTTTGCTGTAAACTTAATAATTTTCTTAAAAAAATTAAAATGTAGGAGATTTTTGTTGAATTTTATCATATATATCAACATTTTATTTTTTTCCTCCAGAACTAATTAAATTATTGTAAAATTGATCCCTAAAGTTGTTTAAAATGTCCTTAAGAATATTACAAAAAAAGAATACCTAAAAAAATAAGTAATTGCAGAAGGACTACACATATTTAAAATTTTTCAGATTTTATCTAAAAAATTAAATTTTTAAAATTGCGTAAATAATATTTGCAAAATTTCATGTGGCATCATTTTCCTGAATAGAAACATTATATGAAGTGCTAAAATATAATTTTTAAATACATAAATAAAAAAAATTGTTCAAAAGGAGCAAAGTTCTCTTAATTCTTCTACCAGTCTTTAATAGAGATGCCTAGTTTAAATTTTTTTACACAGTTTCCCAGGACTCTTTATTATTCAAAAAATAAACACATTGCTCATAAATGGGAATCAAATAAGATCCCAATTTAATACAATAATAAAAACATCGTTCCCAGTTGAAGGGTTAATATCTATACTAATACTGAGAACGGAAAATTTGGAAATCATAGTTCTACCTAGCGTTTGATTGATTTTCGAAGTTATTTTTTTATCCAGAGACACGAAATTTATTGGTTGGTAGACACATTATTTTACCAAGGTCAAATAGAGAAGATTTCACTTAAACTAGTGCCTTTTCTCTCTCTCTCTCTCTCTTAACTATTACACCACGTTATCTTCATTATTTTCTTTTAAAAAAAGATCTTTAGTGGAATCGAGACTAACACATGGTCGATCGTTAAGCTCGCATCATTAACCACTGGATTATAGTAGTTCTCTTCCCACATAAGTAAGGGTGCTAGTCGACAAACCATGATTGGTAACTTGAGTTTCTATGATCAAATCGTAAAACACGTCAAGTAACGGATTGAGGAACGTTAAATCGCAGTTCAAAATTCACGGTTTCCCGTTGGCGTTATGAGCAAATTTGGAGTGTTGGGTGCAAGCTCAGGTATCATCCTTGTAATTAGTTTAATTCTTTTTATAATTAAAAATTAAATGATCTGCTGTTAAATGAAAAAATCTGTAAAAGATTTTGAAATAGAAGGTTTGTTAAGGATAGTACATTATTTCAAAAATCTTAAGAACTATGTGATAAAAATGAAGTTTCATAAAGTAACGAGACTCAATAATTTTTTTAAGTATGAATTGGATAAAATTATAATCATGTTTGCTTAATCGTTTGCACAATCTTTCACCAATAATTAGCTTGGTTTAAAAAAAAGTATCGCTAAAGAAACAATAATAAAACAATCTTGAAATTTTTTTCGTTTGAATTCACATGAACAGAACAAATTGCTTTCTTACGAAAGGCATAGCATGTTACCTTACTTTGCATATGTTAAGGTAATAACTAAAAGCAAGGTCGAATTATACAGTTTTGTAGCCAAAAGACTTCTAATCTTTCCTTTATTGAGACTTTTCGGAATCGTGATTTTGTAAAAGTGTATAAATGGATAATATTTACGATATTTAGTGTCACTTAGATTAGAAAATGTATATAAAGTTGTTCTAAGAATAGTATTACAATAAAAAATTATTTAAGTACAACATTTTGACAAAAAATGAACATCGAATGACCCATTTTCAAAATATTCTCCTTTTGTGAAAAATGCTTCTATTATAATAATATTTTGCATGTATATAGCTCAGACCTCTATACAGAGGCTCAACTGGAATTTTTGAAATATATATCTTAGAAGTCGGTTTATCTATGTTTTACGACAAAAGAGGGGAGAAATTTTAAGAAAAAAACACCGATAATTATTTTAATTGGTTGTAACTCTGAAAATAACGTGAATTTTTTAAAAATCATAGTTGAGCCTCTGTACAGAGGTCTGAGCTATATACAGGCAACATAGTATTATAATAGAAGCATTTTTCATAAAAGTAGAACATTTTGAAAAAAGGTTATTCTAAGTTAATTTTTTGCCAAAATATTGTATTTAAATAATTTTTTTGTCAAATTGTCCTTAAAACAATTTTATACATGTATTCTAATCTAAGTGACACTAAATATCATGACAGTTATCCATTTATGCGCTGTTTTAAAATCACTGCTCCAAACGTAATCGAATACCTTAATAGAAAATGCAGTAAAATAAACCAAAAAGAACAAATAATAAAGTTTTTTTATGGAATACAATTTTATTTCAGGCGGCTGGGTGGCGTAGTTCGTTTGACGTAGGCCGAGTACGCCTAATGTTGCAGTTTCGACCCCCGGCAGAAGTCGGTGGATGCAAGAAATCGACAGCGGCCATGTGACATGATTATGCGGCGTACAAAAGACCCTGAGCGCCTGTTTGGCTTAGGTGCTCTCGGCAAAATTAAATTTCTAAGTATGGTTTCACATCGTCAGAGCTCTAGTGTCTCCCTCTTGGGAGGAAATTGGGCGTCAAAATTACTTGCGGTGATTGGTATTCGCCTATATGGTGCCACACTAAAAAGAAATACCAGTTTTAGGGGAATGTACCAGGTCTGTAATGGTAAAATACCAATTCGCAGCCCATTAAAAATACAAAAACCCAATTTTATTTCAATTTTTGAAAATACAGTTGAACCTTTATATAACGAACCTCTATATTGCGAGTTTTTCTACATAGCGAACTTTCTCCGAGAACCTTGAACATTTCACGATTTTCTTCGTAAAATTACTTCTCTATAGCGAAGTACATTTTCGATAAAACGAATTGGTCCTTTTGTGACTCAATTTTTGTTCTCCCTATTTTTAAAGTATTTCTGAAAAAATTTTAAGTTATGCTCTCTTTAGCACATTTTATGGTGCTCATAAATCTTGAACTGGTTTTGTTAGATCCTAACTCGCCGAGAGCAATAGAGTTCTGGACGTTTCATCCAAGAATTGGAACCTTTAACCCCCTTCCCCAGTTCACTAGAAACATGTTTGATATCCCCTTTCACTCTCAGTGGAGTTGTCCCGTATCCCCGTGTTCTAGTTACAAAATAATGTATGTTTAATATTACTTGCATACTTTAAATTAGAAAATGTCCTTAAAATTCATTAAATTTCAGTATAAAGTTATTTTCCTAATATTGAAAATACAGTGAATTCTTCAACATTCTTTTTTCTTGTTTTCCTTGCAGTTTTTCCTTCTTTCTTTCTTTTTTGATGGGTAAGATATATAAAACAAACATATATTAATTTTAAAAAATGTGTGAATAATTACTTTTTTTAATATAGAATGTTTATGAATTCAAAATTTGTTTAGTGTGGTTTATAAAGTATATTAAAAGATGAACCTCTATCTAACGAATTTCCCATATAAAGAAATTTTTCCGGGATTTAGTGACTTCGTTATATAGTGGTCTGACTGTATTTTAGTTATTAAGAGTTTATAATGACCACTTTTCTAATAAAAGCAATACAACATGCGTTAATATTCGGATAAATATTTATTTCTGCATATTGCACCATTGTTGAATCAATGCAAATAAATAAAGAAAATCGAAATCAATGGACCAATCCAAATAAAAATAATCAACTTAAATGAATTACTAAATCCAAATCCATCCATAAATGCTAATCAATCAATAAATGCTATCCCCACGCAAGCACTCACACATACGCATGCATGCGCACATACATGCACATTAGATAACGTAGACCTTCGGTGGTTAAGACTGTTATTTGAAGAGAGCGTTTTCTCATTTTATTTACGTCTATTTTATCGATTCTTTTACTGGTATTTGATTTTTTTAAGTATAAAATACTTTCGCAAATTCAGTAAAAAAATAAAATTCCTCTGAAATTTTATTTTTGTCTTTGGGTTTCACATTTTACCTTAGTTAAATAAATGTATTATTCCAGAATTGACGACGAAAACAGAAATCCCATTGGAATAATATTATAAGTTCGAGAATTCAAAATTTTTAGTAAGTGGGATCTTTAATTTGACTTCCTCTTTGGCGTTCTTGGCAAATTATTTTGATATTGAATTGATATATCATAAAAATAAATTGACGTAAATATATTATCTCCCACTTCTACTGTGACAAGAACTAAAAATTCCTAACATTTTCATTTTTATTTATGTGTTAGGAATAAACAGTAAAAAGTTGATATTGATTATAATTTACTTCAGTTATTTATATTGTACGAATAGAACAAAGTCTTTTATTGAAAGAAAATCAGATCTTGTACCAGTGGGTATTTCATATAGTTGAATATAAAAGAGGCCGAAAAAAATGAGCAGTATTTTATCAATATATTTCCAAATATCTCGCACAGACTTAGTTTCAGAGGTTATTTAAAATGAAATACATATTCAGAAACAACACAGACGGAAAAGCTTATAAAATAAATTAATATACTATAAATATATCGAAAACATGAATAGAAATATCAAATGCAGTTATATCGAAATAAAATATTTAAATCTCTTGATACAAATTGAAAAATATATATTATTCCTTGTTATATATTTTAAGAATATCTTCTACTATTAGAAGAAATATTTTATTTCTGTAGAATAGGGTTTTTTTTTGTAGATTATATATTCACTAGAGAATTTTCAATATTCAGGAATATGAAAGATGTTAAAAAGCATTTGAAATATTTAAATTACTAAATAGTAATACGTTTCGTACCATCATAGAGAACGAAATTATTTTATTGTTACAGTTTTTGGCACGAAATGATTTTTACAGCTAATTAAACTATCTATCTTGAAAATTTAAGAAGACTGTGTCTGTGTTGAAATTTCATTTCCGTTTAAACGAGGCTTAAAATTACGAACATCGTCCTTATAAATATTATGCTACAAGTGCGAGTTTAAATAAAACTAAGTTATGAGAGAGATTAAGGTATATATATATATATATATATATATATATATATATATATATATATATATATATATATATATATATACCGGGTGGGCAAAAAAGTCCGTAAAAACTTTAAAAATTCATAAAATCCGGAGAAATGAACGGAAAAAAACTGTTTGCAGGATCAGCATTAGTATGTCACGGGATTTTTTTAGCTAGAAAAAAATAGTTCGAAAATCATCCGGTAGGTGGCGCTGTTACAAGCGTCTGTGGTGTAAGTATGCAAATTAGACGGCCATAAAAACCTTTGCTCTCAATGAATCCACATTCATTTAACCCATTAAATACAGTGAATGTGAACAAGGATGCTCAGTGCGCCGGATAAAGCTTTGTTGGTGAAGTTATTTTACATGAACGAGAGGAATCAGCGACCATTGCCTTGCGTAAATTCCGAGTTCAGAAAAATGTGAAGAGCGGAAAAGGCCCTTTAACACCTGCATGTCTCTTAAAGCTTGTTAAACGTTTTGAGGAAACTGGAAAGTTGGAGTATCGAGCACGAGCCGGACGACCATGCTTGAAAGAAGCACGTGCACCCTGCATTGCTGTCGAAATGGAAGCGATTGCGTCCGAAGTAGCTTCAGGGACCAGCAGGGCTCGTGAAGCTGCCAGACGATTGGGCTTACCACCATCATCTGTCCGCAATATTCTTCGTCGAATCCTCCAGCTGTACCCATACAAATTGCAATCGTGCCATGAACTTTTGCCAGCAGATACCGCACAGAGGGAAGCATTTGCGAAGTGGGCCTTCTCTAAAATGGAACAGGATCCCACCTGGGTTTTTAACATCTTGTGGACAGATGAAGCTCATTTCTCGCCCCGGTCCATCAAGTATGTCGGAACTGAAAGATGCGATCCGCAGAGAAGTATCCTCCATACATCCGGACGTGTTGCACTCTACCGTTGCTGGATTTGTCACTCGCCTGGAATGTCTTCTCCCCTGTGGTGGTGGTGGTCATGTGGTGTAATAAAGTTGTGAAAGTTTTCTGTTCATTATGTATGCATTGTTTCTTTGATTTGCGTACATCAGCGCCACCTACCGGATGATTTTCGAATTATTTTTTTTCTAGCTTAAAAAAAATCCCGTGACATACTAATGTTGATCCTGCAAACAGTTTCTTTTTTCGTTCATTTCTCCGGATTTTATGAATTTTTAAAATTTTTACGGACTTTTTGCCCACCCGGTATTTAAATTCGGTATTGTATTTACAATAACTTTGGTAATATATTTGTTCTGGAAACTATTAAAGATAAACTATATTAGAAATATGCTGTTAGACTTACCATATATGAATATTTTTTAGAGGTAAACTCATCACTTAAATTTTTTTAAAGTTGCTTTTATTCATGAATTGTGGCGAGAGATGTGTGTGTATCACTTCCTAAAATTGCCACAGACTTCAGTAATGAGGTGTGTCAGTGTTCGAACTATTCAACAGATAATAATTAATATGAGCTTTAGGATCCGGTTTACTAGTGTACTGGGTTGGAATAGTGGTTAGAGACACTGACTGCTGTGCCGTCGGGCATGGGTTCGAATCCCGGCGAAGGTATGGTTGTTTGTAAATGTTTTATGCGTGTTCTATTTGGAGACGCTCTAAATATTCATCGAGTCGAAAGTTCTCTAGTGAGGTTGGTGGGAGGGCACCGACACCCAGGGTGTTCTCCTGCAAAATTGCGGTGGAACCAAGCCAAATATTACTGCCTCCTACATGGCGTTCAAAGCTACGGATAACAACAGGGGTAAAAACTAGTCCCTTGCCGCGATGAACTTTATGGGCCTCGATCTGACACTTTCGATCAGGAGCATTATCAATTACAACGCAATTTTTGATTGTAGTCGCCTGGCTCTCCAACTTGTTGATGACTAGAAACACATTACCTGGTCTGATGAGTCTTCTTTCTGGTTGTATAAGGAACTGAACACGTGTGGGTATGAATAATTCCTTACAAATCCATAGACCTTACACATGTCAACAGGGGACTGTTCAATCTGGTAGAGTTTCCGGTATGGTATGAGGCATGTGTAGTTGGCATGGTATGGGACACACTTGATACGTCTAGAGATTACTTTGGCTGGTAAAAAGTTCGTAGCCCAGTTTAATCCACTACATTCATACATGTCCATTGTGCATTCCGATGTATTTGTACACTTTCGGAAGGACGGTGTGATACTCTATTCGTCTGAAGTTGCTATTGAGTGGCTGCAGGAGGACTCGTTAGACACTTCTATTGACCACCTAAATCCTCAGACGTGTTTGAATTGTCTGGAATGCCTTGAAACTTTCTATTCAGAAAAGATCTCCATCGCCGAACGTGATGTCCAGCAAGATTGTGTACTGCCTTGAAATATTTATTGAATGAAAACATTGGGATTTTCCCAGGACAACTTCAGACATTAGTCAAGTCCATCCCACGTCATGTTGCATTTTTCCTGTGAGCTCGTGGGAATCTTTATACAATATTAGGTAGGCGTACCAGTTTTTCTTGGTCCTTCAGTGAAGAGCAAAAAAAATATAACTCTCTTTATTCTGTACAATCTTGAGTGAGAGTAGTGGAATATATTACACTAAAATTAATCATATTGCTACGAATTTTGTGTAAAATAGTGTAAATAATTTGTATTTGGATGTGTGTATTTGCATTTGGGATTACTCTATGGTATATATATATTTACTTTATGTTAAAATTGTAATATTCACGTCCCTTACGTTATAATGGCGATTCAATGGGAATTAGGCGAAATCTTGGTGATAGAGCCAAATTGGCATCATTTTTGGTGACTTGGAGACCAATTTGGCGACTTTGACAACCATGTTGGCGACTTTGGCAACCACGTTGGGGACTATTTTTAGTGAGTTCGTGACCCTACGGATTCTTCTGGAAGTTAGAGGAGAAACCCACTAATATATAGCGATCCATGACACAAGCGGATTTTTCTCGAAAAATCCTTGATACCTATAAATAGGGAGATGCTCACCGAAACTGAGTTAATATACCTGTCTTTACCCGTTCACAGGTTAGTTCTCATTAGTTTCTGATATCCTTACTTTTCATTCACATTGAGTAAAAGTGTAAGCTGAGTTAATACCGTTTAGACTAGCGACTAGCAGTCTTGCCTTATCCGTTGCAGAGTCAACTAGCGCTTAGTAGGACGAGCGAGTGCTTGTGTATAATCTAGCCTACTTGTATTTTAGACACTGATAGTTGTGACTTAGCGCTGTAGAAGATGTGAAAACCTTTTGATATTTATTCTGAGAATTTTGCTGCTGAATCCTGTATTTCAAGGATTGTTTACTCTACAATATATTTCCATCACTCCTAAAGAACTGTTTTGTTATTTGCGACTGGTTTGCATAAAATTCTTGAACCCCAATCAACGTAATAATGTTATTGGTACAAAAATCAAGAGAATCATGTTAAGGCCCCTCCCCCCACAGTCCCAAAAATATGTATGGAATATTTTGAAAGACACTTAAATGAGAAATTTCAGTTAATGTATTTTACAACGTAAATACATTTCTAAGACATTATTGCTGCATTTATAGTAATTTATAACACAAGCCTTTGAGTTGGTTATACTGAAAACAGAAGATGATTGGATACTTTTTCTGAAATAATAACGAAAAAAAAAAAAATGAAATATTTTACCCCGAAATTGAATTGGAAACTTACAAAAAAACCAGCGAAATAATGTGAAGTGATATATAACGTCACACCATTTAGAAACATATAAATGATTTTTTACTGCATTTATCAAACTGGATTGAATGAAAAATAATCCATCGATTTTTTTGAAGTTCAAATAAAGCTCTCGCGCTGCTAAATGGACGTTTCACGTTTGTAAGAATACGGAAAGAAATGAATCTGTTCCGATATTTCAGAAGCGATTTATCGCTACGAAAACTTATTACCCTTCCCATTCTCTGTCAAGATTAGGCAGCTAAAATATCACTGGGATGGCGAAGAGTCAAGAATAAGCCCTTCTTTCGCAATTCAAAGGATTTTGTAACAATGTAGTAAATATGAGTGAAGTTTCAAGGAAAAGGGAGTAAGATATAATGTATCGAGTATTTTAGGAAAAAACCCCCTTCGCACACAAATACACACGCTATTAAAAAACATCAAATACTGAGATTTATAACTGAAATGTATTGCTATATGTGCTATTAAGGGGAGTTGGAAACATCTCTCTTTATCTATACTGACAATGTTAAATTGGCTGTTTTCGATGTACCTTTTCTCAAAATATGTTTTATGTACATGCTTGAAATTTTTCATACTATTATAAAGTACACCTCTCTCATTATACTAAAATGAGCTTTTAGCTCATTTTGAATTTTTTAATAAATTATGAAATATTTTATCAAACATTGCGAAATTTGACCCATTTTTTACTTAAAAAATTTGTAAAAATTAAATTTTTGAGTTTTTTTACAAAAAGCTCATTTTAGTATATATTTGACATCGTTATAAATAATTCATAAAAAATTTACATAACTGTGAACAGTAGTTTCTCAGAAAAGGTACATCGCACATTAAAATTTACATACCTGTGAACAGTAGTTTCTCAGAAAAGGTACATCGCGCATTAAAATTTACATTTTGAGATAAATTGATTTTAATGTATACAGTGAGACTTCTAATCGGCTAGGAAGTGAAAAAATAAAAGACTCAATTTAAAATAAAAGATACAAGTTTTGGTTTACATCGGTCGTTACACTTTTAAGCAAAAACAAAGTAATTTGTTTACAATTTTCGCCATTAAAATGGGCGTGGCCCAAATTCAATGATCATTTAAAAATACATTTTAAGGGCTTCTAAATACCCTAGAGGTTAAAGTAAGGTATTTTTAAAAAGGTTAAAATCTATACAATTTGAAAATGTAAAAATCTCAAATTGTCAAAAAAAAAAAATAAGATTTTAGCTTTCCAACACCCCTTAAGCAAAGATTCTAATCCACATCAGATCGCTGACAGATGTTGGAGTATGTATTGCTATAAAAATAGCTACATTAGCATGTTATTCAATTATTGTACAAAACAATGGAATATAAAGAGAAATAATTGCAATATAGAACACAATAGGGAATAACGGAAATATGTAGATAAATATAGATAGTAGAATATAAGTAGATAATTAATATATAAAAAATATGTAGATGAGAAAATAGAATAACAATAAAAAATGTAGGAATATGTCAAAGGAAAGAAACAAACTTGAAAGAAAAAATAAAAATATAATGAGCAGGAAATAAAAAGTTTCCCCTTTTCTCGGTCCCCCAAATTTTTTTAAAGAATATATATATATATATATATATATATATATATATATATATATATATATGCATCGTAAATGTCTATAGTCGAACAGTAGTAATATTGTTATATGAATTGATAGGAATATAGTACTTAACTATATTTACAGCCTAACTATATTATTTAATTTATAAAGATTGTAACAAAATACAAATTTAAAAATAACTATTCAATATTATTGAGAATTATTTGATTTCCTTCTTAAATTTCTTATACATTTGTATTAAGTTTGAAGTCAGGGGAATTTAATTAACGTTCTGATACAATTTATTTCTTTTTCTTAATCATAGATGCCACTATCATTTAACTTGCTCCGATGACAATTTGACTTTGCAATAATGTTTTTACACTTCTTTTAAAAAAATACTTAAAATTATATATTATTTTCATTTTTTCGAGGTATATATAATGTATTACCAATTACATTAGAAACTGTATTTATGATAGCTCTTATTTCTGAACATGCAATACCCTGATTTCTTTTGCGTTGCTTGTATTCAGTGGTGTAGGTTGATAATGTTTTTGATACTTTTATACTATGTTTGGGATGTACCTCCCCTTGGAAGTACATCCCTCGAAGTATTAGCGTGAGCTAGAGGTGTAGGGTTAGCGAAAGAACTAGGATCATACATTATCTTAATATGACTTTATTAAGATATTCAACTTAAACTTTGAACAAATACAATTATAATACTTAATATGAGAGAATCTACGATGACTCAATACGCAACACACAATATATATATATTTATAATATGATCAAATCTAATTCAGACCAATCTCAATAAGCGAACCACCTAATCCTCAATTTTAATAAAGTGTAATCAATCCTACCTTATATTATTCCGTAATGCTACTTGTCTTTATCTGCAATAGGATGCAGCTTGATGTTTAACTTCTAGTCGGACATCAATATGTTTATCCACTACACGTAGAACTTAATCAATCTTGAGCTACGAACTGCTATAATCATCAACTGCCACATCACACATCAATTGCCTAACATTCCTTTACATTGCCATTCCGCTTACTCTAAGATCCTATATTTAAAGTCCGTTTATTTGCATCTCTTCTTCCCATCTCGTTTCTTGGATTTGGTTGGAAAAGAGTTGCCATTAATTCTGGTCCAAAGAACCAAAAGGACTTGTTAAAGAAAAGACGCGTAAGACGTCACATGTTGATTTCAATTATTACCAATCATTTCTTTTGTAATTTCATACTACTTAAATTTTATATATTATTTCTAATTGTCTTACTTTAATACTGTCTTTGTAGCTGAACAATGCGACGTTAATGCGAGAATAGTCGAGTGTCTTAAACTCGTGTCTCCCCCTTGTATCATAGTTCTTTGTTCGAATACTTTAGGTGTCAAGGGGCAGCCATATTGAAATAGTTTGATGTTAGAATGAAACTTTTTTAGTTAAAAAGATTATTGCAATTTTTTTAAGCAGGCTTGGAAGCCTGATATATATATTAATATGTGAAATATCCTAAAATTAGACTCAAATAACTTTAAATAAAAATATCCTAAAATCCTTATTACAATGCAGTACGGATTAAAAAAATAAAAGAATCTCATTTTAAAACATTTATAGCAAAGGATCCCGAAAATGATAGTCTTCTGTAGCTGAGAAGTCATGGTGGCAAACTCGTGGCTCAAGTTGGTTCTGTCAAGTCGTAGTTTCGAATCATGGAGCTAAGAACTTAGATGTAGAAGGGCAGATGCATGTTAAATCGTCTGAGGCTCAAATTTCTCACTTAAGCGGGGAAGTATGGAGCGAGTGAAAGTGAAGATATTTTTACGTCATACTATAAGGCAATACATTGGCGACACACCTCGTAAATTTAAGGCAATTTCAAGTGACGAGGATGACAATTGAGCTCTTCAAACTACCACACCACATAAACGGGACGACTTTGGGTCTCAGCAGAATTAACGTCTATCATCCCCTCTACACGGAGGCTTTTTACAGGTACCAAGACTCGAAACCGTGGCATACCTGCCTCGAGTTGGCGATCAGTGACGTAACAGAGAATATTAGGGCTCCCCTACAAATTGAGGTTTAGGGTCCCAAGCCGAATCTTACGTACTTGGAATCAGTCAGGCTTTGGGCGCCCTAAAATCCTAGGTCCCCTCCAAGATGCAGGAGTTATGGGGTGTAAGTTACGCCGCTGTTCGTGACCATAACTATTAGTCCACTAGAAGTTTGGAGTAACTTCATTCCTCGTCATTTGAGCTTATTGGCTTAAAATTATGAAGTCTGTCGTCAATAAGCATCATGTTTCGTAGGTGTGATGTTAATATTCAATCAATAAATCCAAGTGATAAAATGCTTAATTTGTAAGACGAATATTAGATTTTAATTTTCTAAAATGCGAATACGTGAAAAATGATATTGATAAAAATAAGTTCATATTAGTAAATTCCCTTTTAATGGTCCATTTTATTATAAATCAATGTTCTCTTTTCCGAGATATCTTAGAATATTGTTTTTATAAAGACAGAATAACAAAAACAATGTTAAATGCCGTTTGAACTATAGACCCTTTGAAATTTCTCTAGACGAATCAAATTGCTTTAAATAAAGTTACACCGCTTTTTTGCAGTAATCTTGAAACTCTCTTTTAGCAAAATAAATTCAATAGAATCGCCATCGTAAAGTTTCAATGTCGATAAGACAAACATGTTTCGCAAGTATGAAGAAAGTTTTCGCAGTTAAAGCGATGTAAGATTTCTCTTTTTACCTGAAAGTTACTCAAAGAGAAGCCGTGTTGGAATCCTGATAAGGCGTTGCTACTCGTGTTTAAATGTCTCAGAGGTCTTTGGGGCATTTAATGTCTCGCCCGACGAAAGTTTCTGAACGAAAATCATTAATCTCGCCGATTGTAGACAAACAAATATCGCTCGCGCGGCGTGCTATAAAAAAGGAAGTTACTGACTCTCACGAGAGTTTCCTAAGGGAACTAGAGAGCCAAATTATCCCCATTGGCGTATTGCATCATATTTTAATTTAACGTAATCGATTTTTAACGTTAGCTACATTGCAAAAGCTTTTTTTAAACGTACCGTTATTAAGTATATTTAATACAGTATAGTGTCGCATAGCCAGTATGGTGGCTATGACCTTCGGCTTGTAACCGAATGGGTTCGGGTTCGACTCCCGCGTAAGACTTGGTTGTATCTTCTTCGGGAAAGAAGTCGGTCTTTTCGCCTGAAATGGATTCCCGTCTCGAAAGGAAAAGCAGCGCACCTCTTCCTGTTATATGCTGGGATCATCGTTTGTAATAAAAATCTGTATTCTTCTGTGGTTGTGTTGTATGTATCTGTTCACCTATCTCACGTCTTTCATATGTATCCCAGTAATAAACACACGACAACAACAATACAGTACAGTGAAGTATGGTTACACTTTCAAAAAGGAATTAAAAATAAACGAAGGTTTTCACTTACGGTTTCTTGCGTTTCATAAAAAGATTAAAGTTTCTATTTAATGTAATGCAAATTAGATCGCGCCATATCCACGTTTTTCAACACTTTCGTTTCAAAATGGCTTCACCATAAGAACAAGCGCAAGTTGTACATTATTAAAAGAGTATATCGAATGTAAAGCTATAATATATGTACAGCGTAAATGGGGTACCACTTCACTGAAGTTAGAAAGTGAGAAAAAGCTTCCCAAACGATGGATAGAAAGAGAAGTTCAATACCTTGACCACCTAGATCTCTGGACATAACACCTTTGGTCTTCTTTTTGTAGAGATACAAGAAAAACATTGTTAATAATCGCAGTGATGAATTGAAAAATCGAACCACTGAGGCCTTTCAGAATGATGATTCTAAAGTGCTTCATAGAACGTGGTTAAAAATCTGGTACAGACACGATGTTTTGCTCGTAACTATTGTTGTTGTTGTTACTGATGCCCCCTAACGGGCAAAGGCCAGACAGAGGCCCACGAAATTCATCATGGCAAAGGGCTAAGTGACGCCTGTCGTTAGCCGTAGTACCACACAGGTGATAGTACTATTTGGCTTGTTTCCACCCCAATTTTGAGGGAGTACACCTGGAGGTGGTCAGGGGCCTCCCACCTCTCTATCCTTTTCCACCAACCACATGAGATGACTTGCGGCTTGACAGGTATTTAGACTAAACCCCCTGCCGCAAAGGCACTATACATTTACAAACATCCATGTCTTCTCCGGGATTCGAACCCAGTCCCTACGGCACCGCATTCAGCGTCGCTAACCACTACACCGGTTGGGATACGCACGTAACAATTGGTGCGCATATTGGAATCGTACAATTAAACATAGTAAAAAAACGTTGGTGTTTTCTTAATGCAACATAAGAAAGGGAATGTTTTTGCATGTTAATTTGCCTAATGAAATATATTTGATTTCTAGTTGAGTTCAGCGCCGTCTTAAGATTTATTGAGACGCTGGGCCCTTACTCAAAAGTAGGACCTGCTCTCTTACTCAAAAGTAGAGACCCTGGTCTCTTACTCTAAAGTAGGCCCTGGGCTCTTTCTCAACAGTAGACCCTGAGCCTTTGCACAAATGTAGGCCCCACCTTAAAAGTAGAGAGTACATAGCATGCGTTGTCAAATACTAGTACGAACAATAACCCGAAACAATTAGATGTGTGTAACTTACAAACGCACAAACAGACTTGACCAACCTACGCCTTTTTACTGAATGAGTAAAGATGGTGTATGGTGTTAGGTCTAGGCCTGTACATGGACGACAGTCATTACATGTAACCAGTTGACAAATCGTCCGAAATTCCCAGTTTTTTGGAGAATACAACCGTAAATAACATTTGACTATTGAATTTATTCGAATTTTGATATTATTAAGGCGGTGTCGAGAACGAGACGAGGCCTCCATTGTGGCCTAGGCCCTGAGCTCATTTGGTCCATGCCTTAAAAATCCCTGGTTGAGTTTTTTTTGTAGAATTTAAAGGAAAATATGATTATTTATATGAATTCATACTCCAATGTTGTAAAAATGAACGGAGGAAACTGTGTTTTGTTTATTTTTAAAACCTTAAGGGTATTTGCTATTTTGAAATGAATTCCACACTGTTTTACTTAATACTTTTCGATATACGTACTGAATATATACGGAATAAAAATTCAGTGCAATTTAGAGGAAAAGGTGTGATTAGGAACATTGTTTTTGAAGCACAAATTAAAATGCAGAGATGAAGATTTATTTTCCCCTGCTTACAATATATTGAAGAAAAGAGAACTACACATAATACATGTAAATTATAGTTTTGCAATTTGAGAATGAGTGAGAACAGTTGTGTAATTTGTAGAATGGCGGTTGGTCCACTGTTTGGCGAAAATGTGGGTACCCTTAATTAGCTTTAATAATGTAATAGTTATATTTCTCCCTTTATTACTACGAAGTCATTTAATTACAAATTTCAATGACGATATTTACTTATTATGCATAAGCTAAAAGAAGTTAATTCTCTATGCCTCGAGTTTTATGGTTTCATTCAGCATCATATTAGCTTGACTCAGATATTAATACATATTTGAACGTTGTAAGTTTGAATATTTCAACAGTAAATGAGAATTCTTCTAAACTCATATTTCAGGACAATTAAATTTTTTTTTGAAATATTACATGCTTTGGAAACATTTTCTTTAAAGAAATTTATAATTTTCTAATTTATTAAATAGAATTCTTCGTAAATAATTTTGAAATTTAATTATTAGAGGCTTAATTAAAATAATGTTGTGGGTGGAAAAGATGTATGATACATTGAAAAAGCAGGTATAAAATAATTAATAATGCTTTATGATTCTACGTTCACTACAAAATACTAATTAACAATATACTAATGCACCAGTGAATGAAAATAATTGCTGCCCACTGCATTTTAAGATTTTTACTCCCACGCATTAAGCAAAAGGTAGCTTAAAAATGGTTAGAATTTTTTTAAAAATTAGATGCTAACATGGATTAATGAAATAAACAGCGTAATTTTAGACTGTACATTTAAATTTATCCCAAACTTTGTTTGCTTTTTTAGTTGCATTATTCGAAAACGTGAAAAAAATTAACTTTGTAATATTAAAAGATATGTAGGAGTAAAATAAAGATCCCGTCTCTCTTGCTCTCTTCCTGAAAGTAATGTTATGAATTTAGGGTAATGAAGGCTTGATCTCAAAGTATGTAAAAATTTGTCTGGATGTTTAATATGTTAATATTTCTTTCTGTTGTATTTATTTTGTGATAAAAATTGTGCAATATTCGCAAGTAACTCCGTTCTTTACATTATAATTACGTTTCAAAAGACACATGGCGAAATATTGGTGATACAACCAGGTAGGCATCATTTTTGGCGAATTGGTGACCAAATGGATTCTTCTGGAAATTATTGGAGAAATCTATAACATCCCGATCTATATCGTGAGTGGATTTTTCCAGAAAACCCTGAAAGGAAGCCCCGTAGACAATAAAAAAAAATCAGTCACTTACCGAAACTGAGTCAGTTTTACTTCAACTATTGAAGAGTTCACTAGCGAGCAGTTGTTGGCGGATAATTTTTATCATTACGTACTTGTATTTTTAGACACTGATAGTTGAATCTGAGGGCTGTATAAGGTGTGAAAATCTTTTGGGATATTGTGCAAATTTTAAGGTTGAATCCTGTATTTTTTTAAGGATTGTTTTTCCACAATAAATTCCATCACTCTTAAGGAACTGTTTTGTCCTATGGGATTGATAGCATACAATCCACGGACACCGATCTACATAACAGCATTATTTACTATCGATGTACAAATTTTATATTTGTCTTAAATATGAGTTCGAATGGGTAAAATGTTAGTAATATTTTGGGAAAAAGAGAAGGATAGGGGGAAAAAAACGTAAGAGTTTTCCTCCTGAAGCTAAGGTTTTATTTACGCCTTAACGGAAATGAGCCATATTTAACATGCATGCCTCTTATTTTAAATCAGGCTTAAATGAAATGGTCGACTTTTGGGTTGGCATCTCACATTTCACATTCACTCAAGGAAGATTCCGAATCATTACACCAGCGTTTCTCAAACTGTGGAGTTTGCTCCTTAGAGGGGGCGAGCATGTTGAAAAGGCGAAAATAAAAGATTTAAAATAAGTATTAAAATTTACTGAAAGAGAGAAAGAAAACAAAGTACAATCTAACATGATAAAAATTTAATACCCATTTACATTGATAAAATATACTTATAAATGCATTAGTACTGCACAATTTTTTGATAAATAATTTATCAATACTAAATTAAAAACAAGTTTAATAATTACTAATTCCTAACAAGGGCTAATCATATACAAAATTTAATCTTATCTTGATAATTTTTATGGTTTATAATTAATGTCGCGTAGTAGTTTTAGCGTCAAAGTACTACATTGTTGTTGAATTCAATACATTGTTTTTGAATGGGGGGGAGCGCAATGAAAATTATGATTGACAATTGGGTCACAAATATTGTAAGTTTGAGAAATACTGCACCGAACGTATCAGAACGATGATCTTTGTACGTATTATGAGGTTTGAATTCGCTATTCGACAATTATTAATTTAATACTTCACTAACAAGACCATTTACATTTTGAAATGAGTAACTACAGAATTTTCAAAGAAATATAAATGCTTAGAACCATGTAATTTATATGATCACGTTTATCGCACGTAGAAAGCAAAACCTAATTGTTACATATAATACTATTTATCTACATCGAATATATATATATACACATCGAAAATTTCCGAATTTTTGCCGATCAGCTTATAAGCCGTGTGTGAAAGCGTTTTTCTTGAAATAGTCACCCAAGATTCGCAACCAGTATAAAAGCCCAATTGAAAAGAAATCTGTTTGGGAAACGAGTGTTAAGAGAAATTTGTATATGGCACGTGATCGTCGACCTACGTTTCTTGCCCTGCAGAGAAAACTCTGATTCATGATCATATGCATTCAGACTTCCCAACCACTGAATGGAAATTTGACAAACCATTCGGAAACTCAAATTTTGACATTGGCTTCAAAGAATTTGTGTGACCTTTTCTTTCAAGTGTAAAAGTTCGATTCAAAACATCCCAAAAGTTAAAAAGTCCAAATCGCTGTTTATGGCTAACGGAAATTGTTAAAAGACGCGTTGCTGTTTTTTTGGACTACGTTTTTGCTTTAGCGAATCCGTATATATCAGAGAAGACTCTTAATTTAACTTTAAAAAAAAATTCCAAAAATTCTATACACTGAAATATATACATCACACAGACGTATGTATGTATATACATACGTGTGTGTGAAAAAAATATAATAAAATACTTGTGTGTGTGACGGGGCCTTACGAGACTTTCTGCTAATAATCCTCTTGGGGAATATTTGGGTCAGAAATCACGTTATTTCACAGCCCTCCCTCTCAAGCAGAAACCATGACATGCTGATTAGCTAGTGTATATATAGTTAAAGTTTAATAATCGTGGAAGGAAAAAGGAGAAAAAAGGGAGCTGAGTCAATGAAAGCAGTGCTGATGCGGTAAGAACCAGATTTACGCCACGTTACTATAGGACGGATTTTAATTACTGGAATAAATTGGGAAGTTAGGATTATTAAGATAACATCGATTAAAGTTACGCTATTCTAATTTCGTACGCTTATTCATATAGGGTTTGAGACTTGTTATTTCACTCCAAAGGTTCCCACTATCGTTTGCTTGTCTTGGAATATTATCTTTGGTAATAATAAATTAGATTTATCATGGTTAGCCTTGGTCACATCCATTTTTACCTCCTACAGATTTAGGTCGATTAGGTGACGAGGAAGCGTCCCCAGGGGTGAGGTGTTTACATGTGATAAAGATAATAAAATAATTTTTATATGGATCTTCGAGCTTGAAATACAAAATTATATTTATTTGATGCCTGAAAAGAATAATTAACCAAACAATCCTTATCTCATAATTTTTTCTTATTAAATGATTTTTTAGCTGATGCAAGTTTAGATACTGCTTTTTATTTTATATCTTAAAATGTGTAAATACAAAGGAAGTGACAAAGTGAAAGCAAAGTATTCCGAGATACTCAGTATCATAACATTTTTACACAGAGAAACATCGAATTCTTTTCCTTTAACACCTTTCACTCAAGTGGAAAACTTTCCCGGACTTATCCCTTTTACATACTTAAAATTTCAGGTGGTAATGCGCTTTACATAATGCATCCGAAGACCCAGCCACACGCCCATAATGCTTTCCGAACATAAATAAATAATCTGAGAAAATATGCGCGGTTTGAAACATCGACAACAGCACCAATGGGCACGTATCTGAAAATCGCTGAGAACTTTGCTACGTGCCTAGGAATTTCTACGACAAAAGCTAGTCTTGAATAAAAAAAAGGGGAATATGAAGGGAAAAAACTTTCTAAGGCTTTCCGGAAAGTTCTAAAATTAATTGCATTTCAGACTAAGTTAAGCCTTTCTCTTCGTAAGTTAGATGAAGTAAGGAAGCACCATTTTTTGGGGCTCTTCTTCTATAATTGGTTGAGAAAGTTTTAGTGTTGTTCTTTTTAATTGATTTAGTGATGTTTTTTAGGGTGGGTTTTGATGGCGCGTCAGAAGTGAGCTTATGGGCTGGAAACAAGATTGCGTCGATTGCTGAAGAAGCCTTGAGTGTCGGAGCCTGACACTGATTTATTGCTTTCAGATTCGGTAAAAACTCTTTTCTTAGGTAGTTGGAAGTCGTGATTGTATGAGGCAGATTTTAGAAAGAGGGATTCAATTAAGGAATAAAAGCAAAAATTGAAAGGACGTATACTACTTGTTTGTACATAAGAAAAAACGCATTAATCAAACTAGCTTACAAAGTTTAAAATGTAAGAAATCATAGTATATGCATTAAAAGTGAATTCTTGAAATAAAGATTTCGCAAAAAATCTTTCTTTCGCTGTAAAATTCATTATTAATTCAATTCCTACTATTAGCTCATTTTCTCTCTATATATATATTTACTAGCCATTACCCACCCGCTTCACTGTGTATTTCACGATATTGTATAAATGTATACTGTTTACATATATATGAATTATTGATATCTAGGATCAAGAATTCGATTGTATTGAAAAATATATTTATAGCTGTAACTCTCGCCTCTTGATATAAAAAGGACATAAATTAAAATATCTAATTTCTATTTATATCTAAAATAGAAATAGAAAGATTTTTTGCGCTCACTTAATCTAATAATCAAGTGGATTTCACCAAAACAACTTTCAGTGGATCTCTACTCCATAAAATAAACATGCATGCTAAATTTCAAGTCTAAATCTAACAGAGCAAAAACGGAATTTTTATCATCAAAACCTCGTTGAGAGCATTCTTAGCGGATTCCAATTCAACAAAAGAAGCATGCAAACCAAATTTTATTATTACAGTCTTAGCAGTTTGAAAACGGGAATTTTATCTATCAATACGCCCCAATAAACTTCCCCGCTTTTCCCTGGAGTTGATTTCCGTAAAATCCATTCTTAATGGAACTCTATTCAAATAAAGAAACGTGCTCAACAAATTTCAAGTAAATGGGTTAAATTCAAAAACAGGAATTTTTCTATAACACGCCTTAATCCCTCGCAACCGCACTTCTTTGGGGGTTCATTTTCACAAAACTCTTTGTGAAAGGAACTCTATTCCATATACGGAACATACCTTCTAATTTTCAAGTAAGTGGGTCTATTAGTTGAAAAGCGGAAATATTCATCTATTACGCCCCTTAATCCCCCTCAGTGTACCTTGGGGATCAATTTCCCCCCAAACTATTTTGTAGCGGATCTCTACACCTTGAAAGGAATCCGCTTACTAAATTTCAAGACTGTACGTCTAATAGTTTAAAAATGGAAATAATTATCTATAACGCTCCTGCAACGCCACTTAGGAAGCGATTTTCCCAAAACCTATCTTATAGTGGATCTCTACTTAATGAATGGAATCAGCTTACTCAATTTCAAGATTTTACGTCTAATAGTTTAAAAAAGGAGTTGATTGCCTATAACGCCCCTTAATTCTGCAAAACGCCACTTGGGGTCGATTTTCACAAAACCCATTTTGTATCGAATCTGTACTCTAAGAAAGGAATCCGCTTATCAAATTTCAAGACTGCACGTCTAATAGTTTGAAAATGAAAATAATTATACATAATTCCCCTTAAGCGCCTTGAACGCCCCTTGGAGGTCAATTTTCGTAAAAATCATTATGTAGAGATTCTCTACTTTATGAATGAAATCTGTGTACCGAATTTCAAGACTGTGCCTCTAATAGTTTAATAATGGAAACAATTATCTATAACGCCCCTTAAACCCCCGTAACGCCCCTTAGGGATCGAGCTTTGCAAAATCCGTTCTTAGCTGATGTCTACTCCATAAAGGGAGCCTACCTACTAAATTTCAAGTCTGTAGGTTTAATAGTTCCGGAGATATCGTGATTAGTCAGTGAGTCAGTCAGTGAGTGAGTGAGTCGCTTTTCTCCTTTATATATATAGATTTATATATATATTTATCTTGTTCAAATTTTCAATCGTTAATAAAATACTTTCTATTCATCCAATCAAGCTCAAATAATTTTTTTAAGGTTACAGTGGTCGACGCCAACTTAGATTAATCTCCATTGTTATAACAATGTAACTGTTAAAACAATGACAAAAGTTGGTATCAAAAACACCGGTTTTACAGCCAAACCGGGTGTGCATTGTTACCACAATGCAGACAAATCATGCTCTTTTTTAATTCCTATTATTACTTCATTCTCTCCCTATATATATATATATATATATATATATATATATATATATATATATATATATATATATATCTTTAATCTTTATATATAAAAATCTTCTGTGCGTGTATATGTGACTAAATTCCTCCTAAACGGCTGGACCGATTTTGATGAAATTTTTTGTGTTGGTTTAAGAGAATTTGAGAAGGGTTTAGATTCACATTTAGGTACGACATCGCTATTAGTTAAAAAGATATTAATTAAAAACATTAAAAACATTCAACCCAATATTCACCTGCATTGTTTTAACAACGTTATTGTTATAAAAAATGACGTAAGTTGGCGACGAAAATTGATTTTAATCCAAACTGGCCAAACCGGGTCATCATTGTTACAAAAATGCAGACAAATCATGCTTTTTAGCGTTTTTAATTAATATCTTTTCAAATAATCCTTATATATATAATTCTTCTGTGTGTGTGTATGTGACTAAACTCCTCATATACGGCTGGGCCGATTTTGATGACATTTTTTGTGTGGGTTCAAGTGAATTCGAGAATGGTTTAGATTGACAATTCGATCCAATATCGCAATCAGTTAAAAAGGTATTAATTAAAAATCTTAAAATGCATAATTGTTTTACCCCTGTGTGCTGTTTTTTCTGCTAATGCTCGGCAAAAAAAAGAGGGGAGAATTTTCCAATATTTTCGCCGTTTTTAAAATTGCAATCTAATTTTTCTATCAAAATCAGACAAAGAATAATTACAGAATCGGAAAGATTATTCATTTCGCCACGATCGGCATCTATCTTTATATATAATTCTTCTGTGACTGTGTATGTGACTGAACTCCACCTAAGCGGCTGGACTGATTTGGATGATATTTTTTTTGCGGATTCAAGTGGATTCGAGAATGATTTAGAATCACAATTCGGTTCGATATCGCAATTAGTTAAAAATGCGCAAAAATTATGTAAGGGCGCGTGATTGTTCATAAAAAAAATCATGGGTAATATTCTTGAGGCCATTATTTTAAACGGAAATTTCAAGGTGAAGTTGTACTTCTACCACAGATCCCAGTGATTATTTCAGACTCACCTACGCATTCAAATGTTTGCAATTTCCAATTCGCTTGGCCTTTGCTATGACCATTAATAAGGTCAAACATTGACAATTTGTGGTTTTAATTTAGAAAACCCTTGCTTTTCGCACGGCCAATTAAATGTTGCATGTCCGAGGTTTGGCAAGCCATAGCATTTGCTTGCTTATACCCCTCAAGGATTAACCAAAAACATTGTACATTCATGGCATTACGATAAATTTATTTTTTGTGCATTAAAAATATACCTGTTATGAAAATAGCTCGACCCTCTTTTTTACCCTTTAATCAAAACAAGTTCAAGTTTCTCTTCAGAATAGCTTCCATATTCAACTTAGTTCATAGTAAATACATACTCACACGCAAATCGATAGGTCAAATTGTGGTAAATGTACATGTGATGGTGTCGGGTATTGTAATATAACTTTCTTTATAAATTTTTTTATCAAAACGGTTCAGATTGTTACAACTTAATCAAAAAAGTTTGCAATTTTCGGATTTAAGACGTGTGTACAGGACAACGTCTGTCGGAACAATATATATATATATATATAATGTTCAGATTTTCAATCGTTAATAAAATATTTTCTATTCATCCATTCAAAGTAGGAATTGACTTAAAAAATATTTTTTGTGTTTCAATGTAGAACAAGTTGTGTTATAATTCCCAGAGAGCTATTACTTTTTTAAACTCCAGATGTAAATAATGAAATGTAGAAAACACAGAATAATCTTTTTTCACGCACAATTCCTACTATTATAGTTCACACTCTACCTATATATATTTATTTATATATATTTGTGGTTCAAATTTTCCATCCTTAACAAAATACTCTTTATTCATCCACTCAAGTTCAAAGACATTTTTTTAAACTTGTAGTGGTTGACACTTGATGCTATTAAATAATTAAATTTAATTAATGAATAAAAAGAAACAAAAATAATAGTCCAACACCATATATAAAAAGGAAAATCACTCCTTGTATCCCCTTTAGCGCATTGGATAGCTTGTTGGTTGCTAATCCAAAGGCCGTAGGTTCGAATCCCTTCTGGGATGGCCTAATTTATGAAAATGTGATTTCTTCTTAATACACTATTTTATTGGAATAATTAAATTTAATTAATGAATAAATCGCAACAAACAAAAATAACAGTCCAACACCCTATATATTTAAATAACTACAGATACAGTCACGTTGGCTGCACTTTTAGCGACTTTGGTCTTAACTTTAAAATATTTTTTTTGACATAAACTTTCACTTCAATTGAATGCTTTAAAGCCTTCAATTGAAGTGAAATTTTATATACACGACTGTTTTGGATGATAATACGATACTTTAATGATAATTAATAGAAATAAATTACCAATTGTGATTCTGTCATATGTATATACATATTTATATTAATTTTTTTATTTGGTAAAAAGTAACTACAAAATAAAATTTTTCTTTGTTGTTTCTTAGCAGAAATTAACTTAAACTTTTTTTATATTACTTGTTTATGAAGGAACCTGAAATGTGCATTAGCAATGCTATTATGTTTTGAAGTCATTTATTCGATATATTACCTCAGGATTTTGAAAAAGTAGTTTATTTATAGAAAAGCAACCCTTTAAGTTCATAAGGTATGGCATTCCTTTTAAATAAACAGTATTCTAATCTTTGTGGAAGTTTTTTTTTTCTGTACATCTCTTTTTTATTTTTTGAAACTATCATTTTTATATCCAGTGTATAACGCGCACCCGTAAATTTCGATCTTATTTTTTTGCGTTAAAATTGGGCGTTATACACCGGATTTTACGGTAAGTATTAATTGACTAATTTTTTTATTACTTGTTCAATTAGTATATCTCAAAAGTAATACCTAAGGATTCATTTTCAACATGAAAAAAGATGGCTCCAGAAAGAACATTTAGAACTAGCGTATTTCAAAAGTTATTAAAATCATTGGGAATTATCTAGAAAACTGTTGCATTCATGATCGAATCATTTATATTAAAATACGGATCGTGATAATTGAGATGAGGACCATATTCATTTAGTAAGCCATAAAACTGAAGATTCTTTAAGAAATTTACTTGGATACTGATAATTATCTAAGGGGAAATAACGAATAATTCAAAAAAAGTTATTCCCTTAATTTTTTAGTTAATTCTTAAAATGTTATCTAAAATTTTCCAATTTTTCTATTGCTGCATATAGATTATTATTATGCCTATTTTTTGAGTGTTATATAACCTATTAAAATCAATTATTAGTGGTATGAATATAGATTTTGTTAATATACATAAATTTATGTTCTCGGATTTTTAAGAGAAGCAGGACATCTTACACATTCAAAAAAATCGATGCTTTAATTTTAGTATTAAAAAATAGGGCACATGTTTCTGAATCTAAAAATGTATTACACTTACATGTTATTTGATAGAATAACTTTAAAATATGAAAAAAGTAATTGATAAAAATGTAAACAAATGACCACGCCTCTAAAGATAGTTCCTCTTGTGTTTAATTTACGTAAATCAGGGGTACTCAACCTTTTTTTCCGATGGGCCGCATACATATGTCAGTCATTTCACGCGGGCCGCATACATATGTTAGTTATTTCACACGGACCGCCACATGAGGATAAATGGGGGAGAAGATAGCATTGGAAATTTAAAATGTGGAAAATTGATCATAATATTATAACTTTTGTTTTGATTTTTTTAATTATTATTTTTTATTTTTGTTACTAACACTAAATTAGAAGCATTTAAGAAACACCCCTTCACAATTTATGCATCAGTAAGTGGTTTCATATGATTAACAATAATATAACAAACTTCAAGGGATGTCTTTGTTACCGCTGTGATATTACCACTGACAAAACACTTTGTTGCTGTAGCAAGGATTATTCAAGAGAAAGCCTATTTTTATCACTTCTTGAAAGAGATCTTCAAGGAAAAGTGGCATTGAATGTTTATTGGTATGTTTTGAATACAGCACTTTCGTGACAAAAATCAAACAATTACTGATTCATGTTTGTTTTTCACTACAAAATAGTCAACTGCCCAATCATCTTAAAACTATGCATTTTCTCTGAATATTTTTCGCTTGCAAAATATGAAAGATAGTTAAAACTAATTCCACACACTGTTCATTCCACTGTTTTCTGTTATCATTAACCGTAACTTTTCTAAATAGAAAACGAATATGAATTCGTACACGTACGATATCGACAACAAAAAGCAAAATTGATATATTTGATTTCTTTACAAAGGGGATTTCCCACCAAATTTTTTATACAATGTTCTTAAATAAGTGAATTTCTCAAAGAAATGGGCCATGACCGGGCCATTTAAAAAGGCTCGACAGGCCATATGCGGCCCGCTGGCCGCACTTTGAGTATTGCTGAAGTAAACTATTAATTTGAAAAAGAGGTTTAGAGATACAAACCGATTCCCAGGAAAGCAATTGCCATCCGCGCTCAAAATCACAAGGCGACGAACATTGTGATTTTGAGCCACGGTCAAGTGACTTGGACGACACTTGAACTAGCACCCGACTCTCCATACTTCTACACCACGCCAAAGTGAGGTCTTAAGCCACGACAGATTTAACGAGCATCAGTCCCGCTACAAAACGGGTTTTCAGGGACATCAGAACTTAAATCCGGGACTCGTTATCGCAGGCCATGAGTTCGTAACTCTGACCTCTAAACCACTAGTGCCACAAGAGTTACAAATTATAGTCATGTGTATGTGTCGCAGGAAAATGATGAAATTAGGAATCTCACCAAATCCCTAAGGGAAATGATCACTTGACGGTAGATTTTAAAGTAACGTCTCCAAGGTGAATTCTCTGATAAAAATAAGGGGGTTGAACAAATCCCTGAGCTGTTTCAGTGAAATGATGAAATAATATTGTCAAGACTTGAAAAGTATTTATTTATCAAATATGGTGCATTGTTAAACTTAGATGTAAGTAATACAACAATAGTCAATGAAGTACAAATTATTTATTCGAAACTAATTAACATATAATTAGAAAATTAGGCTGGTATTTTTTGACGTATAACATCTTTCCTCTCGGTTGCTTACGAACTATAATATCAATCCCTGTTTTAATCCTATAGTGCCATTTTTTAAA
Organism: Trichonephila clavipes; assembly: GCA_019973935.1. NCBI lineage: Eukaryota > Metazoa > Arthropoda > Arachnida > Araneae > Nephilidae > Trichonephila > Trichonephila clavipes. Next base: position 140,536 of record BMAU01021395.1, on the reverse strand, counting down.
GATATTGAGTTGATATTTAGGGGATCGATAGTAAAGGGAGTTTTTTTAGAGGTATAGAACTTTAAATTGCAATAAAACAATGATGTATTATTCGATTGACATGAATTTTTTTATTCGAAAGATAATCTTGTGGCATTACATTTTAAATATGATTTCTGGCATATGACTGCCACGGCTGGCTCGGATGTAGTCCAATCTGGACGTCCAATTTTCGATGACTTTTTCCAACATTTGTGGCCGTATATCGACAATAACACGGCGAATGTTGTCTTCCAAATGGTCAAGCGTTTGTGGCTTATCCGCATAGACCAATGACTTTACATAGCCATACAGAAAATAGTCTAGCGGTGTTAAATCACAAGATCTTGGAGGCCAATTCACAGGTCCAAAACGTGAAATTAGGCTGTCACCAAACGTGTCTTTCAATAAATCGATTGTGGGACGAGCTGTGTGACATGTTGTGCCATCTTGTTGGAACCACAGCTCCTGGACATCATGATTGTTCAATTCAGGAATGAAAAAGTTAGTAATCATGGCTCTATACCGATCACCATTGACTGTAACGTTGTGGCCTTCATCGTTTTTGAAGAAGGATTCCACCGGCCCATAAAGCGCACCTAACAGTCAGTTTTTCTGGATGTAACGGTGTTTCGAAATACACTTGTGGATTAGCTTCACTCCAAATGCGGCAGTTTTGTTTGTTGACGTAGCCATTCAACCAGAAGTGCGCTTCATCGCTAAACAAAATTCGCTTATGAAAATCGGGAACAACGGCAATCTCGTTTTGGGCCCATTCGACGAATCTACGCCTTGCTTGATCATATTTAAAATGTAATGCCACAAGATTATCTTTCGAATAAAAAAAAATTCATGTCAATCGAATCATACATTGTCGTTTTATTGCAATTTAAAGTTCTATACCTCTAAAGAAACACCCTTTACTAGCTGTATGGTTAGGAAGTACAAGAACTCCACCACGCAGGTGTCTCCTTCCTCTGTATAGCATTTTGCCATTGCGAATCCTGACTAGTTCATTTCATCATTTCGCTGAAAAAGTTCAGGGATTTGATGAAATCACTTACTTTCATCAGGGAAATGACCTTGAAGAGACGTTATTTTAACTTCTATCGTCAAGTGATCATCTCCGTTAGAGATATGATGAAATTCCTAATTTCGCCATTTCCCTGCGACATATGTACATATTTAAAAAAATGAAATTCTTTCCTAGAGCTGTAATAACTTTTATACATCTTTCAATAGAATGGAATTCATGAAAAATATCCTTTCCTCAGAAATAATTAAAATGGAATAGAAGAAATATCACATCGCATAATCAAAGGTTAAAAGAAGCTGTCAGTGACCGTAGCATGAATCAATAGGGATAGAATAAGATATACCGAAAGAGTTGATGAAGTGCAAAAGAGAATCAAGGTGAGATGGAAGACGGGGAGAGGATAGAATGGATGAATTAGGTGATAAATTTCTAAGAGCGCAAATTGAACCTGCCAGAGGAAGACCTAGATTCAGTCTCCAATCTCTTTTGGAAAAACGAACTGAAAGAAATTACAGAAGTGATGAAATGCTTTAGATAGCTGCAATCTATTATTCTACCGGAAAAGCAACAGAAAAAAAAGAAAGGCCAAATGTAATTATACAGGACGGTAATGCTTTGAATTGTTTTTATTATTTTTTAAGCTTAGCATGCATGGGGGGTATATGCTAAGATAATTAAATTTTATTTATAGCGTGAAATTAAGCTTAATGTTCGACTTTTAAAGCTTCCAATTAATTTAGTTTTTAACAGGATTATATATTCAGCTAGAACATAAAATATTTTCTTCATTAACATACACTTAAAGTTTTTTCTTCTTATTTTAACTTGCGGCATTTATAGCAGTGTTGCTTACGTTTTCTATTTCTAAAAAGGATTTTTTAACATTTATTTAAAGTGAAAAATTGATTATTTGTTTTATAAAGTTTCAGAATAGGTATGTTTAAACGCATTTGGATTAAAAACGGAGGAAAGAAAGATTTTTAGTGTTTGGTACAACATTTTTTTAGCTCTGAAATTCAACGATAATTAGCTATTGCAACTTTTATGTACATAGCGAATCAAAATAAAGTTGTTTTATAATAAGTAAGTAACAATACAATTTAGTTTAAGGATCATAAAATTTTGTAAGAGAGAAACGCTAACGTCTCTTGTTGGTGATAAGATCTGTTGCTATAAATATCTTGCGTATTTTTTTAAAAATAGAATTTATTGATTTTAAAATCATGGAGATAACTTCATCTTAGTAAAAACATATTGCATGCATCACTGCCAGGTATATTTAGAGCGTCTTGCTCTGAGTACCAGGGTTTTATTTGAAAGAAAACATGAACTTTAAAAAAAATGATAATTAAGCTACTGATATAATATTGTAATAGCATTTACAGTAATTTTTGTTGAAAAGAAAAACACTATGAACTAAACACTCGTGTTGTTGCTCGCCCCCATTGGCCAGCAGTGCTATACAGTGGCGTAACGGAGAACATTTGGGCCCCCTGCAAAGTCAGGTTTTGGGCCCCTCGTTGAATTTTACAAAGGGTAGGCACTTGCGTCAGTCAGGCTTTGGGCCCCTTTAGAACCCTGGGCCCCCCGCGATGCGGGGGTGGCTGGGGTGCACGTTACGCCACTGGTGCTTTACCAGGTCTATGACTTCGTACACTTTCAAAAAATCCAACACCAGCAAGAGATCGTCTGCTAAATCCTGCTTAGCCCAGGCATTCGATGATGTGAGCGGGCGAGGCCGGCTCAGAAGAACAGTTTGTGCATATTTCAAGGCTCTTAAATCCTTCGAGAAATTTCATTGTTTTAAGATGACCGCTTCGAAAGTGGGCTAGAAGAGTTTGATCCCGTCTTTTAAAACCGTGAGACAGAGAGCCTCCAGGACGAGAACACTGATACCAATGGTGCTCTGGGGGGAAAATCCAAGCGGTCTTATTCTGGTGTTTAGTTCTAGAGAAAATCTCCAAAAAGGCGAGGGGTGCTGACGGCTCTGGGAAATCGCAAGCGCCAGCCTTGGCCAAAGTGTCCGTAATCTCATTTCCCTCTAGATCTACATGGAAGAGAATCCACTGCAGATTAATCTGACGCGATCTGGAAATTGTTTTTATCTTACTGAGTATTGACACTCCAACATTATCTCTCACACTTTTTAATTGGACAAGTGTTAAATTGCCCTTCTACTAACATACAGTATCTAAATCTCTTTTCCATTTAGAAGAGATGCAAGAGAACCAAGGGCCTCATCAATCGTTATTAGTTCACTGCGAAAAACTGAGCAACCGTCTGGATTTCTCCTCTGGATTCTTAAGTTATGGGTTGCAGCAAACTCCGAAGACTGGATTGTCGAAATTTTACTTCTGCTTACTTTTTAAAAACTGGTGTAATAACCAGAGATTCAGAAGAAACAGTCCCTTCAGCTAAATGATCTCTTTTCACTTTACCGTTGGTGCTGTGGAATCGCATCACTTGTTACAATGTCTTGACCCAGCGGACGATCTTGACGGTGTTTGTTTCCATCCAGAATTTCCAGTAAACACTCGTAGCTGGCGTCACTGATCAAGATTCCCATATTGGGTGCCTCTTATAAGTTATCTCTCTCGTAGCGCGTTTTTTCCCAATAAAAATCTTCATATACAAAGAAATTTTCTTTTCGTTTTGTTTGATTTTACAAGCTCTTCACCTAATTTCATCTTTCGACAGTCAATAATATAGAGGTGTAATGATCTTCACTGGAAAAAACTTATAAGGCGAAAGTAGTTATAAAGAGTTGTAATGTAGTAAAAATGGACTGAAAAGTAATAATTAGCAGAGAGGGAAAAATCAATTAATGAGTGTATAATTCGAAATCTTCCTGAAAAATGCATACGTGTTCTATAACCCAAGACATCGAGTGAATAAAAAGATGAGGATGGTTCAATTTAAGGAATAAGTTATTATGCATTTACTTGATGTCGACGGCAGCAATGAAGGAGAAAGCAGTAACTATAATACAAATACAACTGATTTTCATTACTTAGAACATTTTCCTCCCACAGAAAAGAAAGGTTGCATATAAAGCATGTAAAATGTGTACCAAAAACAAACAAACAAAAAACGTAAGTCAGTGCTTCTCAAATTGTGGGGCACGCCCCTAGGGGGTCGTGATAACTTTACGAGGGGGGCACGAGCATATTGAAAAGTCGAAAATAAAAGATTATTTAAAAAATGATTAATTTTCTGAAAGTAAACAAACAAAATACATTCTGACATACTAAAAAAATAAAATACGCATTTACACCAATGTAATACACTTATAAATGCATCAGTACTGCACAATGTATTTTATAATTAATTTAAAAATTCAAAGTTAAGAACAATATTAATAACTACCAATGACCCCATAGGTTTGTCATATATAAAATTATGAGGCAAAAATTATATGCAAGAAGAATAAATACGCGTGGGACAATTAACGCTTAGGCTGAGTGAGAGGTTTATATACGCCGGTAGCACTCAAGAGATTAAAGTCGTATTGTAGCTTTAGCTTCTAAGTATGGAATTATTGTTATTGTAAGGAGGGGGTTATTATTATGATTGTGATTGAATTATTAAAATTATGATTGAATATTGGGTCGCAAATATTGAAACTTTGAGAAACACTGACATAAAGAAATTAGGTATTTTTATTCAGTTGTCAAAATAACCCAGGAGTTTCTATTGATCCTTGTTTTAAAGTACATAATACACAGCAACACAATACAAATATTTTTTAATTTTAGTAATACATTCATATATATATATATATATATATATATATTATTATTATTATGTCAGAATCTAATCGCGCAAAATTTTTCATTCATCCTTTCTAATAATTCCCAACTCAAATGGTCATTTGAAATCATTCTAAAATTGCAGCATACGCTACGAGATATCTCGTGGCTGGCAGTGAATGGATTACAATTTAAATATGTATAAATACTTAATTTATATATCCTACAGCGTTCTTAAAATTTAGCGTTCAAGAAAATATACAATTTTCAATTTTAAACAAAGAGTTAAAAGCCACCATGTATTAAGGTATAGGAGATAGATGTAAAAGACTGATAAAAAATCATTTAATGAAACGCATATATTTTATAGAAATGAATTCTTTATTGAATTCTCTGTGTATGTATGAAAAATGAGATAAAAGCATGATAATGGGATTGAAGCCTTTGTTTATATATGTGAAAAACTCAGATACTGATATTTTATTCTTGTACGGGGGAAATAAATATCTTATTAGTAGATGGCGTTTATTTGATATGGGCATCTGGGACCGTAGTCATGCACAATTTAACCAATTTAATCAAAAAAGAAACCCTTGCTGAAGCAGGTTTAGTAGCCAGTTTCGTTTAATCCTAGCGCTCTGCGTGATTTAACTTTTAGTTGGAGGTCCTTACCCTCTACTACCATTTTCATTTTCGAATGCAAAAAAGTCTTGCTGAAGGATTTCTGCACGAAAAGTAAAGCAAATTGCTTTTTCAAACATTACCATACCTGCCAAAGTTTGAAAATGCCGTAGCGTAAAAAATGGGGGATTGACATTTCAAGAAAATTCTTATGATAAAGGATAAATAGTATGTTAAATTTTATAAAATGATGCATCATATACAAACAGTTAAAAATAATACATTTAAAACTTCAAAAAAATATTTTGATGATAAAAGTTGTTGTTGCTGCTGCTAATGCCACCTGGTCGATGGTGCCAAATCGAGGTCCGCAAAATTCATGGTAGCAAGGGGCTAGGTTTACGCTAGTCCTTGTCTGCAGTTTTGAGCACCATGTAAGGGACATGATGATAAAAGTACTCAAACGAAACTCTTTTGTATCGACTGGATTTATAAAAACTCATGCGCACGAAGGGTAAGTTTAAAGGCATAAATATAGTAACATACGGGAAAGTAAATGGCTTTACAGTAATGATGCTTTTATACCGAATAAATTGAAATAATTACTCATCTTTTATAAAACAGTTACATTTATATATAAAAAAAATGTTACCCAAGAAGGCCATGGTTTTGAAATTGATTTCAAGACTATATCCAATCGATAACCATCAACTACACGAATGCTTTAAAAATTTTGAGACCTCTTCATTTTGCAAATTTTAAAAACTTTATAGATAATTGATAACATCTACGAGAATCTCATCAACTTTTCAAGATAAAGAAGCAATACCTTTTTTTGATGTCAAATTTATTAAGGCACAAGCAATTCAAACTTTTTAATTTTTAGTTTTTTTCTGTAAATAGGAAACAAAACTCCATTATTTCCCTAGCATTTCTGCATAATTATCTGTCATAAATGAAACCAACATTCAGAAGGTGCCCAAAGAATTTTAAATTCATGCAATGAAACTTAGTTGTAAAAGCGCAAAACAGAAGCGATGGTAGGTATGTATCCCCATAATGTACGTTTCATTTATTAAATATCATTAGGAGGAGTGGTTCCGGTGATGTTATCACTTTGGTTGCTTGAACTTGCAACAGCATTTCTATATCGATACATATGCTTCCTAACGATCACATAATAAATGTAATATGCGTTTTCCATTGAAATCAAAACTGAGAGTTACCTTTAACTGTTTGCTGTTTTAGTAAAATACAGGTACAATTTTAGGTTTGATAACCGAGTAAAAATGTTCAATTGGTGAAATAAATAAAATAACTATTCTGTATTATATTGATATTTTTAAACCAAGAGAATTTTTCGCTTACCTGTATGCGTAATTATTGATAACAAATATGTACCTAAGGTATCCGACTGCGTTCGGAACCGTGATTTAAAAAAAAGCACAAAAATGGATACTTATCATGATATTTACTGTCACTTAGATAAGAATATATGTATACATTTGTTTTTAGAGTATTACACTGCTAGCCACCGTAAATGCAACATCAATAAAGACAAGAGATAGCACAACAAAATTTATTTTGTAGATAATATGTTGACCAAGTATCAAATGATTAAATTTATAGACATCTGTGAAACGTGGTTCCTGCCAGAATCAGTAGCCAGAGTAGCCGCCATTGTTGGAGATCAACGCTGCCACACGCCTTGATATTGATTCAAAAAGACTTTGGATGTGTTCTTGGAAAACAGCAGATCAAGCAGCTTCCACGCGTTGCCAAAGTTGATCTGGTGTGGCAGCTGAAAGTGTAATCTGGGTCAATCGTTGAGCAACCATGGACCACATGTTTTCTATCGGCGAAAGACCCGGAGAGCGAGCCGGCCAGAGAAGCAATTCAATCTGGTGATTGACGAAGAACCTTTGGACAATGCGTGCTACTTGTGGTCGTGCATTATTCTATTGAAATATGGCTGTGGCCAAGCCCTGAAGGTAAGGAAGGACAACTGGCTCCAACACCTCGGAGATGTAGCGCTGGTTGCTTAAAGTACCGGCAATACGTACTAGAGGAGTGCGAGAGTGATATCCAATACCACCCTATACAATAATACCCGGTGCAAGACCAGTGTGGCGTTGCATAACGCAGCTGTTCAGCATCCTCTCTCAAATGTACCTCCAGACTCGAATCCGACCATCGTGGTGTTGCAGACAGATGCTTGACTCGTCAATAAAGACAACTTCATTCCATTCTGCCGCCCACATCCTTCTTTCATCGCACCATTGAGGTGGACACGTCTGTGGTTCTGCGTCAAGGGTAGGCCAAGCAATGGACGACTTGCAGACCGACCACTCTACTGTAAATGTTGTCGAATGGTACGCGCAGAAACTGAATGATGCGTTACAGACTCAATGAGCTGTGATACGGTTCGTGATGTGACTGAGTGTTCCGTCACTGCCATGCGCACAATTTTCCTGTCCTCCCGTGAAGTGGTGCACTGAGATGGATGCGATCGAACACGTCGATCTGTCGTACCCTCCTGCATCCAACGGTCACATACCCGCATTACAGTTGTTTGGTTTCATCCAACAAGACTACCGATTTTTCTGAAAGATAATCCCCAATATTTCGGTAGGCCACTATCCTTCCTCTATCGAACTCGTATACTTGATCAATAGCTGATCGCTGTTTTCTACGAGACATAACTGATCATTTTTTCAAAAAACCACAAGAAAACACAATTGCTGAACTTGAAATCGTCGATATCTGCAGGCCTTAAATAGCGCTTTGAGGTGGCGCCACAGATGCGTGTCTGCGCTGAAATTCTAATCATTTGTATATATCTCACCTCCGCTAATGCATGTTGTAAATTTCATGTTATTTGCATGCTTTCTTTAGGGTGTTGCATTTACGGTGGCCAGCAGTGTATTACTATAAAATGTTATTTTAATACAATAGTTTAGCAAAAAATTAACTTAGAATGACCTACTTGCAAAACGTTCTCCTTTATGAGAAACGCTTCTATAATAATAATATTTTTCTCACATAAAGTAAAGACTTCTCCAGAGAGCTTGAACTACGATTTTTGAAAAATTCACATTATTTTCAGAGTTACTATAAATAGAAATAATTATTGGAGTTTTTTTCTTAAAATTTCTCCCTTCTGTAGTATTAAAATACGGATAAATCCAATTCTAAAATATATATGTCAAATATTTTAGTTCAGGCTCTGTACAGAAATCTGAGCTATGTACAAACAAAATATCATCGTTATAGAAGCATTTTTCAGAAAAGGAGAAAGTTCTGAATATAGGTCATTATATGTTCATTTTTTATCAAAATATTCTACTTAAATACTTTTTTTATTGTAATAATATTATTTAAACAATTTTATACATGTATCCTAATCTAAGTGACACTAAATATCATAATTATTTTCCATTTATACGCTTTTGCAAAACCTCGGTTCCGAACGTAGTAGAATACCTCAAAGTAACTTTCAGGAAAAAGCAAAAGTTTGTAACAATGAGTCGCATGAACTAGTTGGCTGTAAACACTTGATTACATTTATTTAGAGAAATGACGTCACATGTGTAAGCTCATTTTCTAGTCGTAATTTATGAATGCGTGACTTTATTTAATATAGGTGGTAATTTTTAACAGGCTTTCTTTCACAGAAATTCTAAAGCAATAAGCATCCATATAGATTTACAGCTACAATCACGACTTCTGCATAGTTATGACGAATCTTAGGGAAGATTTTATGTATCTGCGGTGCCACAGATTAAAATAGATGTATAAAATTGTTTTCAGGACATTTTGATAAAAAAATTATTTAAATATAATATTTCGGCAAAAAATTAACTTAGAATAACCTTTTTTCAAAATGTTCTCCTTTTGTGAAAAATGTTTCTATAATAATAATAATTGGCCTGTATATCGCTCAGACGTCTATACAGATGCTCAACTTCGATTTTTAAAAAATTCACATTATTTTCAGAGTTACAACCAATTAAAATACTTATCGGTGTTTTTTTCTTAAAATTTCTTCTCTCTGTTGTCGTAAAACATGGATAAACCCACTTCTGAGTTATATATTTCAAAAATTCTAGTTGAACCTCTGTATAGAGGTCTGAGCTATATACACGCAAAATATTATTATAATAGAAGCATTTTTCACAAAAAGAGCATATTTTGAAAGTGGGTCATTCTATGTTCATTTTTTGTCAAAATATTGTACTTAAATAAAATAATTTTTTATTGTAATACTATTCTTAAAACAATTTTATATACATTTTCTAATCTAAGTGACACTAAATATCATAAATATAATCCATTTATACGCTTTTGCAAAATCACGGTTCCGAACGTAGTCGGATACCGTAATTTATTCAATTAGAGAGTAATCTTTCTAGCGAACAATCAATATTCATTTTTTTACTCAAGGTTTGAATTTGCATAATTAAAACTAATTCTTATATATTTATTTAATAAAATAAGGGAGATAAATGACTTTTTGTTCTTCTTTTATTTTTATAAGAAATATATACAGTCGAACCTCTATAGTGCGAATTTTTATATATTGAGAACTTTTTCCCCGAACCTTGCACATTTCACGATTTTCTTCGTAAAATAACCTCTCTATAGTGAAGTGCATTTTCTGTGTAACGAACTTTTTATTTTGTGATTCAATTTTTGTTCTCCCTTTTCTGAAAAAATTTCTAGTTCTTCTTTCTCTAACACATTTTATGATGGTCATAAATCTTGAACTGGTTTTATTAGATCCTAACTCACCGAGAGCAATAGAGCTCTGGACGTTTCATCCAAGAAGTGTAACCTTTAACCTCTATCGTCCAGTTCACTAGAAATATCTTCGATATCCTCTTTCACCCTCAGGGGAGTTAACCTGTGTCTTCGTGTTCAAATTATAAAATAATGTGTGTTTAATATTATTTGTATGCTTTAAACTATAAAGTGTTCTTAAAATTCCTTCATTTTAGTATAAAATTATTTTCTTGATATTAAAAATACAGTGAATTCTTCGACATTCCTTTTTCTTGTTGTCCTTGCAGTTTTTCTTTCTTTCTCTCTCGATGGGTAAGATGTATAAAATAAACATATATTAATGTGTAAAAAGGTGTGAATAATTACTTTTTAATATATAGTGTTTATGAATTTAAAATTTGTTTTTTTGTGGTTTATAAAGTTTATTAAAAGATGAACCTCTATATAACGAATTTTCCATGTAACGAACTTTTTTCCGAGATTTAGCGACTTCGTTATATAGAGGTCCGACTGTATATAGATAGTTCTACTAGGTCTTTGTGGGAGTATGCTATTTTTGAAATTCTCTCCTTGAACTTCTACGCGATAAATAAATCCAAAGAGGCCAACAAAATAGTTTTTCCACTATATCTTCAAGTAATATGATTAAGTATATATAAAGCACACATATGATGCGCTGAAATCTCTATTTTTCACGCAGAAAATGAGAAAGTATCTTAGAAAGGAAGATGGATGTAGAAGTTTGCGTGAAAGAAAAGAAAGTATTTATTTAAAGCGAACCTGAAAATTTACCATTTTAAAAATCTTTTTAAAACATTTTTTTTTTTCTCAATACATGGGAGAGGACTGGAAGTATGTTTTCTCAAGAAAATGGAATTTTTATCGAATACCATATTGGGAACGCTTTACTCAATCATTAAATATAAATGCGCTTCTATAAAATCGGAAACCTGTATACTGACAACATCGTAAATAAAAATAGGTATATATATAAACCCAAAAAAGGATCGTAAGAAACAGAATAGCTATATTTTTTATTTAAAACATTGTTTTAAAATAATGATGTATAAATATTGTTTTTCTATGATTCTCTGTTTTGAATTTCTTTTAATAATTTTACAATTTATAATGCATCATTGAATTTTTTCAACATAAACGTTTAAATATATATTTATCACCCTCACGAAATTTTTTTTGTAGTTTTTACCTAGTGTTTGTTCATAAAATTAAATAAGTAAATAAATAAACAGCATTCAATTTGTTACTCAGTTATTTTCTTTACATTAAAATCTCTTTCAAGTAATTTATCCTTCTGCTTTGAGTATAAACACCCACGATGTTTATTCTTAATAGAAGTAAAGAAAAGTGTTCGGGAATGGTGAAACATTTTGAAGTAAATTTATCAAGCGTCATCGTATTATAAGATAAATTTTATGAAATGCTTAAAAATATTTTTATTGGAGTTTTGTCATATTTCCCCTTTATTATTTAATATAATAAATGGAAGAGACACATCACTATTTATATTTTTAAAACAATCATTATAGGCTGATGAAAGTATAAATACATTTCAAAATTTAAGCATTCATTTCACTGATGACCGTTAAGATTCTTTGATCTTACGAACATTTGCATTCATTAATTTCAATGTACAGGTATTTTCAAATTGAACTATACTATATTATATAATAGGAACATATTTTAAATCAATTAATATATTCTATTGGATTTGAAAATGAAATGTTCTAAGCTAATATTATAAATTTACGCATTTTATATAGCTTTTCTCAGCCAAGTAACCTTTTTGTGAAAAATGAAAACTATATTACTGTTATGAAGCGGAATGCTTTACAGTTTTCAAGTTGGATATGCAAGGAAATAAAAGTAGAGAAACGGAAAGGCAATCTCCAGGAATGGTGAATCAAGTTGGCGAGATTGTTTTTTTACGCTGTGCCAATATGAGTCACAAAATTTTTCATATCTGTTACACTTACTGGTAAACTAACCCAAATTTTGGCAAAGCAAGCAGTGAAATTTTGTGTCGAGGAGGCATGAAGATGAAAGCAGTTTCTTAAAAATGGCTTTTAATAATAATCAAGGATAAAGTCAATGTGCTCGTTACTGGAGCGATAAAAAAAATAAGTTGACTAATAAAATCTTAGTTCAAAAATCAACATTACCAGACATCCGATTCGAACCGTCTTCTTACAGTCTAATATTGAAAACGAATTTATAATCTGAAAATGGTGATGCAACATACAGTTGCATTGCCAACCAGCCGCTCTCTCCCTCTAAGAGCTAAAACACACTCACACACTTCTTATATTTCATTTATCCTCCCCGCCAGAAAAACTAACACGAGCCGAGTTTAAATAGTCGCTCGATTTGCATTGCAGTTGCTGCCAACGACAAATCACGAAACTTGCAAAAAGATCGGGTTCGAATCGGTTTGTTTACTTTCATTGAGATCATGGAACGGGATTGGAAAAACAACACAAGGAGATCATAAAAATTTGGATCCGAAAAATATTTCGAATGTTTTACTTTTTAAATGTCTAACAATATCTCTTCTGAAATTTTTAGTTTTTGGTATAGATTCAGTTGTTTAGAACATTTTAAAATACGAAAGTGCAATAAATAAAAAAATAATTATATTAAAATATATTGCTTGTAAATCCCAATGTATTTAGCCGTATAAATTTGTAAAATTATGGTACTTTTTTTAGTCTTTTCTTAATTATATAGTAATTTTTTTAATTTAAAAGTATGCAGTACAATTAAATTGACAAAAATCAGTCAAAGAATCAAATGAATTGTTTCAACCTTTCTTTATATATTTTCGTATAATCTCCCAAATTTTGAAATCTCTAAGTTAAAGAAGCTCGAAGTTATGATAACTTTTATGTTCCTTTTTTCACATCTCTATGACAAATTTTTTTAACTTGTTTACTCAGAAAGAAAAAAATCATAAGTGTTTCTTCATTTCAAATGATAAGGTCTGTTTTCTGTTATTCCAAATGTTTAGATATTTCTTCTAACAATTGCTATTAATGTTAGTACCTATTTTTAAATCAGGGAAATATTTACTTTTTTTAAAAAAAAATTATTATTTATACATTATTAAAGAATTTTCAATAAGTATTTGTTACAAAAGTATTTTACGAATATCAATCATGTTACAATAGAAACTCTTCGTAATTGCAGAAAAAAATCAAGTGTGGGCTCCAATTATTGTATGTGAGGTGAAGAATTTTAAAATCACTTCATGAATTTTTAAATTTTTCCTTTAAAAATTAAATGTGCTTAGCCTTTTGGGTTATTTTGAACTCAATAACTATTCTACATGATACATATATATGGCGCAAACAAAAAAGGTTGCGAAAATCCTTATCAAGTTTTTTTATAAATCGTATCATGCCTCCTTAAAATTTCCACTTATTTTTAAAACCAACGCGATTCTAACTAGAAATACGTAGGCCTATATAATAACAGTTATGACGTTTCATACATATTTCAGAAGAGGTAAGAAATACCTGCTTGATGGTATAAATACTTCAAAGGCCTTTCTAACCTTAAAAAAAGATCAAAATGATGCTCTGTAACAATGAAGTGGACTTTATCGCCTGTAAGTGGGTTTTAAAGAAGGATTTACTTTAAAAGACATTCCAAATCTCTCTAATGGCAGGCTTTCTAGCTGTTATACCACAACGTAGGGCCTTTCTTTATAGACGCAACATATTACAGCGGCTTAGACCACTCGATTTTAAACTTTTATTTTTTCTTCTTAAAGGAAAGAGTTTCTTAGAAGTAGATAAGGTAGAATATAAAAGAAGGATTACATAAAAAATTTAACAAGAAAATTGCTCAAGTATTTGCTTTAAAAGATAATTATTAATTATACTACCTTTCTGAAAAATGTTTTTAATACTGGCTTAACGTGATTTAAACTACTTAATAAATAAAATAAAAAAATCTTACTACTTATTCTGTATTCATTTAAGTGCATCCTATAAGCTCATATAATCCTCAATGAATTATTAATATCAAGGATTTTTTTGGCATCTTTTATATGCTAAGTATTAATATATATGTATTTTCTTAAAGTCACGGAACGTGCGATTAAAAATAATGGAATTAATAATGAGTATCAAGCAAGGATTAAAGGTTTTATACCTTGTTTTTGTTAAGAATTTATGCAGAAAAGATATGCCTTTTTATATTGTTTCTAAAACTGAGCATATTAAGGTGATTATTTTTTTGTAAGAATCTGTGCCCGATAATTGAGGCAAAAATGTACATTTTTCCTGATTGATTATAAGGGCTGTAGAACTTTTATAATTTTTGGCATTCCTCCTGAATTTATTCGGAAGTAAGAATATAATGAACATTCTCAAGCTAATCTTTTAATGTTTTTTTGAAATTATATTACTGATTTCTTTAACTAGTATGGCTTGAATATGTTAATTAAACTAGCTATAAATAAATGAAAAAGGGAGATTCCATTCTTTCGAAAAAAGGCAGCTTTGAATAAGTCTTTTTATTTGCTAAAATTAATCGAATACTTTTAACAGCAAAATACTTTCATAATAAATTTAAAAATGCTCCATTGTGAAAAGAGGTAAGGTATCACACATTCCGGTTTACATTAAAGAGAATAATTGTTTAAAATGTTTCGGAATAATTCTTCTGAGTTCTCTAAGTTTATTATAGCAGTTACTTTGACGCATTTATTATTGGAAAATGGTTTTATATAATTGAGTGTGTCTGTTTTCTATTAAGATTCCCAATGGTTGAAATACACTATGCAAACAAACCCTAATAAATTCAAGTGCATTTTCCCCGAATACATTACATGGGGTGGTAGCCTAGAGGTCATGAGGACGAGCTTGGGGCTTACGTGTCATGGGGTCGAGCTCGAGGGCTATGTGTCATGAGTTCGAGTCCTAGTAACATTGAAGACTCACCGTGATGCACGTTAAATTTGTGGCGACTCAAACTCATCCAGTGGTGTGGTGTAGTAGCTTGGAAAGGAGGTGCCGGCTCAGATGTCTTTCTCGACACTTGACCATGGTTTAAAATTGCGAGATCCGTCATCAATAACCCTCATGTTGTCATGAACCTGCTGTGAATCTGGATGTACAGAATCAACAGATATTTTCATAAAATCAACCTCTTTATTTGACTTTCAAACGACTGCAAAAAGCATGTTTAAATGAAGGGAGAGTTCAACTTAATTACTAACCTAGATATTAATAATAATTCTTGAAGTATTTAACATTGATTATTAATTCCGCAGCACTTTGATAAACTTTCTCCGTAGAGATCTCTACTCTTCTTACAGAGAAACTCTATAATTACTTCAATTATTATAACTAACTTCAGTATCAGTCTGACGATCATCAACTACCTATCTCTCTTCACTTCACTTTAAGGTATCCGACTATGTTCGGAACCGTGATTTTGCAAAAGCGTATAAATGGATAATATTTATGATATTTAGTGTGTTACTTAGATTATAAAATGTATATAAAATTGTTTTAAGAATAGTATTACAATAAAAATTTATTTAAGTACACTATTTTGACAAAAATGAACATAGAATGACCCATTTTCAAAATATTCTCCTTCTGTGAAAAATGCTTCTATTATAGTAATATTTCAGCTGTATATAGCTCAGACATCTGTATAGAGGTTCAACTAGAATTTTTGAAATATATAACTCAGAAGTGGGTTTATCCATGTTTTACGACAACAGAGGGGAGAAATTTTAAGACAAAAACGCCGATAGTTATTTCAATGGGTTGTAACTCTAAAATAATATGAATTTTTCAAAAATCATTGTTGAGCCTCTGTACAGAGGTCTGAGCTATATACAGGCAAAATATTATTATAATGGAAGCATTTTTCACAAAAGGAAACATTTTGAAAAAAGGTTATTCTCATTTAATTTTTTCCGAAATATTGTATTTAAATAATTGTTTTGGTCAAAATGTCCTTAAAACAATTTTATACATGTGTTCTAATCTAATTGACACTAAGTATCATGAAAATTATCCATTTATGTGCTTTTTTAAAATCACGGTTCCGAACGTAGTTAGATACCTTAAATATCAATTTACATCTGCATGATTACTGTTCCTTCACGGAAAGCGATTTTATAATCACACAGCAGTTAAGAGGTTTCCCAAGATGATTAATGAAAGGTGCAGTAGGACCCTTACAATGTTGCTTCATATAGTGTCATGATAATAAACACTCTCTCACTCCCTAACAAGTTACGTATGCCAACTGTATGGACGGAAGTTGCACAGTGGTTATATTTGCGAGCTTTTTGCGGGTGATAAAGTTGATTTGGAGTTCAAGTACTGATTCCAATATGGATTCGTCACGGAGAAGGTAGACGATAGTAAAAGAGCATTATTTAATAGGTTCAAATACGAGTTGAGAAGTAGCGAACGTGATATCAATGTTATTTCTGTCATAGATTCCAGTTCTGATTCCATTACAGTTGTCGAGGCTCAAAGCCCTGCTTTTGGTTTGGAGTGGAAGCTTACAGAGAGAGACGCGTACAAGCTTTATGCCTTATCCGTCACTTGACCGTGGTTTAAAATTATGATGTCCATCACATATGGCTCTTATGTTGCTTTGAAGTACGACGGCAATCAATCGATCAATATTGAAAGTCTCAAAATGCTAGTTTTTTAATTGGAAGTTTGATTTGAAACCTTTTTATGATTTATATGCAATATACGAGTACATGAATCTATAAATATTTTTACTTAGTAAAGTATTTAAGTTATTAAAATGTTTTTCTTATATGTAAAAAGTTTTCGCAGTGAATGCAATCATCGAAAAAATTTCACAATTGTTTTGTACTTGTAGTGAGGTAGCAAAATTAATTGAATAGTATAAAGTTTAAAAAAAAACCATAATTTTTCAGTATATATTTGGTGCGTTTCTATATGTATTTGAAGGAGAACAGAATTTATATAGTATGTTGTTCTATCTTAGTTAATTCTCTTTAAGATTATATTAGTCACTATATTTTTAAAATTAATTTTATTTTGGTTTTAAAGTGTTTTTAAGGAAATTCAAAAATAAATCTGATCAAATATAAATAATATTCTTTGATGAGAGGAAACAACAAAATATTTATAAAATTTTATGTTATTGTAAAAATCTTATCTTTATTTTTAATCTTCTATTTCTAAACTAAGAATGTAGTTGTGCTTTAACTTCGTATTTATAACTTTTATTAGAAAATGTGTTTTCGAAATTGAAAGACTCTCCGATCAAGAATTTAAGCGAAATGTTTTTGGAACCTTTAATATGTTCAAAGACGAAAATGAAGCTCATTTTATATTTATTATAAAAAGGGATACATGTTTCCAACTTTTATTCGACAGAGATAAACAACAACAGCAACAAGAAGAACAATAGAATCCAAATCAAATAACGCTTTCTTAAATTTATGATGAAATTTCTCTGAGTTCCTAAATAATAAAGTTGAAATATAAGTACACAATTGGAGAATCTTTGATATATTGAGAATTTCTTGTTTCAATGCCCATTTTGCATACATTGATTATGATATGATACGAGTTACGTCCGGAAACCAGGTAACTTTTTGTTCTACCACAACCGCAGTTGTAATTTCTGAATTCAACCTTTGTGCACTTGTTTCTCTGATTGATTGTCAGTACAGTGACGCCATTACAGCCAGATCGTGTTGTTTTTACACTTATTAGTGAGCCTTCAAAATATTTAACACAATTGCCGACCCCCTCGACTGTGACGTGCGTTCTGTAATACATTTTTGAACGCAAGGAATGTTAAACCAGTTGAAATTAATCATCAACTTGCAGAGGTTTATGGTGAAAATGTATTAAATGATTGGATGTTGAGAAAGTGCATTCACAAGTTCAACGATGGGTACAGCAATATTCAAGACAAAGCATGGAATGAACAGCCAAGTTAAAATTCCAGTTCATCATCCCTTGGCGATGATTATTCATGCCAGAAAAATTGTGGTTACCTGTATTTTTAAAAAGTGTTTTTTATCAGATGATTGAATCCCTTTTAAGCGAGTGGCTGGTGCTATACCCAGCTCTGAACCGATCTAACAATTGGTATTTTATAGATTAATAATCTATAAATTACCAATTTATAGATTATTAATCTGTAAATAAGTTTTGTTTTTGTTAACTTAAATTGAGTTATTATTTGATATGAATTTATTGACTAAAGTAAATTTAATCAAACAAACCTGCAAGCACCGAAATAGGCCGTCTGTGTTAATGATGGTTTGGTTAAAAAAGTGAATTAAAAATTTTGATAAAATCGGTGGTTCACAACAAGATTGCTTTGTGATGAGTTTCCACAAAGAGCGGTTCAACTATAGATCACTTCAATATAACGGCATCTTTCTTTGAAGAGTGTACATATAAGTTGGTTTTCCAATGAGACAAATACCTGAACAATTATGGTGAGTGTGTGAATATTAACATCGCACTGTTCAGCTACACGAGGGTTTTTGGCGACGGACCACGCAATTTCGAACCATGGTCAAGGGACAAGGACGACATCTGAGCTGGCACCCCCCTTTTCTAACTACCACGACACTCCAGCAAGAGGACGATTGAGCTCTCGACAGGTTTAATGTGCATCACTCCCCTACGCGGCGGGTCTTCAGTGGTACTGATCTTGAACTCGTGACATGTCAACCACGAGTCCGTTACCTTGATCACTATGCGACCGCGGCCTAGAAATAGTGACAACTGCGTAGAACATAGTTTTTGATATGCTCTTTCCTGTCAAAATAAATTTTGTTTTCAAAAAGGATTTTTGTATGCAAGTTTTTCCAAAAGGATACTTAGTTTCCGGACATACCTCGTATCTTTAGTTGTTTTCAAATGGGAGATTTACTTAACCTTGAATAATTAAATGCCAATAAACTTTTTTTAAAGGAAAAATTAGTAGTACAAGTAAAACTTTTGCAGATTATGTATTATGTAACAAACTATATATACATACATATATATAAAACAATTATATATCTTTCACATATATACATAATCGTTGAATAGTTTTTTTCAATAGCTAAACATTTTAATGGAAAGCCTAATAAATTATCGGACAATTATGAAAAGATAATTATCCGAAATTAATCAAGAATCGTTTGGTATGGTTGCATGTATAACACATTTATTTACCGGAAATAGACTTGATATTTTATTTAAAACTTTGATTTTATGCAAATGGTTTCGCAGGGAGTCATGTACGGTGGCTAGGTGGAATTCAGCGAGCGCTCTACGCCTGGGACCATTGCGCAAATTCAGGACAGCATTCCACGAAGACCATCCAGAGCACGGGCTTTGATTGATCTTTTAATTAGATTTTTGATTGAATGAAACGACAAAGGACTATAAACTTTTTGCATGACCAAATCACCCTTTTTAGCCAGGAAGTCAGCTTTCTGGTTACTTTGAATTCCACAGTGGGCATGAATCCTCTGAAGGACTATATTTTTCTCAAGTGATGATAGGTTTTTAAGATCATGGTGACAGCCCAATACGTCCTGTGTTTTGGGATTGCTTTCAGAAACAACAACCAGCAAATCAGCTCTGGAATTGCTGAGGATAACAGCTCTTGTAAATTTTTCCAAGTGGCACTGGAGTTGCGACAGAGCTGTGCGAATCGCAGCTATCTCACCGTCAAACGCAGCAAAATCTTCATGTGTGCAGGAACCGTCATATGAGGCTTCAGTTTACTTAGCTCTATCTGCCACATGCACAACCAAAGACTTACCAGAATTTTTGTT
The DNA here is from genome assembly GCA_019973935.1 of Trichonephila clavipes. Taxonomy (NCBI): domain Eukaryota; kingdom Metazoa; phylum Arthropoda; class Arachnida; order Araneae; family Nephilidae; genus Trichonephila; species Trichonephila clavipes. Next base: position 120,510 of record BMAU01021395.1, on the reverse strand, counting down.
GTCCTAAGAAAATTTTTTTTTCTCCTCTTACTCTCGTTCTGTCTTTTTTGTGTTGTCACTACCGCGCTAGGAAAGTATTTATGACCATGCATTCCTGTGTGATTTCCCATCGTCTAGGTATACTCTATCTGTACTAAAAGTTTGTAATCGATGCACTGATACATCCTATATATGTGTTATAGAAATATTCAGTGCAAAGATGAGAAAATTGATATGAAAAACAAACAAAATGCTTAAAAAAATGCATTATCTTAAATTTATTGGTCAGAAGTGTTTTGTGCTGGTTTAAAATAATCTTATTTAACACTGAAAGTGGTTCAATCCTAGGAGAGCCCACATACTTGGCAAGAATTACTTTGGTTGGCGATAATTGCACCATCTTGGTAACCCTACTTTTTTAAACACTGCATATGGCAACCCTAACTATTTCCAGCATTTTCGTATTTTGTGGGCGCACATTTCGAATTTCATTTTGTTGTTGGGCTCCGGGTTGGCTGCGTGTGTGAGGGAATATACTTTAGAATTTTTTACTTTGTTGAATGCGAAATGTAAGAAAGAATTGATTGAATGGTGTATGAAGGAAGGATTTGATTGCTTCGAGTTATTAATGTCCTAAATGTAATGATCGGCATGATGTAACATGGTCGGCAATAAAACACTCTCTTCGAAATCGTACCAGCCACGCTGAATGTATATTCGACCATTACCTCGCAGAATAAATATGAATAAATATATCACACGATCATTCGCTTAGCGATGAAACCTTTAAGGCTTTTTTTAAAATCGATTGTTACGCTGTACCCTCCACTCGGAAAAGATCAGCAGTAAGAAAGTAAGTGCTGTTTTTATATTTTTTATCTTAAATGTTTAATTTCTGTATTGTTTACATATATTTTCATTACGCATCCACCTTATCCCGCTATATTCCCTTGCCGACATTGTCGGGTTCGTTTGGCGCCATCTTGCTCTGGTTTGGCGCTTTTTTCGGTTGTCGTCAAGGGTGTGGGCTCTCCTAGGATTTTACCCTGAAAGTTTTATATCTATTGTAAAGAACGGATGTAAAATTAGTATATTAAAATGTGTATTTTAAATAGTTTTAATTGATACTTTCTTATAGCTATCCATAAAAGTTAGATAAGAGGATTAAGAAATAAATAAAATCTAATGTGATCTTAAAAAAAGCTTACTCTGTGAAACAACTCTTCGAAATTGATTACATTAAGTGGGAAACAGAAAGTACTAACTGAGCAGCTTCGGAAAGTATCTAAGTAATTGATTTAAGCAATTGATTATTGTTAATCTTTTTCCCGATAAAAAAAGCAGGAATTTTGTCTTTTTTAAGCACTTTATTTGGTAACAGCTTGCAATAGTTACTTTGTAAATATCAAGTAATATATAATATTTATGGTAGAAAAAGCATTGAACTTGAAGTTTAAGTCAATGCGGATTAGGATCTTATTATCTGAGCAGAGTTAAGTTACAACGTTTTTGTGTCCAAAATAAAAAAAAAATAATCGAAAATTACTTCATTGGTTTTAAAAAAAAGAGTTATAAATTTTTGATTACACCTTATATACTCTCTACAGCGCACACACGCATGCGCTTACACATGTTTGTTTTTCTGTACGAAATGGTCAAGATACTAATCGTTTTGAAACAACATGCATTCCTTAGACATTTTTCGCTTAGAAGACATGAGGGATAGTTAAAATTTAGTTTCACCCATAAAATGGGTGCTAACTCACTGTTATTTGTTATTACAAACCTTTACAATTACAAAAAAAAAAAAAAGGTTATTTCGCAGTTCTTACCAGCACGACATCCATTGCAAAATTGATATATTAGATTGCTTGATTAATTGAATTTCTCGCTAAATTTTTCATACATTCGTAATTGAATTTGTTAGTAAAACAGACTATGACCGTGCCACCTAGAAAAGTCCGGTGGGACACATATGGCACGCGAGCCGCTGGCTTAGTATTACTGAGTTATAGTGATTGTGATGTTGTTAACACCTGCCCATTTTGTAATTAAACATATATATACGTAAGAATGTGAGTTAAATTTTAAAAACTATTTTGAGTTATTAAAATAATAATTGAAGTAATTAAGAACCCTTTTCATTTGTGAAAATTTAGATATGAGTTGCGAAAGTTTTCCATAAAATTATATTTATGATATAGAGTTAATTAAAATAAAAAGCTTTTTTTTAAAAGAAAAAGTATTATGCGTACAATAAAAAAAATCATATTGAGATTTCTGCAGTTGACAAATTTTACTACTTTATCATCAAATTCACATTTTTCTTTGAAAATTAAAAATAAGTTTAACAATTATTTTCCGTTGAATCAATTTAGTTTGCATACGTTTACAATCAATAATTCACAAAACTATGATTTCTTCTCCATTTTCCTGAAGAATGAATGAATTATAATTGAAAAAATTTGTTAAAGCTCATAAATATAATTTTATCATAAAAAATTTCTTTATAGACATACACTCAATAAATAGAATCATACTAGTAAGAACATAATGCTGTAGTATTTTCTATAACTACACACGTTTCTTTTTCAAATTTTCGCAATATATAGTTTTTTTGGACAACTATTAATTCAAAAATGAATCTTTTAATCAATGATAGTCTAGCGGTGTCATATACATAAGCCAGTAACAGCCTCCAGATTGAAGTGATTATTTTAGTCTAGTGGTATGTTACGTGCTTACGGAATCGAAGGTCGCGGGTTCTGCCCTCCGGGTACGCGTGACACTACATTGGTGACTCACGTTCAACTAAAGAAAGCATAACCCTCTGAACTGTCATGGCGCCATCTACCCGCAAAAACAGCAACCAAAAAACTCGTCAGACTCACTTGACCCAACCACTCACCAGACCCATTTGACGTAACTCCTCCAATTAACAGCAATAACTCACACGCTCGCCATAACAACTATAACGTTTGCTCGCCTATCCGCCGACTCACTGGTGGGAGAGTGTGTAGCAGTATCATCTACATAAGCCAGTAACAGCCTCCGAACTGAAGCGATCATTTTGATCTAGTGGTATTTTACGCGTTTACGAACCCGAAGGTCGCGGGTTTTGTCCTCCGGGTACTCGAGAAATTTCAACAGTTTTATATAAAAAAAAAAATACATGAATGTATACCTTAACTAAAGTAATTATATCATTCTAAGAATATATATTTATTTCGTAAACTTATTGTGTTTCTTCTGTTATAGAAAAATTAACATTTGTTCGCAGAAGATTAAAAACATTATTTTTTCTATTAAAAGACTTTTGAATTCATAAATAATATAACTTAAGATAAGCTTTCAGCGTTAAAAGTTCATTGTTGGAGTTTGCATAATGTTCTTATCTTACTAAACAAATTCTCCGAGGAGTAGATAAATAATGAAATATGCTTTTTTTTTTTTCTGTTTATTAATTTAAAAATCCTTTTGTTTTGAGAGGAAGTTTTGCTTACATTAGATTTTCTACGAAAATGAAAGTAAACATCTGAAATTATTTTTCCATCACAAATTTAAATATTTTCTGAAAAACATTGAAGAAATGCACGTACTTGAAAGTTATATGTGTATTGATTCAAAAATAATAACAGACATATTTCATTACCTTGAATGCACATAATAAAATTCATTAAAATGCATTGATATTTCTTTATTAAGGTACGCAGCAGTTTAACAGGATATTATTTAATAATAATTTCTTTTAAGAATGAATTTTTGCTTAACACTTTTTACATAGATGGGTGTACTTGGCGATATAAAAATATATTTAAGAGCAGAATGAATGCTACATATTGTGTTTATTTAATCCATTACAATTAAATTTAATCTGCGAGTTCAAAAATTCATTTTCATAACTTTTTGAATCACGATTGAAGAACTGAGAAAAATGTGGTGCCTTAATAAGTAGTCTGCCTATTAGCTGTAAGGTTATGAGCGCGAGACAAGATCTGGACGAATACTTTTGTGTGTAATGACGAGAAACTTGTGTATCACTCTAGTTGAGAATTTGCGGATTTTTACAGAGTATAGAAGTTTAGAGGATGCGAGGTTTTTGCTCTTCATTTCAATATCTGTCGTTGTCATAATGACCAATATATACCTACGGAAATAAATATAAATATCAAGAAACACTTGTTTAGGTAAAGAAAATTTGGAAGACGTGTTTATACATCTGAAAGATGACATCGAATCGAATTTCATTCTTCATGTTTAAGTGTGGCTCCAGTAGCGCCACTCAGAACTTGCAAATCAGGTTGCTTTAAATGCGTGCTGTAAAATTCATGAGCGTCATTTACTTGTGAGACTTGACATATTGAGTTGAAGTTAGCCAAGAGTGGCTTTAAGACGAAGAAACCGTTATTAATAGCTCACCGAGTTTGAATGATGTCATGTAATAGGGCTACGAAAAGATGGATTTTCTTTCCGCGATGTTGCAAAAAGACTTGACCGTAATGTATTCGATGCGCATGATTGTTGGGAGCAGTGATTAAGGTGTGGTACAACTATAGTACTGTTATTCATGAACAGCATTAAAGGAGAAGATATCCAAACGGAAAACGCTCACTCTCACATCGCTGTTACAACGTACTGTGCTATACAGAGTGTTTGACATGTTACCTTGGCATATGAAATCACCAGATCTGTCTCCAATGGAGCACATTTTGGATACCATTGGACGGCAACACCAGCATCATCCCCAGCCAACACTGATCGTCCCAGTATTAACACAACAAGTACAACAAGCATGGAACTCCATACGACATTCGAGACCTGCATGACTCAATGCATGCAGGTTCGCATTAAAAATTTTACAACGGCTATTAATGTAACAGCATTTCACAATTGAAATGCACTTTCTTGAGCCTAAATAAATTTATGAACAAGAAAATTTAATCAATTAAATGGACAACTGCATTGTCCAAAAATTTCTCATTACTCTACAATAATTTTTTCTTGGTGTTGGGAATTTTTTCCCGTCTGAGTAATTTGACCCTGGTTAAAAAATTATTCTGTTGCTTCATGTACATTAATAAAAATAGACAAAGAAAATGATTTTGGCAAAAGGAAGTATCTAAATTTTTTTAGACATATTCATATTTTAATTTAAATATTTAACGTTTTTCTTTTTGACTGACGATGGTTCTTAAATTATTTTTAATTACGATAGTTTATAAAAGACACTTTTAAAGATTTTTTAAATTGTATCTCTTTTTTACTTTTCCCGTACATAAAATTTACATAATTTTGATAATTCTAAAGAGAATGAAATTATGCATGATGCTAAAGGGTTAGTTAATTAACTTAACTATGATAGAATTATTAACTAAACTCCGTAAAAGAAAATTTTTATTACAGATAACTTTTTTTTACAAAATATGAAAATAATGGTCAAAACATTTTTGAATTTGAAATTTTATTTCTTTCGGATGTTAATTTCAAATATAAATCCATGAAAGTATTAGAGAACCTTAAATTAAGTTACTTTTTTTGGTTGAAACCATCCTTTTGAAAGTCATTTACATATTTTTTTTAGCTAGTACTTTCCAACAAAGGTTTTTAAATAATTAAGATCAAAGTTATTTTGTTTTTTTTATTCAAGGCTATAGATTAAAAAATAAAATAATTCTTATTTTTTTCCACGTATTCAAGTATACTGTATTAAGTGCACCTGTGTTTAATTTATACATGTAAGCTAATTATTAATCCTTTAAAATGAATCTTATCAAGAGTGAACGTTTTTTTATGTATATTTCCCGAGTTATTCGAAATTGTTTAATTAAATTTTGTATTTAGGCACTACAAAATAAAAATCTGCCTATCTAAAATATTTGGATGTTGCTATTAACTTCCTTTTTACGTAAGAGTGCCTAATAACGCATATTTTTAGAAAACTAATTAAAAAAATTTTTTTTTTGAAACAATTTTGGTATTAACTTAAAAGTTTTTATAGAGTTGGCATGAAATTCTAGGAAAAATATTGAACACATTAACTTTATATTGTCTTTCATTCTCATTCTCTAAATGCGCATTTTTGGAAATATTTGACAATGATTTTAGAAAATTTAAAATTTTGGGTTGGTTTTATCATGAAAATCACACACAAAAACATCATCGTTAAAATGATTTTCAAAGAAATTATGTTTAATTAATTAATTAATGAGATACTTGAAATTAATTATTCATTTAAAACATAATTTAAATTTTTAAGCTATTAGAAATGTTTTATATTTCAATTTTGCTTAAATATATGGAAGTTAATAAACAGAAATCACATTTGGGGGATGACTTAGTACACTACAAAATTTCATGTTGTAGTTATTTTAGTTTGTATCAAATGGTCAAACTAGCCATGCATGACTTATATATGTAGGGTCGGATATGTGCAATGGACAACCCCTCCCCCTGTACTTAGGGTGGAGCAGTCCACACTGATGCCACACCCCGTCAGGAATGTCCGACTAAAAGGACACACGGGAAAATACGTAGACGGACGTTAGGGACGCTAAGCTTTAGACGTAGGAGAAAGACGTTTTCCTTTGCTGTCTAGTATAATTAAGATATTTCATCAATAAAGCATTTATCATCCTCAGGTTGTAGTCATTTTCCCATATTTTGGGGGCTCGACCTTTCTCTTGCATATTAAGGAAAATCTCCTCTAGACGAGAGAAAATATTTAAGACGCGTTAATATTTTTCTTCAGTGGACGCTACATTGCAAAAAGCATAAAAACGTGTTGCTGTTGGAATTTCTTTTTCTTGGATTCATTTAGTGCCTCAACTGGTTTTGGATTTATTGTACGTATTGCTCCCCAACCCCAGGTAGGCAAAATTTAATTAAACGTATTTTTTTTGTTTATTTTGGCATTAAAATTACTGTATTTAGTAGTTTTAACTCAGAGTGTGATAGGGAAATTTTGATTACAACCTTGCACCGTCTATAAATTTTCAAAGTGATTAATTTTGTATTTTAAGATGTTCTGTAAAATATTAAATTAGGTGATATTCCTATAATTGCTAATTCGTTGAAATGTGGTACAACTCGTGCCGTAAAAACATTAAATTCTATATTAGGATTCACCGAATTTGACCGTTCTTCGCGAAATAAAATAAGAAATTTTTCTACATTCCCTAAAGAGTTTAGAGTTGAAAAACACAAAGAAAAATTTTAACCGAATTCTCATTGCCTGATTTTATCTCAGTCGCTAATTTATTGCATTTAGACGTAGAAACAAATGAGCAAAATTTATGCAATAGTATATTTAAAGCTTTGACGAACTTAGATGAATTCCAACTAACATTAAATAATTCGGAGGCATCCTTTTCTGAAGGCGAAAACGTAGTTTCAAAAACCACGTTTCAAAAACGAATCACGTTAGACAGGAATTTTTCATCGGAAGGGACAGACCAGCACTCCCCTTTTCAACATCCGGTCAGTAATTCTCCCCTACCCAGCGTTCAAGGTTATTCTTTCATGCCGGCACATCAAAACGTTTCATCTCTTTGTACACAAAATACTTCTCCTCCCTATTCAAACGATGCTTCCCTTACAGAGATGAATTCCCAGTTTTGGACTTTATTGCAGGATATTTCGGCGACTAGTAGAAAATTTACCGGGGAAGATTTTTATTCTGTAAATAGTTTCTTTCGGAATGTTGAAGAAAATTTTGATTTATTCCCAGCTATCAGTTCTTCTCAAAAATTAATTTTCGCGAAACGTCTAGTACGTGGAACTGCTAAATCATTTCTTTTTTCACAAAGAAATTTAAATACATACGAGTCATTCAAAAAAGCTTTAATTGAAGAATTTTCGGATTCCGTAACCTCCATAGAAATTCACCGCGAATTAGAAAAAAGAAAAATGTATAAAACCGAGACTTTAATGCAATATTTTAATTCCATGCGTGAAGTAGCAAATAGATGTGATTCAAAAATTGACGAAGCTTCAATTATCCAGTACGTCATTAATGGAATTGATGGGCCTTGTTCATATAAAATAATCCTCTATGATGCAACCTCATTTTCCGAATTTAAGCAGAAATTACGTACCTATGAAACTGTTATTAAAAACATGGGAATACATAACTCTAATTCACCGAATTTTTGTCATTCATATGAAAGCCGAGGACGCGATTTTAAACAACAAAGCTTCCAAAGAAAACCCACAAAATTTAACGTTTCCGACGCAGCTAAAAATCCTCAACGTTGTATTAATTGTAATGATATAGGTCATCTATCAAAATCTTGTCCTAATCATTCACGTGGCTCCAGATGCCTCTCATGTAATCTTTATGGTCACAAATCATTTGAATGCCGACGAGCTAATTTAAATAACACTTCTACACCACCTTCTGGTGTAAATGCTGTGCATGAATTGCCTTCTCCTATTAATATGTGTAAAGACGTAACAATTTTTGGCCGTAAACTTAACGGGTTAGTAGACACAGGCAGCAATTTAACACTATTAAGAAATTCTACTTACATAAATATAGATGCACCGCCACTGAAACAAGCCAACACATTATTAACAGGTTTTTGTTTTTCGCGAATTAATGTGATAGGAACTTTTGATTCTGAAATTACTATCGATGATCAAATTTTTCCTGTTACTATTTCTGTTGTACCAAATTCTTGTACAAATTATGACCTTATAATTGGTTGTGACGTAATTAAACAAGCACATTTAAATATATCGCCTACAGGCGTAAAATTTGCACAAATTTTAAGGCCTTCTGATAATGCAAATGAAAATTTTATTATGACGATTTCTGACGGTTCACCCACATTTGATATCGGTCCAAATGTTTCTCAACATAATCGAGCTGAAGTCGAACAACTGCTATCGACATACACGCCTAAAAAACAAAAACTGTAAACATTGAGCTTGATATCGCTCTCACCTACGACGAACCGATATTTCATAAGCCCCGACGTTTGCCATTTGCTGAGTGGCCGCGGTAGCCGAGTGGTATAGGTATCGGATCGTGGCTTGCCTGGTCACGAGTTCGATCCCAGTACCACTAAAGACCCGCCATGTAGGGCAGCGATGCACGTTAAATCTGTCGAGAGCTGAAATGTCCTCCCGTTGGTGTGGTGTGGTAGTTAGGAGAGGGGGGTGCCAGCTCAGGTGTCGTCCACGTCACTTGACCATGGTTCAAAATTACGTGGTCCGTCGCCAAAAGCCCTCGTGTAGCTGAACAGTGCGACGTTAAAATTAAATCAATCAATTGCCATTTGCTGAACGAGATATAGTGGACGCTCAAGTTGATGAATGGGTTAAAAATGAAATTGTTGAGCCGTGTTCATCCCCTTACGCTAGTCAAGTTGTGGGAGTAAAGAAAAAAGACGGGAAATCAAGAGTTTGCATTGATTATAGACGCTTAAATCGCAACTTATTAAAAATAACTATCCTCTTCCTTTAATTGACGATATTTTAGATTGTATCCAAAATGCTAAAATATTTACTACTCTAGATCTAAAAAATGGATTTTTCCATGTCGCGGTAAATGAAAGGAGCCGTAAATTTATTAGTTTTGTTACTCACAATGGTCAGTATCAATTTAGACGAATGCCTTTTGGACTAAGTACTTGTCCTTCCAACTTTATGCGGTACATAAATGCCATTTTCTGACATCTGATTTCGAAAAGTATTGTTCTCCCATATATTTCATCAATAAAGCATTTATCATCCTCAGGTTGTAGTCATTTTCCCATATTTTGGGGGCTCGACCTTTCTCTTGCATAGTCATTTTCCCATATATATTTTCCGCCTATTGAATATAACTGTAGCAAAAGCTTAAGTAAAAATACTTTAGCTCTCTAAACTTTAGCACGTAACTACTGATAACGAACCACAAAATTCATAAATGATTTACTACTGATATTTTTCGAATCGACGTATTCTTACCCCACCAATAACAACATATATTTTAACAATCGATAAAAAAAAGTCGCTTATAGTATTTTATTCTCTTACGTTGTATTCCATTAGATTTACTCCATTGTTATAAATATTCCATTTTCGGATAATTTTAAAAATAAGTTTATTTATGTAAAGATTATTAATTTGTGCTGTATGTGTGTTATTTTGTGTCGTAAATTAATTTCAAGAAAAGTTATTAATTTTTTTTCCCTAAAATCCTTTATAAATACCTATAAAATAATTTTTTATTCAAAAATTGTGATAAAACTTAAGAAGATATTTTATATATCTATTAATATAATATCCATACGTTTTTGTTACAGAATAAGATTATAACCTGAAATAATTAAATAAAACTAACTAATAAAACTAGCTAAATTTCAAATATTTCTCATGTTTCGGAAAAATAGCTTGAAATGTTTGAATTATTTTATCCCCAATATGTTAAAAAATTAATTATTATTATGTACAAATTTACCGTTTTCTAATAATTTCAAAGAACGCCATTGCCAAAATATTGTGAGAAATTACCACACACACACACACACACACACACACACACACACACACACACACACACACACACACACACACACACACACACACACACACACACACACACACACACACACACACACACACACACACACACACACACACACACACACACACACACACACACACACACACACACACACACACACACACACACACACACACACACACACACACACACACACACACACACACACACACACACACACACACACACACACACACACACACACACACACACACACACACACACACACACACACACACACACACACACACACACACAAGTGGGGCTCAGAATATAAATCTTCAAAGTTGTTAATGAATTTTTAAGTAAAGCTTAAGTAATTCAGGGATTTCTAAGGTCATCTAAGTGGAATATATACAATAAAAGTGTTAAAGTGGTCTTAAATGATGTTAAAATTTAAAACTAATACTTGCATAACGTGTAATTGTTTGCTACTTGATTCATAATTGTAAACATAATGCGTCTGTATATAAACCCTTTCATTACATAGCAGCAAATTCATTTCTTCTGTGATAAATTCAGATATTTGCATAGTCTAGATTGGAAATGAGGCACAAATATAAAAAACACAACCGAAATGAATTATAATTAAATGACCAAAGTAATTAAAACAGAAATGGAAGCGAAAAGGGAAAATTTAGGTATATGGAAGTGTTGAGTAAATATAACAGATACAATTAAAATGGGTAGGTACAAAATGGAACAATAAAGGAAATATTTCCGCATTGTTTGTTTTAACCTGAACTGCTTGACTTAGCACAGAGTATTTGGAAATGCTCAAAACTATAATTCATTTTGATAGTGTGTGTGTGAATTTACTTTTGTATCATTCTTTATTTGAATTAATACCTTATTATTATTAAATGTTTAATTGTTATATTGGGTTTAAAATTAAAAATTTCTCAATTTAGTTCGCAAAGTAATGCTGTTGATGGGCACAATACATAAATGGATTACAGAGAGACGATTGAAAAATTTATAAATAACATGTTCACAAGATAACTGGATGTGGATACAAATAATAATAAATAAATTACCGAAGTAATAACATGATAAACAGCTGTGAAACCTAAAACGGGTGTTTCGCTTTAATGAAAATAGTGACAAAAGATATTGTTAGAAATTTAGAGAGGATACATATGTGTATTACGATGTATAATTAATTTTAATAGGTGTACTCTTTTATCCACAAAGAGTTAGCTTAAGCAAATGCTTCTAACATTTTTTTTATATATTATCAATAGTTCCTCACACAAAATCCCTTCATCGTAAGTTCGTTAAGTTGCTGCAACCTAAGTTCCCTAAAGTTGCATTATCAGCATGGCATACAATAGGCATGACATACATATATATATAAAATACATTTTCAATATTCTCTAACAAAGAGAAAGAGCACAAAATTTCAAAGTGATCTATTAAAAAAAAATATTCCTGGATGTTATTGTTTCAATCAATAACGTGGCAATCATTTCATGGTTAAATATGTGTGTCTAATCTGTTCTCTGGGGATTTTAAATGCAAATACCTATAAGTTACAAAGATGAATAATTTTTTTTATTTTTAATGGCTAGGGTTACAGAGGACCACTAAACCATAAGGAGGTAGGAATAAAAACAAAAGAAGACAAAATAAAGCAAGGAAAAAAATGGCGAGAAAAATCTATGAGCCCAATAAGTCTATAGCTTACTAATAAAGGTCACACAAAGGTGTGCTCTTTAGGGCTGCGCAGCGGTGAATGTGGTCAGCATCAATGTCCTCCCGAAAATCGCAAATCATGCAGAAATGGGCCTGAGCAACATAAATTCTATGTAGATGTTTCAGGAGACAGTTGTGTCTAGTGGTCAGGCGCAACTCGGCAACCGCTTTACGTCTTGGCCACATGGAAAGATCTTTAAGATTATTCCACCATATCTTATTGAAATTTCTCTCAGCGTATTGTCCTGAAGGGAGACCATTCAACTTTTTCATAATGATACGCTTAGCACTGGTAAAAAGGACAGCTTTCCTAGTTATCAGTTGAACGGAAGCTTCCTTCTTCGCTAGGTGGTCCACAAACTCATTACAAGTTACAACGCTGTTTTCAGGATCCACTGCAAGACGATTTGCTTAGAGTACTCAGACAGACTCTGCAGCAGTTTTTTACAATCAAGAATGTTTGAGGAGGAAGGAGTAGAATTTGAGTTCACACAGCAAAAATTGCCGCTTTTGAATCACAGAAGACAACAAACCTAGTAAAGCTATTCAGATGACAATGCAACTGTGCAAGGTCTACTTGAAGACCATCAAAAGCGGTTATGAATTTTCCAGTTGTTAAATAAAAGGAGAAAAGGTGGCAATATAATCTTGCTCTAGCGTTGCCAGAGTCCTTCAAAAGGCTTCCAACAGTATATATATGTACCCAGTCAGGTTCAGGGTACATGGTGTAATTCGTTTCCAGGGCAAGTGATAAATCATCAGTTTAATCATTTAAGAAAATCTGTTTTCAGTTCCAGTACCCTTTTTACAGGATTCTGCAAGTTTTTTTTTATTTCAGGTTATATCCCCCATATTTCTCGGTAAATGAAACAGTATAACTCAAATTTTATATATTGTTCTAATTAATGTAGCAGAAGATAAGCTAAGCCAATTTAATTTAATTTCAAGTTAAACCAAGTTCTTCAAAATATTTCCATAAAAATTAGCAAAAGATTAAAGATTATTAGTGTTTCAAACGATATTATTCACTCCGATGTATAGCGATAATAAATATAACAACACATAACGTTTTTTTGAAAATAAAGTCAATTAAGTAAGTAATTCTACAGATTTCTTCAAAGTTGGACTTTATTTTGTTTCTTATATTTTTTTTCGAATTTCGAAGTGTTAATTAAGACGAATATGCCACAGAAATATATCATTTAGAGGAACGTAATAAAGCTTAGTTTCAATTTTTATTAATTGATTCAGATGTATTGTGTTTGGAATTACTTTTATTATTTATTAAAATAATTTTCATCTATTTACACAAATTAATGTCCAATTGATGATTAAAGTACCTTACACGATTTGATTATAAAGCTCTATTGAAGAACTTGTGTTATACGAAGACAATTGAATCAGCTAACTTATGCAATTATTTTAGCTTTCATGATTGAAAGGGCTTTTTAAGATACGTAAACCGTATGATTTGTGAGATATATACTTTTGGTATGCAACTATATATCGAATATTTTATCTATTTAAACATATACAACAATACCCAAAACTTACGAGAAAGATGAGACTGACTAATAACTGCGTAAGTCGGGGTATAATTTCTCATGTAAATACATACAAATTATGTTTAGTTGGGACCGGAGACGAAAGAAAATAATTATTTAGAAAAAAATGTTCATTATATAAAATCTTAGATGTTCCAAATGCAAAATCGCAAGAGCCAAAGTTATCTTGATGTAGAAGGTTTCATGAAACATAACAAGTAGTCTACCTGCTAAAATATTTTTTTTCTCCCGCAAAATTTCCTCACATCATGCTAATAATTTTTTATTCCTTGTTTTGTTGAAAAAAATAATTGAAAAATAGAATTTGTAACCCTTTATCAACTAAACTGAGGCCTTCTGTCCAATTCTCAACCGTCAAACGATTTTCTGATGAACTGGGTCTAAAGACTCAAGTGCTTCCATGTCTTGCTCTATCTCATACATCTCTATGAGCTCATCAATTGTCAGCTTCTTATTGTGATAAAACAATAGTTCTTGAACGACATCACTATCCACTTCTAAAGTTATTTGCCTAGAAAAATTGACAGTTTCTTCAATCAAATTATCAGTTTCATCAGGCTCTGGCACTAATTCTGTCTGAATTTCGGTGATGATGGGGGAAAAATGACGAGATTTGAAAATCACGTAACTCCGAATTCGTTATGTCGGGGTAGCGTAAGTCGAGGTATTACTGAATTAGAAAATTTAATTCTATTTAGTGATATTCTCTTCCAAAAACAAGAATAAAATTTAAATATATGTGATTAAACCATGCGATTTACGTGTATGTGCGTATGCGTCAATCGAAAGAGAGACGAGGTAAAAAATGTAAGTTTATTTGTTTCAATTAAAATAAAATCACTCTTTAAGTACATTAACAAAAATTGAACTAGATGAACTGAATGTAATTTTTTTGGAATATCAGCTTGAGAGATCGACACAACACCGCTGCTAATTTTTCACTCTAAATTTAACATATTCATTTAAACGTCACTTATGTAGAGTAGATATAAGAATATATATATATATATATATAATCTGGATTTTCGCTGCATCTGGCGATTTCATTTTTAATATTATGTAATTTGAAAGTTTTTTAAGCAATATAATTAACAAATGAGATTTCATATGATTTTTTTAAAAGAAGTGTTTTAATCAAGCAATAATTATGTAGTAGTTATTAATATCTTTTCCTTTTAATGCTTGAATTATCGGTTCATAAAACATGCAGAATCTGTAGTTTAAATATTGGGTTTGTGCACCAAAGCTCTTGCTATTTTTTTAAAAAAATAGCAGGAGCATGCCAGTATGCATGCCAGTAAAGTTTTTCGGCACAATGATTTAAATTCTCCTTATGAGTTCATTTATGCTAATTTCTGATCATTAAAATGAAATGTCAAGTTGAGAAAAAGGACAACTTTCGACAACTCCCCCTTTTTATTTTTAATCAAGGTTATAAGGTCGTAGAAGTGGCTCGTGATATTTGTGCTGCATGTGGAGTGGGTGTCATAGTTGAAAGAACCACTCGTGATTAGTATGTTCAAAATAGTTCAAAAATAGAAATTTTGAACCATTTCAACTGTTTTAACTGCTTCAGCACTATTACAGAGAGGAATCTTCCTTCGATGAGATAGATTCAAGGTTTGGAAAGCAGATTTTTTGCATTCTTTAAGTGACCGCAAGAAAAAAAAAAAGCCGGAACTTAGTTGCCGACCCAGTGTAAGATTTTATGCACATATAGTATATAACATTAAATATATTATTTCAACAATCAGAGAATGAATTACTGCTAAGGCAGAGAAGGAGCTTACAAAAGATATTGGAAAGCATCGTAGCGTCTTTGCATGTTGATATCAATAAGAAACATCTGGAAACGTACTTATTTTTAAGCATGGCTTTTTATATATTTAGTGTGTTGTTAACTCAAGAAATAAAAGTTAAAATCCTTTTCTCCAAGGGCAAAACTTGTACTTTATAAACACCTTGTATGTTATCTTTATCAGTGTAGTAAAATCTAGTTTTTGAAAATAATTCTTATAAATAATGTAGCATAAGTCCCAATTTTGGAAAAATGCACAATAGCTTAGCTTTTGTTGTCTTGTTACCTTGTCTGCATATGTATTCTTCTACTAAAATCCACTTCCACCAGAAATTCCCTGGTCAAATACAAAATATCCCCGCTAAGTCAGCCTTCTGCGCCCTCATCTACCACCAAGCTTATACATTCCCTTATTCAAATTTTGTCTGGTGTACCTGAAAATCACATTTGGGGAAAATACAGTTTTAAGTGCCCGTTGAAATATGCATGAGTCTTGTGGTAATAAAATCAGAGGGAAAAATGCAAATTTTATTTCTTCAGTGGTTTTTCTGTTCGCTTCAAGGAAAGTAAGGCGGTCTGGTGGTAAGATTCTGAATTGAAATCGAGAATCGCTGAGAAATGTAGGAAGCTGAGATGTTCTTGTGCTGATGATACTTGAATGGTTTATTTTACCTTTATTCCATTTCCTTGAATGCGATCGTTGAGAAATAATCTTCTGAGCGGGGATTGAAGAGAATTTTTTTCAGTTTTGTCTTGTTGAATACGTGGAGCGGAGAATGCTGAGCAAATTTGAGATTGAAAAAGTAGTTTTTGATTTCTGTGAAGTGTTGATATTTTTATTTTAGTGTTTTTTAATTCATGAGCATGAAGGTAAGGAAGATTCTGCATCTGTATACTACAAAAAGAAATAGAGGGAATGTTTGAATGGTTATAAGAAAAATCCCAGACACTATGTTGAAAGAATACAACGCAAAATAATAGTTTTTACTCTTTTGTTTACTGTTTAAGATAAAACTTGATGTATGTTTGTTGGTCTTTTGATGACACGGAAATGTTTAATGTTGATATTTATCAAAAATAGTTCATCAGAAAGGAAAATAAATTGATCAATATATGTGATTCGTATTAATATTCAAGTTTTTGTGCTTATTCTTAAGATGTTTGAAAATTTAAAATGCTATTTTTTTAACATAAAAAATTTAATTTTTAGAATTTAAATGTCCCCAAATAATATACAAAGATAAAGTATTGGAATTATTACTATTTTTTAAAGCATTTTTATTTGTCCATGGTCATTACTCAGAAATAATTCTCTTTTTGGAATTTATGGTTTGATGATTTTAAACATAGTTATTGATGATTATTTTGAGAAACAAAGTAGATTCAAGGAATATACTTCATGACCAGCAATAAATTTTCAAATATAATTTCGATGAAATATTCTGCAACGGGGTTTGATAAACCATGATATAGTCATGCACAATAATAATTATACAATCATTTTTTATTGCAATCAATAACTGCAAGGAAGTTTAAATTTTACGCGCATCAAATAACGGTGAAATACACAAATTATATCTTTGACAGACAAAAGAAAAACAATAAAAAATAAGTAATTCACTTATTTCTATCTGATGTGAAATAGTGAAAATTCCTGAAAATGAAGTATAACGGACTTAAGTTCACAATGTGGATTTCTAGAGAACTAAATTAATGGTCTAGTCACACATACACACTTTCTTCAACCGTGAGAAAGAGAGAGATAGAGAGAAAGGAAGAGAGATAGAGAAAGAGATAGAGATAAAGAGATGATATATATATATGTTTAGAGTAGAGAGAGGATAAGGATAGAGAGAGAAAGAGAGAAAGAAAGAGAGAGAGAGATTTAGATTTAAGATATCTTTTGTTACTAAGGTCACAATTGTCCAGTTCTGAAGAGAGAGTAATATAATTAACATTGCATTCAATTAAATCATGTAAAATTATGCACATTAGAAGTATTTTTCCGTTGAAATTGAAAAGCGATAATGCTTTCGGAAGTTAAGTTAGACAAAGTTCTACATTGTCAATACATTTTCTAATAGTCAAGCGCACTATTTCCTTTTCTCGCAAATTTAAACTACATCAGCTTAATAAATAAAGATTCTACTTTCTCAATGTGTGCATACAAAAGTCAGTTTTTTTTAAAAAAACACAATTATGTATATTTTTCATTCTTTTTAAGTTTGTTTTAGTGATACCAATTTATATGGTCATTTTTCAATTTGTATCAAATGCTCATTAGATCTTATAAAGATTTTAGGAAATAGGTTTATGAATAACAGATGAATACTCCATTCTTTCATATACCTTAGCAACAATTTAAGCAATATGCTACATTTTTTAATGAAATTTTTAACACAAATTGTTATGATATTTATATTCCTTGTATTGTTTGGGAGTTATGAAGTTTTTTTTTTTTGTTGTCTTTTAACATTTAAGATAATAATAATTGCAAACTGAGCCTAAGCTTAACCTAACAAATTACGTACACACAATTTTTATAAAAATCTTCATGCATAGTCGTATATACGAAATAAATTATTCATGATATTTATATTTGAAGAGTTATTTATTAGATTCTTCATATCAATTAATTACACTGCTGTTTGTAAAAAATGCAACACCATGAAGGAATCATCAGAATTAAATGAACTTTGCAGTAAATATCAATTATAGAATGTTACGTAAAATAATAAAGTTTCAGAACCACCGTGCATGCGGGGCGTGTGCAGCGCCCTTTTAACAGATGCTGAAAGCGTATAAATAGAGGACTGTAGTGGGACGTTGAAAATAGTTAATGATTATTTGTTCGTGGCGAACGTTTTGTGACACCTAAGTATGCCTCCACGACAAAATAAGGAGAAATTCCAACAGCTTACGGAGTTTGAACGGGGGAAGGTTATCGGCCTTCTAGCTGGAGGATTTTCTTATCACGCAATAGGATCTCGTGTGCAGCGGAACAGTTCCACAGTGATGCTCATTGCAGCGCTTGGTGGCTACACCAAATACTGATTTTGGACACTTAACATAGTTTTTTTGCTTTGAAAATGTCGTCTTTTATTTGTACAAATACAAGACGTTTGTGCATTAAATTTTATTTAATTCTGCTTTGAAAATGTCGTCTTTTATTTGTAAAAATACAAGACGTTTGTGCATGAAATTTCATTTAATTCTGATGATTTCTTCATGGTGTTGCAATTTTTACAAATAGCAGTTTATATGATAAATTATTCGATTTAAACCTAAATGATTTTTAAATCATAAGCAGTGACTAATTTTGCCTTCTGATAAACTTAATTATTTTTTTTATTTTGAGTGAAATTTGCTTATTGAACATTTTGCCTGTACCTATTTCTGCCCAATTTAAAGACCCACAAACCACATTTTGTAAATACAAATCACAGTCGAAGACGAGGCCGACCCTCGAATTAGTGCCACATTAACCACAACTACATCCCAGCAAGAGAATCAAGATTCGAGTTCAAGACCCAATTGAAACATCATTAGCCACGAATTCATGATCCTGATTTTTTAGTTACGGTTATCCTATGGGAAAGTTTTGCTCTCTCTCTTTAATGGTGTAAATTATTGACGGTCACATCATAAATGCAATTACGTGTACTGTGCTAAATTCGAGACAGTAATAAAACTTCTTGTACAATTCTACTTGTAAAACATAGATACTACTTCAAATTCTAAAATAGAGAAAAAAGGGCCTTGTATTAAGAATTTTCAAAAGGTTTTTGAAATGAAAAAAGTTTTTTTACTTTACCGGGTGTTTCTAAAAGAATATATATTCGAGTTTTAACGCTTTATATTATTTATCACATATAAGTTACAAGTATAATTCATAAATTGAATGAAAGAGTTACTGAAACAGTTTTACCTACAAGTTTACAAATGTTCGATGTGAGCCCCATTCATCACACGGTATAAATCAAATCGATAGGCGAGTTCATTCCAAACTTTTTTCTGTGTGTCTGAGAAAATTTTTGCAACATCTGCTTCCATCCTGTATCTTAAGTCTGAAAGGTCAGCTGGTAGCCGAGGAACGTACACACTATCCTTTATGAATCCCCACAGATAAAAGTCACATGGAGTCAGATCGGGTGAACGTGGATGCTATGTGATACAAGCTTTATCGGGAGGCTTTTTCCGGCCAATCCATTGGTTGGATACAGTGATTTTTAACTAATCGCGTTCTGAGAGATGCCAATGAGACTGTGTTATCTTGCTGCCAAATAAAGTTATTTGTTTCACTTTCTTCCGATTGAAGAAATAGCCATAGTTTTAGAGCAACAAGATAGGCAGTACCAGTTACAACCTTGGTCATCCCCTACTTTTGCATTTACAAAGACAGACAGTTGTTTCAAACTAATGATACCACCTAAGAATATTATTATCATTTGGAGGTTGACAACCGAACTTAATACGGAACGCTCGTTGCACAGTAATAGCAGATTCTGTCTTTGCAAACCGGATAACATAAAACACTTTCTGTTTACTAGTCGTCATTTTTCTACTAGCGCGTTGATCGGCAAGAAAGGCGAAAATTAGCATACGTTTCGTGCACACGCGTGCACATGCCAGCAAAATAATTGTTTCAGTTGCTCTTTCATTCGATGTATGAGTCATACTAATATGTTATACATAATGAATACTATAAATCTCATTAAAACTCCTATATTCTTTTAGAAACACCCGATACTTGTTTTTTTAAACCAGATGCCTTTTGTCACTTACCGTAAAATCGGGCGCATAACGCACACTTTTAACACAAAGAAATAAGGTCGAAATTTACGGGTGCGCGTTATACGCTGAGTATAAAAATGAGAACTTTAAATATGAAAAAAAGATGAGTATAGAAAAAAATTAGACTTCTACATATATCGAAATATTGTTTATTTAAAAGAAATGACATTCCTTATGAACTTATGGCGTTGTAGTTCTTGATGTATACTAGATTTTTCTAAAGCTTGGAATAATACCTGGAATAAAGGACTTAAAAATTTAAAAGCATTCCGCACATACATTTCAGGTTTCTTTGTAAAAAAAGGGGTGCACGTTATGCTGCGAATGTACCTAAAGATTAAAAATTGCACCTTGAAAGTATAGATGCGTATTATACAGTGGTGCGCGTTATACGCCAGATTTTACGGTATGTGTACTTTTATTGTTAAGAAATATGTACTTTTTGAAAGAAAGTTTCTGCAAAAAGTAAAAGTAGACAACCGCGAAGTGCATGAAATGATTGCTGGAAACACGTTTTTGTAGTTATCACTTGATTATGACGTCCTACGCATTTAACTCTTTGAAACATAGGATTTTAAGTTATGTGAAATGTGTGTGCAGTCTATGTCTAGTCAAATTTAAAAAAATACCGTTTCAAAATGTCTATCACCCAAAAATTATCTCATCAGTGTCCTTATTATGAAATATTTGGAATTCTGGATTGCTGGGAACATTTCACAAAGCGAGTTTATCAATTTAAATGCAGTAGCGTTGGTAAGGCACGCAATGTTTTTAAAAGTTTATTTGTATCTTCAATCAATATTTCAATTAGACTGCAATATGCTTGAGTTTAAGATATTGTAATTTATTCATTAGTTCATTTATTAGTGTTTGATAAAAACATGCTTCAATTACGCAGTCTTTTAGCTGTTAAAACGTGTTAATATGAAACAAATATAAGCCCCATATAAACCAAATATGAAAAATATAATATATAAAATGGAAAGAAAACTCATTTTGAGGACATAAATTGAATTTTGAGAAAAGTATCGAAAACATTTATACTTCATAACTTCTAAAAAATATAAATTGATCCATTACTCAGCATTCCATGAAATCCATTTCAAAAATCACCTGAAAGCATCATTACCCAGAATCCAATTCAAATCACATTCGAATCCCCTTTCCTTTCTTTCACTGAAAACCAAAACAACTTTAACGCATCATCATCTCCATCAATTCGAATCGCAATCCATTTCCATCCTCCGAAATTATCGCTAATCCTCCAATTTCTTTCTGATCTCCCATTCCTCCCGCTCGATACGACCATACCAGACGAATATTTGTGTAGTAATACGTTCAGGCGAGCCTTAATCTGCGGCGATCGATTCGCTTTGCACTCTATCCATCAGAACTTCTTCCAGAGAAACATTAGGCATTATCTTCATATCGCCGAATTAACCGGTCAGGTCGGAACTTTGACTGATGAGCTGGCGCTATCGACAAACTCTTCAGGCGGGGTAATCGAAGAATCCCATGATGGATTGAGTCAGGTTGGCCATTAATGCTGGGGGATAAACTCGTTTTATTTTTATGCAGTTTCCAGTTATGATCATCTCCGGGTACTTATTGCTACCGGGGATGAAATTCTTTTTCATCGGATTTGTGGAGGGTGGTTTGTCGGTTCTTTTGAGGCTATCTGCCAATTAGGTTAAGAAGATAACTGAGATGTAAAGGGTTAAGAAGCAAAGGAAGTATATTAGGGTTTGCTCGTTTTATATCTTGCAAACACAAGACTGATCAATAAACAGAATTACAAAAATTATATTGTTTAGTGTAATTAATGCTTAATTTTGTTTTTAATTAGTGTAAATAATTTAAATCCGGTTGTTTAATAAGTTAGTATTAGTTTCTGTTGCATTTATTTTGTGATCAAAATTGTAATTTTCACAGGCAACACCATCTCTCTCGTTATAATGGCGTTTCAATGGAAACTTGGCGAAATATCGTAGATACAGCCATGTTGGCATCATATTTGGTGACTCTTTTTTTTTGATTTGATGACTGTATAGATACTTCACGAAATTACTGGTAAAACAGTATGATCTTTGATTCTGGAAGGTAGCAGAACAGACTGTAAATATCTGTCACTTGCCTAATCTGATTTAGTTTTACTTCAGTTATTTAAGAATTCACTTATCTACGAAAGATTGGTTGCTTATAGATAAAATTTAACTATACGTGAGTGCATTTTTAGACACTGATAGTTTGTGTCTTAGTGCTGGAGGAGGTTGATAACCTTTTTGGAAATTCCCGTGTGAATTTTATTGCTATGTTTTGTATTTTAAGGATTGTTTTTTACAGAGCAATTTCATCGCTCTTAAGGTATCCGACTACGTTCAGAACCGTGATTTTAAAAAAGCTCATAAATGGATAATTTTCATGATATTTAGTGTCATTCAGATTAAAATATATGCATAAAAATGGTTTTAAGGACATTTTGACAAAAAAAAATATTTAAATATAAAATTTTGGCAACAAAAAAAACTAACAATAATCTTTTTTCAAAATGTTCTTTCCCCTTTTGTGCAAAATTGTTCTATTATAATAATATTTTGCCTGCATATAGCTCAGACCTCTCTACAGAAACTCAACTAGAATTTTTGAAAAATTCACATTATTTTCAGAGTTACCACAAATTGAAATAATTATTGGTGTTTTTTTCTTAAAATTTCTCCCCTCTGTTGTCGTAAAATATGAATAATCCCACTTCTAAGTTATATATTTCAAAAATTCTAGTTGAACCTCTGTATAGAGGTCTGAGCTATACACAGGCAAAATATTATTATAATAGAAACATTTTTCACAGAAGGAGAACATTTGGAAAAAAGATTATTCTAAGTTAGTTTTTTGCCAAAATATTATATTAAATTTTTTTTTATCAAAATGTCCTTAAAACTATTTTATGTATATATTCTAATCTAAGGTACAGTAAATATCATGAAAATTATCCATTTATGCGCTTTTGCAAATCACGGTTTCGAACGTAGTCGGATACCTTAAAGAACTGGTTTACGTTTTGGAAGTGATGGCATAAAATCTATGAGCCCTGATCTAGGTTAAAATGTATAAAATTGGAAAGAATCGATGAGGTATCGATTAACTGGTTGTTTATTAACGTCCCTTTAGAAAATACGTGAAGACATATCTATTGAAGCTATTGAAGACGGACCTTGTAATTTTGAATCAAATAAGGGATGAGAACAGCACCTGAAATCGCACTTTACTTTTTTCGCACTTTACTTTTTTCACTTCTACATCCTTCCAATGTTAATGGGTTCATATAATAAGTCGGGTTTTTAAGGGAATCGGATCCGGAACCCTGGACTCGACGACAACAACGGGGCAGCGGATGCCTTGTAGTTGCAGTCACGAACTCATGGCCGGCGTGTTGTGGGTTTAATTTTATTTCATCCACCTAACGGAAAGCATATTGTTAGCCACAATTTTTCTCTTATGAAACTGCACCGTTCGTGTTTCTAAAAACAAGATGATGCAATATTGTATCATCTGCGTATTTTGACCAATCGCAGAAGACCTTAATAGAAATCTTATGAATCTAAAGTCTTCCAGTTAACGAATCGATAAAAGCTAAGAGCTCAGGTGCAAAGAAGGTGCGCTTTTGTGTAATGTCCTACATGTCTCGTGTAGTTGTCTGCGTTTATTGGTGTTGTGTTTCGTCAGTATTTGTTTTGTGTGTGTTTTAATTAACCTAAGAAATGTACACCTAAAATATAAAGAATTCTCATCCTTTTAATGACTGCAGCCACAGACATAATATCTTCTCCGCCAAATGTCTTAATCGCTTTCATGTACATACATACGGTTAGGAAGAAGATTTTTTTAAAAAAAATCTTATAAGCAAATTTTTAACAAAGTAATTAATTATTTTCTCTCAGCATTCAAAATCAGAAAGAATTTTCCAATGAGAGTTGAAAAACGCAAAAAGAATGAATGCATTACTTTTATGGCTGATAATGATTTCGGAATGAGACAAAACTTAATTAAGTAACACATCTCTTTAATTTAAAAGTAAATGAAATTTATTCTTAAAAATGAGTTAGACTAACATCAGAGAAGAAACCCAAATAAATTTCATTCTTTCGTTACGAGAAATTTTTTTTTTGCACTTTGAAAATAAAAAAAACCTTTTTGAAGAAAGTACACAGCATATGTGTATGCCGTAAGAATTACTTAAGAAATAAAATAAATTAAATAATTTAAAGGAGTAAAATTCTCGATGCATGAAATTCCAACACTTTGATTATACTTCTTTTGACTTTTAATTAAAAAGAAAATTAAGGATATTTCTCCAGCAAAAAAATAACAACTGGTGAATAACGAAGTAACAAATCTAACCAACTTCAAGACGTTATCTAAAAATGCTTTCGGAACCAATTGAAATAAAAGTCAAGGGAGGAAAAAAAATTACAAATCAAGAAAGAAATTGAACTGTGTTCAATGAAGCAAGAATAGCGTCTCGACGAGGAGTATAAATTTTCCCATTCTCAATAAAATGTTTGGAATCGTAATTCGTTCCGAACACTTCAACTCGCAATTACGGTTTGAAACATGGGTGCTTTTGACTTAATGACTTCAACTTTCACTTCATTTTCCATATCTCTCTTTTAATTAAAATGAAGCGATCTTAAAGAATTAAAACACAAAAAGGGAAACAAATGAGAGGAAAAAAAACCCATTCTTTTCAGCTGTTTTATTAATATCGCTAGAATGCATTCTTTTTCTAGAGAACCAAATTATAATGAATCTGGCTTCAATTAAAAAGAACGGCGATACCATCCGAACACCAATTAAAAAATATATGTTCCTTTTTTCCTGGCAGAAATTCCTGAGAAGGATGAATAGTTGCTACAATGCGTTATCGATAAGGATGGAATAACTACCGTTTTTTCCCGCCCTTTTAACTGTTCTGAGAACAAAGACATTTTTTTCTGCTTAAAATGTTGCCACAATTTGGTCTTTGTAAAGAAAAGTTCCAATAATATGAAAGGATCTTTTGTTTTGTACGGATAAAAGTTACGGTTTAATCATTGTGCAAAACTAGTTAATAAACAAGAGATAAGAAAGTTCCTTCGGGCTGAAAAGGAAGTTCTTTGAGCATTTTTGCATTAAATGAAACATCAAGTAAAAAAATTGTGATAGAGGAAAATAATTAAATAAGAAAAAGTATTTTTGTGTAAATATTTTTAATCTTGTTAGCTGTGAAAAGCATCTGATAGCAATATTGCTATGATCTTTACTATAATTTTAACTATGTACGATTCAAAATGAGGTTATCGCGGCTTTTTTGGATTATCTTTCCATTTTCATTTCTTCTCAAGCAACAAATTTTACACTGCCTCGCTAGTCTCCGTTCTTTATCGAATATTTTCAAGAATCTAAGTTCCTGCCTTCAATGATAAATTCCCACCTTCACCACCAAAAAAAAAAAAAAAAATTCCGGATGAGAAGTATTTCAGTTTCATGTACAAACTGCAACTCTTAAAAACACTCTAGCACTAATAATCTCACTTTAAACTTAAAAATATGAGCAAATCAAAGATAGAAAGCGAACAGTGTACGGGCGAACCGGTACTGTCCAGCTTTTGGTAGCTCGTATGGTGTACGAGCAAACCAATTAAGGGGTTAACTGTAAGAATAACACGAAGACTGTTGAAAGATCTAGTAATTTTGCATCATTAAGTGACGATGACATTATCTGAGATGTTACTCAGAATAATGGATAATAAAAATTTTGCAAAACTGAGAAATGCTGTAGAGGTTATATAATAATTAATTTTTAATTGCTTTGTGTGTGAACAAAGTTTCAATAAGTTCCGAAAAATAATTTTCTTCAGTAACTTATTTTATGCACCCAGATCAATGAATTTATTACACCAAGAAGAAAGCAGTAAATGTCTATAAGTTAAATATATTACATATAAAAAAGATACACGTATGAAAAATACACGTGGTATCAAAATCCAAGCAACAGAGTAATCAGTGTTAGTTATGGATTTTGACTGATCATTTTGAATGTCGCGTTGTATCGCCGTGTACTGCAGTATAAGCCGAGATACGATATGAAATTACCATATTTATTTGAATATAAACCGTATTCCCCCATCCCACCAACATTTAGGCTCCTTGTATTAAGATGTGGTTTAGAATCGAAGGGTGAAAAATTTGTTGGATGAGGTAAATTAAAGATGATAATGACGGGTAGAGCGATTGCAGACGCATGCATTTTTTTAAAATTTTTTAATACAGATAAAAAAGTTAATTATTCACTTCTTAACAGTTTACTTTTTGAGTTTTTACTAATAAATCAACCATTTTACATCATTTTTATTTTTCCACGCAAAAGCGCGTCTTGAATTAAAGATTTGGCTTAGAATCGATGGAGGTTTAGATTCGAATAAATACGGTAATTCAAAGAGACACCCGATATTTTGCTGGAGCAGACTTATCAATGTTAGAACCCCCCTCCCTGGGTTCTATTCTGGACACCAAGATTAATTTGAGGCAAAGAACCACTAAGAGCCATTTGTATAATAATAATTTGTATTTATTAACTTGATTCAAATATTAGAAACTCTAATGCAGTGGTTCTCAAACTTTCACTACTGGCAACCCAATTTTCAATCATAATTTTTATCACGCCCCCCCCCAAATAATGATGTATTGAATGCAATAATAATGCACTTTGGCGCTAAAGCTTCAATATGATCATAATTATAAACCGTACAAATTAACAAGATAAGTATTAAATTTGTATATGTTACTTTTAAGTAATATATATATATATATTTATTTTTTTACTTTTTAGTTCGATGCACTATAAAAGCGGGATTTTTAGTTTGTTTTTAAACTATAATTTATTTTATAATTATTTTTACTATACACGATAAAAATCACTATTCCAGTGAATAATTTAATTAAGAGAAAATATACTTACCTACTTTCAAGGACTTTTCAATTTTTCTTTGATAATTTGGGAAAAAATCCAATAAAACTAAAGAAAATGTTCCAAATGTGTGTGTCCTTAACAAAGGACATAAATCATAGACACTTTTCGCTAACTGGAACAGGAACGTTATTTTCCATCAAAACTGTCATATTTTGTTCACGTTATTGTAGTTTTTCTGTCGTTTGATGATCTACAAATATCATTTTGAACTTTTCGACAAGGCGAAGTGCTACATTTATGGCTTCATAGTTTTCTTCATACAGTTCTTTAGGCAGCATTTAAAAATTTCAATTCAACTCAAACGTTTCATGTCTATCGCTTTTCTCAGATTTACTTTCGCTATCTTGATTAATATGCATTATTTCAGCAGGTTCTTCAATTGCTTGATCAGTTTCAAACTTCCTTCAATAGAGATCACAGATGCCCATTTTTTTATATTCTGCTCATCTACATTTATAAACCATAATATGTCTTACAACACAGCAATCAAAACAACAAAATTAATCATGGGGGAAAGTGTAACATGTTCATATAAAATATTTTTGAACAAAAGTGGTCGCGCAGGGAACTCGATCAAAACTAGTAACTTGATTGTAAAAAAACGCGTTCGCCACTCTAAGAAAAGAGGCATATTTGTGACAAATTCATTTTTCCCAAATATGTTCTATTAAGATTGTCTAATAGGAGGATACTGGAAAGGTCACTGTTAACGAATAAACAGTTTTCACAGAATTAACGATTTCGTGACACTGGGTTGACTTTGCGCCTCGTGTGACTGCTCACATGTTAAAAGTTTATTCAATAAAAAATATCGATGTCAGTTCTAAAAAATAATTGTGTAAAACGTTTTTCATTATGCATTATATGTTTCAGAATACTCTTAAAAACATCTTGGCCAAATAATCCTTCAAAGTGCTCAATATACTTATCCTTATACCATAAAACTCATTCACATAGGTTAAAAAGTAACAGAAAAATATTATTTACAACTTTCCTAAAAGAAGACGAAGAAGAGACGAAGGGAATCATACCAGTAAGTTTGAAAGTCAAATATATAATAATCAAAAGTAGTATTTTAAGGGTTAAGAGAAACATAATAAAAAAATTTCTCATCGCGTGGGATTACAGCAAAGTAAACAAAATGTCTTTTTTTATTTGGTTTATAGGATCAAAGATAGCTAATGAGCTTTAGAAGCGGAATCTTTTATTTTTGATGATCAACAGATGATATATAAAAATTATATGAGTGTAAATGTATATTTTTTATTATGCCAGAAAGCATTTTGTTTTACTTCATTCCAAAAAATTACTTTTTTAAACCTTTTATTTTCAATATGCTCGCGCCCCCCTTGCAGGGTTCCCGCGCCCCTCCAGGGGGGCGCGCCCCACAGTTTGAGAAACACTACTCTAATGACATAACATTTCTATGTTACTTCAAACAAAAGGGATTTGCCTTTAATATAAAGTTAAATTACGAAATATGAAATTAATCAATAACTACGTATAAGATCAAATAAGGTCTACCGAAATAGGAGGTCTGAGAAATACACGCAACTCGATTTATTAGCTTACATTAACTTAAACTAATTTTATTAAACTAACGCTTGTTTTAAGCGATAATAAACTATAGTATATAACCTGGCAATACTTTGATATCTTCAGAAGTATATTAACTTTTAAGCTTCCTTCATAGAATACTAGCAGTAACTCTTCACTAACGTAATCCAATTGAATCCTCTAAACTTGAGGCTGCTGCTGGCTCAATAGCCTTCATCTTTGCTAGCTTATAACGTTCTACTTAAATACCCTATCTACTTTGCATATCCCGTTCGCTTCTTAGAGTTGATTGGAAATATATACGCGAATTTATAATCCCCAAAAATACGCCTAAGAATATTAATGAAAAGGTTCCGTACAGATTCGTCACATTCATGCTTATCGTGCGATGCGCGTTTTATAGCAAATAAATTATTCTTGAAGACTCACTCAACCAACAACAAGGGGTTGACTTCACAAAGGTTTTTTTAGATTGTTTTTGTTTCGTATTAATTTAAATTATTTGAATGGCTTGAGCAAGTTCGTCCATTATCTTTCTTCAAAGCACCGTCAATACGCTGTCATAGAAAGACTGAACAAATATGAATATAATATAGAATGCTGAGTGTCAATGATATAGGTACAACATGCAACAAAGCATATACGTGTACGCATAGTGTATACGTGTTTGTACGTGTGGACACTATACGAGGGAGTCAAAAATTATCTATACTTTCGTCACAATAGATCTTGTAGACTATCTTAGTACGGTTCTCATTCGCATGCGGGGAGTTGGTGTGCCTGTGGTCAAGCATAGTAAAGGTTATTACAATCACGTCATTTCTCTACTTCACTTTCCAGTATAAAGATATAAGCTCGAATATCTCCCGGAGGAGCAACAAACAGATATCCTATTTTTGTGGTTGGAGAGTATAAAAGAATTGAAATTCATCAGATTTTTTTATCACAGAATAAATGTCAGAGCTCAGTAAGATTTTGAAACCTTGGACGCCTATGCAAAAGTAGGTGCTGCGTACGACATTTCTAAGTATACAGTATATAACATACGTTATCAAAAAACTCTTACAAAAGGTACCAGAAACAAATTACTGTGAGTGACTCACAATCTCACAAATCTTGACAAAAAACGACTCAACTGTAGGTGTGACTGCCATCTTTCTAAGAAATGAGTAATGATATTGTATGGTGGTAGCCTAGGCCTAGACAGACGAAGGACATGAAGTAATAATGCAATCTTGCTACCAATAACTGTTGCTATATTGTTCGAAATTTTTTGTTTCTCGGAGAATATACCCAGGAATAGAATTTGATGATTAAAATTATTTGGATCAGGATCTTACTGAAGCCGAATAGAGAACTACCCCTTGATATAAAGAACGAGGGCCTAGGTCCGAGCTGAGTTGGTCCGTACCATAAAAAACTTCCCTACCAATGACTTATCTCCAAAAACATTTTCGTGGATCGAGAAATTTAAAAGTCTTCATTCAAATACTACACACTTACAAAAAGGAAATGGATCCCATCAACCTCAACCCCACACGACAACGTTCAGAAAGCTCAGTGAATGGTTTTGACGGATATTGGAGTTACTATAGATAATGTTGCCCCTTCATTAAAAATCAGATATAATTTTGCATATTAAATCTGACTCAAACATAGAAGTTTGGGATGCTAAGCAAGAGTGGTTTCACCGACTACTGGAAACCTTTTTCTTCAAAGGCATTGGTAACTTCTAAATTTGGTAAACGAGAATGCATTGCCAAATGAGGAGATTATGTTGGAAGAATAATATCAACGTCTCGCTCTTAATTTTGTTTCTACAAATTATTGAATGAAAATAGTTGGGATTTCTGATTTATCATCGTGTATAAAAGTAAAAAAACAAACAAACAATAGAGCCACTAAACCAGAATTCTGAATATGGATTACATGTCATATATATAAAGTATGCTGCGTTACAAAATATAGTGCTTTTTTGAGGCTCATTCTGAAAGTGCACTATGATTCAGGTGAATAGTCTATTCATAAAAATACGAAGAGAACACAGGAAAGATAGCTATAAAATCTAGAATTTTGAATATCAATACTCTACGGATGTACAATATTTTTATCAATATAAATATATTTATAAAGTTCGATATCTAAGGTTTTTTTTCAATAGTGAAGTATTCAGTTTGTTAAAATTGCGATAAAAATTCTTTATATTTACTTACGGAAACAATGGATAGGCTCGTAAAACTTTAAATCAGCGTGTATACACTGGAAACGATAGCGATAAATCTCTTTTATAAACTCACTTCCATTTTACGCGAGGGACCCCAGTGAAACAACAAAAATTCTCCGTTATTTCTCCAGTTATCTCGTATTGCACGAGAGATAGGTCTTTAAATTTTCTCTCAACACTTACCCCAATGAAAACGGCCACGCAAAGAAGGCATTCGCTGGGGCGTGACTACCAAAAGCCCCAGGGATAAACAAAGGGTTTGTTTATCGGGGCTCTAATATTGATTGTAAATCTACCGAATGTACAGATATCTGTTGCGGAAAACCCCCTTTGCTGTTCAATTATTGAATTTTTGCAAAAATGGGACGGGTAAAGAAAAAGAAAACAGTTTAAGGCATTGAAGTGAACGATTTTAATAACGTGGGGAGAAAAAAAAAGAATTTTTTCTTTTGTATGGTAAAAGAATGTTTATTGAGGTTGGAAATTCTCCAGCTTTATGGCGGTAAAGGTCTTTAAAATATTTACTGGGGGATCTTGGGTAGATAAAAAGAATCGATAGCAATTTTTTAGAAAATTAGAATAATTTGTTGCGTTTTCAAAAAGTAAAGATATAATCCCTTGAGATTATCCGAAACATTTTATTTGATAAAATGTTCATCATAAATTATTTGCTGGTGCACATTTTGTTTTTATATGTAGTTATCACCATTGGCGAAACATTTGATATACGAATGTTTCAACTTATCATCGTAACCATGTTTTACAAATGCATTTTTGTACTATTTTCCATCATGAAAGTTTTGCCCTTTAAGATGCTTCTACAAGCATCGGAAAAAATAGGAGTCACTGAGTGCAAGATTAAAAAAATATAGTTAACAGTCTAAAACTTCTGTTTTGAAACTTTTGGGTTGTGCCCTGGTTTGCATTTTCATGTGACAACAAGCGAAGCATGAAAGTGGGCTCTATTTATAAGCAACTCCTTATGCTTTCTTCGAATCACCCGTGGAATATGTTTCAAAGTTTGGTAATGTACCGCAGCACTAATTATGACCAGAATAAACAAAATCAATAAGGAAAAGCATTTTCTGTTTTAAAATTCTGAATTCGAGATTTTTGACTGAATTACTTAAGTGTTAGGAAATAAATATGCTGCCATTGTGCCTTAAATGTTTTTTCAAGTGAGATGTGTTACCAGTTACCAATTTGATAAAGAAATCATCACTTGTTTCTGCACAGAGTGAGTGGAAGAAGAGAGTAAAGCCCTTAATTTGTTTTTTTTTGTTCTTTCTTTCGTTTTAGAATCCCAGAGCACGCATACTCTTTTACAGCAAAGGTAACAGCTTTATAAAAATTTGCCATACAGATGTGGGAATTTGGCTGCAGTTGCCTATTGGTTATGGTCAAGAACTAATAGTCGACGAGTCGTGGGTTCGAGTCCCGATGCCATGGAAGATCTGCTGTGTAAAGGAGCTGATGCACGATACGCTACGTGAGGCTCAACGTCCTCCCATTGCCGTGGTAGTTCGGAGAGGGGCTACCAGCACAGGTGTCACTCTCTTCATTTGACCTTTGCTCGAAATTATGAGGTCCGTCTTCAATAACCCTCATGTTGCTTTATAGTGTTACGTCAATAAACACTAACTGACACTGTAGACCAGTGATAATCAACCTGCGGCCCGCGGAACGCATGTGGCCCATAGGACCTTTTTGAGTGGTCCAGTCGGGGCCCGTTGCGCATACAAAATCAATTAAGAACAATATTTTGAAAACGTCTATCGACGACGAGAAAAAACGAGATTTTCTATCAATCAAGCAATCCCATGTATCAATTCTGTTTTCGACGTCGTGCTCGTACGAATTGCGGCATAACTTTTTTTAATTTTTGTAATTGTAACGTTTAGTGTTAAGAAACAACACTGGAATAGCGACTATTTTATGGGTGAAACTAAGTTTTAGTTCAAACTCATGTACTTCAAGCAAAAACTATCTAAAGAATGTATGTTGTTTCAAGACTATTAGGATCGTGACTGTGCGTCAACAACATGTTTGATTTGTTGTGAAAATGCTACATTTAAAAAAATATAATTTTGCTCATCACTATACCAATAAGCACAAATACTTCAATGGCTTCTTTATTTTATTTTATTTATTTATTTATTGAGGATCTTTAAAGGTTTTTAAGATCCTTTCTTAAAAAAAAATCTTTGCAACAACAACAAAGTCTTTAGGATGGGAGAGGGTGACTTGAGATAATAGATGAAAGGAAAACTAAATTACCACCATAAAATGATAAAAATGCATAAAACACATTCTTAGTGAGTTAAACTTGATGGAATTTAATGTAGTTTTAAATTAAGTCCAAAATAATTAATATATCGATCCATTTTCCACTTTTTAAATGTTTCTGGTCTTATAACACCCCCTCTTACACCTCATGTTGCGACCCACGTGAAGTAATTATTATATGTATTTGGCCAGGCGGAAAAAAGGTTGAGTACCGCTGCTATAGACCATTCTGGTATGATACCTAATTTTGTCAATGTAAGACATTTGTTCCCTCAATTTTTTTTTACTTAAGAAACCAGAGATCTTTAATAGGTCACTTGTTCTGTGTTCGTTAATCACATCGATCCTATCTTCAGAGAAATCATGTACATTTTTTTTTACATTTTGTTTATTCATAATCTTCCTTTACTTCTTTGTAAATATTCGATCACTGTTCAATTTTGCATTTATAATAGGTATGAAGGAGCTAACTCTTCGCATTTAGTGGGGTCCTAATTCAGCTCACACAACCTTTATAAAAATGATCTTTTCGAACTACATTTTGCACAGGAATGGCAAGCGAACATTCGGAAAAAGTGAAAGGGTCAAGATTAAAACTTTTGTTATCAAAGCACTCATCAAAACTTTTTTTTCTTCCCCTGCGTGTTATAGTTCTATTTTACGTAAAAGCACGGTGTCTGCAATAATAACTCCTCGTCTTTGTACTTTACAAATTAATTCGTCATTGGAACTTCAAGTTGAGAGATCTGTTGTCAATAATCTCTGAGTTTCCTCTGCGTGAAACATTAGTTAACCATACGTTAATCGCATTTCGGAATATTTTAGAGCTAGAAAAAAAGTTTGATCTAAATATTTTACATATTTGTGAAATTATAGTAAAAAATTCAAATAGTTTTAAACAACTGTGTTTGGTGAAAATGACCAGTAGTGTAAAAAAAATATATAAACAATATTTACAAATTTTGATGTTAGAATCTTATGAGTTTTTAAGATGCTTACAGAAAAAATTAGAACTGGAAAATATGTGTATTAAAATAATTAATTGTGAATGCAAATATATAGCTATGAGTCCATTTTATAAATAAGTAAACATTTTAAAACTACGCAAAGTTATCAGGTCGTAGCTGTTTAGGAATTATTTAAAATATCAACAATATAGACATTTAATGTTTATCAAATTTCGTGTTTGAAATAATGGCAAAAAAAATGTTTCTAAATATTTTCTTTTGTTAAATTTTCCTTTTCTCATTTTACATTAAAAAGCAGAGAATCCACTAATTTTATTTTAAGGCTACGTTTTTTTTAAAAAAAATCTAGCACAATTTTAAAATATTTTAAACATAGCATAATATCTATGAAATTAGTCTGTCTTATTAAATCATAATAGATGGAGTTCGTTCTTCATCGGGGTGAACTTTTAAAATCAAGCTCAACAATACAACCAGCAAGAATAATTTTTTAAAAATGTTACATGAAATAGGGAAGAATAATAGAAGTTCAATCGCTCGCAAGAAGGCATATTTTTTAAAAATAAGCTCACATTTCAGTAATTTCGTAAGTAATTTTTTAGCGCAATGCAAATTAGCTTATAATGAAAAAGTTAATTAACTAATAACAAGACAAAACAAATATTTGCCTATATATTGAGACCCGATGGGGAATGAGTTCCTAGACCAGAGAAAAATAGGTGTACCGGGGGCAGAAATATCCGTGTGTATAAAAAATAAGTTTTCATAAAGTTCTGTCAGTCAATGGGCGATCGAGAGGCTTGAAGGGCCTCAAAATTAATTAAGTTGATAAAGCTTTCTTTCCAAATGGAACAATAGAAGATGCTTTAATAAGTTTTGGAAATAATTCGTGAAGAATTATTTCGAAGGAGAAGGGGATAGGGAGAAAGTACATAAACACGCCAAACGATTGCATTTTAAATTTAAGTAGAAAAAGAGAATGATGCCACACAGATAAAAATATAAATAAATAAATGAATATGTATGAAAGTAAATTATAAAAATAATTACAAAAATAGAAAAAACGATAGCAAATAAGGCAGAAGAGTTTAGCAAATGTTCTCTTTTTTCGAATTTATTATTTTTTTAAGAGGAGGATTAAATATTTCTTCAATATGATTTATTTATCGCATTTTTTGTATCGATAAATTCTTCGATGAGAGCAATTTAAAACTTAGAAATTTTCGTTTTTCAATTCTATTTTCAAAAATTGGTCAAAATCGACAAATTAGTTTACTTGACCGAAACAAAATAATTCTTTCCGAAACAGTGACAAACTTGATGATTTCAAATGAGATTCGTAATTGAAGAAAGGTATAAATTAGTTTCAATATATATTGAATTAAAATTATCTTAAAATTCCACTTCAAGATGTACACTATCATCACTCATAATGTAAGCATTGTAAAAAAAATTGTGACGTTCTCCTTTCGAAACGATTTTCACTCTTTCAGGACAATACTAGACAGAGTTTTAGGTGCACGTGCAGCTGGGGTTCATTATCGCTTATTTAGCGTCTGGACTTTGGTGCCAGTTGGACTAGGCGGGCAATTGTCTGTCCATTCTACTGTGGACGAGATGGCTTCCGAGGCAGCGGACTGTCGCCTTACATACACAATGGCGAATTGTCCTCAAAGGCGGTAAAACGACGACAGTGGACCGAAGGGGCTCGGCCGTCGGAGCATGTGTCGGACACCTGCTGGTCTGTGAAGAAACCGGGTGAGTGGACGATTGGCGGATTATGGACCAATGGGCTCTAATGAGTTGAGGTTTAAGGATCGACTCATATGGGCCCACCAATGAGACAACGTGAGGGGGGAGAAATGGACTGCCCCTGATGTTTTAAAAGGTTGGAAAAACCGGGGAAAGGAAGAAAGAAAGAGAGAACGAGAAAAAGAAGGAAAAAGAGCTCGGAAAAGACAAGGGCTGGTCGTTTTAGGAAGCGGAGAGGAGAATCCCAGAGTTTTTTGTTCTGTGATGCTGACCAGGAATCCAAAACGCGAATGAGAAACAACGCCTTGCGGACTGGACCGAGACAAGCTGTGGAGTGAGCGACTTCAAAACGGGGCTACCATACTGGTTAGGCACGGAAACTATTAACTTAACAACTTAAATCGATTATCCTATTGGAGAAAAAAATTAAAAGTATTTTTTTATTCCCACAATCTTGCTGTGATGTATTATTTTCACGCTACCTTCTGACGACGTTACAGCATATTAAGTTTCAAGCGCCTAGGCTTTTCTATTTTAACGCTTTGCCATTCACCCTCCTTTTTTTCTATTATTAATATAAATGGATCATTTGCATAGATTTTCTATTTCGCATTCAGCAACGAATTATATATTCATACTGGATAATAAATGGAAATCGACAAAGAATTTTCATTTGGCATACTTAAACGTGGCAATAATTTACCTTTAATTAATCTCTATAAAATGAGCACATCTCTTCTATTACGTAAACAAG
Organism: Trichonephila clavipes; assembly: GCA_019973935.1. NCBI lineage: Eukaryota > Metazoa > Arthropoda > Arachnida > Araneae > Nephilidae > Trichonephila > Trichonephila clavipes. The sequence goes on along the minus strand of BMAU01021395.1, from coordinate 83,580 downwards.
ATACTCAGATATCAAACTCCTCCCAAACCTGCAATGTATGCGTGAAAAAAATATTTCATAAAACCTTTTTCACTTATATTAATCACTGTTTCTGACATTAGTTTTGAAAACAATGTAAATAAAATATTTTACATAAGAAACAAGTAATATAAAAAAAATGAAATCAATTTTCTACTTAGGTCAACGTTTTTTTATTTTAGTTACTTTTTATTAAATAATTACAATTAATATAAGTATGTATGACAGAATCACAATATTAAATGGTGAAATAGAAAGTTATTTTCCTTGTAATTTTCCATTTTCCTTTATATATATGGTGTTGGACTAATATTTTTGTTTGTGAATATTTATTCATTAATTAAATGTAATTCTTCCAATAAAATAATATAGTAAAAGCTATCACGTTCTCAGAAATTAGGCCATCCCAGGTGCAGTTCGAACCCACGAACTTTGGATAAAAACTCCAACGCGCTATCCTTTGCCTTTACAGTGACACTACGAGTGGTTTTCCTTTTTATATATGATGTTGGACTATTATTTTTGTTTTTTATTCATTATTCATTAATTAATGAGTTAATATTTGAAAAAAACTGTATTAACATCAAGTGTCATCCACTACAAACTTTAAAAAAATGTACTTGACCTTGAGTGGATGAGCAAAAAGTATTTTATTAACGATTGAAAATTCGGACAAGATATTATATATATATGTATATGAAGAAGCCTCCTGATATCATATAATTATTTTCTCATTTATAATAAAGTTATCTAAGTAATGCTTCAGTTAGAGGAAACTTTCGCATTGTCGTGTAGCACATATACTACCTTTGAAAATCCTCTAAGACGAGGCAGAAGCAAGCAAGATTGCGTGACAACTTCCTTATCATAGCGATGAATATCCAAGATCTGTCTCTCTTTGATTCTCTTTTCATGTACAGAGGAGGAAGAATTTCATGGCGAAGGAAATGTTAGAATCCTAGAATTTGTCTGCTCGAAATACATGTTATTAGGTGCGTATTGTTTCATAACTCATCCAGTATTCCACTTAATTCAGCCCACATACTATTTATCTCGATATCTGGTAAGGGAAAGTTTTGGAATAATTATATGCATTCTCTATAATCCTATGAGTTGTGAGATTATTTAATAGAAAAGACCATTGTATATTATACAAAATCTGTTTTAATAACAGTTTCATTCTTTGTTTAATGAATATTGTATTTGCTTCATGGGTAAATGTTTCAGAACATCTTTCTATCTCTAATTTTCAGAATCAAAGGTTAAAAATAGTTTGCTTGTTAGTTATAAGCAGCTAATTTAGAATTATTAAGAATAATTATTATGTAACATATATTTACATAACATATATAACATACAAATATATTTACATGTAACATATGTTTACGTTTGAGGACAAATATATAATAAATTTATTATACACAAGAGAATCTATCTCCTTCGAAATTAGATTACTAATTTGGAAATCCTTGTTCGTAAATTTAGTTCTATGGCTCTCAAATTATTGTAGAGAGTAGTATTAGTTATTCGGAATTTTCAAAATAAGGAAATATAAAATACAGACAAAGAGTAAATTTCAATGTCCCTTTAATCTCAAGAATGTGCACATGCTTCGGTCTTTTACTCCCTTAAATAATTAATCCAGAGGAATATTACCAACAATATATTCAAATTTAGTTAGCATTTCATTTGAGAGAAAAATTGAACTTCACATTTTAGATATTTAGTATTAGTCATCGCAGTCATATATTGAATTGCCATATTACATCCAACACAATATTTCTTAAATACATAACTTCAGAAAAAGTACAGTGAAATAAATGTGTATTTCTAAAGGTCGCGTTACCAATTACTTTTAGCAAAGCAATGAAGTAACACATGTCCCTGTTATAAAACAAAAGGTAACCTAGTTAAACAGAAACAAAATCAAAAGGCCTTCTACAAGAATCAAATTTCAGATTTTACCGAAAAAAGGAAACTTTCAATAGAGAACATCCATAAAATAATGGATTGAGTTGGATTTCTTTTTCAATTTCAAACAGTTTTAAAACAAGTATACACGTATATATGTATACAAATAATATCTGGCTTAGTTGGAAAACCCAAATTAACGATTTTGCTGAAACATTTCAATATTTAACTGTAGTTATTTTGCTGTACTGCATAAATAATAGAAAACTTTAAAGGCATAGTATTACGAAAAACTAAAGAAAAATAGAAATTCACAAGCAAAAGAATTACAACAGGTTATAAAAAGTGGTGGATAGTCAAATAAATGTTATTTAATAGGAAAGTTTTCTTTTTATAACAGTACCTTGGCGACTAAACAGTCCGAGATAGTCTTGATCGCTTAGTTTCTAAGTTATTAACAACAATAATTAGATTGAAAGTACACTGAGGGGACATGGATGGAAGTTATGGGATACTTTCTAATAATGTGTTGGATCTGAATTTGTTAGGCGATGGGGAGCAATTCGAAATAGTATGAATTCAATAAGTCATTGGAAGACCCTTGAAGGAATACCGAGTCATGCTGCCTCATCAGCTAACATAACCGCGAAAGTGTTGCCGGCGCAAGATTATTTGCATGAAGTGACTTTTCTCGTTTATATCCCACAAATGTTCAATGGTACTTATATCGGGCAAGCTAGGAGGCCAAATTATCACTGGAATGTTTCATAATGTTCTTTAAACCAATCGGGAACAATTGTAGCTTTATGACATGTGGCCACATTGTTGTCCATAAAAATTTCATCATGTTTTGGATACATGAAAGCCATGAATGACTGCAAAATTTCTCCAAGTAGCTGAACATAATCATTTACAGTTAATGATCGGTTCAGTTGAATCAGAGGACCAAATCCATTCAATGTAAGAACAATCCACACCATTTTGAAGTCACCACCAGTTTGCACAGTCCTTTCACTTGCAAGTGCCCAATTTCAGTTCATGGCTTCTTGGAATCTGCGCCACACTCAAAACCTACCATCAATTATTACTAACTGATATAATGACACATCTAGCCAAACCACAGTTTTCCTGTCGGTCAACCAATATAGTCCAAGTCCAGGAGAGTCGACGCAGAAGATTTCTTGCTGTTAGTAAAGGTACTGGGGTCGGTCTTTTGCTGCCATAAACATTAAAAATTTTGCCATTCTGTCCTGAAGGATATGTTTGTTGTAAGCACCATATTGATCCTTGTAGTTATTTCATGCAGTGTTGCTTATATGTAAGTACTGACAATTATATGCTCTGGTTCACTACGCAATTCTATTTGCTGGCTTTAGTGATTATGTGCACGTGTTGTTCATGCTGGTAGGCTGTACCTGAAATCAAATGTTCTCAGCTCACTCCTGACACGGTGGATATAGGAATGTTAAATTCCCTAACGATTTTTGAAATGATGTCAAATGCGTCTTGCTTCAATGACCATTCAGCCTTCAAAGTCTGCTAATTCCCGCCATACAGCTATAATCACATCAGAAATCTTTTCACATAAATCAATTTAATACAAATATCAATATACTGCCCATTTAGATATTTTGTACGCAATACTGTTTCTATCTGTGTATTTACATATTTCTATCCCACGACTTTGTCATTTCAGCGTATATTTTCCTTTAAATAAAATAAAAACATTTCTGATAGATTTATGTTAGTAAATATTCTTAAATTTAAAATTTCAATTATATATATATATATATATATATATATATATATATATATATATATATATATATATATATATATAACTACGGTTTCATGCTTTCCATATATTTCTCCGTGTAAGTTTTAATATTTTATTCAATCTCAAAAAAAAGCATAATACTCTACAACTTCTATCTTCTACTCGTTAAATCCAGAGTAATACTTCCCGTAATCTAATCAAATTTGTGAGTCTTCTAATTTATGAGAAAAATCGAAACTTCTGATTAATTAATTGAATAAAAGGTATTCAATATTTATAATTTTTGACTGTTTCTCTTAATCAAATTGCTATCGCTGAGACTGAGGCGAGGAAAATTCAAACTGCAGATTTGGAATCGATAATTTTCCCGATAAATGATCAGAGCTTCGTTATTCACATAAAATATTTAAGAAAGACGATAAGTCATCAAATCAATTTTCTGCAACATGGTAACACAGTGTGCATTAATATAACTTCTAGGTTTCGTATGCAGAGTCATGACATTAGTATTACCTTCAAAACATGCATCCAATTTAAAAGAAAAATTAATGTATTCTTTTATGTCCCAGATGTATGTTGCAAATTCAGTAGTCACTCCTCACTCACATATCAATAAATTTATGTTGTGGCCCTCTTTTTTATTATTGTAGGGAAAATAAGTCACACGGATGAGATCAGGAAAAATGTTTAAAATTTCTTAGTTCCACCAAATAACAGAAGACATGACAGCATATTATATACATTACAAAACAGAGCAACGGAATCTTAAGAAAGGAGATTTCTCACGAATCCACAAACGGTCTGTCGGTCGATGTCAATTAGTTAGTTTAGATAAGGTAGAATGTGTACCCCAAGTCGTGCCATAAACTTTAATACAAAAATTTGAGACCATCTGCTGTGACTCATAATCAGACGATTTTAAATTTCATCTTTAGAGGTCTCTGTATTGTCTTTCACATATGATGTTCTAAATTAGTCTGAGCTTTAACACTTTGAACCAATTGACAATATATTGCCAATCCGCTGGTGATTATCAAGACTCTTAAACATTTTTGAAAGTTAAATGTTGATCACTTATCAAACCAAGAAGAGATTTTCTGAGACTTACAGTATTGCCGACTGTAGTAGATGTGGTAGTGTGTACTGGGTGAGGACATCAGTTTTTGTCAAAGCAGTCGAGGAGAGAACTTGTCAAAATCCTCATCGAAAGAAGATTTTACTAAAAAGCTGAACGTGTCAAAGAGGACGATGTGGTGTCGCATACATGACAAAGACCTTAGAATAAGAGATTATCGAAAAATAACTGGCCATTTTTATTCAAAATGGTTATAACGCAAGAGCTAGAGGTATGCGACAAAATAATAGGTGCACCCATTTAAAAAAAAAATCGCCCTTCGATCGCTGAAAACACGGCTGTCATGAGTAGCAACAGTGTGCCATCTAATGGTGGTGAAAAGGAATGTATCAATCAAGCAATTGACAGAGGGAGATTTGCACGATAAAATTTTATTCTAACAAAGCTTGATTATGTACGACCTCTCCGTCGTGAAAAGAGGCAGGGTAGTTGGAGATGGACTTTTTGGAGCATCCGTGTTCAGAACAGTCAACCGTGTGGGTGTTTCAGGGACCATTGTGACAAGGGCAGTTTTCACAAACCTGGGTAAGAAGTCTTCAGAGAAGCACAACACTGAGCGAAAGTCGAAATTGAAGGATCGTGATAGACGGATGTTGAAGTGTATAATCACCCCAAAACGCTAGATTAAACTGTCTCAGATAACGTCTGAGATAAATATCAACTTTCAGGGCTCGGTATCCATGAACATATTCAACGAGAGTTGCATACTGCGAACACTCAAAGTAGATATTCTAAAACCATCGGTTTAGGGGCGGAATGCTGCGAAGTGACTACAGTGGTGCAGAAACCACCTAAACTGAACACAAATACAATAGGAACGAGTCAGCTGGTTTCCTTACATTACATCATCCTTTACATTATTTATGACCACCGGACATGTGCTCGTCTTGTAAACTCCAGCAGAAGCATTTTATGTTGATTGCTTGGTTCCAATCGGGAAACATTTAGTGGGTTGTGTGACTCAATATCTTTCCATGCATTGGGACCTCTCGTGGTCTTGAGGGGAAGGATCACAACTACCATTATCGAATCATTCTCACATATCATTTTCACCCTATGCTTCAGATTCTCTTTCCGGAAGAACACCCTATGTACCAAGATGACAACACCTCTGTTCACATGTCTTGTTGTGTTCTAACCATTGTTACATGAGCAGGATGATAAAGTGGAACATCTAACGTGGTGTTCTTAGTCCCCTGATCTGAATACCATTTAGCGTTTGCGGGGTTTATTAGAGAACAAAATCCATGCTCAGTTTCCTCCTCCGTGCACACTGTCTGAACTCGAGACGGCCCTGCACGAAGAATTGATGCAAATTCTAATTAACTTTGTTTAAGACCTTTTTTGTCTATATCACATCAAGTGTAAGCTGCTATTAAAACCAAAGGTGACCCAACGCCTTACTAATAATAAAAAATTTCATTTTTTCTCAGGTGTTCCTATTATTTTGTCCTATACCTGTATCTTAATGAAAATCCACAGTTATGACGGCACACTCATAACGGCTTCAGAGGAATTTTGTTCACCGACGAGAAACTTTTTGTCATTGAAGAGTCTTTCAACCACCATAATGATCGTTCATATTCAATGAGTGCCCAAGAAACTAAAGACAAGAAAAAAGGCTTTACAGAGAGCTCATCATCTGGCTTTCCTCATAGTTTGGTGAGGTGTTAGTTATGAAAATGTCTTCGAGACACATTTTTGCGTGAAAGAAGTGAAAACCATGGCAAAATTTTATCAGAACACTATCATTGAAATAATATTAAAACCTGAAAGTAAATATGTTCAATGGAAACGATTGGACGTTTCATCTGCTCATAAGGCGAGACCGTCTCAGAAGTGTTTGAATTAAATCCACATAACTATAAATTGGAATCAGTATTGGAGGCAAAAAAAAAAGCCCAAACCGACATCCTAATTTGCAGAGTCTTAAACGTTCTTACAGGAAATCAAAAATGGAAATTCCCGTGGAGGTGGGACATGACTTGAAATACGATTAGCCAAAGTGACTTAAGCCCTTTTAAAGTCAGTATGTGATAATTTTAATTAAAAGGTGCACAATAGGGGCAAATTTAAAACTTCTTGATATTCCAAAATGGCCACGAAATGAAGCTGTGGCCGATTTTCAAATCGCCACTGACCACGACTATATATTCAAGCATTTAAACATGATAGGCATTTCTCAGAGTCCCCTATGTAAACTATGCGATTATAATGAAGAAATGAACGACATTCTCATTTGACACGCTGCAGTACACTCAACCCTGGATCCATGTGGATCAGATATTGAGAGGCTAGATACAAAATGTGTGATTTATAGATTATACTGTGGATTTATATTTCTTTTGTTTCTTGCTATTTGCCAAAATTCTCTGTTTCTTATTTTGTTTGCAGTTGTCTTATAATCCGCCGTTAGAAATGAAAAATTTGTCAAATTTAAAGATAAAATAAAACTTTAAGAATATTAAGTTTTAAATTTGATTATAAAAGGTTTTTGAAATTCAAATCCTTTATCATTAAAAAACTTATGGCACGGCTAAATATGTCGGTTACAATACAGCATTTTTGTAGTGTTTTTGAGTCGATAATAAACTTTCTTCAAACCTAATATAGAAAATATTAATATGTATTCCACAGTGTGCAATGATAGGATAATAAAAGAATAAGATAAATATAATTACGAATTATATGATACTGGATTTGATATAGAAATTTAAGAAAATGAAAGCTATCAATGCCAAATGCAGCAGCAATTTACAACCCGACCTGTTATATGCAAATGAAATTTCTTACATATCTTAAATACACTAACATTTAACTGTTGTAAATATATATCCTGTTTACTCATGTGTCAGGATTTTTTAAGGAGCTAAATATTTTTTTCCCTCTTTATGATTTTGAAAAATGAAAATAAGGGGGGGGGGAGTAAACTTATTGAAATTACCGAAAATATATGTAATCACTTATAGACTTTTATAAAATCAAATTATTTTTAATATACTAATAGTGGCAAGAAGTATAATCTTTACATGCATTTAGACAATATTAATAATAAAATTCTCTTTTGTTCTATTTAGGAAATATGTATGGTAAATTCGGTATTTAAATACATTGAGGTAATAAATGATTACAGAAGTAAAAACAAACCCTGTCTTTCTATATGATTAAAGTTAAATAATGGTATAATAAAATATTCTTCAGAAATTCAGAAATTATTGGCCAATATTTTTTCACGAGAACAAAAATGGAATCACGAGCTAAAAAGTATGAAATAAAACTTTTCTTAAATTTGAAATATTCGATTAAAATAATGCATTACATGTTATAGCTTCCATACAAGAAGCAATATTTAAAAAAAAAATCTTACTATAAAAACAAATTTAATAATTCATCGCTTACATATTTGGAAAAATTTATATGAGAAAATTACAAAGATGATACGATTAACCTTAATTAGATTGAGTTAAGCGACTCAATTTAGTTAAGTAGGATTGTATCATTTTTATTGTTTCTAGCATCGAATCTAGTTATTTTTTAGAAATTTTAAAATCCTTTTAAATTCACTGAATTTAGAAAGTTACATTAATTTTTGATTCTGAAGAAATTGATGAATCTGCTTCCTCAGTTTTATGAAAACACAAAATATGGATAAACATAACTATTTCCAATTTAGAAAAATTTTTGTAGCTGCAATTTTCTAAAATATTTCTTCGTAATTGTAAAAATTGAAAAAAAAGCATTCAATATAAAACTAATATTCACAATATGATAATCTGAAAAATATTTTATGCTAAAAACAATTTTTAAGTTTAATTTTATCTAAGTTAAGATTTCTTAAATAAAATATGAGATAATGAGAAATGATTAACGATTTGATTGGCATTGCTTTGTTTATTCCCGAAACAAGTAGAATCTTTTGCAATTCTTATTTTTAAATTTTAATTAGTTTTATAATTGTAATACTTAATTACATTAGATTATGACTGGAGATTTACATTTTTTTATTACAATATCACAGGGTAAGTAATTTTATACAGCTAAATCTTAGATGAAACTCTGAGATTTACTTAAAATTTATTAAAAGTATAGTATCTGTGTGTATCACCTTCCTTCCTACTCCCGTCAAAATCTCGGGGGAAAATTTCTCTCTTTATTTCTCGTGCCCATGATATTCAAGGCTGGAATATTCAAAAGTAACGTGCTAATACTATCTATTTCTTAAGCCCGGGATCATGTTAATTTCTCACTAGATGGCAGTACCAGATTATTAGTAGTGTTTAAAACAGTTATTTTAATTTAAACTACATGTTAGCATATTCAAACATATATATTAGCGATATGCTTTTGTAACTTTAGCTCAGTTACTTAGTAAAAGCATTATTAAAAAGTAAAATAAAGTGAAAATTTGAGATTTATAGCAATAATTAAAAACACAGAACTCCTCTTTTAAAAAAATATCCTGGTATTCTATCATATTATTAGAAATATTCATATTCGAAAATAGCACAAAATACAACAGGAGACTGAAATAGTAACTTGAAAAACAAATACAATGGAAATGGTTAAATTTTAAAAAAATCGAATTAGATTCATCTGAAATTATTAGGGTTACCACGAAAATAAAACCCCAACAAAAATTAACTCTAATATACGTTATACCCTTGGCAACCACATTACCTCTCGATAAAAATATCAAGGTAACCCTATTGTAATGTTATCGCTTATCTTGGCGGATATAAACAACAATTTGGCGCATAGCACTCCTATATCAAATTAGCACCTCAGAAGGAGTTACGCATTCTGATAATTAGGCCAACGATATATATATATATATTTAGTATTGTATACATTATGGAGTTAGTCAGGAAGTAAATAAATGGATACGGGAGTGATTGTGAAATAACTGATTGTTCTTAAAGTTCGGTTAGTGAATCTCAGAGCAGTGAAGATGAATCCGTACTGTTACAAGTGATGTTGGCATTTGCATCTCATGCTTTGAAACTTATCTCACAAGAAAAAGTAACCAATGTGAACTTTCATAATGCACGTGTACTAAAATTCTCATTTCTTATTTAAACACATATTTTTAAAATTTTTCTCATTGCTGGAGATCCAACATTCAGTCATTAATAACCGTAAATGTTGGGTTTTCTTAAAAATTAATATTTTTGTATTTCAAGCTAAAAATTTACCCAAAATTTAAAAATAAACATATATATTGCACATACACTTAATTTTATACAATTTTCTTGAATAAAAAATAGGCATTTTTATGACCCTTTTCTTCAAAATTTATGCGATCATTAAGGGGGGGGGGTATAAGACACAATAATTTTTCTTTGTTACAATTTAAAGGGAAAATATTATAGCTTATTGAATAAAAATTCTGTTAATTTAAAATTTAAGAAAGATGCAAATTCGATAAAACTTACTTAAATTAGTAAATTCCACTTAATCTTCTTTATACCATTAACAAACCAACAATAAAAAAAATAAAAACAATTCTAAATTACTAGAAAATGCCTACAATAGATGAAAAACTGAATTAAAACTTTTAAGTTATTAAAATATCGTGAGGATTTTCAATTACACTAAAGAATGTTGCGAATAAAACACAAAACCATCCGTCTTTCAGTTCTAATATTCTCATTTTTTTTAGTTACATTTAAAGGAAAGTTAAATCTGATCTTGAATCTTTTTAGTACCACAGAACTATTTTTAAACTATTGTTAGCTTATGATCCTTTGAGACAATAGTAGTAGAAAAGCTAAAATAAAAGGAGTAAAAAAATTTTTTTTATGCTTGGTTCACCCTTTTGGACGACATCCAAAAGTTACAAGAAGTCGCGTTTCCAGATTCAAAAAGGTATAAAAAATGTGTGTGAATCTTCGCAGACGAGCAGATAGACAAGAAATCTCTTTGATAGAAAAATAAAGTAAAATAATCTAGTACGCGTAAAATAGAAAATGGAAGCTATTTTATTCGGATCAAATAAAAAGAAGGAAGTTATATTTTCCTAGCTTCTATGTACCGTGAGAATCTTTTGTCCTGTACTTGAAGATTCAAGTACATACTTCGGGAAATATATATCTGGTCAAAGAGTTTAGTTACAAGTAGCTTTATTTCTTTTTGTCGATTGTGTTCCATTTCCAGGAAATTCTTTTCTCTCCGTTAAAACAATACTTTTATATTTCTTTTATTCTATAAACTAATTCCCTCTTAATATTTCCAGTAATACACTCAAAGAGTTGATTTTCACGCGTTTGCTTTGAACTCAGTTGAATACAGTGAAACAAAAACCAATTTTTCATGTCTTCTGTATGTTAAAATAATACAGAATTTTGACTGTAAAAATAATAACACGGTTGGGCTCTTAAAAAATTTTTTTTTTTTACTGTTAGAAAACTTTTATATACTGCTTTATCGGATAAAAATTAGGATATAATACCGAAACCTGATTCATGATTTTTTATTTTTTTTGCTCAGTTGATTTCGTTTTTAAGAAATATAAATGTGTGAAATGATATTTCACTCTCGATTTATATAAACTGAAGTTTATCAAAATATAAGATGTTAAATGAAAAAGAAACAATATTCATTAGATAATCTAATATATTATTTTAAATAGTACAGAAACTGTCAAATTCTGCTTGATGTGTCGAAAGCTATTGAGTTGATCTCTACCTATATAAGGAACAAAATCAATTAATATCTATTTAAAATTCAATTTTCCTTTATTTATAATACTTCATTCATTAAACTAAGTACCTTATTTTGAAATGGATCTCCTTTTATCTTTTTTTACAGCATTAAAAAATTATGTTGGTATATTTATTAGTGTTTCTTCAGACCTTGAATTTTTGATACATTTATTGGTGATTCCAAGAAATAAAAGATCATTAACTGCTTTCACGTGCCTTAATGACCGGGTTCCAATATTCCCTAAGCAATGATGTCATTTCTATAATTAACTAATTATTATCTTCGCCTAAACACAAGCGACAGTATTTCTTATAATACTTTTTTCTCTGTGCTTTCCTATATATAAAAAGCTGATGTTTGAATAATTCCCTCTCTTGTATTTTCTCTCAAATAACTGTCCTTATATGTTCAACATAAATAAATGATGTGATAAAGATAAAGTCTCTTTATTTTTTCTGCCCCGACTTCTTCATTATAGTTAACCAAAATGTATATCTTTTGCAGGCAATTTTTTTTCTCTCTCTCTCTCTTTCCCCCCACTTACTAATAATTCCCTTTAATTTCATCTAAAGATGCGTAAATAATTAACTAGATTACCCACATAACGGAATAATTTTAAATGAAAAAAAGAGAGAAACTTATTTAGGGTTTCCAAAAGAAAAAGATAAAAAAAAATAAAAATTCAATTAGGTTCGAAAACGTGGTTTGCATTACAATGCTTATCGCTCAGGGAAAAAGGCCTGAAAACTGAAATAAAAGCTTAGAATTTCAAGTATTGGCTACAGTTAAATGGGAAAGCGAAAGCTAGTAAGCCTTTGAAAATCACTTTGTGTTGTTTATCTATACTATGTAAACAAATTAATTAATAATAGAATAATAATAAGCATTTTTTAACTTAGTGTATTGTAAGTCTATTCCATTTAATAATTACTTAAATTAGCCAAAAAGAAGCTCAAAGAAACTCTCATTTGAAGAAAAAATTCCTAAGAAAGATTGTTTAAAGTTACAGGAAATTTTTCGGAAAAGTTAGATTTTTATTGCCTTGTTTGCATTAATATTAGAATAAATTTTTAATTTTCTACATGGAAATCTGTTATAATTTCTCTTAGCCCTTATAATACCATAAGGTCGTGAAGAGTAAATATTAATATGTTTCTGTTTATTTCTATGAGAAACAAATAAAAATCATAAGAAAAATACATAAAAATGTGAAATGTTTTGGGAATTTTATGGAACTAAAATAAAATTATTTGTCATTATCAGACATTCAAATATTTATTTTTGCACAAAATTATACTTAACGAGTAATGAAACGTGTGAGATAAAGCAGGTTACTCATTCTTACACTACCCAATAAACTGAAATAAAAACATACAACCCACAAATGTTTTACGATAGATGTCAATGGATTTGACAGATTTTTTTAAATCCTTCCCGCTTATGTAATTGTGCTCGGTGTAATTTCTATTTTTACATTCTTATAAAAAATGCCATAAAGTTATAATTAAGTACCAATTTTAAAATAAGGAAAAATGTTTCCCAAAGTCGTTAAAAGGTTAACTGAAGCATACATATGTTCCTGCTGAGTCAAGAGAATTTGCTAAATTTTCATAACACACAACTACATATCTTCTAAAAAGGAAATGAATATCGTTTTCAATATTTAATCTGCAAACGGCGAACACAGAGTTTTAGTATCAAGTTCCTCTGATGTCGAACCATTTTTATTTGTCCAAGGTTTAATCTGTAAGTTCCATTGTATATTATTGAAAATATACATGGAAGACGCACAGTCGAATCCAATTTCCTGTTAGTGAAAATGTCTAGAGGGATTAGAATAACTGGAATTGAATTTCATTTTTGTTAAACTCTTTCCACGATAGGATCTTCAATTGATAGTTCTTTTCCTTTGAACATCGCGATGTTGTTGAAAATTTTATTGCGTAACATTGAATCCTCTTTCCAAATAAAGGTTAGCATAGCAGAAGGTCGAATAAATATGCTTTGGTCGTGTTTTTACCATTTTCTCACCCGAAATTTCATTAAAGTATCATAAATCATTCCATTGTTGCTCGTGTAAAGGAAATCAATACTTAAGATGATGTCCTTTTGATATATCTGTATTACAAGAGGGTAAATAAAAAGAAGAATTTAAGTTGAGGGAATTTATTATGGTATTCCCCTTTTTTAAGATTTTAGATTCAATTACTTATGTTCCAGTATTAAATATTTACAAAGAGTTTCAAACTATTTATAAAGTGGCTTAGTAGCAATAATTCATAAACAGGCATTGATAAAATGTTAGTAGAAAAGTTAGTAGTTAAACCTTAGTAGAAATGTTTCTTGTTTAAAGCGAATACTATTTTCAACGATATTGTGTTTGTATTTCCGTTACAATTAGTAAAGTTTATTATGAGGTCAGCCAGATAAGATTTGTACGAAATAATTTAATATTTAATTTTCATGGAAGTTTGTATTAATATTTACAGAGAGTTTTTTCATGTCATTTGAAAGAGATATTTTAACAATAATAGTTTGTTGCCAGACATTGTCCTCTTTTGATAAATACATTTTAAAAGGCCAAATGAATAACGATAAATATTAAAATATTTTTTTGTCTGTAAGAAACAATATTTAATTTGCTATTGTAACAAATGCAGATTTTACAATTTGTAGCATGCAAATTAGCTGTACATAATGAGATTGTGAATTTAGATTAATTACTTTCTTGATGATTAATTTTAAATACATTCAGAATTTTAATTGAATTTAAATAAAGCAAGAGCATATAATTTACGGAATTTTCTTGATTTTATAAGTCCCAGATTTTCTTATAACAGCTATTGAGATGAACACTGAGCAAAAATATTATTATTAAACCATAACCACATAAAAATGTCAAATTATTGCAATAAATATGTGATAGGAGAGATTTTTAAATGGCATTTTAGGTTCACTATCTATTGGCGCAGAATAATTTCTTTATTAAATCTAACTGAAGAATGTTTAAATAGGCATTGGAGAGCAGAGCCAAAATGAATTGGATTTTCCAAATTGATCGGGAATAAATGAATTAAAATGATGGGATAATAAATTAAGAAGTTTAAATAGTAGCTGAATGCTATGCTCAAGAATGAATACTGTTCTAGAAAAAGAAAAAATATTACGCGTTCATCATTTATTTGATTAAAAGCATTTCATTCAATGTCTTAAAGTCCTGTAATATTGAAAAAATCATTGAGGAATTATTGTTATTATTTTAAATATTGTATTGAAACAAGATTTAAAATATCTTGATTCTTTAGAAAGGAGTTATTGCTAGAATGTATTTCATCTTTTTCTTTTTGCTAAATTATTATGAGTTACGTAACTTTTTTTTTGCTCAAACTAAGAAAGAAAATTCATTAAAGGCACTTGAATACATATTTCTTTATTTCATCAAATTTGTTAAAATAAAACTCATGAATAAAAGCTGTTCACTTCTTTTAAAATATATCTATGTTTGAGACTTTTATTAAATTAAACCTTCAAAGAGAAGATAGAGCGTAAGTGAGTTATCGAGATTAAGTAATAAAATGAATTACAAAAAGGAAAAGTCTTTTTAAATTGGTTGCACTATCCCCCCTTTTCTTTAAAAATGCAACCCCTTTATTTATTCTGCTTTTTTGATATTGTTTTTTTAATAACATTTCCTCTTCTTAGCATCGTTTCGTTTCGGATTGAAATGAAAAATAATTTTTTCTTATTCTCTACGCATTTATATTTTTCAATGTAAGCGGGGCATTTTTGTTCAAATATGAATAATTTCTTTTTAATTTTATAAATTGAAAGGAAATGAGGATAATGTCTCAATAAAAAAAATCAAGTTTTAATGAAAGTAAAGATTCATTCATCCGTTACATTGTCATGTCTCAACAGCTGACAGAAATTTGAACGAAATGTCTTCGGATATTTTAAATGAGTTGGAATTGAACAGAAGACAAATTTAAGGGCTAGTAATACGGAGATAGGTTTAAGCGAATTTTTTTTTGTCATACTCATAATTTATTTTTAAATGTCTACTTTTTATTTGAGTTTAACACAGAAATTAATATTTCTTTCAAATATGCTTATCAGATTCCTTGAAAAAATTGCTCATTATTTATATAATATGCTTCGCACGTTTAAAAATAATTTAAATGCTAATGCGTTTTATTCAATTCATATTATTAGATCACAATCTCTATATATTTATATATTTATATTTTTATTTATTTATTTATCTTGGTGGAATTTTCAATCGTTAATAAAATACATTTTAAAGCTTTGAATTGAGCTGAAATTTTATATACAGGATTATTTTGGATGACAATACATTAATATAATAATAATTAATAAAAATTAATAGATTAAAACTAATTATTTAAAGAACTACAAATAAATCACGTTGCCATCATTTTTGGAGACTTAGTGAACTTTTTGGCGACTTGTGTCAAATAATGAAAATGTTTTATTCTCCGTTTTAAGGCATTCAGTTGAACTGAAATTTTATATACACGATTGTTTTGGATGACAATACGATACTTTAGTGATAATTAATTCAAATTAATTACCATTTAATGTTGTGATGCATATACATATTTATATTAATTGTAACTATTTAATAAAAAGTAGCTAAAATTATATTTTTCTTTGTTGATCTAAATAGGAATTGGCTTAATAAATTTTTTATATTACTTGTGTGTGTGTTTATGTTTAATATATTAATAGAGCAATTTTATAGTGAAATTTAAAAGGATTTAAAATTCAGAAAGAGACAAAAAAAATTATTGAAAGCTTGCGCTACTCGAAAATCAAAATATTTATTATTTGAAACAAGAGTGTGTGTTGACAAAATTAATTCAAAGTATATAACTAAATCAAATTTGATGTTATTTATATGTACATCTGTGATTTTGAACACCTAATTCTTTTCTTCATAACCATATATTATTTTTTGACCTTCAAATATTCAGATGATTTTCAAGTTTTTTCTTTCTTTGCACTTCATTTTTTTATAGTAAAATTTTTAAGAATAATAATTATAATTAATAATTTGATAATTAGTAATAATTAAAATTTTAAAACAAAATAAATATTTAGTGCGTGCTTTTGAAGAACTAAAAAGAAAGAAACTGTCTGAACTTAAAATATTCAGACAATTTTCAAGAGTTTCTCCTTTTTTTCACTTTATTTCTTTTTTTAAAAAAGTCAGATTATCCTATTCATGTGAGTATTAAGTTCAAAGTGAAAATGATTACAAATAAAATAGCATATTTATCTGAAAATAATTTATTTCGTGTACAATCATGTTTATTTTGTATTGTTTTATTTCGTTTTAAGAAATAAAAAAAATAAAAAAATCCGGAGTAAATTAAACTGGAACGATTAAAAAGAATAAAAGAAGCTTACAAGAAAATTTGCCATCGGGCAGTCAGTTTTATATTTACAGTTAGTTAAATCCAATTCAGCGTTTGTTGACTTAATGTTCCGAACACGAATAATAATTCAAAATTGCTGTTTTCTTTTATTAATACTGCTTATTTTCCTAAAAATAATATCATATTCTTAATTATAGTCGCAGTTATTAAAATATTAACTTAAACTCTTGAGTACTCGAAGTCATTTTGTTTAAATTCAGAAACGTCGTTTGTTTATTAAAATAACAAGTTTCTATAATTACAACTCTTTTACCGTTCTTTAGCAACACCAAAATTAAACGAATTAGATTTTCAACTATAGATATATTTCCCCTTCAAACATTATGCAATACTATTATAATACCAGAAATGTAATCAAAGCTTCAATACAATCATTAAGTTTGTCAAAAATTGCTTTGGTTGTAATGCATTTTTGCTAAAAAGCAACTAATGACCATATTTATACTACACCTTTCGAAGCGAGCAAAAGAAAAAAATTCTTGAACACAATTGAAGCAAAAATTATAGAGCTACGTAATTATTATTAGAAATTTGTTCGTGGAAGATTTAGTGAAAATAATTTTTTAAAACATATTTCCGCGTAAGTGAGTGAGTGAATATTGAGGCTGTTTTCGGTTAATGTTAAAGAATAGGACCCGAGTTTGTAAAACTTTTTCAGAAATAAAAGAAATGAAAAGTTAAGATGATATTCTGGCTTTATTATCCTTTAGAGAGCAGCAGTTTTTAACATACTTCCCATTTTTAACCGAGTTGATTCATTTTTTCTGGTATAAAATGTTTCGCATTTTTTATCCTATATCTTAATGCTAAAAGGGTTTTGCCTTCACGTATTAATACAAAAAAGAAAGTACTCACTGAATATTTTGAAATTTTTAAAAACACTATATTGTTAACAGAGGTACGAATTATAATGTTGCAAATTTCCATGGAAATTGGATCATTTTTCTGTCTGAAAATGTGCTTCGCGTTTAGTTAGAACTCTTGTACTTTTACCGAAGGCAGCCTTAACGTCGCACTTTGCCGTTACACGAATGCTTTTGGCGACGAACCTTATAATTTTGATCCATGGTCAAGTGACGAGGATGACACCTGCGCTGTCATCCCTACTCCTAACTACCACACCACACCACACCAACGGGAGACATATTTCCGCAATTTAATCCGTAAGGAAATATGTTTTGTATGCCTTTATTAGTGAGGTATTTTTTCCAATGATGAGTTCGGTAAAAAAAAAAGGGGCAGAATGTTTTTCAACTTTTTTTTATCAATTTTTGGCTTCGTACACTTCTGCTAGAGCAGTGATACTCAACCTGCGGCCCGTGGGCCACATGTGGCCCATCGGGCTTTTTTGAGTGGCCCGATCATGGCCCATTGCATTAAGAAATTCAATTATTGGAGAACAATTTACAAAAAATTTAACTAGAAATTCTATCAATCAAGCAAGCAAATGTATCAATTCTGCTGTCAATTTGTTTTTTTAATAGTAGAATGTAAGTAAGAGGCTTCGTCTTAGCTCAAGAAAATAAAAATTATCCTTCAACTCAGTAAAAATTCATAAAAATAAATATGTTTGTTTTTTTTGTTTCATAGAAAAATTAATATAGTGTTAAAATAAAAGCTAAAAATATGAGTTTCAATCTTTTGATCAATTTTTTTTGTCAGTCAAAGTTGCTTTGGTCTTATAGTGTGTTTTTTCCATCATCCGCATGATGCGGCCCACATAAAACAACTGTCATGAGTATGTGGCCCGTGTGAAATACTTATCATGTGTATGCGGCCCGGCAGAAAAAAAGGTGAGTAACTCTGTAATAAGATTTTAAGATATATAAATCTGGAAATTAAAAAAACAACCAATAACTGCTATACTAAAAAAAAATTTAATAAAACATTATTTAAGTGTATTATAGTTTTCCTATAATCCAACCAACACTTTTTTATACCGTATATATTAACTATTCCTTAGAAAACCATGTTAAAAAGATTGTGTAAAAAAATTCATGCGTCATATTGTCACGAGTTCGAAAGAAGTACACAGTTCAATTAAACAAACAATTAGAATTCTAACGCTGGGAGCTGATACAACACTGACTGAAAATCCCCAACTGGCGATGAACTTTTTTATACACCCAATATTCGAGAAATAACCAGTAACTAAAGAAATCTGGTTCATCTAGAACCTAGAGAAACAAACATTAAAAACGGAAACAAAATTCCAGTTTTGGATAAATCTGCCGGGGCCGGGATAACCCGAACCTAGGATTCAGTCCAACGCTCTGCCAACTGGCTATCGGGACTTATAGCAAATTATTTAGCTCTAAAAGAAGTGCGCCCCGCTGTGCAACATAATTCTGCGAGTGACATATAAAATATCCTGAAATTTGCTCGGCGGGAATTAGGAATCAAAGTACATGGACTGTTTTCTCAAGCAGGATCAAAATCTACTTTGTAAGTCACGGCTGCGGCGTATATTCCGAAATATTTTTTTTCGGAGAGACTTTTACTGGAATAAAAAAGATAGCGTATACCATTTGGTGTTTGGAATCGTAACGTCGACGATCATGTCTAGCTCTCAGAGTGTGCACTCGGGCTAGCTGTCGTGATTCTTTTGGCTGATTTAAGTGATGTTATTGTCATCAAAATCGTTAGGTGAATTAAATTTCTCTGTCGTTTCCGCTTCACGACCATGAATAAATAAACGGCGTAAAACCTGTGGTCTCTTGTTTAGCGGTATTTCAAACAAATGGTATTTCATCCCAATTTTTCTTTTCCATTTTTGTCGGCCAAGGTCTTATTGAATAGTCCATTTGTTTGGGGATGATACGCCGTTTTGATCAATGTTACATCGACGAGAGAGGAAACAAGTTATAAAAAATCTGTGATAATGGAGCCATGCCTGAGGACAATTTCTTCAAGTAAGAACTTCGCTATTTCGTACTAAATTGCATATCGTTTAAAGATATTATCCATTTGTTTCCATGAAACTTTGGAAATTAAGGAGATCAATTCCAATGCGATGGAAAGGAGCTGAAATGGGAACTAAACGTCCAGGTGGTCGTTGAGGAACGGATTTTCTCCTTTGGCACTCCCGAAATATTTACCGAACGACATTTCGGTACATTCCCGGCCAGTAAAATCTCATCCTGTCATAAGTTTTCGCGAAACCAAAGGGGCGTCAGAAAGTGCCTTAGTATGTTGCTCGTAGATGTTTAGGAATGACTGGCAACCACAACTTTCCATCTGGATCAAAATTCTTCCTGAAAGGATACCGTCGATAAATCTGAATTCTTCGTTTTTGGATGAGTTGTATTTTAATTTCGCAATACTTTGTTCCATCGCAAGGTTCATACTTCGTGACTGCTAAAAATTTGTCTGATGTTTCCGTTTCCTCTTCCACTGGATTTCTCGAAAGAGCGTCGGCGTCACTATGCTTCTTATTTTATTTTACGTCAAAATCATGCTCTTGAAGTCGGAGGGCCCATCTGCAAGCCTTTTTCCTTTAAAAGCACAAGGAATGATTTAAAAGTAATTGTTTTCCGAATATGTACGGCCGAAATTTGTTGGTAGCCCATACGATAAGACATTTTCTGAAATATTTTTGTCCTCTTCCTAATTTTCTTTTAACAGTCCGAATATATAATACTAAACCGGAGGCTCCTAGGTAGGTTGTTATTATCCACGTTTGACGTATGATCCACCAAACTTGTCACGGAGTTCGATAATTAAACAAACAATTATTTATTCTAACGCTGGGAGCTTTATACAACACTGGACTGAGAACATCCCCAACTGGCGATGAACTATTTTATTCGAGAAATAACCAGTATGCACTCTAAAGAATGATCTGGATTCATCTTAGAACCTAAAGAAACAATACATTAAAAACGGAAACAAAATTCCAGTCTTTGGATTATTCGAACCCGAGATTTTCAGTCCAACGCTCTGCCAACTCGGCTATCGGGACTTATGCGTGTGGCAAAAAGATTTGGATATATTCATATTTTAAAAAATCCTGTAAGATGAAAAATCTCCAAATATTTTCCCCGAAAATATGCAAAAAAGTAATAATAAAATCCGTGTTATTTACAAACCAAAACGATTATTTTTATTATAAAATAATTAAAGTAGTGAACAGTGAACAAGTTAGTCTGTAAGTGTATGCAACATATAAAAATTGAAATTGAAATTAGGAATAAAACTACTGCTCATCACTACTTGATATTACGTGCATATTTATTTTAAACTAAATCAAAAATACTATCATCGGGAGATATGTCAGACATGTCTAACACAACTGTCGGTTTTGATTTAAATGAAGAATTTACCGTAAAATTCGGCGTACAACGCGTACTTTCAATTCAAAAAATAAGATCGAAATTTACGGGTGCGCGTTATGCGCCAGGTATAAAAACAAAAGCTTGAAAAACGAAAAAAAAAGATGCGCATAGAAAAAAATTAGTCTTCTACATAGATCAAAGTACTGTTTCTTTGAAAGGAATAACATTCCTTGAATTTAAAGGTTTCTAATTCTAGAAGTATGTATTTTTTACATAAAGCTTGGAATAACACTTCAAATAAAATAGCTTCAAAATGTAAGAGCATTGCGCACGTGCATTTATGGTTTCGTCGTAAAAAAGGGGGTGCGCGTTATACGGCGAATATAACTAAAATTTAAAAATTGTAGCTTGGAAGTATAGGTGCGCGTATCCATCCTTTTTATACGCCGTATTTTACGGTAATTAATTATTAACGGCCTCGTTTTTAGTTGTTGTTGTTATAAAGTCTGTTATTAGTGGCTGTTTATTATGGCTTCTGTAGTTATTTATATAATTCTTGACATCTAAATACACACAACTTATGATTAATTACTTTGACATAATTGTAGCAAATTTCAAGCCTTCACGAATTAAATCAGCTGTTATATAATTGCTGAACTTCATCTTCGACTTCTTTATTACTATAAACTGTCATAAGTTTGATAAAATCAAGCTCATCCAAAGGGCACGAATTCCTAATTTTTTGAAATTAGGGCTAGAACAAACGTTGGTGTCAAAAAAAAGATTTTGTTAAATTTGCTTACCTTGTTCTTTCAAAATCGTGTTAAAAAACTGTGTAAAAAAGAGTTGGGTGTACGTTTTGTTTTCGTCTAGTGTTAATCTGATGAGTAATTTTTTTCCAATGTAATGCACATGGAAAGTTTGTGTTAGAAATCAGAAACAATCTGTTTCGTCCAATAGTTCCAGACAATTAACCCTTTTGCGGGCCATGGCTCATAGGACTAGCCACATAACAAAAAGTTCTTCTCCAAGGGGGCGGTGGATATTTATTCTATCCACATGCGTTAATTGAAGCTAAAACGCATAAAAATCAAAACAGATGGCAGCACGATACCTTTTTTCATTTCATGTCCTCTGATGGGTAGTTAGAAACAGTTTTTCTCTGTGTAAATCTACAAATTGTGTTTTGATTACTATAAATAAAATTTCTGATCTGTGAAAAAAATTTCGACAAGTCTTAAGTGTACTTTTCTTTCAGCTGAATGAATTGAGCAAATATTCAATTAAAAAAAGTTTTTATTCAGATTAATGGAAAGCTTTAATCTATGGATTGAGACCCTATCCACTGCCTTCATCGAACAGAAAAATGACCTTGAAATTTTCGCTTTTCCTCCATTCGAGAGAGAGAGAAAGCACTTAGAATCACTTGAGAATGTTGGGGGTGGGAAATATAAGCAAACTTCGTTTACAATATGTGGTACAAGATTCTTATAGGTTCGAAAATCTTTCATTGTAGCTTTTCTGTGCGTAACATTGTGCCTTTAAGCAAATGGTTCTACTTGCTTTGAAAAGTTTCACAGTAAATAGTTCATCAAATTTATGAAATAACTAATTTAAATCCCCCAAAATATTACTTTATTTCTAACTTTTTATACTAAAATTAAATAAAATATAAAATGGGTATGTTCAATGTATTTTTAGTAAGTATTCTACGTTGTACAGTTATTCTATTATTATTTTATTACCCTTGTACTTTGTATTTGAATGTTATTCAAATAGTTATTAGCATAAAAGTTAATTTTTTATAAAAAGTTTATTGTAATTTGATTCATTATTTCTCTGTGCTGAAAAGTAAGTTAAACGTCTTAAGTGCGCAGTGGCTATAACGTCTAGCCACCATCCAGGGAAAAAAACCCTTATCAGATATTTTTTTTTGTGACAAAATAATGTTTATAGAGGATGAGAACATTACATTTATCAAGTACTTTATCACAGAAAAGTGTATTTCAGCTTTGTGCCCACGAAAGGGTTAAAATCTATATAATGATACACGTTAAGAGTTCTAGAAATTTTATCCTTCGATTATAAATACTGATATAAATAAGACAAAATATCATTTAAAATTTATCAAATAAAAATAAGGCAAGGAACAGATTTACTGTAAAATAACACTTAGTTTTGTCTTTTCATTTGTTATCAGTTTTATTGCACCATTTTTTTGTCAATCTAATAACATTTTAATTTGTAAACAACTATCTACTTATTATTTTATTGTAATATGTGAAAAATCAATCCTAATACTATTCATAGTCTTTAAATTTTTGTTAATACTTATTAATACATACATTGATAATAGTTATTTTACAACGGTTTCTTTTAATAAAAGCTGTTCCTAATACTATTTTTACCAATGAAAAGTAGTTAAATAGTAAGGTTCAACTTACGAAAATATAACATTTTTGAAATTTTTTTCAGGGGTGTTAAGGCATTTAGTGACTGTATAAGAAATTTGAATAGACAAATGTTCTCTCAAAGGAATATTACTCAAATAATTGCTATAACACATATAAAAAAATTCATTTATATATACTACAAGGAAGAAAATATTAATATAATGTTAAGTGGGAATTATCCATTAGTTTCCTTTTAGAATATTTTACTGAAATGACTGGGTTGAAATAAATGATAAAGAACAATTGAAATTATTTTAGTAATAGTTAGCCTTTTATTTTTTGTAATATATGGAAATAAAAATTTATTTCACATTTCAATTTTCTTAACGGGTATATATATGAGAGGGTAATAAATTGAAAATATCATGAGAAATAGTTTCCATACTGAAGAATTATTATCTTTGAATAAATTTTTATAAAAAATCGGTGAAATATGTTCTTTATTAATAATCTTTTATATCCTAATAAAATTTAAACAAGGCATTTTTTTCATTACTAAGATAACGAAATCAGGTGCCTTTATATTAAAAGTAAAAGATAGTAAAAAAATGGAGAATTCTCTCTGTATACCATGTAAGAAATCCATACACTGACGTTTTATATTAATGCTGAATGGTTTCATGATACTTAGCTTGATTAAAGTTTTGGCACAATAAATCATACTTTTAAATCTATTCAAAAATAATTTTTTTCAACATTCTTTTGCGAGCAAATGCACTAAAATATTTTTAGTTATGATAATTCTTTCTGTTTAAGAAGGAATAATGCACTCTATATCTTTTGTATTTCATCAATTTATTTTCTTCGTTATTTAAAATAAAATGAAAAGAATTGAGAATTTTTTCTCATAATAAATTATCTTCCTTTATTTAAGAGAAGTAATATTAATATCAAAGAAAGTTAATCATGAACCTATAACTAGTTTAATATATTTTTTACGACCTATATTGGTTATTCATTTATCATCAATACTTTTGACATATTTAAA
The DNA here is from genome assembly GCA_019973935.1 of Trichonephila clavipes. Lineage (NCBI taxonomy): Eukaryota > Metazoa > Arthropoda > Arachnida > Araneae > Nephilidae > Trichonephila > Trichonephila clavipes. Next base: position 58,863 of record BMAU01021395.1, on the reverse strand, counting down.
AGTATAAAATTAGCATATAAAAGCCCTTTTTTATAAAAGAAAATGTGATAAAAATTAAAATACGATTTTTTCTATTTATTTTCATTTTTTTTAAAAAAATTCTGTTTTAAACGTCATGGATTTTTTTTCTTACAAGCAATTCTGAAAAGACTCTAGATTATTAAGAATACAACATTATATTTCAATTTTTTCAAATATTATATCAATACAAGCCCTTAAAAATTGATTTGATCTACGGATAATTTTTATGCTTAAAGCCCAGTTATGTATTGTTTGCAAGTGGAAATTTCTTTTATTTTTAAGGCTTCACAGTACCCTTTTTCAGCCATTATTTTACAATTTTAAAAAAATACGAAATTTGAAGTTTTTCAAGTTTTTATAAAATATTCAATTTTTAAAATTTGTAGTCATTTTAAGTGATTTATGTTTCTTGCATTATTGGGAACCAAATTTAGTATGGATTTGAAAATCTGTTCCCTTGTTGATTTTAAATATTTATTTTTCTAGCTAAACCTGGAAAAACACGAAAATTTTTAAAATATTAATTTCAGCATTTTTTAAACAAATAATTAGAGATCACATACCTATATATATAGACCTATATAGACTTTTATATATATATAAATCCATACTAACTTTAACAGAACATATGTTTGGGAGTATATAGAAAAAATTTCAAGACTCAATCTTGAGCAGAAAAAAAGCCTTAGGTATTAGAAAACACTTATATATTTAAAATTAAGTCTTAGGAAAACGTATTTAAAATTTGTAAAGGCATAAAACAAAAACTTGTTATGCACGTAAAGCTCTAATTTTTTAATATGTTGTTTCCCAATTTATTTTATACTTTAAAAGACTATTTTAATTAAATATGAATGGATTTTTTTAAATTCAAAATTTATCTGCATAATAATAATAGCATTTGTTAGGACGACAAGTTATTCAGCTTTATCTTAACCTAATATTTTCACATAATATTGAAACTTAATGCATTTGTATACACAGTAATAATGCTACTAACCTAAGTTAAAAATAGCCAGGTTTGCACATAAAATTTAATTTTTTTCAGTCTTAAATTGGGGTAGTTGAGCAAGTTTGAGTATTTATTGCACGACTTTAAAATATATAATGTAGTACAACAGTATGTTTACAGTAATGGAGTTTGGTACATGATGGAAATATTCGGTTTTACTGCAACATATATATTCAGAATACTTGTATTGCGCGTGCGCGTGGAAGTCAGTGCCAACTGAGGGCGTATTTGATTTATCATCTTCAGTATTTTTCCCTCCCTTCTAAGTATTGTTTCTCACATCAATCGGAGAACGCTTTCGTCATGGCATTATTTCAACTGGAAACAATTAATGATGAAGCCTCTGAGTTATATAAACTCTTTATTAAAACAAAAATTGGCCTAGAAGTCAAACTGAATTAAGTAACTATGAGAAATAAAAAAACTCAAAATATAATCAAGATTAAATTATTTTAGTAATGATAACTGAAATTAATAATTATTTCACACTGAAAGAGGTGATTGTACTCGAGAATATATTTTTTATTACTTCAACTTTAGAGTGGAAAAATGCTTTAAAAAACAAAACCTATTCTTAGAAATCTTCAAACATCTGAAAAACTAATTTGTTATCAGATCTGAAATTTGGCGGCAATATGCACAATGGTATGGGTCCCAAGAAAACGCAAAATGATTTTTTCGGTATATTTGAGATTTGTAGGGTATTGTGTGTGTGTAGTAGTCTTAAATAGATAAAAACTCTTATGTATTTTTTTAACAAAATACACACACAAAAAAAGAAGGAACATATATTAAATGATGTACTGAATTAGAATATAATAAAATAAATGGTTAATTTTGTTGCATATGGGTAATTTAATTAAAATAACATTAACATTGCTTAAGAGTTTATTGATGGACATATTATAATTTTGACGTAGCGTAAAATGTTAACAGCAACATTTAAACTAGTACCTAGTTAAAAAAAGTTTTATACTATGACAAATAAACGGAGTTTTTTTCCCAGGTATAGAAGTTTAAGTTGGCATTACTATCCAAGATGGAGACCGATTTTACAGCTGTCAAGTGATTTATTCTCAGTTTGGTTTGGCAATTTATCATGAATAGACTCACGCCTGAACAACGCTTTCAAATTGTGCAATTTTATTTCGAAAATAATGGTCGATTTTCATAAGCGAATTTTGTTTAGCGATGAAGCGCACTTCTGGTTGAATGGCTTACTTTAAATATGCTTAGGGTTTTGAATAGATTCAGGGATTTTAGAGAAATGTCATATATTCTATATCATATGTTCTAATTGCCTCATTCTATCTTGATGTAAGTATGGAGACTGAGGTGCCACTCAAAATGAAAACCTCGTCATCTGAGCGTGTGTCACGACGGAAACATTTCCTCCTTTATTAAAATTGGTTGATTGTCGTATTTTATTATAACCGTATCTGCATTTTTTATATAGAATGTTAAAACAGAACGTATGCCGAACGCAATTACGTAAACAGAAACGTTAAAAAAACCCTGCTAAATCTATTGGTGCCAATGATAAAACATTTTAGGGTTGTACAATCTTATTATTTCAGTTTATTGTGTATGTAATAATGTATTACCGTGTTTTCTCACACACATGTTTTTTGTTATTTGGTAAGAATAATTTTTTGAACAGTAAAGTACATTTGAGCAAACGAAAACAAATTCCTGATAATGACAAATAAGTCTATGATAATAAATAGATTACAGTACAGTCCCGATAATCCGAACAATATCGGACCGACCCCTGTTCGGATTACGTGATTGTTCGGATTAGCCGGAGTAACAGCGAAATCACTATTTGAACCGGGAGTACGGGTCTATTGTGTCTATGTATTTTGTCGTAATGTGAGCGTACGCGTCCGCTTTTCTGCCGCGTGAACTGTACTCCCAATCCTCGACGCGTGTGTCCTCCCTCCACCACTCCTAACTTAGTGTGTCAGTGTGACTGCGTGTGCGTGTGCCCGTACTGTTGGCCGTCAGTCGTTCCGCGCTCGTTCTATACTCGTCTGCTTTTGTCTCTGTGTTAATAACAGTGTTACAGTGTGATATTCTACGGTGAAAACAGTTTGTTGTGTGTTTTGGACATTTGTCTGTGATACAGTGTACGTAAACAGATTGTTATGGCGAGTAAGCGTAAACACTCAACACTTACTCTTAAAGACAAACTAGAGGTTCTAAAGCGTTTAGATAAAGGTGAAGGTGTGACAAAATTGGCTACAGAGTTTAACGTTGGCAAAGCATCAGTTGGAGACATCAATGAATGGATGGAAGAAGACGGGAAACAGCCGAATTTCTGACTGATGACGACATAGCTGCGGCAGTGACTCAAGAGCTAATGGAGGAGGAGGGAAGTGACGACGAGACGCAATGCAATAAGAAGGACGTGGTGCCACATGCAGACGGCGCAGCTGCCCTTGACCTTGCCCTGCGCTACTTAGAGCAACAGCCCGACACTACACCAGCTGATGTGTTATTTATGAGGCGCTGGCGAAATTAATCATCGAAAAGACAGTCTTCGTTGCGTCAGAAAAAAATAACTGAATTAATGTTATAAGGTGCTTGTTCACTACATTATCAGTACTGTACTGTACATATTTTATGTTTAATCTTATGTTGTACAATTTTTCATACTAAACATTAGTGTTCTGTTCTGTGGTTTATTCCATTTTAAAATTTGTACCATAACTTGATGTACAGTGCGTGAATATTAAATAAAGAACTGTTTTGAATTAAGGTTTACACTGTTTTATATTGAAATATTCACCGATTTTTTCGTCCTTAAAATTATAAAAAATTTTCCGCGGAGCCGTTCGGATTAACCGGATGTTCGGATTAGCCGTGTTCGGATTAGCGGGACTGTACTGTATTCCCATAAAATTAAGAAAAAACGTTTTTATCACCAATTTTATTTATTTTATGTCTAAATAAACTAAAATAAATAATTACATGTCAATATTTACTCTTAGCCATCTTACGGCCCTATAAGGCTTAAATATGGGAGCCGTATTGGCTGTTTGAACCGGAATATTAAATGAAGCAGAAACAAATAATGGAATATTTGAGGGATAAAAAGGATGGTTTTTGGTATCATCGATATATATTATTAAATTCAATCTAATTGGATATTAATGTGCGGCATGTTGCTCCATATTTTAACTTCAAGAAAAATTCATGATTCCAAATAATCTCATAACATACTCAATATCGCTTCTGTATTGCTTCTCATTTCTGAAAAATTCATTTAGTTATTCCAAGACTCGTCTCAAAACGATAGAACTCACACGAGATTTCTCAACAACAACGAATTCCCCAAGAGCCCATTCACAATAATTTGAAAAATGGCCCTCATTCAAGAGGCCACTTCACCTTTCAAATATCCGAGTCACTCCAGCAAAATTACCAACAGAGATTTTGTGAAGGTGTGTCGTTGGCAGATAAGGCCCTTTGCATAAAATTCTGCCAGAGTTTTGGATGCAAACAAACTGTAATTGCTTTTCCGAAAAGCTGCGCTCTCAAAATAAGGGAAAATCGTCGCCTTGAGCCCCTCCAGCTTCATATGACGGTCGAAAATGATTCAAAAGCTTGCTGTAAATGAGAGGAATTCAGTGTTATGGGAGGGGAGACTACAGGGAATTCATTAGGTGCAATGCACTCTCCATAGAAAGTTTGGATTTATTCTAATTAGGTATGCTATTCTGAGTGTAGTTAGGGTTTCGTCTGGTTGGGTGAGATAGTATTTGGCGAGGATTTCCCACTCTAAACTATCTTTCGGCGAAATGGAAAAGAACTATATTTACTTTTTGAAGATTTGATTTTTTTATTTAATAAAATAAAATAAACGAAAAGCGAAGGAAATTTAACTTTTGCAAAATTGGATTGGGAAAAAAACTTGATTTTAATGCTTTTTTGTTGATATAACCATGAATTTTCTCTTTTAAAAAGAAACTGGTGAAAATACTTTTATTTATTGCAATACCTTAACCTAATGATATATTCAAATATTTTCATATTTTAAAAGTATATTTAAGATTTTACAAAGTTAAATTACTTATTAGTAAATTTTTTTAATAAAAAATATAATATGGATAGAAGAACTATGTAAGGTAATTCGGAGACGACGCCAGTTGAGGGAAGATGCTAGTGTGTTAATAGTACTTCTATGCGTTGATAGATGGCAATTTTGAGCTACTTGTGTGAAGAGTTTGGTCTGACATTGAGTATGGCTAGTGAATTTATCTGAATGAATGATCTATAATCTGCCTTATTTTTCTATCTTGTGAGCATTTAAAGTGGTGAGTAAAACTTCTATAATATTCCGTTCCTCACATTTAAAGTTTATAAACGTATTTGGTATTTTAAATAAGATATTAGAAATATAAGTAAGTTACGCATGATGTTACACATACGATGCATGAAGAAACGGCCATAACACTGCAGCAATAAAGCAAGAAGCGTGTGGGGCATCTGCTTCCTATACTTGGTGGAAGACGCCACATGGTTCAGAAATAAATTAAATGAATTAAATTTTTTTGTTTTCATTTTATAACACTGTATATTATCGTATAAAAATAACTACAATTAATAATTAGGCTAGGAGGATGATACAGGCGATCTCCATAGGACGTGAATGTGCAGGGCTGAAGTCGACTACTACTTCAGCCTACTGTAGACCGTTCAGCAGGAAAATTCATTTTTAGCAAACTAATTATGAAAGAATTAAATTTTTTTTTTTTTTTTTAATGTTATTGTTATTTTACATTTAATTTAGTAATGTTTGTCTTATTTTTTATTTACTGTGGTGTTGTTGCATTTTGCTCTATGACTGGTGGCATCTTCCCCATATATACGGGGAAGATGGCACAATTAAATGAATTTATTTAACATTAAATTTCTTATTTATTTTCATACTGAGAAGAGAATTAACTTGTATGCGTAACCAATTAAATAGTGAAAAATAAAGTGTACTTTTCCATGTAAAGTGTATTTTTTCAATGTACTAATCGAAAAACCCTTAACTGTTGCAACTCTCTCTTCTCGATTTACTTCATGTATAATTTAAAAACATGGTTAAATTAATTTTTTTATTATTATTTATATATTATTTTTGAAATTAAGGAGTATTGTTAATAATTTTAAAGAAGTATTAATCATTTTAAAAGGTACAGTTTCTATTAGAATTTTACCACTAGAACTTGTATTTATTTAACTTGAATTCAAATAAGTTTCAAGGCTAATTAAAATAGTGTTACGTTAATTGAAATCAATGCATATATTAATTGATTAACTGTGCATAAATCATTGGGAATTTGGTAAAACTCGATAGAAAAACTTACTTCATGCAACAAAGTTGAAAACTTTTTTAATATAAATTAATACATTACACAATAAAAAAACAACCAAGAAAAATTATGTAATTTACATAAATTTTTATAAAATTATTTAAGTACAAAGTGCTTAAATTTATTTAATGAATTTTCATAAGAATTCATTGAACAAAAGTCACGACAGAATAAAGTGATATTGACATAACGTACAAAATTAAGAAAAGAGCTTACTTAAAAATTAATGTTTGAAATAAAATCCTAATTCGAGTTTTATAAGCATTCGATTAAAAAAATATGAAAAGGGTAGCATATAATACTTTACACAAAATTCGCTTAAAATTGATATTATTTTAACAGTCAAAAGTAAAATTTACTAAATAAAACATTTATTTCTTATTTATATGATAAACAGATAATAAGATAAGACTAGATCAAACGATATTTAAAAAAAAAAAAAACTGTACAACGTATGCCTAATTCAAAATCTAATGCTGACTAAATGAACAGCATTTCAGATTATCAAGGTTGAAAAAATATTAAATTTTGATGAAAATATATCACTTTTTTCAAAAAGAATAGGATAAATAAGGTAATTGATATTCGAAGTAAATAATAATCTTTCCAGAAATTTATTTATATCCTTTCTTTTCTAGGTAAAATATTTCATATTTCCATTCTCAGTAATTTTCAAAATTGTCTAATAGTATAAACATCATAAATTCTTGCCCGTATATTTATTATCTTTCATTGTAACAATACGCATTTCGAATATGGAGCAAATTTCGTATGATGTTTCGAAAGATTAAAATCAGACAGGAAAAATAGCAAAATTCAGGCATGTATATTAACCGAATTTCACTATAAATAAGAATTTGGTATTTATAAAAGAGCAATTTGATCCTTTAAAATACCTATACATAGGATAATATTTAAAAATTTAATTTACGAAAATTTTTTTGCACTTGTATAATCCGTGATTATTTTCTGGTTCACAAAAATACTCACTAACAACTACGTGTCAGTTCCATACTTAAATTACTTTAACAAGTTGCTCAGAAGGGTTATTTTTTTATTTGCTAATTAACATCACATTTTTTAGAAAAAAATAATATAAAGCTTATTTAATAACTGTTTTATTTGTTAAACGTTAAATAATAACTTAATTACTCTTAGAAGTAAGCTAACAATGTTTTTAGGCAATATGATTAAAAACAATTAAAATTTTTATTGAAACCATGTACAATGTGCAAACCATTTTTAATATACGTAGTTATAACAAAACATATAAGTACGTATTGCAACTGTATTGACGACATCACACTGGTGTGCAAAAATTAAGGACGAAGTCGAAACATTAGCATATCAGTTGAACGAAGAGGCAGAGCGGACAGAAAGACCAATCAGGAGATTAAGTATGGTGATGTACGGTAGCACATGCGAAGATATGCAGGTAGACGTAATGGGGGAGTGTCTGAGTAGTATAAAGCATGTTGTCGGTGTAAGATCAGTATTTCTGGCAAAGAGATTGCACGCCGTATAGCAGTTAAAATCACACCGAGTTGCTGCCTCAGCGAGAAATGGCGAATAATCAATCTGTTAGACGACACATCTGGATGCTTTTAACCGAGGTCGCGAATCATTGGGAAGTTGGAGGAAGGCCGCAGTGTGACAAGTGTGGCTGCAGAGTTTGGAATTTCTCACAGCATCGTTTCACGACTTTGGAGACAATTTCAAACTACAGGAACAGCTATCCGGGGGTTCAGTAGTGGTCGTCCACGAGGAACCACACCCGCAGATGACCGGTACATTGTCTTACAGGCCAGAAGAAACAGGCGGCAGACAGCGGAAGAAATCTCTAGACACACGACACAGGCGACTGGACGACCGATATCGCGTTTTATCGTGGCCAGAAGACTGCACGGTGGTGGTCTGTTTGCACGACGCCCTGTACGGTGTGTACCTTTAACGCCTGCCCATCGGAGAAGGCGTTCTCTGTGGTGCCGGGAACACCGGAATTGGAGAGACAATGAATGGGGACGAGTACTCTTTACAGATGAGAGCAGATTCAGTTTGAGTAGCGATTCTCATCGCATACACATCTGGAGAGAGCGGGGAAGCCGCAATCATCCCTCGAACATCATTGAAAGGGACAGGTATGGAGGTCGCGGTGTTCTCGTTTGGGGAGGCATCATGCTTGGTAGTCGTACAGACCTTCACATCTTCGACGCAGGTTCAGTCAACGGGACCCGTTATTGCAGTGCTTCTCAAACTTTCAATACTGGCGCCCCCCTTTTCAATCACAATTTTTATCGCGCCCCCCTTATACATTAATAATCCACTAAATGCAATAATAATGCACTTTGACGCTAAAGCTACAATACGAGATCTTAATTATAAACCATACAAATGAATAACATAAGTATTAAATTTTGTACACTACTTTTAAGAAAAATAATAAATTAATTAAGTATTAGGATAATTATTATGTTATTTTTCCTTTCTTTAATTTTTAAATTGAACGTATTGCAAAATGCGGTGACTGCTTAGAAGACAAAATATGGATATCTGCTAAATATAGAAAAATAACTCAGAGGGTCAATTTCTAATCATAAGCATTCCTTATAAAAACTTTGCTTTGTAAGACAAGCCCATGGAAGTCGTTAATACTTATTAAACTTGTTCTTAATTTAGTATTGATTAATTAGTTATAAAAAATACTCTGTGCAGCACTAATACATTAAAAGTATACCGTTCGAAGTACCCGCTTTTTGCAGGAATTCATTTATAAGAAAATAAAACATTCTTGATATAATACTTGTATTGTAAGGAAAGTAAAGCCAAGTGCACGACAATGTTTACAAAAATGTAAAATGTTTTTTTAAAATGATTGCTCAAATTATAATTAATTTTAAGCAAATTTTAATTTTAAGCCTAACAGAATTAGTATTTATAATTGATGTTAAATAATGAACAATAATATAAAATTACGATGAAGAATTATCGTATTATTTTTAATATTTAAAGCAAAAAGACTTCATGTTTTAACCTGGTAACAGGCGCGCAATCGATACGGTCGAGCGGAGTTATTGAGTCACCCCAATCCATTTTTTTATAATTATTTTATTCTACACGATACAAATCGTTATTCCAGTGAATAATTTAATTAAGAGAAAGTTTACTTACCTACTTTCAAGGACTTTCCAATTTTTCTTTGGTAACAAATAAACAGTTTTGCCAGAATTAACAATTTCGTGATCTTTGTCTCCCGCGCGACCACTTCCGGGTAAAAAGTGTATTCATTATGATAATACGTATGTTACTGGTAAAAACAATTCTTATGCTTTATATGTTTGAGAATACTCATCTTGATCTAAGTCTTGGCCAAGTAATTCATCAAAGTGTGTGCTTTCCGTGGTTTTCCAAATATCATAAAACTGTTTTGCATGGAAAAAAGCGCAACAGAGGAACACATTACTTACAACTTCTTTAAATGAGAAATAAGAGAGGGGTCATAACTAACTGTCCAAATAACTTACAAGGTCAAACAAATTACAGCTATAATGTGCAGTATTTCAAAAATAATGACAGTGATGAATTTTTTATGTTCCTAAATTTTTTCGATTCTGGATCTGGGATCTGTTTTTTCTCTGAAAGAGTAGAATGTTAGGTTTAAGAAAGAAAACGTAATAAAAACTCTCTCATCATGGGATTACAGCAAATTATATAAAATATTTTTATTTGGTCATAGGATCAAAAAGAGCTAATTAAGTATTGAATAATTTCTTTTTGATGATTTAATATCGCCTATAACTTATATCAGAGTAAAAGTGCATTTTTTAATATGTCTGAAAGTATTTTGTGTTTTAATTCATTCCAGTAAATAAATTATTTTTTAAATCTTTTATTTTCGATATACTCGCGCCCCCTCACAAGGTTATAGCGCCCCCCAGGGAGGAGCGCTTCACAGTTTGAGAAACACTGCGTTATGGTAACGAGATTCTTCTTCCATACGAGCGTCTTTTTTTAGAGGCGCTATGGGTCTGCAGTTCTTTTCATGGACGACAATGCACCGTGTCAATGCACAGTAGCTGCCGAACAGCTCTTAGAGAGTGAGGATATTGAACGTATGGATTGCCGGCACGATCTCCGGATCTCAATCCCATCGAGCATGTATGGGATTTTTCTAGGCAGACGCTTGGCAGCTCGTACTTTACCACCAGTAACGATTCGGAGCTTCGATTGGCGCTGCAAGACGAATGGGCAGCAATGCCTCAACAACTCATTGACACCTCATTCTCAGCATGGACAGACGTTGTGAAACCCGCCTTTGCAGTCAGGGGAGATCATATTCCCTACTAAAGACCGGATGTTTCTGGCTGGACACCCATCGCAGGAATGTTTCGGCCTTCAGTCGCATTGCGCTCCATGCTACTTTTTCAATCAAGCTTCTTTTTATCCCTCTGATTTCTGTTTTAGTAAGTGTTGCTTACATTACACATGTCCTTACGTATTGGGGATCTTACGGTATTAAATGTGTTGATTTGGAAAGCTTTCGTATAAAGTTATATTGAAAAAACCGTCTCGTCCTTAATTTTTGCACACCAGAGTATATGAAACGAAGCACATAGTTTCTAATCTAACACGCACGACATATGTGTGAAATGGAGGTTGTCAATTTAGCGAGTTATTTTGAACGTTGGCATTATTGCGATAGTACGAAAATACTAGTATGTATATATTATTTCTAATGGGCTTGGGATTAGTGTTTTACCATTGCAGATCTAGTACATTCACCGGGGTACCAAAAATATTACTAATTATACTTTTAGTATTACTTTTTGGAATCTGTCTTCTTTTTTTACCTGTTTACTCTGCTTTTGCATTATTAGTTACGCTACTAATATTCTTTCCAAAAATTATTTAAAAACAATTGCTTTATTGCTGAATTTGGGCCATGCTCATTTTTACTCATAGTTATGAAAAATTTTATTTGTTGTTCATATACGTAGGTTTAATTGTCGTACCTAAAAATGTATTAAACAACAGTAATATAAATGAAATATGGATTTTTAAATATATTTATCTATTTCTCTTTTTGTAGTAGGTGTTTCGGAAATTGTTATTACCGCATAATTAGTTAAGATGATAGTACCTGTTGGCAAGACTAAAAGATAGATTGCATTCATATAAGTTATTAAAACTATAACATAAGTACAGGTTAAATATGTCGAAACTAAAAGTCCTCACATTGGCTTGGGGGGAAGTTAATTGCTATTTGTTAACGTTTTGATATAACCCTTTAAAACAAAACTCGCAAATTCGTGCTGGAACATTCCACCTTCCAGGAGGGTTGCAATTTTTTAATTATTTTTTCTTGTGTCATTGGAGTCAGTATAGTGTTAACAACCCCCAAAAAATACAATATTCAAAGATAAAAATTTCTCGAGTCTTAAAGGGAAAAGTATGTCTAACCTGGGCGAGCTGGGTATTGAAGTGATGCGACTAGACGAGAGCTATTGGCAATGAATTTCATAATTTCGAATCACGGTTAAGTGAATAGGATGGCACCGAAGCTTTAAAATTTAATGTTCATTAACACATAAAAAATAACATTACAAAACATAGGAGAAAAAGCTCTTCACTCTCTTAACATCCACAGCACACCAAAGTGAGGACTTTGAGCAACGACAGATTTAACGTGTATCAGTTCCTATACGCAGCGGATCTTTAATGACGTTAGAGCTTGAACTCATGATACGCCGACCGTGAGTTGATAACCATTATCACTAGGCTACAACGGTTACCGCTTAGTATGGAAGTTAGGAGAGTGCGGTGATGGCTCAGGTTTAATCTTCACTCCTTGATCTTGGTTCAAAATTAAGAGTGTCACAAATAGTTCTCGTGTTGCTTTATAGTGTGATGCTAATAAAGATTCACTCCATAAAATGTTTTTGTAAAAGAAAGGAATTTAAGTGTTCTTTTGAATCATAACATTCAGAAGTAGTAACTGAAATGAAATTTCCTTTAGTTCTTTAATTAATACTGTTGCGTTTATCGGGTTCGTGGATTTTATGCTACCAATCCCAAAGAGCAAGCCAGTTTTTTAAAAGCGATGAAAAAGTATTATTGAAAACTAATCCTTAAAAATACAGGATACAGCTGTAAAATTCGAAATACTAAGTCCCAGAAGGTTCTCAGTCTTTATGGTGCTCAGACGCAACTAACAGTGACTAAAAATACGTAATGTTAAAGTTTATCCCCATAAGCAATTTCTAGAGAATGAACTCTTCAACGGCTCAGTTTACTGAAGAGACTGCTATTTATAGTCTGCGCGGCTGCCTTCCAGCTCTTTCTCAAAAATCCGCTTATTTTATAGATCGTGATGTTAATGGATTCTACAGTAATTTACAGAAGCGTCCATATGATATCCAAGTCACCAAATTTATTCCCTAAAAATGATGCCAACTTGGTTGTATTACCAATATTTCGCCAAGTATTTATTGAAACACCATTTTAATGTAAGGGCAAGAACGCAAGCAACGTCGTGTGCCTGCAAATATTACAATTACTTTCATAAAACAAATATAACAGAATGTAATGTTAACGTATTAAACATCCAGTTATAAATTATTTACACTATCTTAAGCTTCAATTACATAAAATTCCTAACTATACAGCGAAACATCTTCGTGACGTATAAAAATTAACAAGTAGCATAGATAAAAATTCATTTTTATTCATTAATAAATTTCATTTACGACAAAGTATATATTTTTCGTTGGAAATGTTTTCCTCAGAATCATAATTCTAGACAACGATTTATACGTTTTCCTAAATATAAATTCAAGTAAAATTTCTCGTATTCTTAGAATAAATTCAAAACCAAAGAAAATAATCTTTTCATTTTTTTTTTGCATTTCAAACTAAAATTTCTTTTATAAAATGACACATTGTTATATATAACTTATTTTAAAATTTATACTACATATTACGATAACAAGAACAGAATGCTACTAAATTTCTGTAACTTAGTTTAATGTTTCTCGAAACATTTCAGTAAACCAAATATTGTGGAGGCTTTGTTCGTATATTTTGAGATATATTTTTCGCATTATCAGAACCCGCAGCTTCTAATGCACTTTTGATATATATTCAAGTTTTTTTTTTACCGACTAACTTAAATGAACATCTTGCGTGCTTCTTAGCAATATTCAACAAGATCGCATGTTCGCGGTGCTTCTTCCTCAGCATTATGGTATATCCCCCAAAATGAATTGCGTATCATAACTATTTATAATATAAGAGCAGACCATTATTTCTAGAATGTAACTTCTTATGCATCATTCAAAATTCCATCTTTCGCGCAATATTAAATGATGGCAGTAAATTTCCACGGAGGGTGTTGGAACGGTTATGGTAGGCTATTAAAAGATTTAAGATACTAAACAATGCTCATTTTTGTTGTATTACAAAGTACATGGTTTAAGTTAATGGAAGATATGTATTTTTAAATAGTAAATTAGTTCGCGAGTATCACTAAAGAACAAAGGATTAATAACAAAATTTATTAGTTACTTCTAAGAATTTGAGTAAGGTTTATTTAAAGAAACGATTTTTATTCGCAGATTTGCTCCTATCTGTTTTTTTTATAGAATTTAAATTATATATAGAATAATAATTGTTTAATGTATCGTTTTACATTGTTTAATGTATCGTTGATTATATTTTAAGAGAGAGTATTGCTCTTTTAAAGAGCTTCAATCTATGTGATCAATATTTTAATATTAATTTTATATGTTACAAATAGGAAATCCAGACAAAATTATGATTTTTTTTTTTTTTTTTTACAGGTTTGTTATCCACGTTAATAAAAAGCCGAAGAGAGGGGCTTTTTTTGGGCAGAGAGCCCTATTTGATAAAAAAAAAATATACATGTCACTTCTCCAACTTTTGGAACAAGCCAAAAATATGAAAAGCTGAAAAAATGTCAGTCGTAGAATTATTATGGGATTTTTACACAAATAGCAGATAACTTATGCGAATCTGAACAGTGGAATTTAAACAATAGCGTAATCTATAAGACAGAAGTATTAAACTCTTAGGTTTTATTATTAATTAACTTTTTAACAGGCCATAAAATCAATCAGTGAGTTAATTAATTTTACAGATTCTGCAATCAGCTATATTATGTATAAAAGAAAAACAATTGACTTGAAACACTTAATTTTGAATAGTCAGTACTTCCTTACTGTGGCTTTTGAATCTGTAGTTTTTTTGCCAAGTTATTTATTAGGAATAGTTATTAGGTGCTTACAAAGTTAGGTTGTTTTAGGTGCTTATATACTTAATTTTGAATGATATTTTTATTTTATTTTATTTTTAATAGAAAACATTTGTTCACTAACATGTTGATCCAGACTTGCAACAATATCTGGCAACTAAATTGGGCTACTTCGGAAAATTGCTTGTTGGTAAAAATTTCCGAAATTCAATACCATTTGATTCGTTTACATTTGAATTAATTTTCTTATATATTCTTTTCAGAATAGTATGCTGTTGTAGGTCAATAATTCCAACTGAAGTTTCAGTGGGTAACAATCATAGACTTTCAAGAAATTGAAAAGTAATTTATGAAAAAAATATTCTTTTTATCATCTTGAAAATCACACACACACACACACAGCCACTGAATGAATCCTGTGAAATATATATTAAATTTTTAAATTTATCACTGTTCGAGACAAAAAAAAAAAGTTTGTTCGCAAAAGAAGATGTATGACCAAATAGAGTAGAAAAAATACAATTTTTCTGCTTAATCAAAAATTTAAATTATTTAAGTGTCCCGTATTATGGGTAAGAAAAGCAAAATGCCATAGCTAGTCTTCATTCATGAGTAGCAAACACTCACTGATCACTTCATTGTTTCTTTGTGTTGTTCATTGTTCACACACGCGCACGCGCACGCACACTCTTCATTGTTTTCTTCCAGATATTAAAACAGACTCCCTCAAATTCCTGAAGCTCACGAATGCTCTTCCTTTGGAAATCCAGCACATACAACAATGAATATTATTCTTTACAAGATAATTTTCCATTGTAATTCAATTAAATAAGTGTACTTAAAGTAAATTTTTGAGGGTTTTTTTTGTCTCAAACAACCGCATTTCAATAAAATTGTACAAAAAAATGTTATTTATTATTATTTTTTCAAATGTTTTAATCTCTCAACAAGTTTTGTTGTGCCTTTGTTACAACTATGCCATGCTACACCGTGGCACCACGCCGCGAATCGGCCACCCCTGATATAAAGCCTATAATGTATATTCATTTTGGAATTTGGAAAAAAAATATTTAAAAAGAAACTTATTATGGAGAGGGATTCTGGTAAACAAAAATAAAAACTAGAGAGGAATTAAAAACCTTAATTATTTGAGGTTCTTTAAAACAACTTCAATATACTTATAGGATTAAAGAAATAAATTTTTTGGACACTTTTCTTTAAAATTTTTGAATTTTCACCCTTTAAATTTGTTCTCTTGCAAAAGAAAAGCCACAGATTTTGAAGGAGGTATAGAAATTGATTTTTTAGATCAATTTTTTTTAAACAAAATTCTGTCGAATAACAGGTAAATAATAATTAAATAAACGTCAATGAAAATAGGTAGACTTTAGAGTAAAAAGAATTCAAGAATAGAACAAGAATTAAATGAAATAAGTAACCTTTTGAATATTTCATGAATTCTACATATGAAGCAGAAAAATAGAATGAAGGTAGAATTAGGAGGGAAATAGAGAGATTTAAATTCAATTTAAAATAGAGATGTGAAGCATTTTGTTCTGAGAACAGGAAATTTGCTTGGATTTTATGTTTTTAAACTATAAATGTCTTTCTCTTCTATATTGAATGCATATTAATGAATAAAACATTAGAGCACATGAAAGTCTAAAAAGAGAATGAAATAAAAGCAAATATTTAAAAAATAATGTGAGTGACAAATAATTACAGTAATTATTTAAGTAATCAACACAAATTAGCTAGTCTTTATTTTACGTTTAATAAATACATACATTTAATATGGGGTATTTTGAGTAAATCATAATGTGAATTGAAAATTAAGTAATCAATTTTATGATATATACATTTTTTCTTCTCCTTTTTTTACTACTCTTCGTAAATTGAATTCATTAAAATTTCTATCAAACATGTTTAAACCGAACAAAGAAGTGAAAAAAAGGAATGAAGCGATTATCTCCCTGTAATCTTAATTTACAATACAACAATATTCACTTTGTTTTTTTTTCATTTAATTTTTAATGAAATTTTAATATCATTTTAAAAAATATAAGTAAACAATCATTCCATAGCTACAGAAAAGTTGTTTTCAAGTGTTAGAAAATAGTGCCCAATCTGAAAGAATTTTTTTAACAGAAAAATAAGTACCTAAATATATTTATCATATTCTGATTTCCTTAATATATAGAAAGAAGTATATTTTAACGGAATTTTTAGTTTTTTAAAGATGCATTTTAACCTATTTACATTATGTTTTAATATTTATTTAATAAATTTTAATACAGCTAATTTTAGATAATTTTTATCTTTTAATGAAGAAAGTAATACATTAGTTTTAAATCTTGAAGACTGGCTAGTGTGAATGAGAACTTGTTAAAAAGTAATGGATACCAAGAAAATTTATTCCAATAATGAATTTTTTTTAAATTAAATAGTGGTGCTTCAGTCTGAATACTATTCTATAACATTAGGTAAAATTAAAGAATAATTTTGCAAACTGTTAGGCAAAAATTCAAAATTTTCAAATTTCTACTGTATAAAAATGCGTTAAAGTTGTTTTAAGGTATCTGAAATCAACATAAGTAATATTTATAAATGTTAAAGTAACAAATTTGTTTTCATTATTATACAGCACAAACATAATAATTTAGTCTCACGTAATACTTTTTAAATATCATTTTATAAAAAAATAGAATAATAGAATAATTAAGCCTGTAACTACTCTTATTATAATTAAGTGATTGTACTAAGCAGAAGCGCCCTCTAGGGATCACTTATCTTCAGTAGAGACCAGGTGAGAAAATAATGCAGTCGCTGTGAAAAGCTGTCCATATTCTTTGACTATTATTTTTTTTAAAAATATGTGTTGCCTTTGTGTAACCTTACTTAAGTTTATAAATAACTGTTACGCTAAAGAAAGGCTTTATAGTACTTAATCCCAAATTTACTTCCAATTAGTTTAATTTCTAAGCCCCAACGTTCTACAAGTCAAGTATACCGAATATTACTTTGTAGTTATTTTAAACTTTCTTTGCAAATATCAAATTAACGCTGTTTTTCAAAATTAATCTATAAAATAGCTTAAATAGGATGCATAAAATGGAAAAGTATGTGGATATCTGACCATATGAAAGGTATAATTTCACATCTTTTATTCCAAATACATGATAAACACCAAGCACAAAAAATGCTCATTGAAATTCTGGAAACTATAACACCCTGTTTGGGTGGTATGGATTAGCATTACAAAAACTGTTTTTTATATGAAGGAGAAAACAACTATTGTGCATTAACAATGGATGAAAAATAAGAATTCACCTGCGGCTTTAGAAATCCTTTTTTTCATTTATTTATTTTCTTAATCTATCGTATTTCTATCTCTCTGGGGAAGCAAACTTTCCTAAAATGCCACAACTTCTTATGGAAATTTTCGGCTTACGATGGAAAGTGATGTAGATTCCTTGTACAATCTTCCATTTTATTCTACAAGATAAAAATGGTTTTTTCCCACCACATCCGTTTTTCTTTTATCCTTTATCTGTTGCATCATACGCCTGCGTGCTTCTCATTTGAGTGAGAAAACTCAGGGGTTTTCTTTGTGTTTTTCTTGGCTCTCTGCGTTTTATGTAATAAAAGAGATTTGTTGGAAAACAGGCACAAGGTTAGGATTACTCTTTTTTTTCCCGCCAGCTTCCTGGAAATTGATATAAACTGATAAAAATATGACATTATTTTGTATTGGCGATCATTTTATTTTTGATCGGAGGTGTATACATATTTATATCAACACTTTCACATGTCAGTTACATGGAAACCTTAGATTTCTTTTACTGACTAACTACATTCGAGACCATGAATTTTAGATAAAGAGTAGAAATGAATAGTTTTTGGATATTTAGTGTCAATTGAATTTGAAGAGGAATATAAAAGTGTTTTTTAAATATTATTAGTAGATATAACGATTTAAATGCAATTTTTGGGTAAAAAAATGATGAAGGAATGACGTGCTTTTTAAAAAATTCTCCTTTTATGAAAAATGGTTCCATAAGAATAATATTTTGTCAATGTATAACCAGAGAGTTAAAGAAATTTTAAATTTTTTGAAAAATTCACATTATTTTCAGAGTTACGATCTTTTAAAATAATAAAGGATGTTTTTTGTTATAATTTTTCTATATTAATTCAGGTAAATTATGATATACGAATAAATCCACTTCTAAATTCAAAAATTTTAGTTCAACCCCGGTAGATATATCCTTGTCATATATAGGCAAAATATTATTTATATAGAACCATTTTTCATAAAAGAATATTTTGAATATACATCATTCTCTCTTCCTCTTTGTTCATCCTTTGCTAAAAAATTGCATTTAAATAATGTTCTGTGATAATATTCATAAAACTATTTTATATCTGTATTCTAATTCAACTTATACTAAAAATAAAAATAAAAAATCCATTTATAGTCTTTTATTAAAAAAAAAACAGTTTTGAACGTAATTTGCTGAACAATTTTGTTTTTCTATGTTTTTTGAAAGTATCACGAAGAAATATGTTATTTCGGCGTATAGCTTCTATTACGTTTTTTGATTTGTGCGTTTAGTTTTGTGAAATGTCTTTTGTATGTTAAGATATTGCAATGGATTTTGGCGGAAAACATTGCAAAAAATTAAGGCTTTTGCAGTGAGGACATTTTAGAGGAAAATAAGGCTTTCGAAAGGAAAATTTTCTTAGGGATTTTTTAAATGTTTTTAAGTAAAAATATGTAGATATACTACATGGATTTATAAAGTGGGAAATAACGAAAGTTTTAATGAGTTCTCTTCAGTGGGTTTCAAGTTTTGATTTCTTACCCTATTAGTTAGTTTCAACTAAGAAAAATTATTAGTAAGTATAACTATTTTTTGTTTACGTTGAAATTATTTGCGAATATATATTGGTTTTCTAAAATTTTGAGGATCAAGTTTTTCATGAATTTGACGAAGAAAATTAAATAAATAAATAAATTTCAAAAATTTAGTAAAATATTTCCCACTCCAAGACAAAAAAAAAAGTAAATGGAGGGCAATATTACCTCTGTTGTGATTAATTTTGTCAATGTTGTTACCTAGTGGTCCTGATCATGAGAACTCTAACTCGGCTCTATAGTTGTCTAGTCGCGAGTTTGAGTTTTGATGCCACTGAAAACTCGCTGAGGGGCTTGCGTTGTCCGGCTCAAAGTTCTCAAGTTGGAGTGTTATGGAAGTTTTAAGAGTGAGGGGACGGCTATTGTGTCATCTTCGTCACTTGACCGTGACCCAAAATTATGAGGTTTGTTGCTAAAGGACATCGTGTTGCTTTAAGTGTGACGTTTATAAACAATTAACACTCACTCACGCAATAAAATTAAATTTATCGACGCAAATGCACTGAATCTTGAAAAGACGTCTAACTTGATTATTAGTGTATTTTATTCATTGAAACTCCTACAGATTGTAATGTCTGCATATATCTGAAATTATACTTGTAATAGGTGGGTTCTCTTTTCCAACTTCGTCTTTAGAATTCCTAAAACACATTATCTTTCGTTTCAGCTGAGCTAACCCCATTAATTAATTCTTTTATCGATTGTGCCGAACATAAATTTCAAGATAAACGACGCAATGAATTGTAAAACAAATAAACCATAAAGGAAGAATCGAAAGATAATTAAAATATCCCAAATTATTCACTCTTACCTCAAAAGTACTGTGTGTTGCTCATATTTTAATAAGATTTTCTTGCAAGCCATAAGCAAATTGATTTCGAGAGCAAATTTATACTGTTATTTTACTATTAAGATAATTTTTTAGCTTGATTGTTATATTTTTTAAGTCCAAAAATCTCACGCAAATATTAGCACAATTTGTATTTGCTTACCAAAGCGAACAGAAGTTGTGTGATACGATCTTGTAAGACATCCCAAATTAAAAGAATAAATTTGTTCTTGTTTTCACAAATTTGTATAGGTTATTTGGAGAAAATTTGTTTATTTACAAAGGAAAATCTATGAAGACTAAGAATTGTAAATGTCAGGAGAAAAATATTGTGAAATTTATTGGTAACACTACGACGGGTTCTATCAGCGGCCCTTTTATTAATCCTTTTGTATAAATTCTTCTTTAACAGTGGTTCAAGTTTAAAACTTGATTTTATGCTAATTTGAGTGCTATTTAAACCCTAGTAATGGGTGTGTTAGAGTTAGTCCTTATGCTATCATTCAAGTGAGATTAAATAATTATCTTCCAAGGAGAAGTTTTGAATTGAAACATAGCTTATTCTAGGAAAGATCAGACAAGTACTGTACTATCGGATCGAACTCAGATAAGTGTTTAATTAGCTGTTTTATAAGCTTAAGATAGGGAAATAATTAAATTGCTCCCTCGATTTGTAATCCTTAATTAATAACAAATTGATTAGACTGAAATAAAAGTGATTATATTTTTATAACAATATCTGTGATAATTCGTTGTCTTGAACTACACTCGCAGCCTCGGGGTTTCGACAACACTAGTACGAATAATATATAAATGACATAGTCAATTATATATATAATAAAACAAAATCAAAACAATTAATGAGGAAAATGGTACAAAAAAGCCAGCGAGTGAGTGAATATTAACGTCGCACTGTTCAGCTGCACGAGGGCTTTTGGCGACAGACCACGTAATTTTTAACCATGGTCAAGTGACGTGGACGACACCTGAGCTGGCACCCCCTCTCCTAACTACCTCTCCACGCCACGGGAGGATATTTCAACTCTCGACAGATTTAACGTGCATCGCTGCCCTACACGGCGGGTCTTTAGTGGTACTGGACTCGAAGACGTGACAAGGCAAGCCACGGTCCGATACCTTGACCACTCGGCTACCACGGCCACAAAAAAGCTAGAGTACATACAGAAAGTACCACTTGCTACTTTCTGTTTATTGATTTCTGTGCAATTGATTTACTCTTAGATGGTACAATAACGAAAATGTTATTTATAGGTCTTTATTGAGTATCATTAACTTTCGAAAATCTATTTTAAATTACAGTTATAAGTTGCCATAACATCCAGTAAATAAAAATATTCATATTGATTCCCTCTTGCATGTTTCAGAATTAGTTAAGCTTTTTTTAATATGCATCATAACATTATATAATCATTTGATAACCACAATTACTTGCAGTTATCAAGTGATTATGATAAAATTATTTGAGTTATAATAAATGAAGATATATAAAGTCAGAATAAATCAAGATAAATGAAGTCATAAAGTTGTTTGAGTTCATAGTCATATGATAAAAGCAAATACGTGCTTGCAGCCAATCAGTTAATGCGTTTCGCTGATGCCAACTTTTGCTTTTTACAGAAACTTTTTTTAAATTACATATTTTGTCAACAATAATAGTGCACTTAGGTAAGCAAAATGCACTGGATTTAAAGTTACACATATAAAATAAGAATTGTTTTTAAAATCTTGATAAACTTTTTTAAGAATCTTAATCCTTGAACTTCTTTACTCATTTATCAAACCTGAAATTTTGTCTAATTTTTTGTTACATATAGAACAAGTACATGTCTAATGTCAGTTTTGAATTCAATGGAGGACATTTGATTGCATTTATCATGCAAACGCCATGGAATTAAACTATTATCTTCAGTAACAGCTTATTAAGCTTGCTTAATAAGACGTTAACTTGTCCCTTTAGCTGTTTTAAATTTATTAAAAATAGTGCGAAAAGTTTGAAGCAAATAAATCATGATTGAAAAACACTTATGCCTAATATATATACTGAGAAAATCGTTTAATTGATTGATTGATTGATTGATTGAATATTAATGTTGCACTGTTCAGCTACATGAGGGCTTTTGGCGACGGACCACGTAATTTTCAACCATGTCAAGAGACGTGGACGACACCTGAGCTGGCACCCCCTCTCCTAACTACCACACCACACCAACAGGAGAACGTTTCAGCTCTTGACAGATTAAACGTTTAAAACGAAACTGAGGGGACTGAAATATTTTTTAGTGTTAAAAGAATTTCTTGTTAAAGGATATTACAAAGAAAGAAAAACATATAGCTAACAAAATTAAGTTTATTAGAGTACATTATATATATATATATATATATAAAGAAAGCTATGCATGTATATATATGCATGTATTTAATAAAATCAATAAAACAAAGCATTCACAAGAACTTAATGAAATTTAATAGAAAACTTGCAAAAATTGTTTGAAAATCAAAACATTTGTTGAGTTTTCTCAAAATAATCTGATATGTTTCCTTGCATTGTTTTTTTTTAGAATCAAATTGTCAACCAATTGTTCGATGTAAACCATTTTGTAGTTGGGTTTACCATTAGAAAGTTTTTTTAAAATAATTGCGCATTCAAACACACACACTTTTCAAGATGCTCTTAATTTCGGAATAACTGGGAACATCAGTTATATAATTCATTTGATTTTAGTCATTTTTATCTTTGAACAAACTCCAAGATGTCTTTGTATGCCATAATTAGGTATGTATGCACATTGATATCAGTTACTGCAATGAGTTCTTTCGAGGATACAGTGCGACAGTCCAATAACACAAAAGCTTTCTCAAACATTGTTTATTCCCGGAAGTGAAAGTTTTTCATTTTAAACGAGTTTCGTTTCATATCAAGAGAAAAAAAAATGCATAGCAGTTTGTCGGGACCGTTGTATTATTTCGTGTTAACCGATGTTTCATCTTGAGTATTTTCCCGTTGAATGTATTTCACTGTAAATATATCTACATATATATTAGTATATATGTAATAATTCACTTGAATTTTCTTTTGAGGGATTTTAAGCCATAATGTTCTCTAGTAGTCCAAGACTTTGAGCGATAATTAGTTTTTATTTTACCCGCCTAACAGGAAATGACCACTACTGCATTTCTCCCAAAATTGAAATATTCACATTCTTAAAAATAAAGATGCAATCTTGCATCACTCGCGTATTCGCACTGATCAGAAAAACCTTTATTGTATATAATAAATTCTAACAGCTTCCGAACTAATCACGACAAGGTCTCGGAAGCGAAGAAAGGATGTTTTTGCGAACTTCACGTAAACTACACGTTTTAACGTCTTGCTTTTGTTGTTAGATGTCTTTGTTTGCGTAAAATAAAATGTGG
Source organism: Trichonephila clavipes (assembly GCA_019973935.1). Lineage (NCBI taxonomy): Eukaryota > Metazoa > Arthropoda > Arachnida > Araneae > Nephilidae > Trichonephila > Trichonephila clavipes. The sequence continues at coordinate 35,016 of BMAU01021395.1, read as the reverse complement.
ATTTGAAAATACCCAGCCTCCTTATCCATCAACGACTGCAACCACCACTAAAAAGAAATCCCTGAATACCAAAATGTATTAAATCAAGTTTGTAGATTTACATATGTACTTTAACAGTTATATGATCACAAAATGATCAACTTTAGAAGAAATGATTTTGTGAATATTTCTTCGGAATATGTATCTTCAAAAGATGAAAAGATATTCGGTATTATTGCGAAAAACGTTTCTTCATTGAAAGTGCCTTTTAGTAATTATTAAGAAAACACATTATTTTGTGAATCTATAGAATTTCTATTTTTCCTCGAATTACTGATCAATTGTCACTCTTTGCTTAATTGGTGCAGCGTTAATAATAATCTCTTCTAGATTTACTTTCTTTCCTAGATAGAAAGGTTTTGGTCTGTGTAAAGGGTTGGCGAGTGGCAGACCATCGGAAGAAGCTTAAATCAGGGATTAACTTGTTCGCTCACCATGACTAACACGACTGTATATGAAGCCATCATCAATTAAAAGACTTGAGCTTAGTTTTTTTGCTTCAATTAATTATCTTTCATCCCTGTTAACATCTTAAGTAATCAATGATGCGTTATATTTAATAGGTTACATGAAAAATGGAAAAAAAATACAGAAAAGTTAGGTTAAAAGGATGGATTTAAAATACTTAATATATAGTAATTTATATCACTTACATACAGAATAAATTGATATTAATTTTTTAAACAAAATTAGTAGTTTTTATGTACTCCACAAGAGTGAAAAGAAATAATAACTAAATATTGAACATCATCACGAAATGCAAGCAGCTAAATGCAAATTATGCCATGGGTAGAGTTGAAAAAGCATATACACATCATTGGGTTTGCATGCGCATGCAGTGTCACGATTTTTTGGCTATAAAAACAAGCAGTTAGACCGCTCCATATACACTATTAGTCATGGATTGCAGCCTCAAAACTATATCGAAGCAGCTTAGGGAGCGTTAGCAGCCTAAATACTAGCAGATATCACCTGCGGAACAGGACTATCCTGGAACAGCACAATTTCGGTTTATCAATACGTGCAATGCCACTAATGCTGGACGGGATGTAAGTATAAATTAGCGATATGTGCCAAGATGAACGCCTGAGCATTTAAGAACACGGTGGAGATGCATTGAATCTCACAAATGCACAATTGATTGCCCTGCTAAGTAGAAGCCAGAAGGGTTCGTCTAGACCAGGAGTACTCAACTTTTTTTTCTGCTGGGGCGCAGACATATGTCTCTATTTCACGCGGGCCGCAACATGAGGATTAATGGGGTAAGGGGGGAGAGAAATACTTAAGGACCAAGATAACATTTGAAATTTAAAATGTGGAAAACTGATCACAATATTACAACTCTTGTTTTCATTTTTTTATTTTTAAGAAACACTTTTTCACAATTTCTGCATCAGTAAAAGGTTTCATATGATTACCAATAATACAACATACTTTATAGGATGTCTTTGTTACCGCTGTGATATTACCACTGACAAAGCACTTTGTTGCTGTTGCAAGGATTATTCAAGAAAAAGCCTATTTATCACCTCTTGAAAGATATCTTCGAGGAAATGTGTCATTGAATGAATCTTGTTTTTTGATATTTTTTTAAGTACAGCACTTTCGTGACAAATCAAACAATTACAGATCTATATTTGTTTTTCACTACAAAATAGTCAAACTCCTAATCGTCTTGAAACGATATATTTTCTTTGAATATTTTTCGCTTGCAAGGTATCAAAAATAGTTAAAAATTAGTTCCACCCATAAAATTGCAGCTATTCCACTGTTGTCTGGTATCACTAACCATAACCGTTCCATATAGAAAAAAGAATACGAATTCGTTCTCGAACGACACTGACAGAAAAAGCAAAAATGATGTAGAGAATTCCCACCAAATTTTTAATACAACGTTATTAAACAAGTAAATTTCTCAGAGCAATGAGCTATGACCGGGTCACTTAAAGAAACTCGGTGGACCACATGCGGCCCGAGGGCCGCAGGTTGAGTATCTCTGGTCTAGACCCTTTGCCAAGGTATATAATGTTTCAAGCCTCCTACCGTCATTAGAGACTGTATCTATCTACAGCCAAACTTCTTGCAACAGTTTGCTTGTGAGACAGCTGCACATACAGCAGCAGCCACTGGAGTCCCTTTAAAGACTTAGCACAAGGTTGCATGACTGATTTGTTGTTAATGCTATCGCTACTAAACTAACGAATGAAATCTGATTCTATTTTCAGTTAAATCTCGATTTTATTTGTGTTAGAAGGGTGGTCTTGAACTTGGGCTCCCCGGGGAATATCACCGGAAAGTCTATGCCATCAAGCGACGCTTCAGTCACACATACGGCTGCATGACTCTAAATGGTATCATGTTCGGATATTCCTTATGCACATCATTGATAACATCAAAACTTTCCTACACAAGCTGCCTTTGTTCCACCATTTGTGTGCAGGTAATCTACATCCTTTAACTACAGCAAGATAATGTCTGGTCTCATGTATCGCAACAAAGTTTTAACAGTTTGCAGAGAAATAATGACTTCCTTCCTTGGTTGGCAGCCTCACCCCATCTTTCACCCATCGAATATGTGTGGGCCATTATCGGACTTGCGTTGCAACAGGACACATACCATAGAAGACTTGAGATCTCTAATGGCTTCATTCGTCAAGGAATATCTCAAGACACTATTAAAGGATTGAATTAAGGCTTTTTTCAGCTAATGTTAAAGTACAGGACCCGAATTTGGAATATGTTTTTAGATATAAAAAAGCTCAAATATTGATATTATATTCTGGCTTCACTATCCAGTAGAGAATCGCTTATTTTATCATACTGCTCATTTTTATCCGAGTTTATAACTTTTTTCTATTATAAAATGTGTTTCGCATTTTTTCTCCTATACCGTAATGCTAAATGAGCTCTCCCTTTACATGTTAAAAGAAAAAAAAACTAAATATTTATAAAATGTTTTGAAATTTTAAAAAGACTATATTATAAATAAATGCATGGTTTACAATGTCACAGTTTTTTTAATAAAAATTGAAGTAATTTTTCTGTTTCAAAATGGGCTCCGCGTTAAGTTCACACTCTTGTGTACACGGCGAAAACAGCTTTAAAGCATGCTTTTGCTTTTGCAGGCTCTTGGGAGCTACATTAAATACTATAAAGACAATTCTCAAGAGCATATTCTTGTTTATTTCCTTATTTATTTGCATTTGAGTATTATAAAGAATTTAATTTTTTACTATTCTTTTAAAATTACTACATGTTAGAATCGAAGAACTAAAAGTCAGTGAAAACCAGTATATTGTGTATTAAATAGGCACTAATTTTTATAGTTTCGTCACAATTTTTGTTATTGGGAATGTTTTATGTGTATTGATATTTTTTTTAAGGATTTAAAATTTACTTGCTACACTTCTATTACCTTAACTAGTAACGCTGCATATTTAGCAACAAAAATGTTTTAGATATATATAGGTAAATAGAAAAATCATTCCTCCAACGTCATAATACATTGCAATCTAACGAAATTAATAATGTCTTTATGACAAAGCCTATTGTCATAATTTAATAAATTTATTAAGAATTTGCTACGAGTACAAGAGAAAATTTAATCCTGGGAATCGAATAGAAAGAAATATTAGAGCTTTATATTTGTACGTTTAAAAAAATTCATCCCTGATTCAATGAGGAAAAAACGTAAGCATTTACGAATAAAATATATTACGGAATTATAGATGAGCCTGAAATGAAAAAAGTCAAGATACAATATTAATAATTTCTTTAATATTTCAAGGAATGTCTGCCCTCTTCTGTAATACCAAATATTGAGAGTGAAGACATAATTTAAAAAACATACTTCGACTTGCCGCAGTTTGGATAAAACATTTTTTAGTCTTTCTGCTAAGAAAAGTTCTTTGTATGTTCTAAAAAGCTATCTAACGTAAAAGCAAGCACTTCTTTTAGTATTCAACTAAACTAAATAATTTGTATTTTCGCTAATAACAAGATTATCCTTCAATATACATTAAGGATTAGTCCATTATTTACGTTTAACATACACTCATCCATTTGAACAGTAAAACCGAACTGTATTTCAACGAGCCGAGAAAGTTAACTTTAGCTTATCTAAATTGAGTTGTATGCAATTCACTACGTAATAACAATAAAAATTGTAATTATCTCAAAGCTTATAAGTTAACTCCATTAGTACTTCTGAAACATAGTATGCTTGAAAAAATAATCCTTCCTGAAGATACAATCAACCAATAGAATGCATTGATGATTATTTTAGATTTGTTTTAATACCAATAAAATCCTAACATAAACAATAAAAGAAGTGCGCGTTATTTAAATTATACCTACTAAATTCGTTCTGGATTCGTTTACACCTCAAACAATGCATCGCTAATTATTCTCATCTGCATAGAAAAGACCCCCTGCAAAAAATAAAGTCTACATTTACGAGACTCCAAGCTTCGCTGAACTTAAGGAGAGACAGAATTAAGGGATATGGCTAAACACACATTCCACTAATGAAATTTGATTTTCCGGAGTAACCAAATAAAGTGCATTCTGAGATAAACAGTCTACTTTGTAGGGAACGCAATTAAGAACGAGAATTAATTTTTATTATCCAGCACTTCTTCTAAAAGTCCAGTTAAGAGCATTGCAGGAAATTATGCTAATAATTTCTTAGCATGTTGGAAAAGTATAAACCTAACTTAAGAGGATGAATAGTTACATTAGTTTTTGTTCATAAAAAATCTTTTTTTTAATTGTGCATGTGATTTCGAGTTTTGTCTTAAAATCTGCTCTTCGTACAGGTGCTATTTAATAAAATCAATTAAGTGCAACGAATACAAATTGGAAGATCTTTGGTTATTCATTCATTGTTGAAAATAAAAGCATTTTTTAAATTTTGATTTTTTTTGCTAAAATTCAGATTAAATTTGAAAACAAAAATCTGTCTTAGAAATCGTGAACATTTTGTAATTCATCTGTGTTATGTATTGAAGTGCTATATGTATGGATAATATATCCTGTCGGATACAATTCTGGGCTAGACACCTTGTGACAAATCTATACGGAACTTTATCACTAACCTTCTGAGTCGTCTTTTTTTAGGGAAATTTAATTTCCTACCTATTTCCAATCAGCTCCAAAAAGAGGACAGGATTCCTTGTTATGCAGATTAGATAAAGTATTTAAGTTAAACGGAATCGTAAAGTTAGAGCAGTAGGTGAGAGAGATTGAAGCAGAAAGTGATAATAGTGAAGTTAAATTTATAATTGAAGATTTCTTGTTGGATAATTTAATCTCAAGATGATTTGATATTCAGTGTGGTAAATATTAATTTATATTTGAAGTCTCACTAAAGATTTATATTAGGAGCGAGATTAAAGTTAAATGTTCAATAAGAACATTATAGAATATAATTCTGGGATCTCTTATAGTGGTAATCTCTGCGTGACCGATATTCTAACTGTTAATTAATTAGATCATTAAATATTTAAGTTAACTTAAAGAACATTCCCTTTAAAAATCCTCATAATACTAATTAGATATATTTGTTAATAAGTCTTTGATTCTATTTGGATAAGATAACCAAATAAAGAAAGTTATTTATAAAAATGGCTACTGGCTCTTATCTGACTCCTACTTATTCTCGTTCTCAAAGTGAGGTCCAAGGGGACCTTCACAACCTTTATTTTCCTGTGAAAGGCAACCCCTCGACGTGGCACCAAATCAAGAAGTAACTGGAAGTCTCGTGAAGAAATATTCATACATGCTGCCTCTACAGTGGTACACGATTGCTAAATTATTGCTGGAGAAGGATTTTGTGCACAAACTTACCTTTCAATCATACTCAACATATGGATGAGATTAGACTCATTCTTTACAATCTGGGTGACCAAATAATTCTTTGAAATTGTTCGGAATGTTCCTCAATCCATTCGCGAGTAAATTTGTCTCGGTGATATAGCACATTGGTATCCTGAAAATTTCATAGTTCTTAGAGTAGATTTCCATGAATGGTTGTAAATGGTCTCCAAATAGCTAAACATAACTATATAAAGCCAAAACATGATTCAGTTTCAGCAGAGGATTCAGTACATGACAGGCAGAAACAGCCTTTTCAACTTATAAACATATGGCCAAACTCTTTTTCTAGTCAACCAGGGACCAGCCGATGTGTTCACGAGCTCCTAAGAGGAGCTGTAACGGATAACGTATTGTTAGTAAAAGGACTCGGGCGGTCATCTCTCTGCTGCCATATCTCATTAACATAAACTTTTACTATGCTGTCTTTACGACACGTCTGTCGTAAATCCCATATTAATTGTTGCTATTTGACGCTCTGCAGTTTGCCTGGTAACGTTTACTTATCTAAGTAGATGTCGCCAATTTTGAAATTTTAAACTAGCTGCTTGGCCCGGCGTTGCACGGGCTTTTTCAAGTGCGTAGAGTTTCACATTGGAAATGTTCCCTTTCCCTCTCAGTGTCAGCATTTCCTGGTGTCTGTGATTCATGTATTAATGTCATTAAAATTCTCTTTTTCGAAGTTTCTTCCACCTCTTTGCTCCATCGTACGGTTCTATTTACTCTTCATTTAGCCCGGCGCTGCACAGGCTTTTTTCGTGGATATAACTTTACCCCCGTGGAAAAATTATCCCTTTCTCTCTGGACGCCAGCAACTCTAGGTGTGTGTCATGCGCGATGTGAGTTATTTCAATATTTTTGTCATTTAAATTCCCTTTTTCCCTCTTCTTTTTTTTTGTCAGAGTTTGCTTTTTCCATTTTGTTTATATTCCATTTGTTCATCCCAGTGTTGTTTGTGCACGGCTTTTTCAATAATAAAACTCTTTTTTTTTCTCCCAGATTAATATATTTTTTTCAAATTTCTATTTTCGATTAATAATTCACAAAGCCAAAGATACCAAAAGATGGGAAAGGATCCACGGAATCCATTTTGGCCATTTAATTTCTTAAGTTACAATTATTTGAAAAGATATGAATTAAAAAAGATATAAAGCACAATTCATCTTCATTGTTGTAACAATGAAGATCCGGCCAGTTTGGCTGAAAATAGATTTTCGACGCCAACTTACGTCATTTTTGTAACAATAACGATGTTACAAGAGTGCAGATGAAAGTTGAGTTGAATGTTTTTTATGTTTTTAATTAATATCTTTTCAACTAATTGCAATATCGGAATCTAAATGGTTAAAACGGCTATCTTTGATAATTCGCGAACTTTTGGTACCTTTGGAGAGTTTCTGAGTGGTGCGATACGTGAGAAGATAGATGGACATAGACAGATATTTGGATACGTGCGGATTTTAATAGTGTAGATACCATCAGCCACTGCACCATCCATAGTGAGAGGAAATTACTGGAATTTATATATTCTCAACACACACGTGACACCGTGGATCGAGGAATGGTGAATTCTCTAACAATTTCCTAAATGAAATGTTCAATTCATCTAACTCTAACTAGCATCATAACGCTTTAAGTCTGTTAACTCTCGTCATATGTGTGGTCATAAACACTTGGGAAAAGCTTTCTCATGAATCACTTGAGTACATGTGAAAGTCCTGACAAAGCAGTGCATTTCATGAGCAATTCTGCCCTCTAGGTATTTGTATATTGTTATCTTATAACTATTGTAATGTCAGAGTAAGTTGGAGCATTATTCAAAATATTTTTTCGAATAATATCTAGTAATTGTTCCTTTACCTAACACAATATAGATGGAAAACAAATTAAATGCAATTGGTATTTTATTTACTAAAAACAATTATTTTAAAACTATATTTCTCTTTTTACTAAGCCAATTAATTCTCAATACTTTTGTACCAAGTTAAGCATCTTTATAATTTTTTCTTTGGATATACACTCTGTCGCAAAAAAATATATGCACCCAGAAGAAATTGAGCTACATTCACGAAATTTGGTATGCATGTAGTGTATATGAAAATAAACAAATGATTAAAAATTCAGAACAAAATATCATTTTATTAAGCGGTTACAGCTTGCAAAAAATTTAAAAATCAGTAAGTAGTAAGGCCACCTCTGGCAGCTATACAAGCCGAAATTCGGCGTGGCATCGATTCAATTAGATCACTTATGACCCCCTGTGGAAGATCCTGCCATAGTCTTTGCATCTGCGCAGTTAATTCTCCTGTATCTCGGGACGGCTGCAGTTGCCTTCCCAGCGCGTCCCAGACATGCTCTATTGGCGAAAGATCTGGTGACCTGGCAGGCCATGGTAGGACGTCATATCCTTGAAGACATTGTTGGGAGAGTCGCGCAGTATGTGGACGAGCATTATCCTGTTGATAAATGGCACCTGGGCGACTTGATAGCATGGGTAGCACAATCGGCGTTAAAATATCGTCCACGTATCTGTGAGCTGTCAAAGTGCCTTGAAGGACCACTAAAGATGATCGTGTGTCCCAAGAAATTGCTCCCCACACTGTCACACCTTGTGAAATTGCTGTATGCCGCTCGACAATAAATGCCGGATCGGACCGCTGGCCGATGCGCCTCCAAACGTGTGCGGTGGTCATCAGCACTGAGACTGAATCGCTCATCACTGAAGATGACACGTCTCCAGTCTGTCACACTCCAAGTTGCTCGAGGTCGGCAAAATCCAGTCGACACTGCCTATGATGTGGGGTCAGTGGTAAGCGTCTTAGCGGACGTCGGCTCCTCAATCGGTCAGTCGTCTCCTTATGGTTTCTCTTGATGGCACTGGATGTCTGGAAGGAGGTAAGTGGCGTTGAATCGATGCTAGCGACGTTGTTGGTGCCGAAGTGGCCACTCTTCTGATTGCACGATCCTCGCGATCATTTGTGTTCCTGGGACGTCCTGACCCTCCGCGACGGTACACTTTACATTCTGTGATTCACTGTTGCCAACACCGAGCAACTACCATATCGCTCCGACCGAGGTGGCGGCCGATACGTCTATTCGACCAACCTGCTTCTCTGAGGCCTATTATACGGCCCCTATCAAAGTCCGTCAGCTGCTCGTACTGCCGCCGGTTACGTCTTAGAGGCATCCTAAGTCTCAATATCGTCTATCAAAGTCATCAGATTCGTTTGGATAGCCGTACGGCGCTCGTACTCATGCTTTTAAACTCTCCCAGTTGCGCAACTAATATGCGCATAGCACATTTGTCTCATTGGCTTCGAAATTTTAATCATTTGCATATCTCTTACCAGACTACATTCTTGCCGAGTTTCGTGATTGTAGCTTGATTTCTTCTGGGTGCATATATTTTTTTGCGACAGAGTGTATTATAAGAAAGTTTACACATAGAAAAGTTCAATATTTTCTCAAGTAATTTATATAAAAATATCTTGCATTTCTTTTTATGATATAACAGAAATTTTGATTTTTTTCTCAGTCTCTTGTGAGCTAATTATTTTTTCTCACATTTATTATGGATGTTGACTAAATTGGAAAAAACGAATAAAATAATCTTATTCTTATTGCAGTCTTATGGAAACCAAATTCATATATATATATATATATATATATATATATATATATATATATTTAAGAAAAGCAAACAACTACTTTACTCAAAATCTCATTTTTCTTTTGATGCATTTGCTAAAATTGTTAGTATACCTTTATTTTTCTGGGATAGCTATATATATAATTTGCTTTTGCAGATAAATTTTCTTTACATTACTGAAAAAAATAAATAGATTACTTAAGAAGTAATTTTTCTTTGCCTTCGAATAATATATTTTTATGTGAAAAGGTGTTTTCCCCCCAGAGAAAAAGTTTAATTTTAAAAATTAATTAATAATTCTGGAAACTGTATAACTATAACTAGAATTTATTTTATTTTTGTGAGATATTGTTCTAGTAATGGTTGTATTTCTTTTTATACGTATATGATTCAAATTATTTAAATTAACCTATACTAGCATTTATTACTTAAAAATGCAATATTGATATATTTCATTGTACTTTAAGTAAATAGATTAATATGTAAATTAATTTAATTTCCCAAAACTAATTCAAGTTGAAGTTTTAGCAACATTAACATGTAAAGAGTCTTTTTTAATCAATACCATAACTTTAAATCTTAATTTTGAAATTTATTTTTTTCTTGAATTCTTGAGATCATTGCTGCAAAAATCTGATTATAACTAATCAAAAATCTTACTGAATAAACATTTATATTCTTATTCAAAATAGTATAGCAATTTATTCTACATTCACCGTGAAATAAGTGCCACATGAGTAAAATTAATCGATATTGAATAAAGAAGTTAGTAAAAAGGGCTATTGCAAAATTTTAATTTTACACCACTTTTCTTTAAGTGCTTTGCTATCTTAAAGTAGACTGATTTTTTTCTGAAATTTAAGGCTTTTTTTACTTTTAAACTTCAAGACTTCATTACTTTAAAATTTCTTTAGCTTGTGTATTTGATTTAATATTTTTTTATTCTGTTCTAAAAATATTTGAAATTTTTTTTTCACCTTTTAGTTATTCCTTAAATTTTACATTTCGCTGTTTTCCTTTGTTCTAAAAATTAAACAAAACTGATTTTGCGCCAATCTAAGAGAATATATGTATATAATATTCCACTAAGTAAGAAGTAAGACTTTCATATTAATTATAATATAAAAAATATTCCAAATGTTTTTGATATAATATACTGTTACTTATTCCTTATTAAATATTATTACAAAAGGGTTAATTGTCTTGGTTATATCTGTAAGATGGATGCTACCTTTCTCGTAAACAATTTTTTTTGTTTTATAAAAGATAATAGAAACAATTAAACAGATTGTTACGTTATATTGAACCATTTTGATTTTAATGGCAGTACAACATTTATCCACAATTTTAAATAAGCAAAAAGTACTTCATACAATATTTGAAAAAAAAATATTCTTTAAAATTGCTATCCTACGTTTTGTGACTTCATGGGTTTTCTCTACCGTACGAATCGATAAGATTTATCTTAAAATTCACATTTATTCATTATAGAAAGAAAAAAAAACGTCGAAAAACATTTTTCTCTGCAAGTAAGATAAGAAATATTTCTATATATCAATAATGTAAAGAAACAATAAAATTTCACCTATGGTTTTCGAAAACAACGTTTTTCTTTTCTTTATCCATCGTAATCTACCATGTTTCCGGGTCTCATGAGATGTAAATTTTCCTAAAATGCCACAACTACTTATGGAAATTTTGGCTTTCGATAGAAAATGTAGATTTTTTTGCACAAGCTACCATTTTATTCTAACAAGGTACCATTTTTCCATCGTAGCCATTTTGTTTTTGTCATATATTATAAGATAGTGAATTAGCTCTTGAATCAGAAAATGAAAAAGCTTCGTATTTCTTTTTTACTTTTACGAAAAAGTTTAAATTTTGTAATAGAAGCTGATTGTAAAAAGAGACTGGTGTAGTTTTTTTTCCAGCTACAAGAAACTGCGATACAAATTCCTATATAATAGAACAAATCTGAGATTCGGCTTATTTAACATATTTATACTGCATTCTTCATTGATAAATATATATAGACCGTTCGAAACCTTTCTGTATAAAAATAGTTTGGTCATCTAAGCCTTATAGTTAGTTCCCATTTTACTGGAACTGATATTTGGTGTGCACATCAACTGAGAACTGTTTCTTGTTTTTGTAAATTTGAGGATATTTCAAGCATGTGTGATATCATAAGAACTAGTAATGATATTTCTATGACATTTTGCACGCTTGATATTCAAATTATTATCTAGTGAATGAATTAAAAATTATGAAACTGAATAATTTTTAGCGATGCTATTGTTGGACTACCCTCTAAAAAGATTGAAAATAGTCTTAAATTCCTAGTTTTGCAAGTTCGATTTGGTATAACTTTTTATTCTACAGAAAATTTTAATATTTTTCTGACCATTTACTAGAAATATCTTTAAAAAATGTGGCAGAAATTTCTGTTTTTTGAAAACATAAAATATTTTCTAAAATACAAAGCTCGGCAAAAAATTCGAAAATTTGATTAAAATTTAAGGTTTTTGTAAATTGTGCGATATGTATAATTTCTAACTGCCTTTTTTTCTTACTCTGCATAAAAGTGAAATTTTAGAAAAATGTGAAAATACTAAGAAATATTTGAAGATTAAAATTAAAATCTCAGAATTGGTAAGTTCTTTTCAAGATCACAATCACGCTGTTTCATCTGGAGTCGAAACCATTTTGAAGATAGATTGAGATGCTTTACCTTGATAAATCTTACTCCCCAACGCACTCATGGTATAATTTGCACTGATGAGTAAGTCCCAAACACTATTTTTTACACTAAAATGGCCCAAACTAAAAGGTAGAGAATTAATCAAATATTTTCCAAGCCAACTACCTCGATACTTTGAACGTCTAAGTGCTTCGTTTCAGATAGATTAAGATTTAACTGTCAGTCGGTAATGGATGTGGTCTTGATGGATTGCTCTGAAATTACTATTCTCTTGGGTTGTGTATTTAATAAGTACGCCATTCAGTAAACTTCAATGAAACGGGATTGTTCCCCATAATTTATTCTACTTGAATACTCTGGAGGGCACTACTGTAAAAATGAAAACAGTTTATGATTTGAAAAGGGTCTCTGAGGAGATATACTTTTTTGAAGCGAATTCAGTTAATATTAGGTAACGTAAGATTTCGAAAGATTGAAATATATTTTATTTGACCTGGAAATGATTTTTTGCCTAAAGTGATTGCTTTAAAAAATGATTGAGGAAACTTTTTTTTTTTCAATGTTTTTTTTTTTAAGTACTTGAATCTGAGGTAAGATAAATATTACTCCAGAATTTCAAAGAAAAACTTAGGTTTTAGAGATTGTAAATAAAATATTTTGCCCGAAAGCTATTCAGTGAGGTAAACATTTAAAATATATATAGTTTAAATCTTAAACCAATGAAAAATATTTGTGTTATCAATTGATGGAAAGCATTTTCCATATTCCGTTAAAATCTCTGATAGCAAATTCAAAATTTTTTAAAGTAATTTCGTTGTTCAAGCAAATATTTTAGATCATTTTCGGAAAAAATTTAATTTCTAAATCACATGTATTACCTCATAAGTACTTTTTTCTTTTTCAAATGAACCTGCGAATGGGTAATTGCCATTTCAGACCTAGTACATTCCTTGGGAGCTGGTATTGCGTTTTAGTGCGGCACTATATAGGCGAATACCAGTTGCCGCAATATAATTTTGATAGGAAATTTCCTTCCTAGAAGGAGGCACCTGATCTCTGACAATACAAAATGGTACTAGGAATTTAGTTTTACCGAGGACAACCAAAACAAACAGGCACTGAAGTGATCTTTAACATGCCGCACAATCATACGCCAGGGACGCTGTCGATTTTTTTGCATCGTGAAAATCTACCGACTTGGTCAGTGGTTGAACTTGTGAACTTGGGCGAATGAGGCCAGTGCCTAACCAACTAAGCTCCCCAACCGGCACTTCACACTAAAAAAGAACTCTTGATGATATAACATGTTATTAGTAAGAAAACGTTTTGCAAAGAGGTTATTAAAAAGCTAAAATGGTTCGTAAGAATCTTATATTCCTTATTTAAAAAATTTTAGTCGATCGTTTTCCTAATTTGAGAGAAATGGTATTACAAACACCATAGCGTAAAACATAAATAAGACTTTTTAAGTGGGGTTGCTTGAACTAATAGCTTAATTTTCTTTATTGACGTCAGTAAACTGAGAATAAACTTGAAGTGATGTAATAAAAATGAGTAAAAAGTTTAATTGCACACATATTAAATTGCCATAAGAACAATTTCAAAGAAATTGTTTTAGTTAATATTAGCCTAAAAATACTAAAATGAAACTAATAAAAATTATAAGAGAGTAATTATCATACAAAAATAAATTATACATATAGTAAATATGATTATTTATTATTCTGGTTTTTTTATTGTAATAAATTTTGGTTGCAAGTACACTTATAAATTGGCATTTGTAAAAATACATCACATTTCCTATATTATTACTGAATTTGAAAAATACTTCATTTAGGTAAAAATTGCCATATTTTATTTAAAATATATTTGATCTTAAAGTGTAATTTCTCTGCTTGCATTAATCATATTTTTCATTTTGTAATCCAGTTCCGTAACTTCCTTTGCAATACTACTTTGAAAAAAATGCCTGCAGAGTAATTTGCATTTCGGGAAAATTCCCTAGAGAAAATTAAGAATAAATTACACATTGCGTGTCAAAAGTAATTCTAACATCATTTAGAGCAACAACAAGATTAAAAACGCGAGAATGAAAGGCACAAGGCACATCATATGTCATTTTTCTTGCTGATAGTAAAAAGTAAGAATCACGAGCAAGTTGAACTAGCGACTAATTATTTTTGGTTTTGAAAAATAACATATTTTTAAATGTTAACAACTAAGCTCGTTATATTAAACACTAGATTTTATACGCCCTAGTTTTTAAAATTGTAATAAATCTATTTACATTAAGGGAGAGTTTTTTAAATTTTAACTTCAGAGATTCTACAGTATATGATATATATTACGGGATGGTATGATTCAAGACAAAAAAATAAATTACCATAAAATGTGGTGTATAACGCTCAGTTTTAGCACAAAAAATGAGATCGAAATAAAAGGGTGCGCGTTATACGCCGGATTTTACGGTACATTTATTTTTTTAAATTAAATTATTTCATTAACAATTTAGATTTTTCGTTAATAGTTGCATTTAATATTTTCCTATATATATAATTCACATTTTTTTTCTTAATTTCATTCTGTTTCACTTCCGCATATTTTATTTATTAGTGAATGAATTGTATTTTAAATTATTCATATAGGTTAATTCAATTACAACACATATAAGAGACACTAAATAATATTATACTAATTATTCCTCCTGAAAAAAGTGTTCCAAAATAAGTTCCATAGTGATTATCTTTTGTAGAAGATTGTTTCAAAACAAGTATTTGATTAATCACACCTTTTTGAATGAAATTAAACTACATTCATGATTTCATATATTATTTTATAATCGTGTTAAATACACAATAAAGGACAAATACCTCGTATATCTTTTCTCTTGTGGCCAAAAATTTTTTCTCATTGCTTTTTACTTTTGAGTTAAGGCTGTGGTATTTAATATTTTTCATGCTCTTTCTAAAAGCTCATAATACTACTTAACTCACAATATATAACTATGACTTGGCTTGAAAAGAAATATTAGGTTTAATCTCTACATGTGTGTGTGTTGGAAGAAAAAATTGAGAGTATCCTTTACATGTGAAGGAATGATATAGAGTTATTTTACGCTGCTGTAAGTCGATTACCGCTTTTAAAAAGTACATAATAGTTTTCCATTTTGGTCTTTTGACTTTTTCTTTCCGTGTACTGATTTCTTCTTTTCCATTTTCCAATTTAAGCTTCCCGTGGTTTGTAGGATATACTTATCAGTACATTGGTTATAATTTTTTAAGACAGACAGAGTAAACCCAGGTGATGAAAAATTACATAGAAACGCCTTATTGGCGCATTATAATGACCACACAAAATCCGCGAAAGACAGGACAAGAATAAGCGGGGAAAACGTGTTTATTAACTTTAGTATAACAAAAAATATTAGAAAAAAGGACATTTAAGGGACAATAGGGGTGTATGCCGGGGTAATAAGGGTACATGTCGTTAGTATGCAGGATCCATCAGAGGGTCAAATCGGAAATCCCGATTCGGCTGGTTATAGCCCACATACTTGTATCAGAATTATTCTGTTTCAGATCCAGCATAGTCTCCTCATAGTTTAGTGTTATTACTCTTCACACACGTTTCTGAGTGTCTGCGATGAAGAATCCCCATTTGGACAATCTCTGGTGAGAGCCTTAAAAAGGTGTGGATGGGAATTTGCTTCCTGGGGTAACGTTGGGCGTACAACCACTGCGTAGTTCGTCCATTGCAACTAGTGGCGCCGTATTCTAGATGCATATTAGCGAGCTCAGCATTCGTGTAACATTCCAATCTCTACCACTCTTTGTCGGCAGGAGAAATGAGGCTTCATAGCGAGCGCGGCAGCACAAATCAAATGCGCGCAATCACCATCATCGGATGCTTCGGTTTACGTAATTTCTACTACTAGGCCTACCAATCAAAGACTTTCCAGCATTTTTGCTGTACTAAGAATAATAAACGTGCTTTCTCCTTTTATTCTCGCCCTGTCATTCTTATATTTTCAGTCGGCACTATCGAGCCAGGAAAGCGTTTCAGGGCAATGCATTTCTATGTTATTTTTCATCATTTCTGAAAGTTTGTAACCTTTATATCGATACACCCTGTATTTATTTTACTCTGCGGTAAGTCAGTTACAACGTTAAAACAATATAGTTCTCCATTTTGGTCTAGTGATTTTTCTTTTTGTATTGTTTGGTTTTATTTCTCTATTTCTTAATTTAAACTTCCCGTGATCTGTAGGATATATGATAATCTAATCATCACTTTATATAAAAATTAATTATTTGTTATATATATATATATATATATGTGTGTGTGTGTGTGTGTGTGTGTGTGTAATCAATCCTAAAAGTATAATATACTAAGTTAAAAAGATGTTAAACATCCTTATCAAAACGAATGACAGAGTTTAAAGAAGAGAATTTCGTCTGCAGTTATTTAGAAATATTTGGTTCAAACCCACACGACTCAGTGCCTACATAAGGGGTTTGGAGACGTATCTTTAAAGTTTAGACCATGACTAAATTTTAGAACTATGTCTGAACTGAAACCTCCTAACTTTTACAATATATCCCTTGAAGATTCTAAAATCCAGTTGAAATGGTTGAACCGCAGTTGCATTATTTTGACAAAAAACTTGATCTAAATAATAGGGGTCAAGAAAGTTTTTGATTATGACCCCTAACGTAACCGTGACTCTTTTGTAAATTTATATTTTCTCGAATATCTATTTCTTCAATAAGTGTCTATTCCTTTTTTTTACTACATCAAATATTTATTTACGGATTATTTTTCTGAACATGTACTACGAAGAGAAAGCCTTAGAGAATTACAACTTTGATTTTTTAATTTTATTTAAATTACCTAACCAATTATCACTTTTGTTTGGTTAGTAAAGCGTTAATAATAGCTTCTTCTCGACTTGCGTTTTTCAAACAGAAAAAAGCTTCGGGCTTTGTAAAAGCTCTGTGAAGCGACAGACCGCCGAAAGAAGAATAAATCAGAGACCAGCTAAGTTCATTCACCGTAACTAATATGGATATGCTTGAAGCCATTTTCAGTTGAAAGATGAGCCTCTTAATCGTTTTGTTTTCTTAATTAATAATAAACCCTTTTTATACAAATGTGTTGGCATATTAATAAAGCATCTATATATAAATTGGTGTCAAACATTTTTTTAAAACAAGTAATATAAAAAAAAATTAAGTCAATTCCTACTTAGATCAACAAAGAAAAATTTTAATTTAGCTACTTTTTGTTAAATAGTTACAATTAACATTAATATTAATATTAGTGTCGTATTGTCATCCAAAACAATCGTGTGTATAAAATTTCAGTGCAACTGAATGCCTTAAAACATAAGAAAAAAACCTTTTTCAAATTTTGACCCAAGTCGCCAAAAATGATGCCAGGGTGGCTATATTTGTAATTCTTTGATAATTAATTTTAATTAATTAATTATTATTAATTATCATTAAATTACTATATTGTCGTCCAAAATAATCATGTATATAAAAGTTTGGCTCAATTCAGCGCTTTAAAGTGTATTTTATTAACGATTGAAAATTACACCAAGATAAATAAATAAATAAATATATAGAGAGTGTGACCTAATAGTAGTGATTGAAAAATAGGCGACTGGGTTTATATGGCTTTACAAAGTCTTATGGATACAAACTTATGTAAATAATGAACAAGATTAAGTATTAAACATATTAAATATCAACGAATCTGATACCTTATGAAATTTGGTTGGAGTATTAAGGCTTTTTAGTATTATTTTATACAGTGAATGCACAATTATGTTTTCCCAGAGAACTTCTTTTGAATAGTTTGATATATTTCATAAAGAGTTAGTGATACTTTAATACAAAATGAATAATATTCAGAACGAAATCTGATTTTAGTTTTTTTTAACAATTTATCTGTGCAATATACCTTATACACACAGAATTTTTAATTTTTTAAAAATAAACTTTTAATTTGTCACAATAAGCATCTTTTGATTATTTGTAAAGTTTTTCATAAAATTAAATACTTAAAAAAAGTTTTTTTGGCATCATGCAGCTGCTTGCATTTTAGTAAAAAATATCACAATATAATAAAACAAAAAGAATTATATGCATATATGAAAAGTTATTCTCGTAGTTTTATGCATATATTACAGAGATTTGAAGATAATTGTATGAACTAAACACTGTTTGATATAAATTAAGTAAACAAATAAGTTGCTTTCAAGTAAGATTGAAACTCTTTTGGTTAAACAAGAAAATTTAAGTATCTCCCAATGACAATATTTTGTAAATTAATTCTGTAAAGTGATTTGGTACAAAATGCCTTAAATTAAAGTACTCATCAGTATGAGAAATCTAAAGATAAGATAAATCTATTCTTAATTAAAAATATATGTATTTAGCATTAATTAAAAAACTGTTCTTGAAAGAAATCATCATTCAATTATATATCTAAATCATATAAAAAAGAATTTAAAAAGAAAAGAGAACTCTCAAGTAACTTGAAAAAGACTATAAATATTTTCAAATGGGTTATCTCAAATGTATTTCACAACTTTTATATCTTCGGAAAGAATTGTTATATAGAAATGTGTCATTTTTTTAAAAATGCACAGCAACGAAATTTCTATGTATTGTTTTTGATAACTGAGCTTTTTCTCTTCTAAAAATTTTGAAAGCCACATTGTTCTATATAGAAGCAATAACAAAATATTTAATCTCGTAACCACTTCTGTCATAACAACCGTAACTGAATGTCCCAAGCAGCTAGGGGATTGCAATACCGGACCAAAAGTCCAATACCAGTATTCGGTATTTTTTAGATCATAATACCGGTTTTAATATCGGTAGTAGAAATTTTAGAAAAATAAAGAAAACACAGGTGTATGTTTGTTTTATTTGCCAGTTTTATTAGACAGTATAAATATCACAAAAAATAATTTGTAACGTAAAATTTTTTGC
Organism: Trichonephila clavipes; assembly: GCA_019973935.1. NCBI lineage: Eukaryota > Metazoa > Arthropoda > Arachnida > Araneae > Nephilidae > Trichonephila > Trichonephila clavipes. The sequence goes on along the minus strand of BMAU01021395.1, from coordinate 15,752 downwards.
AGTAAATAAAGAATAACACACACACACAGAAAAGTAAAGAAACCTCTCATTTTTTTAAATAACAAAAAAGGGCAAGTATCACAATGCAGACTGTATTACTTTAACAAATTTTTGAAATGTGATCTTAAAAAGACATAATGCATTAATTGTACTGTATGATATGCAAATAAAATCGGAATAACAAACTCACTAATTTAAAGAATATCGAAATATCCCGCACTTTCTTCACAACTATAACCTTGTTTTCACATATACAAATATCATATCAGACTATGAATCCTGTGCGTGTGCAGTATCACTCTAAGCTGTAATAGGATAGTTTTGGCCCTCCTTCTTGGGTGATTCACATTTTTTATCACTTCTCTTAATTGTACGATTTAACTTTATATTCACACATTAATTGATTTCGCCCGATAGGGAGATATAAAAATAAAAAGCTAATATTTACTATACTATTTGCTATGTTGGCGATCCTCGAACATATGGTGGAAACAACAGAAAACATTTCTAGTTAATACTGAAAAAACGGTACTTAAACTTATGAATACCGGTATTACACAAAAATGTACAAAAGGCTCAAAATACCGGTATTCGGTATCTTTGTATTGCAATCCCTACACGCATCAAAAGCACCCTCTAGCAGCCACCAATCTTCAGAAGAGGACAGGTGAAGAAAAAATGTGGTTGCTGTAAAAAACAATTCATGTTATTTGTTCTTAATTTGTGTTAGATACGTGTTGTCTTCTTGCAGCCTAAATTGAAGAATAAATGATTGTTAGATCAAAGGAGATTCATTGAACCCAACCTTTAATTTATTATTCTTAGTTTAATATTTAGAGTCCACCGTTCTATAAACTTAATTTTATTGGGAATAATACAGTATAAGGTAATATCTTGGGTAAATAAGATAGTTCGTAATAAAAGGGTGGAAAAGATTTTATCTTTTAGTCACGTGGGACACAGAGTCACCCCAGGCTCACGAAATCTTTAAGTCAGAGAAAATTGTTTGTTTGTTACCAATTACTTTGTCAGTATCCTCCTATATGACAGTCTTCATGGGAAATAAAATGTATTTGTCGCATATCTTCCCCTTTTTTAGGAGTGACAAGCGTTTATTTTTGCATTTTTAAGGCATTTCGGTTGACTGAGTTCCCCATATTTGTCCAGTAAACGGCATTTGTTTGATTGCTGTGTTGTACGACTCATTATGGTTTATAAATGAAAATGAAAAGAATATACATAAAAAATATACATAGAATGGGCATATGCGATCTCTATTGGAGAAGTTGAGACTGCGGGAAAAGAAATTGATCAAGCAAGGGAGGAACGTGATAAAAAAAATGGAGATTAATTATGATATCGAAAGTAAATCTGAAAAAAATGATGAACATGAAACGCTTGAGTTGAAAAGAAGATCTTCAAATGCTACCCTTAGAACTCCATCAAAAAGGATATAAAGCCACAAGTGAAACACAAGACACATTGCGGCATGTCAAAAAAAGAACAAGCAAAAAAAAGTTCAGCATGCTATTTTCGACAATAAAACTACAATAGTTTGAATAAAATATGGCACTTTTGCCTGCAAGTATCATTCCGGTAATGTTAGCCAAAAGTGTCTGTGGTTTGTTTCCATTGTTAAAATCCCCCACATTTGAAACATTTTAGTTCAGTTTGATTGGATTTTTTCTCAAATTATGAAATAAAATTTTAAAAGTCCTTAAAATAAGATAAGAAAAATTTCTCTTAATTAAATTATTCATTAGATTTTTATCGTATACAGTAAAAATAATTATAAAAAAATGGACTGGGGTGAATGAGTCACCCCGCGTGACCAATAACGTTACTATCAAGCTTGATATTGCTTCCAGGGTAAAGCCAATAAATAAGAAACCGATGACACCATTGCTTTGTGACAAATGAGCTTTTTCAAGATATAGGATTTCTGCTAATACCGAAATAGGGATTGTAAAAATACATTAATCATTAAAAACTGTAACTAATATTAACTAAACTAGAAAAAATGTGGTAAAACAGCCTATATGTTTTTACATAAACCTATAGTCATTCCGGATTCATTGAATCACTTCATTTCTCGCCTGAATGGAAACGGAATTTTAGGGGAAAAAATCAACATTTACGAAATGCCAGATTTTGCTTAAACTAAAGGGAAAGAGAGAATTAAGGAAACTGCTATGCACGTCTCTAATGAAATTTGATTTTCCTGAGTAACCAAAGTGGCTTCTAAGATAAACCCTCTACTTTGTTGGGAGAGCAATTAAAAATGAGAATTAACTTTTATTAGCCAGCCCCGCTTGTAAAGCCAAGTTAAGAGCTTTGCAGGAAATTATGCTAATAATGTCATTAGCATGTTAGCAAGGTATAAATCTAACTCTAGATGAAGAGTAGTTACATTCAGGCCTTTGTTCTAAAATGACAAGACACATTTTAAAACTTGAACAAAGAATCCCTGACATTTAGCTCTATCGTAAAACCTGACTCGAGTTTTAGTTCTCGAAATCTCGACAATGTAACAAATTTTTTATATCTCTGTAGGATAAGAAACGTGTTTATTGGCTTTCTAAAGTGAATTTAGGCCAAATAAATTAAATTTACAACCAGTGTTTTCCTTGAGACAAAGGGATACGAATTTAATATAAAGTGTCGTTGATTCAAACGTTCAATTACGTTTTATTTTGTCATTATACTACAAAGAATACTATTGCAATTTTGAATTAATGGAAAATCAATCAACAACTCCAATCATATAACAGCCTATTTACTAATGGTCAAAGGACGAAAAATGATTACACGAAGAAATAATATAATAATAGATAGTTGAAAAATCTTACTTTATAAGAAACTTTACATCACTCCAAGAACGACTTTCGAGAACAGTTTTACTACCAGGAACTTAGACAAAGTCTCTGTGTCTAATTTCAAACAACGCACAACAGATTCAAATCTCAATTGACTGACTTCTGAATTCTACCAACCTTTGCATAACCTCATGGAAGTTTCTAGATGGGTAAATTTTCCAGTAAGTTCTTGATGGTTCCTTGCCAACTTAATTTTTCTCATTCATTGATTAAGTTTGTTGTGAAGGGAAATAAAGTCATCAATCTGATAACCCTGGTCAAATCTTATAGGTTTGCCATTATGTTGCCTTTAAAGTTCATGCCGGGCAGTGAACTTTCCCTGTAAAACTCAATTTTCCACAAGCAATGTATTAATTTAGGAAAAATAATATACGTGGCGTGTTTCAATACCAAAAAATATGCATTGAAACTTTTAATGATTTTTAGTGAGAAATTCAAAAACATTTGAGACAAAAGGAAATTTCCCTCTGGAAAGCCAAGTTTTGGGCCAAAGGCGAAATACGTATTGATGTCAGTCAGGTTTTGGGTCCCCTAGAATCTTGCCCTAGAATCTTCCTGACGCAGTGTCCGTGGAGGTGTAAGTTACGCCACTAATTCCATAAAAATATATGCGTGAAATAATTTTGTAAATGAACATTGTATTTTTAGTAATTATGAAAATTAATATGTTTGATCTTTAATATGCTTTCAGTTAGGAATATGTCTTAAGGTATTCAACTACGTTCGGAACCATGATTTTGCAAAAGCGCATAAATGGATAATATTTATGATATTTAGTGTCCCTTAGATTAGAATACGAGTATAAAATTATTTTAATAATATTATTACTATGAAAAAATATTTAAATGCAATATTTTGACAAAAAATGAACATAGAATGACCTATTTTCAAAACAGTCTCCTTTATTGGAAAATACTTTTGTAATAATAGTATTTTGCCTGTATATATAGCTCAGAAATTTCTCTGTACAGAGTCTGAACTAAATGCTTTGAAATATATAACTTAGAAGTGGATTTATTCATATTTTAATACAACAGCGGATTGTTTTATGAAAAAAAACACCGATAATTATTTCAATCGGTAATAACTCTGAAAATAATGCGAATTTTTTAAAAATTCTATTTCAGGCCCTCTGGAGAAGTCTTTACTTTATATAAACAAAATGTTCTTATTATAGAAGTATTTTTCATAAAAAGAGAAAGTTTTGAAAATAGGTAATTCTAAGTTAATTTATAGCCAAAATATTGCCCTTAAATAAATTTTTATAGTAATAATGTTCTTAAAAGACACAATTTGATACATTTATATATTATAATCTAAGTGACACTAAATATAAGGAAATTTATCCATTTATGCGCTTGTTAAAATCATGTTTCCGAACGTAGTTGGATATCTTAAATATAAATATGGATACCTTAATTACCTGAACTCATTAGGCTTATCGAGAAATATCAGTGTTGATCACATTTATGCCAGCTCTGAAAGTTATAAAAATATTATCTTTTAATGTATACATTAACCTTTTTTTCGGATATAAAATTACAAGTATTAAATGATTTAGTTACTGAAACAATCTTCCATCTTGGCGAAAATTACGAACATTCACTATGAATGTTGCATTAACGTATAAAAGTTAACAATAAATAAAGGAAATGTATCTTCACAAATATTAATAGCAAGATATGCAGATATACGTTCAAATAAATACTTATTCCTTAATAATTTTCCGAAAAGTGAAATTTTTGTAGCATCTTGAGGTAAGGGTTTTCATATTAGAATGGAAAAGTATTGGAATACTTGCAAATTTTTTAGATCATTATTTATTTTTCATATGCATACATTTTTTGTATTTATACATACTTCTTTTTTATAAAGCTTTTCTCGTTCATCAGTAAGTAAAATTCGAGTTATCCTCCAATAATAGTTTGAAGGATTATGAATAATATAAGGAGCTTGAAATTATATTTTGGTACTTAAATATGTGTATATTTTCATATTTTCTTAAAAATAAAGTGAATAAAGTACATATCCTAATAATTAATTGTAAGTATATACAGTTGAACCTCTATATGACGAAGTTGCTAAATCCCGAAAAAATGTTCGTTACATGGAAAATTCGCAATACAAAGATCCTTTTTTAATTTTCTTTCTAAACCACATAAAAATATTTTAAAGTCATTAACACTATATATTGAAAAAAGTATTTATTCACACCTTTTCGTCAATTAAAATATATTTATTTTATATATCTTACCTATAGAAAAAAAAGAAATGAAAGAAAAACTGCAAGCAAAGTTTCTTGATGCCTCTATTCACTTCCTGAAGAATTTCTTTGAAGCTCAAGCACGTACGTTTTGACATTTCGAGCTACTTGAAACGAAGCTACCAGTACAAGTGATCAACAACACAAATGAACGGAGACTAGTTTAAGGACGAGGAACGAGACAACACCACTGAGGGTGAAAGGGGATATCGAATATGTTTCCAGTAAACTGGAGAATGGGGATTAAAGGTTGCACTTCTTGGATGAAACGCCCAAAATTCTATTTCTCTCCGCGAGTTGGGCACTTATTAAAAGCTGTTCAAGATTTATGAACACCATAAAATATGTTAAAAGAGAGAATAACTTGAAATGCCAAGAAGTACTTTAAAAATTAGGAGAAAAAACTTGAATCGCAAGAGAAAAAGTTCGCTATATAGAAAATGCACTTCGCTATTGAGAGGTTATTTTACGAAGAAAATCGTGAAATGTTCCTCGCCTCAGGAAAATTCCGTTACATAGAAAAATTCGCAATATAGCGGTTCGTAATATGAAGGTTCAACTGTATTTTAAATTCAAAATTTAAAATTTTTTCCAGGAAAATATTAAAATTATAATATTAATAGTGAGTTGTACAAACGAGAATTGTGACTTGACAATTCAACTTACAATATAAGTTGAATTCCTGTTCCTATGTAAGAGGTGACAAGTGAGAACTATTTTTTATTCCAGTTGCACGAAATGGCTTTTCAAGTCACTTTTAAACTACTCGCGAATTCCTTTTCTTTCAGTGACTTAAAGTTGTATTTTTGTTGTACTAGTGTTAATTCTGGAAAGCGCGCTTTTTGTGTAATCCAGTTTCCCTTTCCCCGAAAAGTTTTCAGCTCTCCATTTCAGAAACATTTTTTTCACTTTTCTCGAGAAACTCGTCTAATGGCCTTTCTAAATTTTTCATAAGCGATAACAAGCCACACACCACCACAGAAAGGAAAATATGGACTTATGTTGCTCCTTTGAAGAAGGGTTGAAACAAATTCGAGAAGAAAATGTTTCTAAAATGCATGTCTGACAAATGTATTGCAGTCACGTGATCATTTTCTCCTCTTACTCTGAAGTAAGCATAGTGAGCAACAAAGACATTCTTTTTCGAACTTCTTGGGGATTTTAGTCACGAAGTACCGATGCTCCTTTCATATTGAAAATCAGTCATTGCTTATGATACGAGCAACAAGGAAAAGTGTACAAGTAGAAAGGGACTAATGGGAAATTCTTTCATAATTCGGCTTCTATTCTTTTTCTCCCCCTTAAGTACTTTTTTAGGTCCTTTTTTAAAGTACTTTGTATTCCTAACCTTTTGAAAAAGTATAGTTGGAAAAAAGAGCAATTAAAAAAGCTAGAAAATTAGAAATAAAACCTGTTTAATTCTTATTTATGAATATAAATTCTATAAATTCCATAAAATATAAATTCTGTAAAAATAATTAAAAAATAATTTTTCTGTAATTTTTTTGAAAGAATTTATTACGTGCTCTCAAGAAACCAAGAAGATTTGTTTCGAAACTTAATTAACTATTAAATAAATTATTTAAATCGTTTCAAGCTTAAGATAGTAGTATAATCTTTAAATGTCCATTATGAAAATAAAATAAAAAATCTGTATTTAAGTTGTAATCCCAAATATCTTCAAATATAAACAAGTAGTAACCGGGATTTTTTTAAAATCTTTTTCAGTTTCATATACTAATGTGATTGAGATGTATAATAAAAATGTATGCATCCTTTAAGTTTTAATAAGCTGTTTCGATAATGTAAATTTTCAAGTAAAAATAATTGAAAATTCTTTTAAAGATAGAATGGAATGTTCCTATTTAAAGTTTGGTATATCAGAATACTCTAACTGGATGTGCAAGGAATCTTCAGACTACGTACAACAAGTCAATTTTGACGATTTTGTTTTATAATTGTTATCTTGAAATAAAATACTCTTTTATATAGATAAAAATTCATTAAGATATATGTAAATTTAAGAGGCAGGAGGTTATCTAGCACTTTTACTAAAATAGAATATTTTGAAATGAATATAATATATGAAATAAAAAAAAAACAACAAATAAAAGCAATGTGTTCTGTGAAGTTTGAGTGACACTTATATTTAAAAAAAAATGTGCTGATTTCTAGAAAACTCTAAAATGAACAAATATTCACTGATAAGGAATTATGTGAGTTTTTAGTAGAATCCATTTATTTTATATAAATAAGTAGTGAGATTTTTGCTGACTTTAGAATTAAAAATGTAGATATAGAGAATTACCTAAAAGTATGTTTGCACTACCTCAAGTATCTTTCACGTTCTGATGTTTTATACAGCTAGTGAGATATTCGTTCTTATATGATGATGGCAAACGTTTTTTTCCAAGAAAAATGTAGTTGTGTAGATTTATTTGAAATACTTTACTCTCTGAACACTACATAAGATGTTTACAGAATGTTTTAAATAAATGTTCACTTAAAGAATCTTTACTCTGGTTGCGTAATTCTAAATAATAATTTTACAAAATTAAATTAATTTAAGTTAAAATTGAAAGAATTTATTATATGATTTGAAGCGCTTGTAAATTTACTGTATAAATATAATAAACTCTATCTTAAAAAGAAATAACGAGTAAATTATAAGCAATGCAAAGAAACAATCAGCAATACTTTAACACAAGTACTATTTTATTATTTGAGCCCAGCTTACCTTTAAGTACATCAACAAAAAGGAGGCTTACTCCAGCAATTTGAGCTGAGAATAACATAACAGACAATAAGGAAACGCAAAATGCTTATATAAATAGAAATTGTCTTCATTTTGAGCATATTTAAGGAAACACAGAACGATTCGATTGACAAAAATCAGTCAAATCCAAATAATTTTTTTAGCCAAAAATATTCTTTATACATGGTGTATCAGTACCACTGCTACAAACTTTCAGGACAGATAGAGTATACCTAGCCCAGGGATGGCGAACCATTGGCATGCGGCACAATATTTTAGGCACGTCACCGATCAAAACGGTTTGCATTTTAGTTTAGGATCTATATTATTACAAGGAGCCCCAAACTCGAAACACTATTTCAGAGATTTAGATGTACATGAGAAAGCAGACAAAGAAATAATTATTGAAGAATTTATTTCCCTAATTGATTCATCAATCAAGGAATTTTCAGTGAGATTTTCTCAGTTCAAAGAATTGTCAGAAATGCCCAAGTTTATTATGTACTCTAATGAGACATAATTTGAAAAACTGGACTTGCCCCAATTTGATTGGTTGGAAATTGAATTTTTTTTTTTTGAAATCCAACTTAGGGATTTCTAGTCTAGTTCTATATGGATTCAAAAACGTATTGAAACAAGGAAAAGTTGGAATTTACTGAAACAGAAAGCAGGTTTATACTACTTTAACCATATTTTCATCGATCTATGCCTACGAGTCATTATTATTAGAGATGAATAATATTAAAGACTCGTATAGAAACCTTTCGGCAGATGACTTCAATTCAGCATGCATTCTGCTAAAAGCAACATCTTACAATCCTAATATAATTTATTTGTCATCTATAATCTACAACAACAGAAGTCACACTAATGTTACTTAAATTTAATTACACGTATAACTGAAACATTTACTATTATACTGTGCGAAATGTATTTTTTTTTGCATTAAATAAAGAGTTTTGTGTTGTTAGTATTTTGCTTCATTATTTTTCCAATAATCACAAGTCAAATTTATTTGACGGCACGCCTATACCTTATTAATCATTTCTTTAGAAAAGTGGCACGTTGATTAATAAAGGTTCGCGACCCTGACCAAGACGATAGGAAATCACATAGGAATGAAGAGTCGGAAACGCTTTTCAATCGCAATAGTGACTATATTAAACACAAAAAAGACAGGATACGAATAAGAGAAAACATGTTTTAACATTCTTAGCTCCTCGAAAATGCTGAGAAGCTTTTGAAGGGGGTGTACGTGAAAGATGACGCTACGTAAGCCGAAGCATCAGATGAAAGATTTAAACGCACACGAGATTTTGGCTGCCACTCACGCTATGAAACTTCATTTTTGCCTGACAAAGTGGTAATAGGATGGAACATTACACGAACGCTGAGCTCACTGAGGTTCATCTAGTATACAGAAGCCGCTGATTGTAATGGGTGAGTCCCCACAATGATTGAACGCCCAGCGTTACCTCCAGGCGGAAAACTCCCAGCCACGCTTTCGTTGAAAACTTTCATCAAAGATTGTCAATACAGTGGATCCTTCATCGCAAACACACAGAATCTTGAGTGCTGAGTAAGAAAACCAAACAAAGAGGAGACTGTGCTGGATCTGGTACAGAATAATTCCTGTACCAGTATGTGGGTTATCCCCAGTCATATTGATATTTCTCAAAAGACCTTCTGGCTGATGAAATGCGTCCCTATCTCTTTGACATGCATTCCTGTTGTCCCTTTATTATTCTTTTTTAATTTATTGCTTTACCTAGGATAATAATCATGCTTTCCCCTCTTATTCGCGGCCTGTCTTTCTTGTGTCTTTACGTTCATTTTCCTTTCCCATCCTAACAGCACGCTCATTTTCCTTTCCCATGCTAACAGCACGTCCATTTTCCTTTCCCATCCTAACAGCACGTTCATTTTCCTTTCCCCTCTAACAGCACGTTCATTTTCCTTTCCCATCCTAACAGCACGTTCATTTTCCTTTCCCATCTAACAGCACTTTCATTTTTCCTTTCCCATCCCTAACAGCACGTTCATTTTCCTTTCCCATCCTAACAGCACGTTCATTTTCCTTTCCCATCCCTAACAGCATGTTCATTTTCCTTTCCCATCCTAACAGCAAATAAAGAGCTTTAAAGTGGTTTTAGTTCAGAAAGAAAAAAAAATCTAAGGTCTAATTTTCTTCGTGTCAGATGCTATGGCTTTTATTATTATGCGTATTGCTCTGATATTTTTCAAACTGTTGTTATTTAACAAGTAATAAAAGTTGGTATGCATTGTGAATCAAAGGCAATACTCCTTTTTAGTGATTAGTAGAATTTAAAATTTATGCTTTTTCCAAAAAAATTTTTAATAAGTGTTCATAAAATGTTGTTGAATAGTTCGATGTACTTATAATTCAAATTTCATGTGTGTATGCCAATTATATTGAAGGAAAATTATCATTTAAAATCTTTTCATGAATTTTTGAATTTTTCTTTAAATAATTAAATGGTAAGATTTTAGTGGTATTTAAGTACCAAAACAATTAAATCAAACATTTTTCTTATAAATTGTAACATGTCTTGATAAATAAAAGAGTGTTTTTCAGGTATACAGGTTTAAGTTGGCATTACTTTCCAAGATGGCGACCGATTTAACAGCTGTCAAGCGATTTATTCTCAGTTTGGTTTTGGCAATTCATCAAAATGATCATCAAGCAAGGCGTAGATTCGTCGAATGGGCCCAAAACAGCGGTGCCGTTGTTCCCGATTTTCATAAGCGAATTTTGTTTAGCGAGGAAGCGACCTTCTGGTTGAATGGCTACGTCAACAAACAAAACTTCCGCATTTGGAGTGAAACTAATCCACAAGTGTATGTCGAAACACCGTTACATCAGAAAAACTGACTGTTTGGTGCGCTTTATGGGCTGGTGGAATCATTGGTCCGTACTTTTCAAAAACGATGAAGGCTACAAAGTTACAATCAATGGTGATAGGTATAGAGCCCTGATTACTAACTTTTCATTCCTGAATTGAACAATCATGATGTCCAGGAGCTGTGGTTCCAACAAGACGGTGCAACATGTCACACAGCTCGTGCCACAATCGATTTATTGAAAGGCGTTTGGTGACCGCCTAATTTCACGTTTTGGACCTGTGAATTGACCTCCGAAATCTTGTGATTTAACACCGCTAGACTATTTTCTGTGGGGCTATGTAAAGTCATTGGTCTATGCGGATAAGCCACAAACGCTTGACCATTTGGAAGACAACATTCACCGTGAAATTGCCGATATACGGCCACAAATGTTGGAAAAGTCATCGAAAATTGGACGTCAGATTGGACTATATCCGGAGCCAGCCGTGGCAGTCATATGCCAGAAATCATATTTAAAATGTAATGCCACAAGATTATCTTTCGAATAAAAAAATTCATGTCAATCAAATAACACATCGTTGTTTATTGCAATTTAAAGTTTATACCTCTAAAAAACACCCTTTATAAATCTTGAGTGAATATAAAAATTTAAGAATTAAATAGCGAAATAAAGATATACTTTTTTTTTTTACTTTACTTTCATTTTTCAAACAATATAGTTCTTTTGATTTAACAAGAGGTCATTTTAGATACTAGGTTTTATATATGACATTTTATTATGCTTTACATTTTATCGAATTAAGCAAATGTTGGCATAAAATCAGAGAAAAAAAAGATAAAGAAAAAGAAACTGAAATTTCTTTCATGTTTAAGTCTTTTTGATGATAAATATTTGCTAAAAAACTATATTGCGTTCTTCATTTTGAATAGAATATTTTCAATTATAATGACTCCAAGATTGAAACATTTGGGAGCATATTTTCATGAAAAATAGTACTAAGCAATTAGTTACACAATTAAAGTAGAAAATAACGCAAGATTAGAAAAGATGACGCCATAAGACGATAATAAAGAATGAAAGGTTATGCGAAATATTAATATCGTAATTAATTTTAAAGTAATTAACCTTTAAAGTGTTAAAGAATAATTTGTTAGCAAATTTTGCATCTTTTAACATTCGGAGACGTTTTGATTGTGCAAATGGATTCAAATATGGAATAATAGGTAAACTGTTAATTACTCTGAATTTCGGAAACTTGTTATTTATTCTTTCTCACTTTGAGAGTTTCAGGTTTCTTTGTTCCCCTGTTTCCTCACTTATACTCATAATTAATATATCTTAAATTTTCAGGGAAGCACCAGGGGTGAGTGGAATAGTTTTTGAGATTACCCTTCTAGTAAAATATTAATTAAGTGAAATTTGATATAGTTTTCATTATCTCAAGGAAAGGAATGTGGATTGAAAAGTTCCTCGTGAATATTACTTTTTCCATATGTGGAAAGATTACCGCCCCATTTACATCACTAATTATTTTTGTCTTGTATTGTTATTACTTATTTATCCAACGCCCATGCTTGGCTTGACCATTTGATCTTGAGCCTCTCAGTACCGAGTCGCAGTCCTACACCCAGTCCATCGTCAATTAGATTTCACCGAATCCAGCGCATTGGAGCGAGGTAATCGCCATCCATCCTGGAATGACCAGGCCTCTCGCCAGTCGCTAGAGCAACCCTACTGGAGGGTCACATCCCAGGAAGTCATATCCGGCGCTTAAGCAATAGCGGGTAACGGCAACTGTTTTCTCCAGATGCCTCGGGATAGGACTCACAAAGGACAAGGTTTCCCCATGGCTTTCAAGGCTGTTGGAGTTTTGTTCGTGTTAGTAAATTAGTCATTGCTCCTGGTATCTGCTCTTTGCTCTTCCTGTGGGTCAAGGGGACTTCGGTTGAGACGACTCAGACCCTTGTTTGGATTTTTGGTCAGCTCTCTCATTATCGTAATCTTCTGTGAGTGTTATATTTATATTTTGTGACACGATAGTTTTTTCAGACTTATGTTTTTCATTTACTGCATCCAACTAAAGTATAGTTACATAAATAAATTTTTAAAAAATAAATTATGAAAAAATAAATTCTTAGCGAGATCTATAATACATTAAATAAAAAGACTACGTTTTCAGGGAGGTCATGATTTAAAAATGAAAATAATACATAATTATACGGAATCTTTTATGCTGAATATTTTTTATAAGAACTTGATGTATTCGATTAATTTTTCTGAGATCGATAAGAGAATAATAAAAAAAAAATATCAAAAAATCATTCTAATTTAAAGAAACAATTCCTTTCATAAACATAAACGAAGCAGAAAAAGATTTCCAGCAATTTTCTAAATCAATAACTACCAAGAACAGATCCAAATACAACTGAACGATTAACTGATAGATTTTCAGCAATTTTTGAATCAGTAACTACCAAGAACAGATCAATTATAACTGAACGATTAACTGATAGATTTTCAGCATTATTCAAGATTGACTGATTGATTAACTTTGTGATACGAAGCTACGGTTGGGTTATCAGTAACGAACCTCGTAATTTGAGTCAAGGTATGGTTGACGTAGACGACACTAAGCTCACTCTCTCTACTCTCCAAACTTTCAAATCATTGCAAACGACAGATTTGTTAAAAGCACCAGGATCCCAGTCTGACTTGGCAAGAGAATTCTTGAGCACTTTAACCACTCACCAACCTTTCATAGTATCATTCTTGAATTATACGTTTGCAGTTGACATTTTTTATTTTCATCTCCTGATTATTATCACCCCCATTATTATCATCTCCTCATCCGAGCGACCTAGATTTGTAGGAATAAATGAATGATCTATCTCGCTCTCAACAAACTCTTCATAATAAATCCAATTTATTATTATCTAAATATATATTGATCAACGCAACACAAGTCTTACGAGATGCGTGTAGAATCAGGAGCGATACTACGTGATTATCAATTTTAAGTAAATAGCTACGCCTGAAATAATCCCTGTCTTTATGAGGAATTAACCTCAGAATCTTTATCTACTGTAGATTCCTTTTAAGCTAAAAAGTCCGTTCTATAATTACACTTCTATAATCAATCTCTTACCAATATCCACGGCAATCAGCACCTCAGCTTTCTGTCTCTCCTTGTATTCTTTTCTTCTACTACTATTCTTCCATTCTAATACTACCCGACTTCCTATTGTACTATCCGGATTCTATTCAGCTAACTGGCTTCTATCTGACTTCTATTTGACTTCTATCTAATTTGTCACGAATGCTAAAGCTCCCTTATATATATATTCAATAATCTGCATATCGAGGTTTCTTCTTGAGAGGAATAGTTGAAATAATGTCCTTCTGGCCCCGGATTCCCCAAGATTATTAGTGAGAAGGTACGATAAAGCCCCGTACCTTGCTCAAAAGAACGTACATAAAACCTAGACCATTGGCTCACATACCCCAGACTGCAGATCAGCCTCGATCCATGGATCAAAAGGTGCCAGGCCGCCAAAAACATTAAGTTATTTCTGTTTTATTTATTGTAGCGCATTTCTCTAGGTTTTGTGGGATTTTCACTTTATATTTATTTTTTGGTGTCACTATCTTTTACTTTAAAAGCATGTTTAAATAAAGTCCAATAAAATTAAATCAAAGCAAACTAAAATATAAACAATAAATGTCCTCCCCTTCAGCAGGCCGTGGAAAAATTATCAAAATGCTGAGACCGATCCGTGGCGATAAAATGGCTAAGGAGTACTGACCTGAATATTGCTCTCTCATCTTTACATTACACCACTAGGATTTAGAGGTCCAATTTTAATTAACATGCAACTATCTCATAATTACTTTATTTAAAGATTCGAAAATGTTATTTGATATCTGTACGCAGACATGACGATATTAGCCACCTAAGATATCGCAGTTTACATATTACGGAATTCAACAGCTTTGTAAATACATTGATGTGATGATGCGAGTTACGTTCAGTTATTACTGAAATATATGTATATATTATAGAATATAATTTATATATATATATATATATATATATATATATATATATATATATATATATATATATATATATATATATATATATATGTAAGGATAATTAAATTAGATTAAAAATTAAATTCCTATCTAGCACTTGACTCATCTTTCTCTGTTCCCATATTCAAGTATCAAACTAATCACCCATTTATTTCTTCGAACATATGGCCTAGCCAATAAACATGTCTAATTCAGATCGTTAGATTTAATAGTCAACATATGTCAGCATTAACTTGTAAGCAATCCTCTTCAAAGCAGCGATACTACCCATACCTTTTTCAGTGTTATCCACTTGAAACCACCACCATGGCGTGCTTTTACTCCCTGCTCTTAGCGTCAGAACTGGTGTACAAATGAAATAATAAATGTCGTCCTTTCACTTCTCTAACTTTTTAATCTGATTCTGTCTTAAAATCATGATATATATATTATCATAGAATACAGCATATTCTATGTAACAAATATTGCTATTAAAATTATATATATGTCTAGGAAATAAAAGCTTTTTCTACTTCTTAAGAAAATAATCATTAAATTTTTATTGATGTGTGTTTTTATATAGTGCTATTTTAAAATGGTATGATGTAGTGTTGTTTTAATTTTTCTGATTTTTGATTGTTTAGACTTATAGTAAAACCTATCTGGGAAAAAATAGATCGCTAATTGTATAGATAGCTAATAATATTTTATTTTACTCTTTATTTTTTCACCCCATAATTAGCTCACTCTCTATATATTTATTTACATACTTATAAATACTCTTATCTTGTTCAGATTTTCAATTGTTAATAAATATTTTCAATTCATCAATCAAGTTAAATTTTTTTTAAAACTTATAGTGGATGACACTCTTGATTTGATGTTAATACAGTTTTTTCAAATATTAATAGCAATACGTAA